>JARPMR010000012.1:17759590-18959590 GCA_029955525.1 Oeneis ivallda | reverse complement strand
AATTAACCCCATTAAGTATCACTTTTTTACTATTATTATGAAAGCTGATAGTCTGACGCACTTTTAAGACTAAGTAAGAAATCATAAGGTCACCTGTTAAGATTTTTAATTTAAAGTTGAAAATTTTAGTCATAATTCACGGAACGTAAATTTTTAACTTTAGACCAACATTTTCATAACTTTCATCAAAGTTACGAAGCTGATTATTTAATGCATAAAAGTAAAACTCATGAAAATTCAGTTGCAAAAAAATCTCTAAAAGGTCTTTTGCTTTTTTTTTTTAGGATTTTTTTAATATGGTCATGTTGAAAGTCCTCAAAAAATCGAAAAAAAAATCATAACTCCAAAACTATAAACAATCGCAGAACATACATGGGGGTGATTCGGATACCCCACAACATACCGGACCTAAATTTTTTTTGTGACGTCAATTGACCGGCCACCCTGTATAAAATAATTTATGACTATCATGATTATCGTTAAACCACACCCTTGTGGGCATGAGTGAACCTTTTTTAACAAGCTTTACGTTCAACATGCTAAGAGGGAGGGGAAGGGTTTATTTACTTATTAGTTTTAAGTTTGTTGGTTTGTCTTTTAATCATGCAGCAACGGGAACGGATCAATGGATCGACGTGAATTTTTTGCACGAGGATATATGAGAATTTGGAGAGTGACATGGGCTACTTTTTATCCCGGAAAATGGAGTTCCCACGGGATTTTCAAAATCTATATACACATGGACAAAGAAGCGGGCAAAGGCTACTTCTTTATTAAAAAAATACGAGTGTCTTACTTGACAGATTCCAAATAAAGTGCGTGCATGTCTTCGTCAACGTGCGAGACGTTTTTGTCGCAAATGAAGTCGGCGATGCTGCCCACACTGTCGTCCGACAGCTCGTCGCCGCTGGCGCTTCCTCCGTCATCGGACAACTGCGCTTCTAGGTCTAGGAATTCGCTAGCTTTATTCCTCGTCTGGAAACAAAAACAATTCACATTCAATACATAATGGTATTATGTACTTATTAAGATTATAATATAATCTACAATTAACACTAGATTGGCTGTCCCCATACAAATGACAGTTTAAATTAGGGACCACTGAAGCGCCACATTTGACATCAGAGTGTCTTAATACATTTATATGAACGATACAAAAGTGCCAGAACTCAGACCCTCTTAGCTTTAGGTATCCTATTTTATGAAGATAACTATTTCGATGCAGCTCGTTGTATGGGACCTGAATCGAAATGGTTATCTTCTTAAAATAGGATACCTAAAGCTAAGGCTCTGAGTTCTGGCACTTTTGTACCGTTCATACGACAGAGGCGCCACAGGCGGCTGGTGACGGCTTACGGAGTTACTTTTTGTTACTTTATTGAGACATGAGTCTATCAGTACATAGATATTATATCTCCGTGCGTTATTAGTATACAAACTTGTCTAAACTAGCGGCACGCTATGAAGGCCGGTTTGACACATTACAATAGTGATGTGGAATGTCAATTTATTCTCGAACAAAAAACAATTAAGTTTTGTTTTTGTACCTGATTAAATAGGTTTAATAAAACAAAAATGTATATGTTTATTTAATTTATTTGAACGAACTGAATATTTGAATGAAAATGAATATACATACTTTATATGCACACAAGAAACATATGAATACAAAAGATACCAAAAAAGGTGCCACAAAAGGCCATAATTAATCAGATTCGTCCATACTACTATTTTCACTGTCGTCACTGCTATCATCACCTACATTAATAATTATATGTTCGTTTTCTATAATATTATCTATTTTCACATCTCTTTCATAATCTTCCCTTATTAATTTAACAGTTCTATTCACAACCTTTTCCCAGTCTCCTTTAGTCACATGTTCACAAGCTTCTTCTAATAATTTTAGCATTTTTTTTGTGGTAAATGGGGGTTCTGTATTGTAATAAATAAATTTTGAGTCCTAAACCTAAAACTACATTCGATAAAATTTATGAATCTCTGCACATCACTATCGTCAATAAAGTAATACAATTATTTCCTTCAAAGTCGTTATCAATTAATACGGAACTTCATGAGCGGACAAACGTCAAACCGGCCATCATAGCGTGCCGCTAGTATAGTATGAGTGACTCAAGTGCTGGTAAAAAAACAGGGTCATGTTTTGTTGCACAGGCAGAGGCACTGGCACTGGCACAGGCACAAGCACAGACACAGGCACTTAGGTACTTAGTTTTCACTTCTATCGGCAGTCCCTATGACTGCCAATTAGTTTCCCCTTCAAATTGACGAAATGGGGGGCTTTCAAAGTTGAGATTGAATACGAGGCTAGATCTCAAATACGACTATATTTTAGAAGCTGAAACTTGTGTATATTTTGAGTTATATCCTGTACTTGAACAAGAAATACTAAAGAAACGAAATTATTTCATTTTTAATGAGCTTCAGTAATTTTTACAGAACTTTACAATAATATTATTCAATTAAAATTATAATTTATTTAAATAACAAACATCAATAAAACTATTTCTTAATAACTTCACGTCACGGTTGTTTTTGCATGTTTTGTGTTAGTTTCGATAGATGACGCTGTGAACAAATAATTTAATTTGAATGTTTCAAAAAAGTATAAGTATGATGCCCGATTTCACTAAAGTTCCGTAACATTTACGGGCTACCTACGTTAAGTTAGGAGACGCTTTCTGTCAACTTCGTTAACACGAACCTCTACGGGATACCTATAGGTGAAAATGACATTGGGACGGATGTTATTATTTAGGATTGTATTTAGGGGCTACCTACGTTAAGAGACTCCTACTTAGGGGATGACTTAGGTATGGTTGGTGAAAACGGGCATAATAATGTCAATTATTTTGGTCTTCATGTATCAATTGAATGAATTAATATGGGATACAGTTACCGCGAGGTCTCAGTTCGGGGCGAACCACTAGTAAATAGTAACTAAACTTTATGAGATGGAGAATACTTACTTTTTTCACTTTGCGCTTAACTACGCCCTTATCAGTTTTATTGGTGTTAACTTTTTGCTTCCTTTTGGGTTTCTCATCGTCAATAAAGTCATCATCGCTGTCATCAAACCTTAGTTTCCTTGAAGACAACAAACTGTGTCCGGGTGAATTTGTGATGTCGTTCAAAATAGGTATTTTTGAACTAAGTTTACTATCTCGATGGAATAACTGCAACTTTGCAAGATTTTTTCGTAGTTTCTCGCCATCACTCACTTTATCGGGGCTACTAAAAGGCGAGGAATCTCTATTTTCTTTTTGAAACTTAAAAATTGGCGAATCAATCATGAAATTCGTTTGGGTATCATTGCTAAATGACATGTTTTTACTCGATGTTAGCGCAGAAAGAACCTTTTCTTGCAAAGTCAAGGGTTTATTACGACCATCATCTAACTTCTGCTTTTTACTAAAATATGGTGAAGCTATTCTATCATCATCACCGTCTTGAAATAGCTTTCGTTTATTAGGTGTGCGAGTTGTTTCGTTTTCATCTTTTAATAACCTATCACGACTTGGATTTTCTATAAACTCCTCGAAATCGCTATCACTATCAGGAATAACAATACTTGGCGTACTGTTCAATTTGGAATTACATTTTTTTTTATCTTTTAAGTTGTTTGATTCGGTCTTCTGTCTATCTCGTTGAGTTAAAAATATCGGTGAAGTCTCCATTTCGTCAAACGCTTTATCAAACTGATTTTGAATAGTTGTTTCATTGCAGTTGATATGTTTGTTCACTGAGATACTTTTTACTCTCTCTTGCTGAGTTAAAAATATTGGCGATGAACTCCTGTGAGATTGGTTTCGGTCGGTTATTTCATTGCAGCTATATTGATTTTTTATAAATGGACTTTTGCTATCGGATTGATTTATCATATTTACAAGTTGTGTTATCGTAAACATACTTTTGTTAGGTGTTTCAACATTATTTGCTATTGCGGTTTGAGGTGACTCATGTACTTTAGCAACTTTGCGAAGCTCTAAATTGAGTTTTTTCTTGGCAGTAGTTACTGGCGTGGAACTTTCTATACGATTATTTCTTGCACTTTTGAATTTATTATTCTGGCTACAAAGAATAGGAGACGAAGAAGGCTTTACGATTTTAGTAGGTCTTCCAGATAATATAGATGGACTTGCCGGGCGCACATTTGATACGGAATTTATATTTGTTCCTATTACTTCGACTGAATTTTCAGTTATATTGTTATTCAAAATTTTTGACACTGCTTTGTCATCTGACTTGTTTTCTGGGACATAATCAGACTCTGCAAAGATATCGTCAAAGCTATCCAATCCAAAATATTCTAATGTCTTTTGGGGATCACTCAAATTTTCATCTATTGCTTTTACTTCAGGTGGGCTGTAGTCAGCAAATATGTCATCCAAATCACCAATATCAAAATTTTTATCTTTTGTATCTGCATTATTTGTGGATCTTAGTTTGTCCTCTTCAGGTGACTCGCTTATAGAATCAAAATCAAATTGTAAATCGAAATTTTTAGCGATTTCTTTAGCTTCTTGTGGACTACTTTTAATGACGTCACATACATTTTCAAGTACAATTTCCGATTTACTCTCAGCATATTTCAATAGTATATCAGCATTTAAATTGTCAATTAAGTCAATGTCTGGTAAGTAAGGTGTTTTGGCATCTAGTATAGCCAGGGTTTGTGATTTTTTCGATTGAAATTTTTGGATGAACATACAGTTACATGCATTCTGACAAAAATAGCATTGTTTTGCGGAATTTGCTTGTTCCACCGATAGGTCCACTAATAGATTAATAATTCGGGTGGGCAAATTACCATCAATTTCTAAGTTGTTAATTAATTTGGTGTAATTTTTGGTTGATTTCGTAGCTGTACTAAATAAAGCTCTTATGTCACCATTTTTGCTTGGAGACTTTGTTAATGTAACCTTCTGTTTCTTTTTAGTTAGTTTCGGTTTGCAAGGTGAAGTAACAGTAATCCGTTTGAATACATCTTGGGTGTTTTGAGCTGTGGATATAGAATTTATAGATATAATGTTTTAAAGTTTAAACATTAAGGTTTAAAACATAAAATTCAGGACAATATTTTTCCTCATCTTTTCTCGCAAAATTTTAGGTAAGAAAAAAGAGAAGGAAAATAAAACAATTCAAAGAAAATCTTACTTGGATTTTGGGAAGCGAGGGGTAGGTCCAGCCCCCCGGTTCTATCGCCTTGTAGAAGCTCTATCAATATATTTGTGTCTACCGAATGTCCAATGTTGACAGTCTCTTGTAAGCTCCTTTGCAATTCCAACCATTTATCTAGTTTCATATGAGAATAATCCTTTTCATTTTGGTCCTTAAGCCTTTCTAGAATACGGATACAGCGATCATAAAATGTAATTTGTATTGCATCTTGTCATTAGAATATCATTTATCAATTAATTGGTTTGAAATTGACGTAAACAAGTTTAGAGTGTGATTTTGAAAGTAAAATATTGTTGTGAGGTCATCGATATCCAAAATTTACCTTTGCTCATTGACCAGTATTCAACAGGATCGGCGAAAAATTTACAACCTTCGAAACCTTTCGGATACATATCATGGAATTCTTCTTTGGTAATCCACTCTTTGTTTTGCGCTTCGCTTTTTGAAGTAGCATCTTTACTTGTTGATGCTCTACCTAATAGCAGTCTTAAATCCTTTTGGCCCTATAACAGTAATATTGTTCTTTAAACAAGAAAAAGGTCTAAAATCTATCTGTCTGTAATCCTGCGGAAAATTTGATACAGCATCCGTCATATTGATTTTGTTCGTATAAAATGTAGCCTAGGTCATTCGGATTATAATAGCGAATGAAATGACGCCTCATTTATCAAAATCGGCTCAGTAGTTTAGGTGCAACGGTGGAACATACTAGGTGAACCGACGACATCAAACGAGCCGCAGGGAGCCGCTGGATTCAGGCGGCGCAAGACCGAGGCCTGTGGAAGTCCATGCAAGAGACCTTTGTCCAGCAGGTGGACGCCTACCGGTTGATAAAGGCGAAGAAGGTGGAATATACATACGTAAATAGACACACACAATACCCCTTTTCCTTTTGCGACACCACAAAAACTTTTTGGCTTAGTCCTATTCGAAAAAATAATTGAAATGTGAGCTCTCCTCAAAATGAACACTACAAGTACCTATATAACGACACCTGCAAGGGAAAATATCGTAACTCACTTTTTAGCGATTTTGAGTTCAAACCATATACGCTTTTTGCGCTCAACGAAAAATGAGATACGATGTATTTCCTTGCAGGTGTTGATAATATGTATTATGAACTTACTTTTTTCGATCTTGCTGAATCCCCTTTAGCGTGTTCTTTATTGTCAGTACTGGGGACGGTTATGTACATCTTCTGACACTCCGGCATGAAGTCGCGAGGTATCATGCGAGGGTTTAACTTGTACAAGTTATTTTCGACTTCCTTCGATTGCAATATTTTTTTATTTAACCCATCTCTTTGCCGCATACAATCGAGCAAGGTCTAAAATAATATTTTTAAAATTGTACTATAATGGTAAAGCATGTTTATTAATTTAAAAAATGTTCAATTACGTATAAATCACTAGCTTTTGAATAAATAAATAAATAAATAAATAAAAGCTTTATTGTCTTCTCATTGTTAGATTCATTCACATAATTCATAATAAGAAACACTTTTCTTGATATCTAAACACTTTTTTTTTGTTTCTTGGACAAATTATATCTAGTGGAATAAAATAGCGAGTGTTTATTTTTTGAATTTTTAGCTGGTTCAATTCTCGCGTGAGACAAGCGAAATTAAGAAAATCTTTGAATTTAGTTTTGTTTCTTTTTAAAAATAAGAGAATTAGACAGGTAGGAAAAAGTGGGGTTTGGTGGAAAAAGTTCGGAAGTTAATGAAACTTTGGAATGTTGTTTAGGGATGGATTAACATTTTCTCAAGTTTTGGATTTCGACGACCCTGTGCTAAAAGAGGAGCTTGGGTGGTGTCCACCCACCACCATTGTGTCGCGTTTTTTTTTTTTACTACTAACTACTATCCAGACGGACTATCCAAGTCTTCAACTATACCCATGCAAAAAATCTCGTTGATCCGTTAACCCGTTGCTGCGTGATTAAACAACAAACCAACCAACAAACACACTTTCGCATTTATACTTATATAAAACATAAACCATACCTGATGTTCCCTGCCCTCAGTGACCAAAATGTGTACTTGTCCCCCGCGCTCGCGACCTGTCCGACCGCATCTGTAGTAATAGGATTGGAAGTCATGGTACCAATTAAGCTGTCAAAGTAAACCAAATATGTCCAATAAATTTCGCTGATTCTAGCAGATTTTAACTTGTACAACTTTGAAACATTTATCATTTTGTTTCATTCATGTTCACACATTACACTTTGATTTTGTTTGATGTCGTCGGTCCACCTAGTAGGGGGTCTGCCAACACTACGCTTCCCGGGGCGGGAAGTTAAACACTATTAATTTTCAACTTAGTACCGTTGAAGCCATTTTTGAGAAAAAGGACTTGGGACTTGACACACAGGTAGACGGACAAGTTTTTTGTTGGAACCCTAAAAAGTATACACTCGCATAGCACATGTAGTGTGTATGGCCATCACCTTTGCACGAGGCGCACGGGCGAGCGCGTGGAGATGTCGAAGCAGATGATGAGGTCCACGGAGCCCACGTCCAGGCCCTCCTCCGCCACGCACGTGCACACCAGCGCGTTGCACTCGCCCGCCCTGAAGCTGCGCATCACACGCAGTTGCTGCTTCTGGGATACCATGGTCTTGCCGTTCTTGCCTGCACAAGTGTTTTTTATTTAAGTTTAAGAGGCCAGGCCAGGCGCTCATTGTAACCCTTTGTCGCCGTGACTTTTTGTCGCCAAGTGGAGTGCTATGAAGACATATGGAAGTACGCTCACTGTAGAGACAAGACAATACGGCGACAAATAGTTCCAGCAACTGACGACAATTGAAATCCATTTCAAGAATGAGCGCGTTTTGTCGCCCAGCGACATGCGGCTGGCCTAAAACAGTGGTCGCACCGTGAGCGACAGTAGGGGACAGCGACAAAAAGTTACAATGAGCGCCTTGCCTTACATTTCGCATCCCTCTCTCGCACATTCTTATATTTTCAATGATTGTAAAAATCTCAGTTACTTTGACAAAATGTGGTCAATTATCATCTTCGACAATTAAATTACGAATATTTAAGATATAGTTTTATTGTTATATACCTAGATTTTGATAGATAAAAAGGGCGAAAACTACTATTAACTTTTATCGCTCTTATTCTCTATCAAAAACTGGGTATATGATAATAAAAATACGTCTAAAATATTCGTAAATTTAAGCAATTTAATATCACATGCTTCAACGGTTAAGGAAAAACACCGCGAGGAAACCTGCACGCCTGAGAGTTCTCCATAATGTTCTCAAAGGTGTGTGAATTCTACCAATTCGTAATGGGCCAGCGTGATAGACTATGGCCTGTAATCCTTCTCTGAAAGAAGACCTGCGCTCAATAGCGAGACGTTAATGGGTTGCTCATGATGATGATGATGATGATGATGATGATACTTAGGCCTGTAATCCTTCTCTGAAAGGAGACCTGCGCTCAATAGCGAGACGTTAATGGGTTGCTCATGATGATGATGATGATGATGATGATGATACTTACCAGATGCGCCTTGCCCCACAAACATTTGCGGAACTATTAGCGGTCGACATTGAAGTAGTAAGCAGTGGACTAAGTTCACGCTTTCTCGATATTCGCAAAACACTGCAACAAGAATAGCGCTAAAGTTTTGTCTACGAATAGTTAACAATTATTGTTTTACTGAGATGGTTCCTCTGGTACTCGTAGATGATCGATGCGCGAGAGGTCACAGACTTTAATTTTGACCTGACTGTCATCCCTCTCCATCGCCTAATAATTGTCAACCCTCCCTAATCTTAAAAGTCACCCTTTCCGTACCATGCTACCTCTAGAACCCTGTCAGTTGTAGTTTAGATTTAGTATATTCTTACCTATAGCCTTGGTATCTTGTCCATTTTGCTTTGCATTATTAAAATGATCCAAAATGATCTCTTTAAGTTTATAAAACTTAGGATGGCCAAATGACAATTCCTTCGGCATCTACAAACAATAGACGATAGTTTTAGCATCAATATGGTTCGTAGTTTTTTGAACATATATCCTAAACAAAACAAGTGTCTGGTCTAGTAAAGAAGTCTAGACAAGTGGTTGCTGGACAATGGACATAGGTCTCTTAGGTAGGTACTTCCACACGTCTCGGACTAGTGCCGCCGGTATTCAAAGGCTCTGTCATCGAAAACCTCGTAGAGGTACTGGCATCATTGCGCTTTCCGGGGCAAGGTCGCAAAATCAGTATCTCGACACCGTATATAGATTAGATAGGATTTAAACACTATTTCGGTATTACATTACATTTAAGTTTACAAAATATGGGTACTGCCTGAAATAGACATTTATTATGTATAATTATTATGTATTATTATTGGTTCTCTAGTTCTCCTCCAGATCTCCTCATTCCCGATTTGATTACAAACAGATACTCAGACATAGCTCTCTCCATAGTCCGCTGAGTGACCTTGAGCCGTCATATGAAGTCCATAATATCCGTCATGTTTCGGATCCTGAAAATATGTCCTCCCGACCGAATGCGGTCACGGTGACCAATCTAGGTACACAGTGATTAGCCACCGATTCCATTAAAAACTAGCTTTTGCTTTTCTTAGCAGACGCCTACGTCCTAATAGCTATCTGTATGCCAAATTTCAGCCCGATCCGTTCAGTGGTTTCTGATGTGCGTTGATAGATCAGTCAGTAAGTCAGTCAGTCACCATTTTCTTTTATATATTTATTTAGGTTTAGATAAATAAATAAATCAAACTCAACCATATCTTACCATCAACCTTATTCGGATTGATAATTCATTATATTACTGGAAACTACACAAAATTCGAAACTTGAGTCTTTAACGCATTTACAACGTAAGAACATCTTACTTCGACGATATCATCAAGCTTATGGGCAAAACTTGGACGAGACTGGCACATCAAAAGGAACGGCGTGCACATGAGAAGGCCTATGTCCAACGATAGACGGTGAGAAGGGCTTACAAAGAAGATATTATCTCACTTCAGGTATAGTTCCATCAGGTAAAACACTCCTATCCAAGGAGAGCGGATCAATCCCGAGGTCGTCGCGCAATCGCTCCAACAAAGATGTGAGTTGATCGTCCATTTGTATCCAAGACTTTTCCGGATGCTCGTCGAAAAAATTAAGGAACACCCTAGATCCGTGTTTGACGAGCAACTCCAGGCCGTGGAACAGTGATATGATTAGTGTGAAGTCTTTCATTATGTAGTTGTGCTGTGGATGCCTGCGAATCATATTAAACTGATATTAATACTTGCAGTAGTTTAGCAGTGATAACCTAAGTGGTTCGGACTGCGGTCTCCTGTTCGAGGGGTCGCAGGTTCTCGACTTTTCGGAGTTATGTGCGGTTAAGCAAATAAATATCACATGATTCAATGGTGAAGCACATCAGCCTGGTGAACTATGGCCTTTAACCCTTCTCTGAGAGGAGACCTGCGCTCAGTAGCGAGCCGTTGATGGGTTGCTGATGATGATGATGATAATGAACGATTGCAATCGCCTGTTATTGGCCCATACTAACTCGCTACTATGCTTCAATGGTGAAGGAAAACATCGTGAGGAAACCTGCACGCATGAGAGTTCTCCATAATGTTCTAAAAGGTGTGTGAAGTCTACCAATTCGCATTGGCTCAGCGTGGTGGACAGCCTATAACCCTACTCTGAGGGGAGACCTGCGCTCAGTAGTGAGCCGTTGATGGGTTGCTTATGATGATAATGAACGATTGCAATCGCCTGTTATTGGCCGATACAAACTCGCTACTATGCTTCAATGGTGAAGGAAAACATCGTGAGGAAACCTGCACGCCCGAGAGTTCTCCATAATGTTCTCAAAGGTGTGTGAAGTCTACCAATTCGCATTGGCTCAGCGTGGTGGACTATAGCCTATAACCCTTCTCTGAGAGGAGACCTACGCTCAGTAGCGAGCCGTTGATGGGTTGCTGATGATGATGATAATGAACGATTGCAATCGCCTGTTATTGGCCATTACTTACTCGCTATTGGCTAAAATGCATTATTGCAGAAACAATAAATTCGACGCGATAAATTCAGCCATCATCATTCAGATAATCAGCGTAGCAATGATTGATGCAGCTTTTACATAATGAGTCTGCTAAATTCTACTAGTATACAAAAAGTAAACTCGTATTTTTGTTTAAACACTTCTATAGTTTAAAGCCCGTGGAATAAATTAATGCGATATATTGTGTATGTGTTTTCATACCTCGAACTGCGATCTCTCGTTTGATACTCCTTATAAAGCATAACAATCCGACCCTTGGACAGATTTCCTAAATTTTGTGGTAGGATGTTGAACTGCTTTAGCCTTCTGGCATAACCGTCTAGAATCTGCAAACCGACAACCATCGATGTATAATTAATGTATAGATATGGCGGTCTGAACACTCACTTTGTTCAAAACTGTACTGTAGTCTGTATACCTACTTTATCAACTATACTTTTTTGTTACTTATACATAAATACAGGTTTTGTTGTATTTTCAATTCACAATCAGGTGTTTTAAAAGTTGTATCGCATAAATAGCGCCCACAGAGTATATTGAAAATACTGGTGTACCCATCCACACGTCGCGAATGCCTGAGCCACACTAAACAAGGTGTACGGACTGCAGTACAGTTCAGTTGATCAAAGTGAGTGTTCGGACCGCCATATCTAGGTATAATAATAATGTACTCCCGACCGAATCCGATCACGGCGGCCAACCTCCTTAGAGATCAGCCATCTGCACGGGAGATATTATAGTGCACAAGTGTGTGCGCAAACACAGGTGCACTCTCCATTCCCTCCCTCTCATAGTCCGATGGGACGGAAATCCGACACGACCGGAGAGAGATCAGGCGCAGGACCGACGGCTTTACGTGCTCTCCGAGGCACTGAGATGACACACCGCCCACTTCACACCGGGCTAGTACTGAGAATTTTTTTTTGGTAGAAAAACCCAATACATTTTTTTTAACGGCCGACCCGGGAATCGAACCCGGGACCTCTTCATCTGCAGTCGAACAAGCTAACCACTAGACCAACGAGGCAGTCAATATCTAGGTATACATTGATGCCGATAATATACAAGAATGAACCATGGCATAACAACTGAGCATGTTGCTATTATCTATTGCACTTTCCCGTATCCCTCAATAAGATTCCTTTAGAATTAAGGCTGCCTGGAGGAGATCGCTTAAAGCGATAAGGCCGCCTTTGCGTACTTTCTTTTCATGTTACAGTTTAATTGTAAACATTACTTTGGTGTGTAGCAATATAGTCTATATTATAGAATAGAATAGAATAGAATAGAAATGTTTTTATTCAAATAAACTTTTACAAGTACTTTTGAATCGTCAATGAGTCTACCACTGGTTCGGAATGCCGTTCCTGCCGAGAAGAACCAGCATGAAACTCGGCAGTTGCTCTTTTCAAAATACTTTTACAATATACTTAATAGATATTATTCTATGTATGCAGAGTTTCCACAGTGAGGGAAAGTTCCACAAAAGCATACGTAATTATTTCTAATTATAATTCAACACATGTCAAGACGGGCAGACAGAAAGTAGCCCCATTGCCGCTGGTGGCACCCGTTCACGAGCATGACGCATGACCCAGCCATTGCTTCGCTCAACCATATTTTAGGGAACGTAATAACCCGCATCACACGACACCACCGCAGAAATGTTAAAGAGAGTGTGACATACTTAGGCTACCCATCTTAAGGCATATTATATTATATATTATATCTATCTATATTCTACCTTAAAATTATGTGAAACGCCGCAAAATAGACATAACTACGGCGCCACATGGCGCCGAGGAACATCGCTTTTATCAACATAATATATTTTGTTGACCTGCCTGATGCAGTGGTCTTATAACTGGGAGGTCTCGGGTTCGATTCCCGGCGGGAATAATTTGGGAATCCTTACTAATATTATTATAAATGCGAAAGTGTGTTTGTTTATTGGTTTGTCCTTCAATCACGCCGCAACAGAGCTACGGATCGACATGATTTTTTGCATGGGTATAGTTGAGGACCTGGAGAGTGACATAGGCTACTTTTCATTTCGGAAAACCAAAGAGTTCCCGAGGGATTTTAAAAACTGAATCCACGCGGACGAAATCGCGGGCATCAGCTAGTTTATAATAATTTCTGATTTTGTTCTGGTCTAGCCTGGTGGGAGAACTAGGAGATTTTGGTCTTGGCTAGTTACCACCCTATAGTCAAAGATAGCGTTCCGGCATGATGGCGTGTAGAAATAGATTAGGGGTATGGGTTGAATGTAATACTACCATAACCGTTCCAAGTTAGCCCGCTACCATCTTAGACTGCATCGTCACTTACCATCAGGTGAGATTGCAGTCAAAGATTGTCTTGTCATTGAATAAAGAAGACTTCATTCACAGTAACTTCTACAAAATGAGATTTCGGCGCGTGCGGCTAGTGTAATTTGCGATCACCTTTATAAAAAATATTCAGCATTAACTTACTTCTACATACTGTTTCCTCAAAAGTGTGAGTTCTGGGCCAAGTGGGATCACCACAGTGTTAATCTTTCGCGAATGGCTGTAAGATGCGACATCTATACAGGCTTCAGTTCGTAACTCTAGATGAGCGATGTGCAGATTTTTCACTACCTATAATACATGATATAAATTAAAGAAGCACTTTCAAATGAAAATTACGCATAATATATTTATTTGTAAAAAAAAAGGATTACAAAAAGTCAGTTTGAATTTATTTTTAAGGGATTGAAATTGGTAAAAATGAGCATTTTTGAATTTACAATTGGAATTCATAAATAATCTAGTACATTTTTGATCGAAGCCAGAAGTAGTTACGACTATAGTACAATTAGCAGGATTCGACCCTACAATCATTTGTATCAGCCCACCCTTTAACTGATTAACTTTGAAATACAACTTCAACTGTTGCTGTTGTAGTTGTAGATTTTAGTTGTTGTGCACATGCTGTAGTGCAACTGTGTGCACAACTTCATAATGCGAGCTATATATTTTCTATCATACGTATAACTAATAACGTAAATTTAAGGGTCTTTTTGTTTCAGCCCACCCTTTAACTGATGAACTTTGAAATACAACTTCAGCTATTGCTGTTGTAGTTGTTGATTTTAGTTGTTGTTGTACACATGCTGTTGTGCAACTGTGTGCACAACTTCATAATGCGAGCTATATATTTTCTATCATACATATAACTAACAAAGTAAATTTAAGGGTCTTTTTGTTTCAGCCCACCCTTTAACTGATGAACTTTGAAATGCAATTTCAACTGTTGCTGTTGTAGTTGTTGATTTTAGTTGTTGTTGTGCACATGCTGATGTGCAAGTGTGTGCACAACTTCATAATGCGAGCTATATATTTTCTATCATACATATAACTAACAAAGTAAATTTAAGGGTCTTTTTGTTTCAGCCCACCCTTTAACTGATGAACTTTGAAATGCAACTTCAGCTATTGCTGTTGTAGTTGTTGATTTTAGTTGTTGTTGTGCACATGCCGATGTGCAAGTGTGTGCACAACTTCATAATGCGAGCTATATATTTTCTATCATACATATAACTAACAAAGTAAATTTAAGGGTCTTTTTGTTTCAGCCCACCCTTTAACTGATGAACTTTGAAATGCAATTTCAACTGTTGCTGTTGTAGTTGTTGATTTTAGTTGTTGTTGTGCACATGCTGATGTGCAAGTGTGTGCACAACTTCACAATGCGAGTAAAATTAATATATAACTAACAAAGTTAATTTCAGTGTACCATAAGGCTGGCATACAGACATGTAAAAGCCTGTAAGCGAAAGATAAAAAAAATAATCTAACATATAACTTACACTTATAACATCTTCAACTTTACTCCCAGGTGTGGCAGACAAACCAAGCACCCTATACACAGTATGCCCCATTTCAGTTAGTGTGGAAACTATCTGGCAATACGCGTAGTTCCCCCTGGCTCTATGTGCTTCATCTATAACAAGGCATCTTATTTTCTGTGCTGGGCATATACCTGACTTGATGTCATTGTATATCACCTGGGGTGTAGCGAAGAACACTCTTTTTGTTTGCCAATGTGTTTTTCTTGTATTAACTGGCATGTGCCCTGAAATATAACAGTTTAAAGTGATAATTCCATTGAATTGATTTGGTTGATCATGATGATGATGAGATATCTAAAATCACCATTTAAACAATCCAACTTATGAAGAGTTACTATGACAATACTTAAGTAACAACAAATTAAATATTATAAATAAAGAATAATATCACACATTATCACAGTAGAAAATCAGTCTTTGTATTAAGAAACAGCATGTTTTATTTTGCACCTAAATGAAATATCAAATTCCAGATTATTGTACAGTCTGTATAATATTCTGGGATTTGATATACGATTTATAAGATGTGTGTGTGTGTGTGTGTGTGTGTGTGTGTGTGTGTGTGTGTGTGTGTGTGTGTGTGTGTGTGTGTGTGTGTGTGTGTGTGTGTGTGTGTGTGTGTGTGTGTGTGTGTGTGTGTGTGTGTGTGTGTGTTGAAGTATATAAGATGTGGTGTTGTTGAAAACAAGGCTTCAGATGAAACAAAACCTGTTTTCTTATGTTTCAGTCGGGCAGTCACTTTTTTCTCTTATATACAAGCTGAAAAATTTGTGGTTTTAAAGGCAACGCGAGTTGAGTCGCCTTAAGCATTACTATCGAGTCCACTTGTTTTTTTTTTGTTTTTATGAACTAGGTATTTTTTTGAATTTGGAAAAAAATTCGAAATAAACTCGAAACTATCAGAAACAGTAGTAGCTGTTTGTTCACTAAGCGGCGCCGCACGAACTTTCATCGAAACAGCAGCTGATAGCCGTACAAACATGAACGACCTGTCGCGACTCGCGCGACGCTCACTTTAAGAGTCACGATATTTTAATACAAGGATCAGTACAAATTGTCGAAATGGATTTTACTGTTTATTTTGAATCACTTCCCTGGGGCCTTAAAACCACTAAATTTTCACCGTGTATATATATTTAGATAACATTCTACAGGATATATTTCGGTGAGTGTGCTCAAGAACTATTCGAATTAGTTCCTCCATCACCCTTCTATCATCGAACCGCAAGGCATCACTCAAATCTGCACCGCTACGTGGTCGAAATTCCACGATCATGCACTAAGCACTTTGCTACCTCGTTCCTAATACGCACCGCTAAAATATGGAACCCCTTCCGGCTTCTGTTTTTCCGAATGACTATAACTTGGGTGCCTTTAAATCAAGAGTGAATAGGCATCTTCTAGGCAAGCGCGCTCCATCTTAGGCTGCATCTTCACTTACCATCAGGTGAGATTGCAGTCAAGCGCTAGTCTATATATTAAAAAAAAAAACATACCTGTCATTTCAATAGTGTCTGCAGGAGGCAGGGCAACAATTTTGTAACAGGCCTCAATCTGTTGGGCGACCAGTGGTCGAGTTGGCGCTGTGAACACTATCTTGCCCAGAGGATACCAGCGGTAATAGTTGTACATTATCACTGCCGCTATAAAGGTTTTACCCAAACCAGTTGGTAGACTTACCTATCAAAAAATAGTTAATTATTTTAAATACATGTACCTACTGTGGTTCATTCTCTTGTATACTATCTCTAAACTAAACTTAGTTTAGTATGTTTAAATCTAGTGCTATCTTTTTCCATGTGGAGCAATATGAAAGGGAAGGGTTTAGATTTGGTTCGACCTTTGGCTTAAGCTGAAGAGGAAGGTTCTGTCCACACTACATACATTAAAACTTGTTTCAAATCAGATTTTAGCCCACACGTTACTCAATTAAATTTATAAACAGCTGTTGTTATTTATCATAAATGAAAAGTTTGGTTCATTCAGTAAATTAAATAGATAACTAAGTTATCTATGGACACTTACAAGAGTATTTTTCAAGATGGCAGCTCTGATGATGTTGAACTGGTAATCTCTCACGGGGTAGTTTGTTGGGTACACCCATGTCTTTCCTGTTATCTTGTCATACCCACTGATCTCTTCATCACAACACAGGGCACTGGAATTATATATTTTTAATTAAGTACCAAAGTATCAAAATAAAACACTGAAGTGAATGTAACACAACATAATATGGAAATCTGATAAGCCATTTTTCTTAATTGTCTTTATCTAATATCTTTAAACGAACAATTCTTGTATATATATATACCTATATATATAATCTGAATCTCAGAAAAGGCTCCAACGATTTTCATAAAATTTAGTATGCAGGGGGTTTCCGGGGCGATAAATCGACCTAGCTAGGTTTCATTTTTAGAAAAGGTCGTTTTATCCGTGTTTTCAGGCAATGAAAAACCCCTCCGATGGCTCGACTTTAAGTCAGGCGGTCCCGAAACCAGTAAACACAGGTTCGAGTCCAATATATTTTCCCCTATGATGAATTTTATTATTATTTTTTTATTTATTATTTTTTTTTTAATATATATAATTTCCAAAAAACACGATTTACCAAAAAAAATAACAGAGCAAAGCTCGGTCACCCAGATATTTGTCTTTATTTTGGTTAGTGAATTTACTTAATGCCAACCCAGCAAAAAACATACTTTATCTTATAACAATACATTTATTAGTGTGTCTCTCAAATAAAATAGACAAGCAATTCACACAACAGGGTTTGAACAATCCATAATTTGTTAGAAAAGTCTCAATAGCACAACGGTCAGGGCTGCAGATTAAAACCCTAAGGATGACGGTTTAAAGCCCACCAGTGTCACTGTCGTTGTACCTACCTAATCCTAGCACAAGAGGCTGCAGGCAGAGCTGAAATGCTAACATTCCTTATTAAAAATATACATACCTAAGTACATATATATTTTTATATTCGTTAGTTACAAGTGTGGTCCATTTATAAAATTATTATAAACAATACTTATCTTAAACATTTAAAGGGATACAGAAATCAACCTTCTCTATTCATAGCATATCTATTATAAATTAATAATCTTCTTCTTCTTCTTCTTTATCAACCTATAGACGTCCACTGCTGGACAAAGGTCTCCTGCATGGACTTCCACAGGCTTCGGTCGGTTAATTAATAATAATGATATTTAAATTACCTGATGTTGAGGAAACTTATGTCAACGTTTTTGTGAGCACTTTGGACAGCTGTGTTTTGATTGAAAGCCGAATTATCGAAATTTGCCAAAAGTGAGGAGTCGTCGAAGTATTCATCATCAAATAAACTGCACGATTTATTCGCATTAGCCATTTTAATCTCATTTTAAGAGTGCAGGTTTTAGGAGCTACAGCTAGAACATTACATGTACATGCTTAGACATTTTCACTGTCGCACAAGATGTCCCTACAAACTTTAATTCCAAATTGGAATCATAGAGAAGAATTTTTGATTGGAATTCGCCTAATTTTGTACAAAATAATAAATGTTAAAATTTTAATTTTTTTTTTTTTTTTTTTTTTATCTGGCTTTACGGCTCTGGGTTCCAGCCCTTCTGAGCCTGAAGTTACAATTTATTCTAACTTTTTGTGATTTTCAGTATTTTTATATATCTTGAGCAGCAGAAATAAATGAATATAATAGTCGGAAGAATTTTTGGTCAGCTAAAATACTTTGAAGATTATCAGGAACTTTATCGTCGTTGATATTTTGAATGGAACTAATGAGGAGCAATCTATTTATACCAAATTGACGACATTGAAAAACAAGATGATTCAAGTCTCCATTCGTTTCACCACAATATTCACAATCTGCATTTTCTTTCAACCCCAAGCGATGTAGGTGGGTGGCTACTCTGCTATGTCCAAATCTCATTCGGTTTATAGTCGTAATGAATTTTCTATTATTAATCCCTTTTTTGTTATACCAAGGAGTGACTGGCGGGCTTTTCTGTATTTCATAATACCAAATTCCTTTGGATTTGCTTATTTCTTCCCAGTATGACTTCCATAAGGATCTCAAGTCATTGCTTAACAAGGCATATATATCTGTAAATGGTATTTCCAGCATTGAGGAGTGATCGGAGCATGTTGATGAGCATATATCTCTAGTAGCAATGTCTGCTTCCTCATTCCCAGTTATTCCAGAGTGTGAAGGAACCCACATAAAGGTAATAGTCTTCTTTCTTATATTAAGATTGTTTAGTAAGTTTCTTATATTATATATAATGTAATTCTTTTTGTAATCTATTTTGTTGGATTCAATAGCAAGTATAGCACTTTTTGAATCAGTTACAATTAGAAACTGTGAATTCACAATATTATTTATGTACAATAGAGATAAGTAGATTGCATAACATTCTGCTGTAAAAATAGAACATAAGTTTTGAATTTTAAAAGTTTTAGATATTTTCTTTTGTGGATCATAAAATGCTGAAGTTGTATGCTCTTCGGATTTTGAGCCATCTGTATTAATTGTATAAAAATGATTATCAGCTAAATATCTTAACATTTCTACTTGAGAATTCACTTTTTCTTGACATATAGAAACATTAACGTTCATTAAAGCGTCATATTCTATTTTATATAAAGTCCATGGATTGCTTTTATACATATTTTTGGTTTGGGTCTGTGAGTATAGAACAATCCTTAGAATGTCTGGTAATCGACCAGATAAAAGCATATTTACATCGATATATGAGCTTATATCAAAGTCAGGCACTTCATAGGGAAGTATTTTCTTTAAAACTAAATTATTTTTTGAACTGATTAATTTAACACAAAACCGCTCAGCAATTTGTAGTCTTCTTAGTAAAAGTGGAGGAATACAACTTTCTACTTCCATTACATGGATTGGTGTAGAGCACATAGCCCCAGTTATTATACGCAATGCTTTATTCTGAATTATATCTAATTTTTTTAAAATCAATTTATTTGCATTTATGTATGCTAATGTGCTGTAATCAAAATGACTTCGAACTATACTTTTATAAAGCATTGATAACAACTTGGGGTCAGCTCCCCAATGTACACCTGCTAGCGATTTTAAAACATTGAGACCATAATAGGCATTTTTACATATATTATTTACATGATCTTGGAAAGTTAACTTCTGATCAAGCATTATTCCTAAAAATTTTTTTTTCATTAACCAAGGCAATGGTGTGTTATTATATTTTACAAAACTGTCGCATGAATCATTTTTTTTGGAGAATATTATAGCTCCACTTTTACTAGGACTAATGTTTAATTTTAACTTATTTGAATAGAATTCGTAAACTTGTTCTAATGCTAAATTTAAATTATTTACAGCTATATTTACATCTTTATTTACAGTATATACAAGGAGATCATCAGCAAATTGCAAAAAGTTTATATTTCGATCTGTAATATATTTACTTATTAAACATGTATATATATTATATAACAAGGGAGATATAGTAGCACCCTGCATGGTGCCTTTATATACATTTCTAGGGCCATGTATAATGTTATTAAATTTAACATACATAGTTCGGTCATATAGAAAATTAAAAATCCATTTACAAACTTTTCCAGGAATACCAATCTCACACAGAATACTAGCCAATATGGAAGGATTTACATTATCAAATGCGCCTTGTATATCAATAAATGCACAAACTGTGGTTGTATGACTGATAAATGAATGATTTATATCTGAGATCAAAGAGGCAAAACTATCTGCTGCACTTTTACCTTTCCGGAAACCAAATTGTTGTTCAGGTAGAATATGATTCGCTTCAATGTAATAGTCTAGTCTAGTTTTTAACATATATTCAAATAATTTTCCTACACAAGAGGAAAGTGAAATTGGCCTGTAGGAGTTGAAGTCATGTTCTGGTTTATCAGGTTTCAAAATAGGTATCACACATTGCGTTTTCCAAGATTTTGGTATACATTGAATGTCCCAAAGTAAATTAAAGATTTTTAAAAGAGTTTTTTGTCCATTAACATGCATGTTGCTAATAAGTTTGTATGTAATATCATCCAATCCCGGAGTGGAATCTCTCCTTGATTGGATGGCTGCAGTAAATTCATGCCAAGTAAATGCTTTCAAGACAAAAGAGCTACTGTCACTACCTATCTGATTAAATATTGAATTTAAATTTAAAATATCGATTTCTTTTTCAGTTGGTGCTATTATGGGTGCATATTTATCTAAGAAAGAAGGAATCCAATCATCATTTTTTGGTGGCTTATATACAGGTACCCTCTTAAATCTCCTAATATAATTCCAGATATAACTTATTGGAGTATATCTATTAAATGAATCACAAATTCGTCTCCAACTTGTTTTCTTTTTTTCACTAATTAACCTCTTTTTGAAGGCATCAATTTTTTTATATTCTATGTAATTTTCTATTGTAGGATTTAATTTATAAAATCTTAAAGCATTTTTACTTTTCTTTACAGCTTCTAAACAATCTGTGTCCCACCAAGGAACTGGTTTTCTCATAACAAACTTATTAGGTTTGGAAATTATAGGTACACAATCTTTCCTTATTTCTAGAAGTGAGGTGCAGAAGTTTTCATAAGTACCAAGTATATTGGATGTATCAATTGTGAAGTTTTCAAACATTTTTTTTGTTTCAGCCTGGAACTTTGACCAGTCTGCTTTTTTATAATTGAAACGTTCACAAGGTTCTCCTATATCATACTTTTCAATACAAGTATATAAGTCAACTATGGTTGGATAGTGATAACTACCCATAGGATCATCATGTACATGCCAATCACATAAAGGAGCTAAAGAAGGAGTAACACATGAAATGTCAATAGAAGATTGATTAAAATGAATGCTCCCTACTGTAGTTGGACTTCCATTATTTAATATACAAAGATCACTTTCATCCAACATGTTATAGATATCAGTACCTCTAGTTTTTGTTGTGAGACATCCGAAAGCAATATGGTGAGCATTTAAATCACCTGAAAGCAGAACTGGCGCAGGTAGACTGTTAATTATTTGTTTTAATCTTCTGACCTTAAAGCGACCCCCACTGGGTGGAGCATAAACACATAAAATGGAGATATTACCTAGACTTGTAGTAAGGGTTATAGCTACTGACTGCATATAATCATAGAATGGTGTAGGGACAACAAAGTATTTGAAATTATTTTTAATTAAAATTGCTACTCCACCACGTCCATTTTTTCCATTTTGATTAATGAAATTGTAGTTAGGAATATTGATAAGTCTATTTTCTCTCAGCCATGTTTCATTTAACAAGCAGATATCTATATCATTTTGAACTAGATAATTAATAAGCAAAGGCTTTTTATTATTAATAGATTGTATATTAAATTGTGAAATTCTAATAAATTGTTTATCCATTGTTTTTAAGATTAGTAATAAGCATTTCTTTTACAATCGATGTTGTAAGTTTACGGCCTGAGTTACCCATGGCTACCAATGCTCCAATAAGTGCTTTCAAAATATTGTCATTTGTTATAATTTGGTCAATAAGTGTTTCATTATTATTATTTGTGGTATTAGTTTGGGGAGTTTCCGTCTTTGATTTCTGTACTTTAGGAGTGTCATTAGAATTAACTTGTGGTTGGTCCACTGTTATTGGATTCATTGTTGTTTTTGGTATTGAAGGGAAATTTTCATTATAATTGTTAAATAGATTTTGAGTTTGTTTTGTTTGTAAAACTTTTGCATAAGAAGACCTATTAAACTTTTCATCCATTTTTTGTTTCTTTATTGGGCAATCTCTAGAGATTGCGACATGAGGGCCACCACAATTTATGCATTTAACTACCGCATTTTCCGCACATTCAGTGTAACGATGCTCCTCTGCACAAATTGAACACCGTTGCACTGACTTACAAATCTTTGCTTCGTGGTTAAACTTAAAGCATTTAAAGCATTGTAATAGTGGGGCAACATACTGATGCACCCTATATTGGAATAAGTCCAGATGTACATAATCGGGTAAGTTGGTCGACAAAAAAGTAATACTTACAGAACTAAAGGGTTTGATCTGTCCATTAACTTTTTTTGTAAAGCGACGCACGGCGACGATCTCATATTTTGACGACAGTTTTATAAATAGTTCTTCATTGCTTATGCTGATGGGAACATATCTTAATACCCCGATTGTTTCCACCGCCTTTGCTGGAATAAATGCCTTGTAATCATACTTCTCTAAGAAGTTTTCATTTTTTAAAAAGTCGTTGGCGTTGATCGCCCTCGAAAACATCACTCCTACTTTAGAGGCGTTTATTCGTCTGATATTGATGACTCCTTTAATTTCGTTTTTAAAAATTCCCGCCAACATTAAGGGATTCGTATTTCCAAGTTTCACTTCTTCTTTACGACTTTCAATATAAACCGTGTATTCAGCCATTCCTACTGATTCAGGGAAAACCCTTTTATAATTTGATTTGTAGTATGGCTTATAGAAATCATCATTTTCCTTGTGAATGTCTTGGCTACGCCTTGGCGGTTTCCTTTTCCCGCCCGCCTCGTAGTCCGTGCCTGTATTATTGCCGTCACTGTCGGACGGCATTTCTATTTATTTTTTTAATGAAAAATTTTCGAAATTTCCTTCAAAAGTGGATATTTTAAAAAGATAATTAAAATAAAAATACGCGCTTCTTGTTTCCCGCCACAGACAAAAAGCCCTAAAATTTTAATGTGCATTGTACTAAGATAAAGGATCCCATAGATTTGACATGTGCGTACACCCGTAAGGGACAGCAATCTAAGTATGTGCAAAAACAATGTTACCCTAGTGAACAACTTTTTCCACTGAAAAATTAAAAATGCTTTTGTGTACTCACATCCCGTATTATTCTGTTATAGAAATAAATGAGTGGAAATGGGGTAGAAGAAAAACATAAATAATATAATTGCTAATTCGTTTATTCATTTATATTTTTCATAATTTTTTACCAATGAATCAGCTGATGTTTACTGTCCTTTAAACAGTATAAGTTTGTTATAAAGATTCCGAACATTTTTACCTTTGTTTATCATATTTTTTGTATAATAATAAATTCTGACATTTAAGTACTTTTTACAAATAGATTTAATCAGTAAAACATAATGATGGTTTGTAACAAAATGACCATTACTGTTATCATGGTTACTAAATAAATTAATTCCCACACATTTTTTTACGCACTCCTGTAAAAGAAAATCAATTGTATTAGACTTGTTAATTATTTTAATTTTTTTTAAAACTTGTTCGGCAATTTCACACAATTTTACCACGCAAATTGATGGATAATGAAGACCACCCTTGTCTTTTTTAAATTGAAGAGTGGTTTCATTTTTTTCTGATGTTGTGAGGTATGATAGGCATTCTTCACATTTCAGTTGTTTTTTTAACGATTTTACTACAAAACCAGCTATACAGTGTGTCCGGACACGAACTAGCGATATTTTAAACACTTATATAACAACTAATTTTAAGTACAAATACACTCTAAACTTGGGCCCAATCCACTTCCCCTCTATGTGGCAGCCATTTTGTTTTTTTTTGCTGAAATATTCTCTAAGTATATACAAAAAAAATCATATCTCTCAAAGTTTTGGTCTTACTGAGATAAAAATGGGCTTATTCGAAGCGCAACAATACTGTCCTACCGTCTACATTACAAAACAAAGTGTTCACATTTCCATAACCTTTGAAAAAAATATGAAACCCGAAAAAATTATTGTAAAATCATGCAAATCAACAAATTATTGTAAATAACTGCAAAAACACCCCCGACAACCCTTTTTATTTTTTTACTAAATCAAGAGATTTTGAGCTAAGCTATAATACAACATTTAATTTATAACTGTATGTCTAATACTTTCAGAGTTATTGTTGTTGGAACATAGCGCATACGCAAGCACAAAAGGCCTTTGTCGGAACCCTAAACAGGAAATCATTAAAAACACATAACATTCATGCGTATGCGCTATGTTCCAACAACAATAACTCTGAAAGTATTAGACATACAGTTATAAATTAAATGTTGTATTATAGCTTAGCTCAAAATCTCTTGATCTACTAAAAAAATAAAAAGGGTTGTCGGGGGTGTTTTTGCAGTTATTTACAATAATTTGTTGGTTTGCATGATTTTACGATAATTTTTTTCGGGTTTCATATATTTTTCAAAGGTTATGGTAATGTGAACACTTTGTTTTGTAATGTAGACGGTAGGACAGTATTGTTGCGCTTCGAATAAGCCCATTTTTATCTCAGTAAGACCAAAACTTTGAGAGATATGATTTTTTTTGTACATGCTTAGAGAATATTTCAGCAAAAAAACAAAATGGCTGCCACATAGAGGGGAAGTGGATTGGGCCCAAGTTTAGAGTGTATTTGTACTTAAAATTAGTTGTTATATAAGTGTTTAAAATATCGCTAGTTCGTGTCCGGACACACTGTATATACTATTATCGATTTAGAAAATTCTGTCAACCTTGTAGGATTAGCAATGTAATCATGATCTTCGGGAATTATAATTTCTGTCTCCAAAGACTCTTGGATATCTTTGTCTTCTTCGATTAATCTGTTTCGGTCGGTGGTACAATTAATGGCAATTTCAGGGTTATTGTAACTTAAAATGCTTATGTCACTGAGAGGAACACAGTTTCCCGCTAAATGTTTTAATTCCCCGTGCATTAATAGCCTTTTATATGCAGATTTAAACTGCGTGACGGTCGGGTTATTATTAAATCCGCCTTTTGCCCTAATAGCACTAAAAAATATTTCTATATGGTCTTGGCTTAGTTTATAAGTACTAAGAAAGTCTAAGCTGCCATTCAATATGTGCTGCTGATACAAGAATAGGAGGGTTTTTATACATATTAAAAAACCTTTAAAGCCAGTTTTTCTGTTTGTTTCAATAATCTTTTTATCATCGATTTTTAAATATCTTATGTAATCAAACAATTTTTCTAAATATTGTTTGATAGTTTCATGATTTGCTGAACTAAGGGTTTCTTTGTATCCATAGGAATTCAAATTTCGAGAGTTCATTATGTCAAATAAATTATTAAATTGTCTGATGAAATGAAAAGTAGCTTCGGAATTCTTAAATTCTTCAATTTTGAGGTTTTCTCTACAAAATTCTATTGCATCAGCAGCTACTGAAGCACTTAATAGTTGCGCTGCCAACTTCACTTTCATGATTTGGGATTTGAAATGGATGTGAGACTTTTTAAGCTTATTTGCCACATTAAATCCTTCACTTTCTTGCAATTTTACTAAGTTTTGGATGTATCCCCAACTTATAATTTGCCCTTCTGAATCTGAAAGCGTTAACTTGTCACCTAAAGTATTTCTAACTAATTTCAACATGTGAGAAGGGTCTGGGAATATGGATATTTTTTTATCTTTGTGAATAAATATGGGATTTATTTCATCGTCTCCATCTATTCGACAACCCAGTACTTTTGCCATGGCAAAATTGGCAGGACATCCATCAAATGTAATATTAACAACTTCTAATCCACATTCATCAATCATATCTAAACAAACTTTAACTAAAGAAGCCTTTTGTTCGGCGCTAACCTTGTCTATTAAAAAATAACCGACAGGAAGTTTCCAGCTACCATTGATTGATGTCAGGATAAAAACTAAGACTTCTCTAGCAATGGGTTGGACATCACTGTCTAAATACTGGCCAATATTGACGAAACCTATATAATGTTTACCATCCCACTGAACAGACTCACGAATAGCCATTTCGTCAAAAATCAAGCAACATTTATATTTTTTGCTTGGGTTGTTTTTTACTAAGAGCGAAAGAGCTTTAAAAGACTCTTTAGTAAATCCAGGCTCACAATCTATCGACTGGTACCATCGTGCCAAAGTGCGGGTGTGAGGCAGACAAGTATTAAAATTATCTCTTACAAAATTGTAAGCTCGTGGGCTGATAAAATGTAAATGAAGAGCAAATTTGCGTACTTCTTTGGAAAATTTACTTTTTTCGGGTTTCAAAAAATCATTGCTTTGATCATTTTCTGACGCTAATAAATCCGCAGTTTCTTGATTTATCAAAGATTTTGACTGTAAGTTAGTAATAATATCACATAGTTTCGAATTTTTCTTTTGTAGTCTCCTTGTTCTTGATTTTAGTACAGCTATTTTCTTTTTTCTCAAATCAGCAAGTAATGATTTTTTTCTCAACTGGGTTATAAGCTTCTTTTTACGAGGTGTTATAACCTCTGACAGTTGGGAAGTGCTTGGAACTTCATTATCTTGCTGTCGTGAACACTAGAACACACAAACAAAATAATCTTGACTAATGAAATATTTCAAATTATATTTCCTGAGTAACAAGTTTGTTTTTTGTTTCTTTTTTACTGTCTGCAAAACTGCAAGACAAAGCAGATAAAAATAATAACTCTGTGACCGTTTTTTTATTGAATACTTACAGATTCTACAACACCTAATTTCTTTCTATCTCTTCGTATGATCTATTGATCTCATCAGTCATATGAGTATTCTGAAATTAAGTAAAAAATAACTAAAAAAACCGGCCAAGTGCGAGTCGGACTCGCGCACCGAGGGTTCCGTACTCCAAAAGTAAAACGATAATATTATATTAATTTGCTTATTTATCGTTAACTTTGTTTGTAGAGGTTTATTGTTAATACAAAAAAAAACTATGCTAGTAATTAAGCGTAGGCTTAGTAATAGGGTCCCGTTGGTACCCTTTGGGTACGGAACCCTAAAAAACCACGTCGACTATATGCACTTGCACTTTATATAGTGAAATATTAAAACTGCGAAAGTGCGTTCGTTTGTCCTTCAATCACGCCCCAACAGAGCTACGGATCGACGTGATTGTTTGCAGGGGTACCTATAGTTGAACTACTTTTTATCCCGCAAAGTCAGAGTTCCCGAGGCATTTTAAAGGCTAAGTTCACGCAGACGAAGTCGCGGGCATCAGCTAGTCTGAAATAATTACGGTCATTAGAGATTTATGTATATTTTACAGGAAAAATATGCTAGTAATTAAAGGCCTTTCATATGATACCTCACTCGGTATAGTTATTTATAGTTATTTTACTTTGAAATTTCAAACCCCCGATTTTCCGCCTTTTTTAATAAAACTAAAAATAATTTTCGATTTTTCTTTATTCCAATGATGTTGGGCCACTATTATACATTACTATGCCAAATTTCATGTCGATAGCTTTAATAGTTACTGAAATAATCGACTGTGACAGACGGACGAACGGACGGACGGAGAAAGTCTCACCATAAGGGTTCCATTTTTACCATTTTGGTACGGAACCCTTATTAAGTTATTGATTTCTAACAATACTAAAACTGTATTGTGTTGTATTTACCACAATCATCACATTGTCATCTTGTTGAACACTTTGAGCTTGATTGTCGACGACTTCAAACATAGAATCCTGAACGTAAAACAACATAAAATGAAAATTTACACAAATATTAAACATTTAATAAATTTAAACTTTTGAACATTTACTAGATTTTTAACAATAATATACTTACATGTACAAATAATTTTGGAAGAGCCGACTTATCTAAAAACACCTTGTGCAGAGTTCTACGAAATGATCGACTCTCAAAATGCTT
This sequence comes from Oeneis ivallda, assembly GCA_029955525.1. NCBI lineage: Eukaryota > Metazoa > Arthropoda > Insecta > Lepidoptera > Nymphalidae > Oeneis > Oeneis ivallda. Next base: position 18,930,836 of record JARPMR010000012.1, on the reverse strand, counting down.
AGAGCATATACGGGCATTTACAGAAGGCTTCCAATATCGCCGTCCAGTAGCTTTTATCCACACGTCACGCACTTTCTCATCTTTAGGAAACCTGAAAATTTTTATAAAGCTATATTTTCCCACAAAAATGGGTAATTTGTTTATTCTGTACATGGTTACCCTGAAATGCTTATAACCTGGCTAAATTAAGAATACGTAATAATAGTCAGTCGCCCAGTCGCCCCACGATTACTCTAGATGACATACTTTATTAGTCGGTTAATACAACATAAAATGCATTTAAGATATGTTATTTTACCAATAATTTACATAATTTCAATGCAAATTAGAACACTACTCAATATAACTAACCGTATCAAATAGTTCTATACTTATTTACTACGCTTAAAAAGGGTTATTTTAAACTTACGTGTGAAAGGTTATGTTTTCGATTTTTCGTTCACTGCGACTCTTACAGCCAATAACACTACAATTTACCATTGTATATAAAGTTTAGGGCGTGTAACAACACAGAATATTTGTAATTTACGCACTAACTTTAGTCCAAAATGCAATTTTTAACACCATCAAAAAATTCACTCCTCACTGTCTGCCTCGTATACGATTCGTGGCAGACAAAAAAAGCATGTACGGAGACAAAGAGAAAAAACACTATGTCCGTCTCTATCGCTCTTACCAACACTTTGTGTTATCTATCTCGTTCGTTGCTGGTATTATTATTACCATGTCAAATCTATGGGATCCTTTATCTTAGGCATTGTATTATTGAAGAAGTATGATTGAGTATGATAATCACAGAACACTATGATCACAGAACAACATATACTCAGGGGAGACTATGATGATAATATAATATGGTGTTTATCATTGATAAACACCATAGATAATACACCCTACGTTCTACAATAAGCATAGACCACGAACACTAGGATTCGGGGGGTCTACTCTAATTCAACGAAAAACGAAATATCGACCGAAATTTCGCGTATTTCTTTCGTTCCGAAATTTCGTTCGAACGAAAAAGGTTTGACGTTTAGATTTTCTAAACCTACTCTATTTCATAAATTTTGCGAACGAAACTTTGAATTTGACAGACGATTTTTCGGAATTTTAACCTCAAATTGACGAAACCAAAAGTGTTACCTTTTGATTTTCGTTTGTCGTTCGTTATCGTGAATTTTGTCAGAAATTTGTTTGAAATGGCTACAAGAAGGCTTTTAATAGAAGCTGCTCTACGTGAAGAGCGTTTAGAGTGTAGAAGGAGACGGCGCCGCCTGCGCAATCAACTCAATATATGCAACTCAAGTCTCCAGAATGAAACAGTTGGTTTTTAGGTATGTTTGAATTAAATGTTTGTGTTTATTATGTTCATTGCTATATATATTATATTTTTCATGAAAGACTAAAAAACATCTATACACCTGCACAAAATTTCTCATTTATATTTTATTTTTATTTTAGGTGATTCTGGTTATGCTCAAAGCCAACATATGATCACACCTATATATAATTCTGTTGAAGACTCTCCTGAAGGAAGATACAACTCAATCCTAAAGCGTGCACGCTCCATCATAGAATGCACATTTGGTATTTTAAAAGGTAAATGGATGTGTCTTTTGGCAGCTCGGGACTGCATTACTGCCCTGAAACAGCAGGTAAAATTATAGTAGCCTGCTGTGTTTTACATAATCTATGTACAAGAGGTGGTATTGATGTCCCCGCATTGACAGAAGAGGATCTCCAAGCTGAAAGAAGCAGGCAGGTTCCCGTTCATTCAGCTGCTTCTTCAGCTCAAGAAGTAAAAGGGCAACAGCTGCATTAGTGCAAGTGTTAGAAAGGAATAGGTAGGATTAAGAACTTTATCATATCTATTCCTTTCTAACAGTTGCATTTACATAAGCCTATCTTTAGTGACATTTATTATATTTTTTTTCATAATTTGCTTTTATTATATAAGTAACAGAAAACTAAATACACGTAAAAATAAGTTAGAAGGTTAGTAAAACTAAGTTAATTAATGTTGTAAAATATATAGATAATAATAATAATAAGTTAGGATTATAAAATAAATAATGTTTGATCAAAAGTCTAATGTAAAAAATAGCACTAAGGAATAAATAATAATTAGTATGTAGTGTCTTATGAGTTAGTGAGAGATGTCAATTATTATTTTATTCAAGTAGTATGTAAGGGATGCAAATAAAAGCTTTATTTTTTTAATATAAGAATAAAATTTATTTTTAACTTAAATAATGTTTTATTTACTTAACTACCTAGAAACAAAATATTAAAAAGAAAGGCAACAAGAATACTAATTAATCTAATACAACAAAATAATCTTAATTCCTATTGTCAATCTAAATATTCCCTAATGAGGCCACACAACTCTACAGGGCAGCCCTAATGCCTGCAAGCTTGGTGTTCTCTCTCTAAATGCCCCTCTTCATATGGAAACAATCTTCTGACATCAGAGCCAGCAGCAGAATGTCTCCTTCTGGGACTTCGTGTAAGCTGTGAGGCTGTAAAAGAAAATTCCAATTTAAATAATTAATAACAAAAATGCCTTAGATAAGACATTGTATTGATGTATGGGTAACAGTTAATAATGTTATGTAAATGTGCCCATATTACTTTGTCAAAGTAACTATACTAGAGTAATAATAGTTTTTTCCAGTTCTAGCCCAGAGGTTCCAGGGCCTCTGCCTCTCATCAGGAGGTCACGGGTTCGAATCCTGTGGCACCTCTGACTTTTCAGAGTTATGTGCGTTTTAAACTAAATATCAGGCTTAACAGCGAAGGAAAACATTGTGAGGAAACCTGCATGTCTGATAATTCACTAAAATATTCTCGAAGGTGTGCGCGCCTGCCAACTTTTAAATTGTATTCTTATTGTAGATTATATTCTGATATTTATTACAAAAAAAATATAGTTAATTTACAAACATGTGCCCTGCCAGACTCATACTATTATGTACAAAATTTTTTATTATAGCACTAGCTGATGCCCGCGACTTTGTCCGCATGGATTTAGTTTTTGAAAATCCCGCGGGAACTCTTTGATTATCCGAGATAAAAAGTATTTCTCCCGGTCTGAGGACCCACTACCACGGTAATATTATCTGTATACAGTATTGTAACTCGGCCGTATCTTTGACATAAATGCCTACAGCCGCGCGGTACGTAAACATGCGATAGGGCTGCCCGCCTCCAGCATTTTAATTACATTTGCCTACTTTGTGTTTCCATTTAGTTTTGTGATTGTAAATATACTTTTTTTTATATAAACAAATAAAATACTTTGTGAATTAAATAGGAAGTGTTCAATAAAAATGCGTGTTGTTTTTTGATTGGTAGATTTAATTTAAAAAAACCGGCCAAGTGCGAGTCGGACTCGCACACCGAGGGTTCCGTACTCTAGAAGTAAAAGTAAAACGATAATATTATATAAATTTGCTTATTAATCGTTAACTTTGTTTGTGGAGGTCTATTGTTAATATAAAAAAAACTATGCTAGTTAGAGCGTTGGTTTTATTTTTCCTTTAAAATATACATAAACCTCCATTGACCATAATTATTTCTGATTTTTCGATTGGTAAACTTCGGAGATAAGGGGGGGGGGGAACGGTATATTTTTCGACATTTTGCCCGATTATTCAAAAACTATTATATTTAAAAATAAATAAAAATTTGTTTTAGAATGTACAGGTAAAGCCCTTTCATATGATACCCCACTCGGTATAGTTATCTTACTTTGAAATTTCAAACTCCCGATTTTTCCTCTTTTTTAATTAAACTAAAAAGAATTTTTGATTTTTTCTTATTCCAATGTTGTTGGGCCACTATTATACACAACTATTCACAACCCTCTCAAATATCTAAATATTCTGTGAATATTTCACGAGTCTTGCTATTGTTGTTGTTTTTAATACCGAGAGAAAAAAACGGTTTTTAGTGGTATATGTTGTTATAGCAGCAGTGTAGAGGACAAAAAGTGTCTATTAGCGGAAACTTGTTAAAGGAAAAAGCAAAAGAGTTCGCGTCTACTCTAAGCATCAAAAACATCAACACTTAATAATTCGAAATTTTATTTATTTTCTCTTAAAAATTTCGAACCATTTGATATTTCAAACACTCGATAATTCGTAATATTTCCCTTATTATATCTCGTAATAGTCCCTCGAGTTTCGAATCAACGAGAGTCGGCTGTATTATTAATAATAAAATACCACGTCTTTACATTGAATTATACAAACTAACAAAACAAAACACTCATGCCCCGAGGTTTTAACACAAGCGTACGTACCGTATCGTGATTCATGAACCGCCTATAACTACCTATTTCACTCGTGTCAATCACTTTCCTTTACTCTATTCACTTTATTTATTAATCCAGACATCTTTTTTTCGGGAGATAAAAGGAAATACCTTATCCATTAAAAATACACACATTTTGTACCTACCTACTAGTAAGTAAAATTATTTTAGAGTCTTACCTTTCAGAGTTTCCAGGTAATTTAAAAAAAGTTATCTCTGGATGCGTTATTGACGAATTCATGCAACCAAAAACAGCACAATATATCCTCCTCGTCATATTAAATATGTACTTGAACTTATTTTTAGTAAAAAAATTGCGCAGTTATTGTTAAAAAACATAACACCGTCCGTTCGTCACTGCGGCACAGTCGCGACTGTCTGCGTACCGAGCGCTTACCGAGATCGAGGCGCGTAGGCATAGCTCGCGCTTCGTCCGTTTGTATGAAGTTACAATACTGTATACAGATAATATTACCGTGCCACTACTACACCCATTACTAACCCATGCAAAAAATCGCATCAATCCGTTGCTCTGTTGCGACGTGATTGAAGGACAAACCAACATACACACTTTCGCATTTATAATAATTATCAGTAATGCAAAATTATAACACAATCTAGACCACCTCAATCTAACATCGTTTATATATGACTGTCGTGTAATTAACATATTTTAATTTGCAATAACAAATATTGATGTCAATAATTAAGATAAAAACTATCTTATCTTTTAAGTTGGACCAAATTACAGATAGTTACGAAATTTGATCAAAATCGGTTCAGTAATTTTCGAGTTTATCCCGAACATACATCGTGACAAATCATAAAATCATGCGATTTATATAACACTATACTATTATGTTTTAATTACCTAATAAAACACTTGGTAGGTACCTTTTGCGGTTGCCACTGCTGAATGGTTTTTATGCAACCGTCCATGGAATTGAGTATATTGCACAATTCTTCCCACAGCCTCTTTGCCTGCACATTTCCTTCGACAATCCTCAACCTCCCGCGAGCTAGATCCCTATGCTCGTCCAAGAAATTGAGAAGGGTGTGGAGCAATTTTAAACTGAAAAGATGTATAAAAGAATATTAAGAAGAGGTGATATTATTAGTGAATAAGTTATGTATTTAGTTATGAATGAATAATAAGTTATGCTTATGATATTTACTTACAAAGTTTTTAAATCCAAACTTGTAGACACCTAAAATGCACACTGCAACACAGTACAACTTGTAACTTTCTGACGGAATGACTGTATTGAGATTCCGAAGTGTAAAAAGCACTTGAAAACATGATTTATCAACACCATACTTGAGAAACAAACCCCACAAATGTTTTTAAAGAATTCCAAATAAAAAATCGTAAGTTGATAGTTGACATATTATTAAATTACGTCATAAACTTGTGCATAATACGGATATTTTTAGTTGTCATAGGTTTACTACGCATCGTTGGCATTAAATAGTACTCTTCAAATTAGTCGGTTATTAGACCCACACAAAATCGCTCATTTCAATCGTTCACGAAAATTTATACGGATCCGTATTTCGCCTGCGTGTCCGAAAATGAAATAGAGTAGAGGAGTTAACGAAACTTCGTTTAAATTTCGTTCGTTTGCGAAGTTTCGTTTGAGAGAAAGAGAGTAGACCCCCAGAGACGGAACTTGAAGGAAGTGGAACATCCATAGATTGCTTCAGAAAAAATCAAGAAACCAACATAAGAAAATAAAGTGTCATATTCTGTTGACAGAATTAGAGCTGTCTGTAGTCGATTAATAGTAGGGATGCGCTTTGTCTGAATATCGATTTCGATGAAAATTAAAAAATCGAGTCTACCAACTCCAGCACCTTGCGACCATCAGCTTTTCGAACTTTGTTAACCTACGTTAAACCTTCTAATATATTATTCTTACCATATTTTTATTGAATATGTGCTCTTAATTTTGAGTGGACATATCCATTATATTAGTCCACATTTTTTTATTAAATGCAATTTGTAATAATAATTATTATGGTTGAAATTTACATGAGAGCAAGTCTATTTTAACTTGTAAATAATTTTAAAAGCATAAATTCTTAGTAACTCGACTTTGACTTCCGACAATAATTATTGTGATGTGTCCATTTTTATTTAATTAGTTTAAGGAGTGACAAATTAAAAAATTTTATTAAAATTAATTATGATTTTTAAAAAATGATAAAGATATCATCCTTTTATTTATTGAAATTAGTTTAATTAAATTGTAAATTGGCATTATTCGGCAGCATAGTGTAGAATTTGTGAGAGCACGTGATACTTCCTTTTTAATCCTTCGACCAATCAGAGGCAAGCTATCAGCCAATCATATTCACTTCCGCTTGTTTATCGCCACTGTAAATTATTATATATTCTGTTACGTCACACCTCTTTAGCCAATCACAGCGTGCCTTATCAGCCAGCCAATGCCAGCCAAGCTAGCCCCCAGCCAATATACCGAAGGCCTTCGGGGGGGGGGGGGGGGGAGAGGATAAAGTATAAACTGCCCTGCGAGCTCATTCTGGGCAGTTTTTCCGTGCGGTTAAGATATAAGCCGAAACTCTGCCCGGTTGTGAGTGTAACGGCTGTTGTAAACATTTATTAAGTGTATACATAGTGTGTGATTAATGATTAAATACAATTTGCGTGAATTTAGGTATTCAAAGGGCTTTGCTGTGTTTATTTATGCCACTTCTGAAATAGTGAATTTGATTCAGTGTAATTACCGCAAAGTGTCGTTTAATGTGTTTTATCGGACTTCTAAACGTAATTATGGGCAATTCCTGTGTGGATAACATGAAACACATCGCCGCGTGGTCGCATCGTTAACGCCGCCGCTGGCGCCGAGGCTGATTCTACTACTGGAAGCCAGCGGCATGCAGCGTCTTCGGGACCGTAAAAGGGAGAAATCTCGGTAAGTCATCCAGTTTTTTTTCTATATACCTACGTATGTGTATACATTGTAGTACAATAATAAAATAGTAGTCAAGTGTACCCCCCCCCCCTCTGCCAGCTAAATGGTGGTTTATAGGATACATGGAAAAATTCACAGCAGTAGTATAGAACTTTATAGGAAACCTATCACAGCTAAGTAGGGTTCATAGTAGGGTAGTTTTTTCTAGGTTAGGTTAGTTTATACGGTTAGGTTACATGTAGGTAGTGTAAGTTGCATATTTTGTTGTATATGTTTAAACCATGGAACTCAAAATATATTCCATATTCATAAATAAAATCACTATCCTAGGTCAGCAATAATATTTGTGACTTGCTACTACGGAACCCTACACTGCGCGTAGCCCGACACGCACTTGATCGGTTTTTTCCATTTATTTCCCTTTACTATTGACATTAACATTTTCACTATTGACATTAACATTTTAATTACTACCATTATTAACATTTGGAGACGGTACATCACTAAGCTATTCATCGCTATCATTATTACTTATTAGTATTACTTTCTACATTAAACTTTATGTGGTGACCCTTTGAATATGTGATACTTATTTCTTATTACTTCCTCCCCATTAGCTGTTAACAAAATTCCTTGAGCAAGTGTAAGTACATAAGCGGACTTCTCAAATTAACCTCGACGACCGCTCTATAATTCCTCTCACGGAGGGAGTCTTTAAGATCTTAACATAATGCGGGGTGGTCGCGAGTCGCGACATGGAGGCGGTCCTGGGATATCGGGGATGACCTGATCAATCATCTCTGTATCCTAGTGGGTGTCCAACAGTGCTGAGACTTGATGAATAATGATACACCAACTTTCAGTAAAGTTATATCTACCCGATACAAAGAAATAAAATACAGTAAAAAAATAGAGGGTAGTATGGAGGTGGTCACAAGTTTGCTTATGTATTTACCTAAGTTTGATTTGTCTGAGCGTGTCAATTGTCACTTTACTTATCGATAGAATCATAATATTATTCAATATCATCATCATCATCTCAGCCTGCGGACGTCCACTGCTGAACATAGGCCTTTCCCAGAGAACGCCACCACACCCGGTCCTCGGCCTTCCTCATCCAGCCACTTCCCGCCACCCGCTTTATACCGTCAGTCCATCGTGCTGGAGGGCGCCCCACACTACGCTTAATTGTTCGCGGTCTCCACTCTAGGACTTCTCGGCCCCAACGGCCATCGCTTCTGCGACAAGCATGGCCTGCCCACTGCCATTTCAGCTTGTTAATGGTTTGGGCTATGGCGACCTTGGTTCTCTAATATTATTCAAAGCTTCTTAATTACTTGGTGTCGAAAGCTCAAAATAGCGGCGTTTTACTTACCAATAAAACGCGTATATAACATAAGACCTTATTTAAAGGCTTCTTTCAATTCCGTAAAAGTCCATGGTTCCTGCAGAATTTTGAAAACCTATTATTTCTTCACGCCACAACTAATGAACCGATTTGGCTGAAATTTGGAATGAAGATCGGCTATATCCTGGATTAACACATATACTACTATTTATCTCCTAAAATTCATGGTTCTCGCAGGATTTTGTAAAACTGAAATTCACGTAGTGCTTCTTCACGCCACAACTAATGGACTGATTTAGCTGAAATTTGGAACGAAGATAGACTATACTTTGCCTCAACTTATAGGTAACTTAACATAAGAAGCCATGGATTACGGAAGGTATATTACGCTGTATGCGTCACCGAGATAAACTATATAAAAAGTTTAAAAGAGATCCCAATAATATTATTTCGAAAATTACATATAAAAGATATAAAAACTTCCTTAATAATCTCATTAAAAAGCTTAAAAAGGATTATGACCAAAACGAATTGCAATGCGCAAAGTCGAAACCTAAAGACACTTGGAAGGTAATTAAAAGGGTTGCCAACCTTGAGACAACTAAAAACTATAAAAACGATTTATTAAATATTACTGAGGATAAGATTGATGCACTTAACCAAGTTAATAATTATTTTGCATGCATAGGCAGAAACTTGGCTGAAATTATTAAAAATAATACGAACCCAACCAATTGTCATGATCCACTATTATATAGTTGCCGACAACTTAACTCAATGGTGTTTCTCAGTTGTGACATTAAGGAAGTAGATCAGACTATTCAGGGTTTAAAAAATAAATGTGCAATTGGCTGGGATGGTATCCCTAACGCGCTATTAAAGAATGCCAAACACATCTTAGTTCCTATATTGACGCACATTTTCAACAACTGTTTCACAAAAGGAATTTTTCCCTCAGTCTTTAAAAAGGCTTTAATTCACCCTATTCATAAAGCTGGGGATGTACTCAGTGTCAACAATTATCGTCCTATCTCTATTCTTACTGCTATATCAAAAGTTATGGAAAAACTAATAAATAATCGACTGGTTCAATATTTAAACAAATATAACATTTTATCTAATAACCAATATGGTTTTCGTAGAGGAATTTCTACGGATGATGCTGTATTAGAACTTACCACATCTATTACAGAGAACTTAAATGAGAAAGAAAAAACTATTGGCGTATTTCTGGACTTGTCCAAAGCGTTTGACACTGTGTCTATTCCTTTACTACTTCTTAAACTAGAATGCATCGGTATAAGAGGTTGTGTTCTGGATTTATTAAAAAGCTATTTATCAAATAGAACTCAGTGTGTTAAAATTGATGGTTACCTTAGTCAAGAAGAAACTCTAATGTATGGGGTACCTCAGGGAAGTGTTTTGGGACCAACTCTTTTCCTTATATACATGAACGATCTTTGTGATATACCTATTTCCCATGGTAGAATAATTTCTTATGCTGATGATACAGCACTAATTGTTCAGGGAAAGAGTTGGTCCGAAACTCAGTATAACACTGAGGTTGCGCTGCAAAAAATAATGTCTTGGCTCTCCTCTAACCTATTGTCACTAAATATCACAAAGACTAAATTCATAACCTTTTCGCCTAATAAATCTACTCAACCGGATTCACTTAAAATAACCGCGCATACATGTGCATTAAAACAAAACACTAATTGTAGTTGTGCCACCCTAGATCATGTCCAAAATATAAAATACTTAGGAGTTATTATAGATAACACACTTTCCTGGAATCAACAAATAGACTCACTTGTGAATAAGACTAGAAAACTAATATTTGTTTTTAAAAATTTAAGATCAGTCCTAGATTTTAAAAATTTAAAAATAGTTTATTTCGCGTTAGCTCAAACTATCTTATCTTATTGCATTACGTCTTGGGGTCACTGTAACAAAACTCTTATGCTAAGACTTGAAAGAGCGCAGAGAGCAGTGCTGAAAGTAATGCTTAGTAAACCGGTTAGATTTCCAACTATTGAATTATATAGTATCGCCGAAGTACTTTCAGTTAGGAAAATTTATATCTTTCAAGTTATTCTAAGAAAACATAAAGAATTGTATTACGACCCTAGTATTTTAAATAAAAATAAAAGAAGGCCTGATCGAGTATGTCTGTTAAAACCTTCTCGCATATTACTCGCTAAGCGGCAATACTACTATGCTAGTCCGAAATTATACAATAAAATTAATAATCTACTTAATATCTATCCGTTAAATAATAATAAATGTAAAAGCGTTATTACAAGATGGCTAAAGTCCCTGACTTATAGTGATTTAGAAGATCTTATGAAATGAAATACATGCACATACATAAAACACGCACACACACACACACACGCACACACACACACACACACATGCACACACATGCACACATGCACAGACACATAGGTACACACACGCAATACTTTTTCCCTTTTTTTTATTCATAATATTTATTTAATTGTTAATTATATTTATGGATATGTAAGCGTTAATGGTTGCGCGACAGTTTTTATACTATTGTAACCATTAACGTTCTATATTAAGTACATGTTTTATTTCCTTTGTATATTAAGACTTATATATTATATTAAATTAAATTAAATTTAAATTAAAATTAAAAACTTTTACACCGTAAAAATTCATGGTTCCAGAAATATTTTGAAAACCTGAAATTCACGTATTACTTCTTCACGCCACAACTAATAAACAGATTTGGCTGGGAATGTAGATTGGCTATACCCTGGATTGATACATATATACTACTATTTATCTCATAAAAAGTCCATGGTTCCCGCAGGATTTTGAAAAACTGAAATTCACGTAGTGCGTCTTCACGCCACGAAGATAGACTATACTCTGCATAGCCTTATAGGCTCCTTTCTATCCCGTATAAATTCATTGTTCCCGAAAAATTTTGAAAACCCGAAAAATCTGCGGGGGGGGGGGGTCCGGGTCGCAGGTTCGATCCCGGGTACGCACCTCTGACTTTTCGGAGTCAAGTGCGTTTAAGCAATTAAATATCACTTGCTTCAACGGTGAAGGAAAACATCGTGAGGAAACCTGCACATCTTAGAGTTCTTCATAATGTTCTCGAAGGTGTGTGAAGTCCGCCAAGTCGCATTGGGCAAGCGTGGTGGACTATGGCTTATAACCCTTCTCTGAGAGGAACCCTGCGCTCAGTAGTGAGCCGTTGATGGGTTGCTGATGATGACGATGACGACGATGATGATGATGATGACGATGATGACGAAGATGATGACGATGATGACGAAGATGATGACGATGATAACGATGATGACAATTGCGATGAAGACGATGATGACGATGACGATGACGGTGATGACGGTGACGACGACGATGATGACGATGACGACGATGAATGTAAACCTGACGATGACGACGATGACGATGATTATGATGATGATGAAGATGACGATGACGAAAAAAAAACATGATCAAATTCCAGTAAATTTAATTAGCAACTAGAAATGTCGGCGCGGATGAATCACGAGCGCGCGCACGAGCGACACCGAACCACTCTACGAGTCGGGAGAGGTGGGGATGGAGCGATGTCCAGCCTTATAAGCGCAGCGCGCTATTTGTTCGGGGCACTTTCATTGGGACGCGCATACCGTCAACATCTCTTGATTGTGATAGGGATCACGCCTGAGACATAATAATTGTCTATTAATTAATTTGTGCATTGTGATAACTACCCTCACGTTCAGATGGTGGTTTGTGTCGTGTTGTTAATTATTAATAACTAGCTGACTCGGCGAACTTCGTACCGCCAACTTATCTATGATAATTTTTTTTGTTTTTTTTTTGTATTAAAACCTTCCGTGGACCTTAAGAAACATACAAAAAAATAAATTAATCGAATTGGTCCATATCTATTCTTGAGTTATGCGCTTACCAACATTCATTTTTATTTATATAGATAATTAATTAAAATGAAGTAACTATGATTAAATTCTAGTAAACTTTATAAGCAACTAGACATATGGAGCCACCTATTAGTGGTAAGAAAAACGTTAGAAACTTTATACATTTTATTTCCTACTCATATGATTTTACAGTCGTTCTTCACAGAGTAATTTATATCGATTTTAAATATTTATTTGATAATAAGAAATAAAGAAAATTTTGAAAAATGATAACTTGTTTTTATGTTGCAGGTCGAAGGAACAGAGGAAAAAATCTAGATGAAAATCCGGGAAAACGAGCGACAGCGCGTCAGTTTAGCGACTCGGCTCGGCTCGGCTCGGCTCTGCTCTAAGATAAGTTACTAGTGATAAGCGATAAGATAAATAATAAGTGATTAGCGATAAGATAAGTTAACTATTGTTTTTATGTTGCAGGTCGACGGAATTTTTGTATTGTGTTGCATGGTATTGTAGTTGTATTGTGTTGCATTGATTACAAGCATGCTTTGGTATATACGGGTGGCGGATGGCTTGAACAGAAAATTTGAAAAATTCTAACTATTGTTTTTGTTGCAGGTCGACGGAGCCGATGGCCAGCGACACGCTGAAGGACGAGGAAGCTGCTAACAGGCCGGCGTCGGGCGATGACGGCACCGGGCGAGGAAAGCGACGGGCAAAGAAGGCGCCGCAAACATGATGATGATGATGATGACGATGTTGACGAAGATGATGACGATGATGACAATTACGATGAAGACGATGATGTCGATTACGATGAAGACGATGCTGAAGATGACGATGATGACGATGATGGTGATGACGGTGACGATGACGATGACGACGATGATGACGATGATGACGATGACGATGATGAATGTAAACCTGACGATGACGACGATGACGATGACGATGATGATGATGATGATGATGATGAAGATGACAATGACGAAAAAAAACATGATCAAATTCCAGTAAATTTAATTAGCAACTAGAAATGGCGCGGATGAATCACGAGCGCGCGCACGAGCGACACCGAACCACTCTACGAGTCGGGAGAGGTGGGGATGGAGCGATGTCCAACCTTATAAGCGCAGCGCGCTATTTGTTCGGGGCACTTTCATTGGGACGCGCATACCGTCAACAACTCTTGATTGTGATAGGGATCACGCCTGAGTCATAATAATTGTCTATTAATTAATTTGTGCATTTTGATAACTACCCTCACGTTCAGATGGTGGTTTGTGTCGTGTTGTTAATTATTAATAATAATTAATTAAAATGAAGTTACTATGATTAAATTCTAGTAAACTTTATAAGCAACTAGACATATAAAGCCACCTATTAGTGGTAAGAAAAACGTTAGAAACTTTATACATTTTATTTCCTACTCATATGATTTTACAGTCGTTCTTCAGAGTAATTTATATCGATTTTAAATATTAATTTGATAATAAGAAATAAAGAAAATTTTGAAAAATGATAACTTGTTTTTATGTTGCAGGTCGACGGAACAGAGGAAAAAATCTAGATGAAAATCCGGGAAAACGAGCGACAGCGTGTCAGTTTAGCGACTCTGCTCGGCTCGGCTCGGCTCGGCTCGGCTCGGCTCGGCTCGGCTCGGCTCGGCTCGGCTCGGTTCGGCTAAGATAAGTTACTAGTGATAAGCGATAAGATAAATAATAAGTGATTAGCGATAAGATAAGTTAACTATTGTTTTTATGTTGCAGGTCGACGGAATTTTTGTATTGTGTTGCATGGTATTGTAGTTGTATTGTATTGCATTGATTACAAGCATGTTTGGTATTAATACGGGTGGCGGATGGCTTGAACAGAAAATTTGAAAAATTCTAACTATTGTTTTTGTTGCAGGTCGACGGAGCCGATGGCCAGCGACACGCTGAAGGACGAGGAAGCTGCTAACAGGCCGGCGTCGGGCGATGACGGCACCGGGCGAGGAAAGCGACGGGCAAAGAAGGCGCCTCAAATAGGTGAAATTTACTTAATTAATGGTCAAAATTAATTAAAATGAAGTTACTATGTTTAAATTCTAGTAAACTTTATAAGCACCTAGACATATGGAGCCACCTATTAGTGGTAAGAAAAACGTTAGAAACTTTATACATTTTATTTCCTACTCATATGATTTTAGTCGTTCTTCACAGAGTAATTTATATCGATTTTAAATATTAATTTGATAATAAGAAATAAAGAAAATTTTGAAAAATGATAACTTGTTTTTATGTTGCAGGTCGACGGAACAGAGGAAAAAATCTAGATGAAAATCCGGGAAAACGAGCGACAGCGTGTCAGTTTAGCGACTCTGCTCGGCTCGGCTCGGCTCGGTTCGGCTAAGATAAGTTACTAGTGATAAGCGATAAGATAAATAATAAGTGATTAGCGATAAGATAAGTTAACTATTGTTTTTATGTTGCAGGTCGACGGAATTTTTGTATTGTGTTGCATGGTATTGTAGTTGTATTGTGTTGCATTGATTACAAGCATGTTTGGTATTAATACGGGTGGCGGATGGCTTGAACAGAAAATTTGAAAAATTCTAACTATTGTTTTTGTTGCAGGTCGACGGAGCCGATGGCCAGCGACACGCTGAAGGACGAGGAAGCTGCTAACAGGCCGGCGTCGGGCGATGACGGCACCGGGCGAGGAAAGCGACGGGCAAAGAAGGCGCCTCAAATAGGTGAAATTTACTTAATTAATGGTCAAAATTAATTAAAATGAAGTTACTATGTTTAAATTCTAGTAAACTTTATAAGCACCTAGACATATGGAGCCACCTATTAGTGGTAAGAAAAACGTTAGAAACTTTATACATTTTATTTCCTACTCATATGATTTTAGTCGTTCTTCACAGAGTAATTTATATCGATTTTAAATATTAATTTGATAATAAGAAATAAAGAAAATTTTGAAAAATGATAACTTGTTTTTATGTTGCAGGTCGACGGAACAGAGGAAAAAATCTAGATGAAAATCCGGGAAAACGAGCGACAGCGCGTCAGTTTGGCGACTCGGCTCGGCTCGGTTCGGCTCTAAGATAAGTTATTAAAGATAAGCGATAAGATAAGTTAACAATTGTTTTTATGTTGCAGTTCGACGGAATTTTTGTATTGTGTTGCATGGTATTGTAGTTGAATTGTGTTGCATTGATTACAAGCATGCTTTGGTATTAATACGGGTGGCGGATGGCTTGAACAGAAAATTTGAAAAATTCTAACTATTGTTTTTGTTGCAGGTCGACGGAGCCGTTGGCCAGCGACACGCTGAAGGACGAGGAAGCTGCTAACAGGCCGGCGTGGCTTGAACAGAAAATTTGAAAAATTCTAACTATTGTTTCTGTTGCAGGTCGACGGAGCCGTTGGCCAGCGACACGCTGAAGGACGAGGAAGCTGCTAACAGGCTGGCGTCGGGCGATGACGGCACTGGGCGAGGAAAGCGACGGGCAAAGAAGGCGCCGCAAACAGGTGAAATTTACTTAATTTATGGTCAAAATTAATTAAAATGAAGTTACTATGATTAAATTCTAGTAAACTTTATAAGCAACTAGACATATGGAGCCACCTATTAGTGGTAAGAAAAACGTTAGAAACTTTATACATTTTATTTCCTACTCATATGATTTTACAGTCGTAGTAATTTATATCGATTTTAAATATTTATTTGATAATAAGAAATAAAGAAAATTTTGAAAAATGATAACTTGTTTTTATGTTGCAGGTCGACGGAACAGAGGAAAAAAATCTAGATGAAAATCCGGGAAAACGAGCGACAGCGCGTCAGTTTGGCGAGTCGGCTCAGTTCTATGATAAGTTATTAGTGATAAACGATAAGATAAGTTAACTATTGTTTTTATGTTGCAGGTCGACGGAATTTTTGCATTGTGTTGCATGGTATTGTAGTTTTATTGTGTTGCATTGATTACAAGCATGCTTTGGTATATACGGGTGGCGGATGGCTTGAACAGAAAATTTGAAAAATTCTAACTATTGTTTTTGTTGCAGGTCGACGGAGCCGATGGCCAGCGACACGCTGAAGGACGAGGAAGCTGCTAACAGGCCGGTGTCAGGCGATGACGGCACCGGGCGAGGAAAGCGACGGGCAAAGAAGGCCTCGCAAACAGGTGAAATTTACTTAATTTATGGTCAAAATTAATTAAAATGAAGTTACTATGATTAAATTCTAGTAAACAGGATAAGCAACTAGACATATGGAGCCACCTTGTGATAAGAAAAACGTTAGAAACTTTATACATTTTATTTCCTACTCATATGATTTTACAGTCATTCTTCACAGAGTAATTTATATCGGCAGTTGTTGGCATGCTTTGGTATTAATACGGGTGGCGGATGGCTTGAACACAAATTTGAAAAATTCTAACTATTGTTTTTGATGCAGGTCGACGGAGCCGATGGCCAGCGACACGCTGAAGGACGAGGAAGCTGCTAACAGGCCGGCGTCGGGCGATGACGGCGCCGGGCGAGGAAAGCGACGGGCAAAGAAGGCGCCTCAAACAGGTGAAATTTACTTAATTAATGGTCAAAATTAATTAAAATGAAGTTACTATGTTTAAATTCTAGTAAACTTTATAAGCACCTAGACATATGGAGCCACCTATTAGTGGTAAGAAAAACGTTAGAAACTTTATACATTTTATTTCCTACTGATATGATTTTAGTCGTTCTTCACAGAGTAATTTATATCGATTTTAAATATTTATTTGATAATAAGAAATAAAGAAAATTTTGAAAAATGATAACTTGTTTTTATGTTGCAGGTCGACGGAACAGAGGAAAAAATCTAGATGAAAATCCGGGAAAACGAGCGACAGTGCGTCAGTTTGGCGACTCGGCTCGGCTCGGTTCGGCTCTAAGATAAGTTATTAAAGATAAGCGATAAGATAAGTTAACAATTGTTTTTATGTTGCAGGTCGACGGAATTTTTGTATTGTGTTGCATGGTATTGTAGTTGAATTGTGTTGCATTGATTACAAGCATGCTTTGGTATTAATACGGGTGGCGGATGGCTTGAACAGAAAATTTGAAAAATTCTAACTATTGTTTTTGTTGCAGGTCGACGGAGCCGTTGGCCAGCGACACGCTGAAGGACGAGGAAGCTGCTAACAGGCCGGCGTGGCTTGAACAGAAAATTTGAAAAATTGTAACTATTGTTTCTGTTGCAGGTCGATGGAGCCGTTGGCCAGCGACACGCTGAAGGACGAGGAAGCTGCTAACAGGCCGGCGTCGGGCGATGACGGCACTGGGCGAGGAAAGCGACGGGCAAAGAAGGCGCCGCAAACAGGTGAAATTTACTTAATTTATGGTCAAAATTAATTAAAATGAAGTTACTATGATTAAATTCTAGTAAACTTTATAAGCAACTAGACATATGGAGCCACCTATTAGTGGTAAGAAAAACGTTAGAAACTTTATACATTTTATTTCCTACTCACATGATTTTACAGTCGTAGTAATTTATATCGATTTTAAATATTTATTTGATAATAAGAAATAAAGAAAATTTTGAAAAATGATAACTTGTTTTTATGTTGCAGGTCGACGGAACAGAGGAAAAAATCTAGATGTAAATCCGGGAAAACGAGCGACAGCGCGTCAGTTTGGCGAGTCGGCTCAGTTCTATGATAAGTTATTAGTGATAAACGATAAGATAAGTTAACTATTGTTTTTATGTTGCAGGTCGACGGAATTTTTGCATTGTGTTGCATGGTATTGTAGTTTTATTGTGTTGCATTGATTACAAGCATGCTTTGGTATTAATACGGGTGGCGGATGGCTTGAACAGAAAATTTGAAAAATTCTAACTATTGTTTTTGTTGCAGGTCGACGGAGCCGATGGCCAGCGACACGCTGAAGGACGAGGAAGCTGCTAACAGGCCGGCGTCGGGTGATGGCGGCACCGGGCGAGGAAAGCGACGGGCAAAGAAGGCGCCGCAAACAGGTGAAATTTACTTAATTTATGGTCAAAATTAATTAAAATGAAGTTACTATGATTAAATTCTAGTAAACAGGATAAGCAACTAGACATATGGAGCCACCTAGTGATAAGAAAAACGTTAGAAACTTTATACATTTTATTTCCTACTCATATGATTTTAGTCATTCTTCACAGAGTAATTTATATCGATTTCAAATATTTATTTGATAATAAGTAATAAAGAAAATTTTGAAAAATGATAACTTGTTTTTATCTTGCAGGTTGACGGAACAGAGGAAAAAATCTAGATGAAAATCCGGGAAAACGAGCGACAGCGCGTCAGTTTGGCGACTCGGCTCGGCTCGGTTCGGCTCTAAGATAAGTTACTAGTGATAAGCGATAAGATAAATAATAAGTGATTAGCGATAAGATAAGTTAACTATTGTTTTTATGTTGCAGGTCGACGGAATTTTTGTATTGTGTTGCATGGTATTGTAGTTGTATTGTGTTGCATTGATTACAAGCATGCTTTGGTATATACGAGTGGCGGATGGCTTGAACAGAAAATTTGAAAAATTTTAACTATTGTTTTTGTTGCAGGTCGACGGAGCCGATGGCCAGCGACACGCTGAAGGACGAGGAAGCTGCTAACAGGCCGGCGTCAGGCGATGACGGCACCGGGCGAGGAAAGCGACGGGCAAAGAAGGCGCCGCAAACAGGTGAAATTTACTTAATTTATGGTCAAAATTAATTAAAATGAAGTTACTATGATTAAATTCTAGTAAACAGGATAAGCAACTAGACATATGGAGCCACCTAGTGATAAGAAAAACGTTAGAAACTTTATACATTTATTTCCTACTCATATGATTTTACAGTCATTCTTCACAGAGTAATTTATATCGATTTCAAATATTTATTTGATAATAAGTAATAAAGAAAATTTTGAAAAATGATAACTTGTTTTTATCTTGCAGGTTGACGGAACAGAGGAAAAAATCTAGATGAAAATCCGGGAAAACGAGCGACAGCGCGTCAGTTTGGCGACTCGGCTTGGCTCGGCTCGGTTCGGCTCTAAGATAAGTTATTAGTGATAAGCGATAAGATAAATAAGTGATTAGCGATAAGATAAGTTAACTATTGTTTTTATGTTGCAGGTCAACGGAATTTTTGTATTGTGTTGCATGGTATTGTAGTTGTATTGTGTGGCATTGATTACAAGCATGCTTTGGTATATACGGGTGGCGGATGGCTTGAACAGATAATTTGAAAAACTCTAACTATTGCTTTTGTTGCAGGTCGACGGAGCCGATGGCCAGCGACACGCTGAAGGACGAGGAAGCTGCTAACAGGCCGGCGTCGGACGATGACGGCGCCGGGCGAGGAAAGCGACGGGCAAAGAAGGCGCCGCAAACAGGTGAAATTTACTTAATTTATGGTCAAAATTAATTAAAATGAAGTTACTATGATTAAATTCTAGTAAACAGGATAAGCAACTAGACATATGGAGCCACCTAGTTATAAGAAAAACGTTAGAAACTTTATACATTTTATTTCCTACTCATATGATTTTAGTCATTCTTCACAGAGTAATTTATATCGATTTCAAATATTTATTTGATAATAAGTAATAAAGAAAATTTTGAAAAATGATAACTTGTTTTTATCTTGCAGGTTGACGGAACAGAGGAAAAAATCTAGATGAAAATCCGGGAAAACGAGCGACAGCGCGTCAGTTTGGCGACTCGGCTCGGCTCGGTTCGGCTCTAAGATAAGTTACTAGTGATAAGCGATAAGATAAATAATAAGTGATTAGCGATAAGATAAGTTAACTATTGTTTTTATGTTGCAGGTCAACGGAATTTTTGTATTGTGTTGTATGGTATTGTAGTTGTATTGTGTGGCATTGATTACAAGCATGCTTTGGTATATACGGGTGGCAGATGGCTTGAACAGAAAATTTGAAAAATTCTAACTATTGTTTTTGTTGCAGGTCGACGGAGCCGATGGCCAGCGACACGCTGAAGGACGAGGAAGCTGCTAACAGGCCGGCGTCGGGCGATGACGGCGCCGGGAGAGGAAAGCGACGGGCAAAGAAGGCGCCACAAACAGGTGAAATTTACTCAATTTATGGTCAAAATTAATTAAAATGAAGTTACTATGATTAAATTCTAGTAAACTTTATAAGCAACTAGACTTATGGAGCCACCTATTAGTGGTAAGAAAAAAAAACGTTAGAAACTTTATACATTTTATTTCCTACTCATATGATTTTAGTCGTTCTTCACAGAGTAATTTATATCGATTTTAAATATTTATTTGATAATAAGAAATAAGGAAAATTTTGAAAAATGATAACTTGTTTTTATCTTGCAGGTTGACGGAACAGAGGAAAAAATCCGGGAAAACGAGCGACAGCGCGTCAGTTTGGCGACTCGGCTTGGCTCGGCTCGGTTCGGCTCTAAGATAAGTTATTAGTGATAAGCGATAAGATAAATAATAAGTGATTAGCGATAAGATAAGTTAACTATTGTTTTTATGTTGCAGGTCAACGGAATTTTTGTATTGTGTTGTGTTGCATGGTATTGTAGTTGTATTGTGTGGCATTGATTAAAGCATGCTTTGGTATTAATACGGGTGGTGGATGGCTTGAACAAAAATTTGAAAAATTCTAACTATTGTTTTTGTTGCAGGTCGACGGAGCCGATGGCCAGCGACACGCTGAAGGACGAGGAAGCTGCTAACAGGCCGGCGTCGGGCGATGACGGCACCGGGCGAGGAAAGCGACGGGCACAGAAGGCGCCGCAAACAGGTGAAATTTACTTAATTTATGGTCAAAATTAATTAAAATGAAGTTACTATGATTAAATTCTAGTAAACTTTATAAGCAACTAGACTTATGGAGCCACCTATTAGTGGTAAGAAAAAAAAACGTTCATTTTATTTCCTACTCATATGATTTTAGTCGTTCTTCACAGAGTAATTTATATCGATTTTAAATATTTATTTGATAATGAAATAAAGAAAATTTTGAAAAATGATAACTTGTTTTTACGTTGCAGGTCGACGGAACAGAGGAAAAAATCTAGATGAAAATCCGGGAAAACGAGCGACATCGCGTCAGTTTGGCAACTCGGCTCGGCTCGGTTCGGCTCTAAGATAAGTTACTAGTGATAAGCGATAAGATAAATAATAAGTGATTAGCGATAAGATAAGTTAACTATTGTTTTTATGTTGCAGGTCGACGGAATTTTTGTATTGTGTTGCATGGTATTGTAGTTGTATTGTGTTGCATTGATTACAAGCATGCTTTGGTATATACGGGTGGCGGATGGCTTGAACAGAAAATTTGAAAAATTCTAACTATTGTTTTTGTTGCAGGTCGACGGAGCCGATGGCCAGCGACACGCTGAAGGACGAGGAAGCTGCTAACAGGCCGGCGTCGGGCGATGATGGCGCCGGGAGAGGAAAGCGACGGGCAAAGAAGGCGCCACAAACAGGTGAAATTTACTCAATTTATGGTCAAAATTAATTAAAATGAAGTTACTATGATTAAATTCTAGTAAACTTTATAAGCAACTAGACTTATGGAGCCACCTATTAGTGGTAAGAAAAAAAAACGTTAGAAACTTTATACATTTTATTTCCTACTCATATGATTTTAGTCGTTCTTCACAGAGTAATTTATATCGATTTTAAATATTTATTTGATAATAAGAAATAAGGAAAATTTTGAAAAATGATAACTTGTTTTTATGTTGCAGGTCGACGGAACAGAGGAAAAAATCTAGATGAAAATCCGGGAAAACGAGTGACAGCGCGTCAGTTTGGCGACTCGGCTCGGCTCGGTTCGGCTCTAAGATAAGTTATTAGTGATAAGCGATAAGATAAATAATAAGTGATTAGCGATAAGATAAGTTAACTATTGTTTTTATGTTGCAGGTCGACGGAATTTTTGTATTG
The DNA here is from genome assembly GCA_029955525.1 of Oeneis ivallda. Classification (NCBI taxonomy): domain Eukaryota; kingdom Metazoa; phylum Arthropoda; class Insecta; order Lepidoptera; family Nymphalidae; genus Oeneis; species Oeneis ivallda. The sequence goes on along the minus strand of JARPMR010000012.1, from coordinate 18,908,358 downwards.
TGTTGCATGGTATTGTAGTTGTATTGTTGCATTGATTACAAGCATGCTATGGTATATACGGGTGGCGGATGGCTTGAACAGAAAATTTGAAAAATTCTAACTATTGTTTTTGTTGCAGGTCGACGGAGCTGATGGCCAGCGATACGCTGAAGGACGAGGAAGCTGCTAACAGGCCGGCGTCGGGCGATGACGGCACCGGACGAGGAAAGCGACGGGCAAAGAAGGCGCCGCTAACAGGTGAAATTTACTTAATTTATGGTCAAAATTAATTAAAATGAAGTTACTATGATTAAATTCTAGTAAACTTTATAAGCAACTAGACATATGTAGCCACCTATTAGTGGTAAGAAAAACGTTAGGAACTTTAAAACATTTAATTTTCCTACTCATATGATTTTACAGTCGTTCTTCAGAGTAATTTATATCGATTTTAAATATTTATTTGATAATAAGAAAAAGAAAATTTTGAAAAATAACTTGTTTTTATGTTGCAGGTCGACGGAACAGAGGAAAAAATCTAGATGAAAATCCGGGAAAACGAGCGACAGCGCGTCAGTTTAGCGACTCAGCTCGGCTCGGTTCGGCTCTAAGATAAGTTACTAGTGATAAGCGATAAGATAAATAATAAGTGATTAGCGATAAGATAAGTTAATTATTGTTTTTATGTTGCAGGTCGACGGAATTTTTGTATTGTGTTGCATGGTATTGTAGTTGTATTGTGTTGCATTGATTACAAGCATGCTTTGGTATATACGGGTGGCGGATGGCTTGAACAGAAAATTTGAAAAATTCTAACTATTGTTTTTGTTGCAGGTCGACGGAGCCGATGGCCAGCGACACGCTGAAGGACGAGGAAGCTGCTAACAGGCCGGCGTCAGGCGATGACGGCACCGGGCGAGGAAAGCGACGGGCAAAGAAGGCGCCGCAAACAGGTGAAATTTACTTAATTTATGGTCAAAATTAATTAAAATGAAGTTACTATGATGAAATTCTAGTAAACAGGATAAGCAACTAGACATATGGAGCCACCTAGTGATAAGAAAAACGTTAGAAACTTTATACATTTTATTTCCTACTCATATGATTTTACAGTCATTCTTCACAGAGTAATTTATATCGATTTCAAATATTTATTTGATAATAAGTAATAAAGAAAATTTTGAAAAATGATAACTTGTTTTTATCTTGCAGGTTGACGGAACAGAGGAAAAAATCTAGATGAAAATCCGGGAAAACGAGCGACATCGCGTCAGTTTGGCAACTCGGCTCGGCTCGGTTCGGCTCTAAGATAAGTTACTAGTGATAAGCGATAAGATAAATAATAAGTGATTAGCGATAAGATAAGTTAACTATTGTTTTTATGTTGCAGGTCGACGGAATTTTTGTATTGTGTTGCATGGTATTGTAGTTGTATTGTGTTGCATTGATTACAAGCATGCTTTGGTATATACGGGTGGCGGATGGCTTGAACAGAAAATTTGAAAAATTCTAACTATTGTTTTTGTTGCAGGTCGACGGAGCCGATGGCTAGCGACACGCTGAAGGACGAGGAAGCTGCTAACAGGCCGGCGTCGGGTGATGACGGCGCCGGGCGAGGAAAGCGACGGGCAAAGAAGGCGCCACAAGCAGGTGAAATTTACTCAATTTATGGTCAAAATTAATTAAAATGAAGTTACTATGATTAAATTCTAGTAAACTTTATAAGCAACTAGACTTATGAAGCCACCTATTAGTGGTAAGAAAAAAAAACGTTAGAAACTTTGTACATTTTATTTCCTACTCATATGATTTTAGTCGTTCTTCACAGAGTAATTTATATCGATTTTAAATATTTATTTGATAATAAGAAATAAGGAAAATTTTGAAAAATGATAACTTGTTTTTATGTTGCAGGTCGACGGAACAGAGGAAAAAATCTAGATGAAAATCCGGGAAAACGAGTGACAGCGCGTCAGTTTGGCGACTCGGCTCGGCTCGGTTCGGCTCTAAGATAAGTTATTAGTGATAAGCGATAAGATAAATAATAAGTGATTAGCGATAAGATAAGTTAACTATTGTTTTTATGTTGCAGGTCGACGGAATTTTTGTATTGTGTTGCATGGTATTGTAGTTGTATTGTTGCATTGATTACAAGCATGCTATGGTATATACGGGTGGCGGATGGCTTGAACAGAAAATTTGAAAAATTCTAACTATTGTTTTTGTTGCAGGTCGACGGAGCCGATGGCCAGCGATACGCTGAAGGACGAGGAAGCTGCTAACAGGCCGGCGTCGGGCGATGACGGCACCGGACGAGGAAAGCGACGGGCAAAGAAGGCGCCGCTAACAGGTGAAATTTACTTAATTTATGGTCAAAATTAATTAAAATGAAGTTACTATGATTAAATTCTAGTAAACTTTATAAGCAACTAGACATATGTAGCCACCTATTAGTGGTAAGAAAAACGTTAGGAACTTTAAAACATTTAATTTTCCTACTCATATGATTTTACAGTCGTTCTTCAGAGTAATTTATATCGATTTTAAATATTTATTTGATAATAAGAAAAAGAAAATTTTGAAAAATTACTTGTTTTTATGTTGCAGGTCGACGGAACAGAGGAAAAAATCTAGATGAAAATCCGGGAAAACGAGCGACAGCGCGTCAGTTTAGCGACTCGGCTCGGCTCGGTTCGGCTCTAAGATAAGTTACTAGTGATAAGCGATAAGATAAATAATAAGTGATTAGCGATAAGATAAGTTAATTATTGTTTTTATGTTGCAGGTCGACGGAATTTTTGTATTGTGTTGCATGGTATTGTAGTTGTATTGTGTTGCATTGATTACAAGCATGCTTTGGTATATACGGGTGGCGGATGGCTTGAACAGAAAATTTGAAAAATTCTAACTATTGTTTTTGTTGCAGGTCGACGGAGCCGATGGCCAGCGACACGCTGAAGGACGAGGAAGCTGCTAACAGGCCGGCGTCAGGCGATGACGGCACCGGGCGAGGAAAGCGACGGGCAAAGAAGGCGCCGCAAACAGGTGAAATTTACTTAATTTATGGTCAAAATTAATTAAAATGAAGTTACTATGATGAAATTCTAGTAAACAGGATAAGCAACTAGACATATGGAGCCACCTAGTGATAAGAAAAACGTTAGAAACTTTATACATTTTATTTCCTACTCATATGATTTTACAGTCATTCTTCACAGAGTAATTTATATCGATTTCAAATATTTATTTGATAATAAGTAATAAAGAAAATTTTGAAAAATGATAACTTGTTTTTATCTTGCAGGTTGACGGAACAGAGGAAAAAATCTAGATGAAAATCCGGGAAAACGAGCGACATAGCGTCAGTTTGGCAACTCGGCTCGGCTCGGTTCGGCTCTAAGATAAGTTACTAGTGATAAGCGATAAGATAAATAATAAGTGATTAGCGATAAGATAAGTTAACTATTGTTTTTATGTTGCAGGTCGACGGAATTTTTGTATTGTGTTGCATGGTATTGTAGTTGTATTGTGTTGCATTGATTACAAGCATGCTTTGGTATATACGGGTGGCGGATGGCTTGAACAGAAAATTTGAAAAATTCTAACTATTGTATTTGTTGCAGGTCGACGGAGCCGATGGCTAGCGACACGCTGAAGGACGAGGAAGCTGCTAACAGGCCGGCGTCGGGCGATGACGGCGCCGGGCGAGGAAAGCGACGGGCAAAGAAGGCGCCACAAGCAGGTGAAATTTACTCAATTTATGGTCAAAATTAATTAAAATGAAGTTACTATGATTAAATTCTAGTAAACTTTATAAGCAACTAGACTTATGGAGCCACCTATTAGTGGTAAGAAAAAAAAACGTTAGAAACTTTATACATTTTATTTCCTACTCATATGATTTTAGTCGTTCTTCACAGAGTAATTTATATCGATTTTAAATATTTATTTGATAATAAGAAAAAGAAAATTTTGAAAAATAACTTGTTTTTATGTTGCAGGTCGACGGAACAGAGGAAAAAATCTAGATGAAAATCCGGGAAAACGAGCGACAGCGCGTCAGTTTAGCGACTCGGCTCGGCTCGGTTCGGCTCTAAGATAAGTTACTAGTGATAAGCGATAAGATAAATAATAAGTGATTAGCGATAAGATAAGTTAATTATTGTTTTTGTGTTGCAGGTCGACGGAATTTTTGTATTGTGTTGCATGGTATTGTAGTTGTATTGTGTTGCATTGATTACAAGCATGCTTTGGTATATACGGGTGGCGGATGGCTTGAACAGAAAATTTGAAAAATTCTAACTATTGTTTTTGTTGCAGGTCGACGGAGCCGATGGCCAGCGACACGCTGAAGGACGAGGAAGCTGCTAACAGGCCGGCGTCAGGCGATGACGGCACCGGGCGAGGAAAGCGACGGGCAAAGAAGGCGCCGCAAACAGGTGAAATTTACTTAATTTATGGTCAAAATTAATTAAAATGAAGTTACTATGATGAAATTCTAGTAAACAGGATAAGCAACTAGACATATGGAGCCACCTAGTGATAAGAAAAACGTTAGAAACTTTATACATTTTATTTCCTACTCATATGATTTTACAGTCATTCTTCACAGAGTAATTTATATCGATTTCAAATATTTATTTGATAATAAGTAATAAAGAAAAAAATCCGGGAAAACGAGCGACATCGCGTCAGTTTGGCAACTCGGCTCGGCTCGGTTCGGCTCTAAGATAAGTTACTAGTGATAAGCGATAAGATAAATAATAAGTGATTAGCGATAAGATAAGTTAACTATTGTTTTTATGTTGCAGGTCGACGGAATTTTTGTATTGTGTTGCATGGTATTGTAGTTGTATTGTGTTGCATTGATTACAAGCATGCTTTGGTATATACGGGTGGCGGATGGCTTGAACAGAAAATTTGAAAAATTCTAACTATTGTTTTTGTTGCAGGTCGACGGAGCCGATGGCCAGCGACACGCTGAAGGACGAGGAAGCTGCTAACAGGCCGGCGTCGGGCGATGACGGCGCCGGGCGAGGAAAGCGACGGGCAAAGAAGGCGCCGCAAACAGGTGAAATTTACTTAATTTATGGTCAAAATTAATTAAAATGAAGTTACTATGATTAAATTCTAGTAAACAGGATAAGCAACTAGACATATGGAGCCACCTAGTGATAAGAAAAACGTTAGAAACTTTATACATTTTATTTCCTACTCATATGATTTTAGTCATTCTTCACAGAGTAATTTATATCGATTTCAAATATTTATTTGATAATAAGTAATAAAGAAAATTTTGAAAAATAACTTGTTTTTATGTTGCAGGTCGACGGAACAGAGGAAAAAATCTAGATGAAAATCCGGGAAAACGAGCGACAGCGCGTCAGTTTAGCGACTCGGCTCGGCTCGGTTCGGCTCTAAGATAAGTTACTAGTGATAAGCGATAAGATAAATAATAAGTGATTAGCGATAAGATAAGTTAATTATTGTTTTTATGTTGCAGGTCGACGGAATTTTTGTATTGTGTTGCATGGTATTGTAGTTGTATTGTGTTGCATTGATTACAAGCATGCTTTGGTATATACGGGTGGCGGATGGCTTGAACAGAAAATTTAAAATAATTCTAACTATTGTTTTTGTTGCAGGTCGACGGAGCCGATGGCCAGCGACACGCTGAAGGACGAGGAAGCTGCTAACAGGCCGGCGTCAGGCGATGACGGCACCGGGCGAGGAAAGCGACGGGCAAAGAAGGCGCCGCAAACAGGTGAAATTTACTTAATTTATGGTCAAAATTAATTAAAATGAAGTTACTATGATGAAATTCTAGTAAACAGGATAAGCAACTAGACATATGGAGCCACCTAGTGATAAGAAAAACGTTAGAAACTTTATACATTTTATTTCCTACTCATATGATTTTACAGTCATTCTTCACAGAGTAATTTATATCGATTTCAAATATTTATTTGATAATAAGTAATAAAGAAAATTTTGAAAAATGATAACTTGTTTTTATCTTGCAGGTTGACGGAACAGAGGAAAAAATCTAGATGAAAATCCGGGAAAACGAGCGACAGCGCGTCAGTTTGGCGACTCGGCTCGGCTCGGTTCGGCTCTAAGATAAGTTACTAGTGATAAGCGATAAGATAAATAATAAGTGATTAGCGATAAGATAAGTTAACTATTGTTTTTATGTTGCAGGTCAACGGAATTTTTGTATTGTGTTGTATGGTATTGTAGTTGTATTGTGTGGCATTGATTACAAGCATGCTTTGGTATATACGGGTGGCAGATGGCTTGAACAGAAAATTTGAAAAATTCTAACTATTGTTTTTGTTTCAGGTCGACGGAGCCGATGGCCAGCGACACGCTGAAGGACGAGGAAGCTGCTAACAGGCCGGCGTCGGGCGATGATGGCGCCGGGAGAGGAAAGCGACGGGCAAAGAAGGCGCCACAAACAGGTGAAATTTACTCAATTTATGGTCAAAATTAATTAAAATGAAGTTACTATGATTAAATTCTAGTAAACTTTATAAGCAACTAGACTTATGGAGCCACCTATTAGTGGTAAGAAAAAAAAACGTTAGAAACTTTATACATTTTATTTCCTACTCATATGATTTTAGTCGTTCTTCACAGAGTAATTTATATCGATTTTAAATATTTATTTGATAATAAGAAATAAGGAAAATTTTGAAAAATGATAACTTGTTTTTATCTTGCAGGTTGACGGAACAGAGGAAAAAATCTAGATGAAAATCCGGGAAAACGAGCGACAGCGCGTCAGTTTGGCGACTCGGCTTGGCTCGGCTCGGTTCGGCTCTAAGATAAGTTATTAGTGATAAGCGATAAGATAAATAATAAGTGATTAGCGATAAGATAAGTTAACTATTGTTTTTATGTTGCAGGTCAACGGAATTTTTGTATTGTGTTGTGTTGCATGGTATTGTAGTTGTATTGTGTGGCATTGATTAAAGCATGCTTTGGTATTAATACGGGTGGTGGATGGCTTGAACACAAATTTGAAAAATTCTAACTATTGTTTTTGTTGCAGGTCGACGGAGCCGATGGCCAGCGACACGCTGAAGGACGAGGAAGCTGCTAACAGGCCGGCGTCGGGCGATGACGGCACCGGGCGAGGAAAGCGACGGGCACAGAAGGCGCCGCAAACAGGTGAAATTTACTTAATTTATGGTCAAAATTAATTAAAATGAAGTTACTATGATTAAATTCTAGTAAACTTTATAAGCAACTAGACTTATGGAGCCACCTATTAGTGGTAAGAAAAAAAAACGTTCATTTTATTTCCTACTCATATGATTTTAGTCGTTCTTCACAGAGTAATTTATATCGATTTTAAATATTTATTTGATAATGAAATAAAGAAAATTTTGAAAAATGATAACTTGTTTTTACGTTGCAGGTCGACGGAACAGAGGAAAAAATCTAGATGAAAATCCGGGAAAACGAGCGACATCGCGTCAGTTTGGCAACTCGGCTCGGCTCGGTTCGGCTCTAAGATAAGTTACTAGTGATAAGCGATAAGATAAATAATAAGTGATTAGCGATAAGATAAGTTAACTATTGTTTTTATGTTGCAGGTCGACGGAATTTTTGTATTGTGTTGCATGGTATTGTAGTTGTATTGTGTTGCATTGATTACAAGCATGCTTTGGTATATACGGGTGGCGGATGGCTTGAACAGAAAATTTGAAAAATTCTAACTATTGTTTTTGTTGCAGGTCGACGGAGCCGATGGCCAGCGACACGCTGAAGGACGAGGAAGCTGCTAACAGGCCGGCGTCGGGCGATGACGGCGCCGGGCGAGGAAAGCGACGGGCAAAGAAGGCGCCAGAAGCAGGTGAAATTTACTCAATTTATGGTCAAAATTAATTAAAATGAAGTTACTATGATTAAATTCTAGTAAACTTTATAAGCAACTAGACATATGTAGCCACCTATTAGTGGTAAGAAAAACGTTAGGAACTTTAAAACATTTAATTTTCCTACTCATATGATTTTACAGTCGTTCTTCAGAGTAATTTATATCGATTTTAAATATTTATTTGATAATAAGAAAAAGAAAATTTTGAAAAATAACTTGTTTTTATGTTGCAGGTCGACGGAACAGAGGAAAAAATCTAGATGAAAATCCGGGAAAACGAGCGACAGCGCGTCAGTTTAGCGACTCGGCTCGGCTCGGTTCGGCTCTAAGATAAGTTACTAGTGATAAGCGATAAGATAAATAATAAGTGATTAGCGATAAGATAAGTTAATTATTGTTTTTATGTTGCAGGTCGACGGAATTTTTGTATTGTGTTGCATGGTATTGTAGTTGTATTGTGTTGCATTGATTACAAGCATGCTTTGGTATATACGGGTGGCGGATGGCTTGAACAGAAAATTTGAAAAATTCTAACTATTGTTTTTGTTGCAGGTCGACGGAGCCGATGGCCAGCGACACGCTGAAGGACGAGGAAGCTGCTAACAGGCCGGCGTCAGGCGATGACGGCACCGGGCGAGGAAAGCGACGGGCAAAGAAGGCGCCGCAAACAGGTGAAATTTACTTAATTTATGGTCAAAATTAATTAAAATGAAGTTACTATGATGAAATTCTAGTAAACAGGATAAGCAACTAGACATATGGAGCCACCTAGTGATAAGAAAAACGTTAGAAACTTTATACATTTTATTTCCTACTCATATGATTTTACAGTCATTCTTCACAGAGTAATTTATATCGATTTCAAATATTTATTTGATAATAAGTAATAAAGAAAATTTTGAAAAATGATAACTTGTTTTTATCTTGCAGGTTGACGGAACAGAGGAAAAAATCTAGATGAAAATCCGGGAAAACGAGCGACATCGCGTCAGTTTGGCAACTCGGCTCGGCTCGGTTCGGCTCTAAGATAAGTTACTAGTGATAAGCGATAAGATAAATAATAAGTAGCAAGAAAAGGTTAGAATTATTTTGCTATAATCCGCCAACAGAAAAAATCTGTATGGTCAAACATGCAATTAAAAGCTAAGCACCACTCACCTACCCAGCCAAGCAAAAAAGCCAAGTTCCCAAGCAAGCAATGCCACCACCACTCACATGCACCACCACACAAGACTTTTACACTACTCTCGACGCACGTTTCGCCCCGACACCGGAGCATCCTCAGGAGATGTCGACTTTACAATGCTGTATTGTCTAGTCTAGACTTGACTAGACAATACAGCATTGTAAAGTCGACATCTCCTGAGGATGCTCCGGTGTCGGGGCGAAACGTGCGTCGAGAGTAGTGTAAAAGTCTTGTGTGGTGGTGCATGTGAGTGGTGGTGGCATTGCTTGCTTGGGAACTTGGCTTTTTTGCTTGGCTGGGTAGGTGAGTGGTGCTTAGCTTTTAATTGCATGTTTGACCATACAGATTTTTTCTGTTGGCGGATTATAGCAAAATAATTCTAACCTTTTCTTGCTAATCATGAACTTCCGCAAAGTAACGCCTGCTTCTATCCAATAAATAATAAGTGATAAGCGATAAGATAAGTTAACTATTGTTTTTATGTTGCAGGTCGACGGAATTTTTGTATTGTGTTGCATGGTATTGTAGTTGTATTGTGTTGCATTGATTACAAGCATGCTTTGGTATATACGGGTGGCGGATGGCTTGAACAGAAAATTTGAAAAATTCTAACTATTGTTTTTGTTGCAGGTCGACGGAGCCGATGGCCAGCGACACGCTGAAGGACGAGGAAGCTGCTAACAGGCCGGCGTCGGGCGATGACGGCGCCGGGCGAGGAAAGCGACGGGCAAAGAAGGCGCCACAAGCAGGTGAAATTTACTCAATTTATGGTCAAAATTAATTAAAATGAAGTTACTATGATTAAATTCTAGTAAACTTTATAAGCAACTAGACTTATGGAGCAACCTATTAGTGGTAAGAAAAAAAAACGTTAGAAACTTTATACATTTTATTTCCTACTCATATGATTTTAGTCGTTCTTCACAGAGTAATTTATATCGATTTTAAATATTTATTTGATAATAAGAAATAAGGAAAATTTTGAAAAATGATAACTTGTTTTTATGTTGCAGGTCGACGGAACAGAGGAAAAAATCTAGATGAAAATCCGGGAAAACGAGTGACAGCGCGTCAGTTTGGCGACTCGGCTCGGCTCGGTTCGGCTCTAAGATAAGTTATTAGTGATAAGCGATAAGATAAATAATAAGTGATTAGCGATAAGATAAGTTAACTATTGTTTTTATGTTGCAGGTCGACGGAATTTTTGTATTGTGTTGCATGGTATTGTAGTTGTATTGTGTTGCATTGATTACAAGCATGCTATGGTATATACGGGTGGCGGATGGCTTGAACAGAAAATTTGAAAAATTCTAACTATTGTTTTTGTTGCAGGTCGACGGAGCCGATGGCCAGCGACACGCTGAAGGACGAGGAAGCTGCTAACAGGCCGGCGTCGGGCGATGACGGCGCCGGGCGAGGAAAGCGACGGGCAAAGAAGGCGCCGCAAACAGGTGAAATTTACTTAATTTATGGTCAAAATTAATTAAAATGAAGTTACTATGATTAAATTCTAGTAAACAGGATAAGCAACTAGACATATGGAGCCACCTAGTGATAAGAAAAACGTTAGAAACTTTATACATTTTATTTCCTACTCATATGATTTTAGTCATTCTTCACAGAGTAATTTATATCGATTTCAAATATTTATTTGATAATAAGTAATAAAGAAAATTTTGAAAAATAACTTGTTTTAATGTTGCAGGTCGACGGAACAGAGGAAAAAATCTAGATGAAAATCCGGGAAAACGAGCGACAGCGCGTCAGTTTAGCGACTCGGCTCGGCTCGGTTCGGCTCTAAGATAAGTTACTAGTGATAAGCGATAAGATAAATAATAAGTGATTAGCGATAAGATAAGTTAATTATTGTTTTTATGTTGCAGGTCGACGGAATTTTTGTATTGTGTTGCATGGTATTGTAGTTGTATTGTGTTGCATTGATTACAAGCATGCTTTGGTATATACGGGTGGCGGATGGCTTGAACAGAAAATTTGAAAAATTCTAACTATTGTTTTTGTTGCAGGTCGACGGAGCCGATGGCCAGCGACACGCTGAAGGACGAGGAAGCTGCTAACAGGCCGGCGTCAGGCGATGACGGCACCGGGCGAGGAAAGCGACGGGCAAAGAAGGCGCCGCAAACAGGTGAAATTTACTTAATTTATGGTCAAAATTAATTAAAATGAAGTTACTATGATGAAATTCTAGTAAACAGGATAAGCAACTAGACATATGGAGCCACCTAGTGATAAGAAAAACGTTAGAAACTTTATACATTTTATTTCCTACTCATATGATTTTACAGTCATTCTTCACAGAGTAATTTATATCGATTTCAAATATTTATTTGATAATAAGTAATAAAGAAAATTTTGAAAAATAACTTGTTTTAATGTTGCAGGTCGACGGAACAGAGGAAAAAATCTAGATGAAAATCCGGGAAAACGAGCGACAGCGCGTCAGTTTAGCGACTCGGCTCGGCTCGGTTCGGCTCTAAGATAAGTTACTAGTGATAAGCGATAAGATAAATAATAAGTGATTAGCGATAAGATAAGTTAATTATTGTTTTTATGTTGCAGGTCGACGGAATTTTTGTATTGTGTTGCATGGTATTGTAGTTGTATTGTGTTGCATTGATTACAAGCATGCTTTGGTATATACGGGTGGCGGATGGCTTGAACAGAAAATTTGAAAAATTCTAACTATTGTTTTTGTTGCAGGTCGACGGAGCCGATGGCCAGCGACACGCTGAAGGACGAGGAAGCTGCTAACAGGCCGGCGTCGGGCGATGACGGCGCCGGGCGAGGAAAGCGACGGGCAAAGAAGGCGCCACAAGCAGGTGAAATTTACTCAATTTATGGTCAAAATTAATTAAAATGAAGTTACTATGATTAAATTCTAGTAAACTTTATAAGCAACTAGACTTATGGAGCCACCTATTAGTGGTAAGAAAAAAAAACGTTAGAAACTTTATACATTTTATTTCCTACTCATATGATTTTAGTCGTTCTTCACAGAGTAATTTATATCGATTTTAAATATTTATTTGATGATAAGAAATAAGGAAAATTTTGAAAAATGATAACTTGTTTTTATGTTGCAGGTCGACGGAACAGAGGAAAAAATCTAGATGAAAATCCGGGAAAACGAGTGACAGCGCGTCAGTTTGGCGACTCGGCTCGGCTCGGTTCGGCTCTAAGATAAGTTATTAGTGATAAGCGATAAGATAAATAATAAGTGATTAGCGATAAGATAAGTTAACTATTGTTTTTATGTTGCAGGTCGACGGAATTTTTGTATTGTGTTGCATGGTATTGTAGTTGTATTGTGTTGCATTGATTACAAGCATGCTATGGTATATACGGGTGGCGGATGGCTTGAACAGAAAATTTGAAAAATTCTAACTATTGTTTTTGTTGCAGGTCGACGGAGCCGATGGCCAGCGATACGCTGAAGGACGAGGAAGCTGCTAACAGGCCGGCGTCAGGTGATGACGGCACCGGGCGATGACGGCACCGGGCGAGGAAAGCGACGGGCAAAGAAGGCGCCGCAAACAGGTGAAATTTACTTAATTTATGGTCAAAATTAATTAAAATGAAGTTACTATGATGAAATTCTAGTAAACAGGATAAGCAACTAGACATATGTAGCCACCTATTAGTGGTAAGAAAAACGTGAGGAACTTTAAAACATTTAATTTTCCTACTCATATGATTTTACAGTCGTTCTTCAGAGTAATTTATATCGATTTTAAATATTTATTTGATAATAAGAAAAAGAAAATTTTGAAAAATAACTTGTTTTTATGTTGCAGGTCGACGGAACAGAGGAAAAAATCTAGATGAAAATCCGGGAAAACGAGCGACAGCGCGTCAGTTTAGCGACTCGGCTCGGCTCGGTTCGGCTCTAAGATAAGTTACTAGTGATAAGCGATAAGATAAATAATAAGTGATTAGCGATAAGATAAGTTAATTATTGTTTTTGTGTTGCAGGTCGACGGAATTTTTGTATTGTGTTGCATGGTATTGTAGTTGTATTGTGTTGCATTGATTACAAGCATGCTTTGGTATATACGGGTGGCGGATGGCTTGAACAGAAAATTTGAAAAATTCTAACTATTGTTTTTGTTGCAGGTCGACGGAGCCGATGGCCAGCGACACGCTGAAGGACGAGGAAGCTGCTAACAGGCCGGCGTCAGGCGATGACGGCACCGGGCGAGGAAAGCGACGGGCAAAGAAGGCGCCGCAAACAGGTGAAATTTACTTAATTTATGGTCAAAATTAATTAAAATGAAGTTACTATGATGAAATTCTAGTAAACAGGATAAGCAACTAGACATATGGAGCCACCTAGTGATAAGAAAAACGTTAGAAACTTTATACATTTTATTTCCTACTCATATGATTTTACAGTCATTCTTCACAGAGTAATTTATATCGATTTCAAATATTTATTTGATAATAAGTAATAAAGAAAATTTTGAAAAATGATAACTTGTTTTTATCTTGCAGGTTGACGGAACAGAGGAAAAAATCTAGATGAAAATCCGGGAAAACGAGCGACAGCGCGTCAGTTTGGCGACTCGGCTTGGCTCGGCTCGGTTCGGCTCTAAGATAAGTTATTAGTGATAAGCGATAAGATAAATAATAAGTGATTAGCGATAAGATAAGTTAACTATTGTTTTTATGTTGCAGGTCGACGGAATTTTTGTATTGTGTTGCATGGTATTGTAGTTGTATTGTGTTGCATTGATTACAAGCATGCTTTGGTATATACGGGTGGCGGATGGCTTGAACAGAAAATTTGAAAAATTCTAACTATTGTTTTTGTTGCAGGTCGACGGAGCCGATGGCCAGCGACACGCTGAAGGACGAGGAAGCTGCTAACAGGCCGGCGTCGGGCGATGACGGCGCCGGGCGAGGAAAGCGACGGGCAAAGAAGGCGCCGCAAACAGGTGAAATTTACTTAATTTATGGTCAAAATTAATTAAAATGAAGTTACTATGATTAAATTCTAGTAAACAGGATAAGCAACTAGACATATGGAGCCACCTAGTGATAAGAAAAACGTTAGAAACTTTATACATTTTATTTCCTACTCATATGATTTTAGTCATTCTTCACAGAGTAATTTATATCGATTTCAAATATTTATTTGATAATAAGTAATAAAGAAAATTTTGAAAAATAACTTGTTTTTATGTTGCAGGTCGACGGAACAGAGGAAAAAATCTAGATGAAAATCCGGGAAAACGAGCGACAGCGCGTCAGTTTAGCGACTCGGCTCGGCTCGGTTCGGCTCTAAGATAAGTTACTAGTGATAAGCGATAAGATAAATAATAAGTGATTAGCGATAAGATAAGTTAATTATTGTTTTTATGTTGCAGGTCGACGGAATTTTTGTATTGTGTTGCATGGTATTGTAGTTGTATTGTGTTGCATTGATTACAAGCATGCTTTGGTATATACGGGTGGCGGATGGCTTGAACAGAAAATTTAAAATAATTCTAACTATTGTTTTTGTTGCAGGTCGACGGAGCCGATGGCCAGCGACACGCTGAAGGACGAGGAAGCTGCTAACAGGCCGGCGTCAGGCGATGACGGCACCGGGCGAGGAAAGCGACGGGCAAAGAAGGCGCCGCAAACAGGTGAAATTTACTTAATTTATGGTCAAAATTAATTAAAATGAAGTTACTATGATGAAATTCTAGTAAACAGGATAAGCAACTAGACATATGGAGCCACCTAGTGATAAGAAAAACGTTAGAAACTTTATACATTTTATTTCCTACTCATATGATTTTACAGTCATTCTTCACAGAGTAATTTATATCGATTTCAAATATTTATTTGATAATAAGTAATAAAGAAAATTTTGAAAAATGATAACTTGTTTTTATCTTGCAGGTTGACGGAACAGAGGAAAAAATCTAGATGAAAATCCGGGAAAACGAGCGACAGCGCGTCAGTTTGGCGACTCGGCTCGGCTCGGTTCGGCTCTAAGATAAGTTACTAGTGATAAGCGATAAGATAAATAATAAGTGATTAGCGATAAGATAAGTTAACTATTGTTTTTATGTTGCAGGTCAACGGAATTTTTGTATTGTGTTGTATGGTATTGTAGTTGTATTGTGTGGCATTGATTACAAGCATGCTTTGGTATATACGGGTGGCAGATGGCTTGAACAGAAAATTTGAAAAATTCTAACTATTGTTTTTGTTTCAGGTCGACGGAGCCGATGGCCAGCGACACGCTGAAGGACGAGGAAGCTGCTAACAGGCCGGCGTCGGGCGATGATGGCGCCGGGAGAGGAAAGCGACGGGCAAAGAAGGCGCCACAAACAGGTGAAATTTACTCAATTTATGGTCAAAATTAATTAAAATGAAGTTACTATGATTAAATTCTAGTAAACTTTATAAGCAACTAGACTTATGGAGCCACCTATTAGTGGTAAGAAAAAAAAACGTTAGAAACTTTATACATTTTATTTCCTACTCATATGATTTTAGTCGTTCTTCACAGAGTAATTTATATCGATTTTAAATATTTATTTGATAATAAGAAATAAGGAAAATTTTGAAAAATGATAACTTGTTTTTATCTTGCAGGTTGACGGAACAGAGGAAAAAATCTAGATGAAAATCCGGGAAAACGAGCGACAGCGCGTCAGTTTGGCGACTCGGCTTGGCTCGGCTCGGTTCGGCTCTAAGATAAGTTATTAGTGATAAGCGATAAGATAAATAATAAGTGATTAGCGATAAGATAAGTTAACTATTGTTTTTATGTTGCAGGTCAACGGAATTTTTGTATTGTGTTGTGTTGCATGGTATTGTAGTTGTATTGTGTGGCATTGATTAAAGCATGCTTTGGTATTAATACGGGTGGTGGATGGCTTGAACACAAATTTGAAAAATTCTAACTATTGTTTTTGTTGCAGGTCGACGGAGCCGATGGCCAGCGACACGCTGAAGGACGAGGAAGCTGCTAACAGGCCGGCGTCGGGCGATGACGGCACCGGGCGAGGAAAGCGACGGGCACAGAAGGCGCCGCAAACAGGTGAAATTTACTTAATTTATGGTCAAAATTAATTAAAATGAAGTTACTATGATTAAATTCTAGTAAACTTTATAAGCAACTAGACTTATGGAGCCACCTATTAGTGGTAAGAAAAAAAAACGTTCATTTTATTTCCTACTCATATGATTTTAGTCGTTCTTCACAGAGTAATTTATATCGATTTTAAATATTTATTTGATAATGAAATAAAGAAAATTTTGAAAAATGATAACTTGTTTTTACGTTGCAGGTCGACGGAACAGAGGAAAAAATCTAGATGAAAATCCGGGAAAACGAGCGACATCGCGTCAGTTTGGCAACTCGGCTCGGCTCGGTTCGGCTCTAAGATAAGTTACTAGTGATAAGCGATAAGATAAATAATAAGTGATTAGCGATAAGATAAGTTAACTATTGTTTTTATGTTGCAGGTCGACGGAATTTTTGTATTGTGTTGCATGGTATTGTAGTTGTATTGTGTTGCATTGATTACAAGCATGCTTTGGTATATACGGGTGGCGGATGGCTTGAACAGAAAATTTGAAAAATTCTAACTATTGTTTTTGTTGCAGGTCGACGGAGCCGATGGCCAGCGACACGCTGAAGGACGAGGAAGCTGCTAACAGGCCGGCGTCGGGCGATGACGGCGCCGGGCGAGGAAAGCGACGGGCAAAGAAGGCGCCAGAAGCAGGTGAAATTTACTCAATTTATGGTCAAAATTAATTAAAATGAAGTTACTATGATTAAATTCTAGTAAACTTTATAAGCAACTAGACATATGTAGCCACCTATTAGTGGTAAGAAAAACGTTAGGAACTTTAAAACATTTAATTTTCCTACTCATATGATTTTACAGTCGTTCTTCAGAGTAATTTATATCGATTTTAAATATTTATTTGATAATAAGAAAAAGAAAATTTTGAAAAATAACTTGTTTTTATGTTGCAGGTCGACGGAACAGAGGAAAAAATCTAGATGAAAATCCGGGAAAACGAGCGACAGCGCGTCAGTTTAGCGACTCGGCTCGGCTCGGTTCGGCTCTAAGATAAGTTACTAGTGATAAGCGATAAGATAAATAATAAGTGATTAGCGATAAGATAAGTTAATTATTGTTTTTATGTTGCAGGTCGACGGAATTTTTGTATTGTGTTGCATGGTATTGTAGTTGTATTGTGTTGCATTGATTACAAGCATGCTTTGGTATATACGGGTGGCGGATGGCTTGAACAGAAAATTTGAAAAATTCTAACTATTGTTTTTGTTGCAGGTCGACGGAGCCGATGGCCAGCGACACGCTGAAGGACGAGGAAGCTGCTAACAGGCCGGCGTCAGGCGATGACGGCACCGGGCGAGGAAAGCGACGGGCAAAGAAGGCGCCGCAAACAGGTGAAATTTACTTAATTTATGGTCAAAATTAATTAAAATGAAGTTACTATGATGAAATTCTAGTAAACAGGATAAGCAACTAGACATATGGAGCCACCTAGTGATAAGAAAAACGTTAGAAACTTTATACATTTTATTTCCTACTCATATGATTTTACAGTCATTCTTCACAGAGTAATTTATATCGATTTCAAATATTTATTTGATAATAAGTAATAAAGAAAATTTTGAAAAATGATAACTTGTTTTTATCTTGCAGGTTGACGGAACAGAGGAAAAAATCTAGATGAAAATCCGGGAAAACGAGCGACATCGCGTCAGTTTGGCAACTCGGCTCGGCTCGGTTCGGCTCTAAGATAAGTTACTAGTGATAAGCGATAAGATAAATAATAAGTAGCAAGAAAAGGTTAGAATTATTTTGCTATAATCCGCCAACAGAAAAAATCTGTATGGTCAAACATGCAATTAAAAGCTAAGCACCACTCACCTACCCAGCCAAGCAAAAAAGCCAAGTTCCCAAGCAAGCAATGCCACCACCACTCACATGCACCACCACACAAGACTTTTACACTACTCTCGACGCACGTTTCGCCCCGACACCGGAGCATCCTCAGGAGATGTCGACTTTACAATGCTGTATTGTCTAGTCTAGACTTGACTAGACAATACAGCATTGTAAAGTCGACATCTCCTGAGGATGCTCCGGTGTCGGGGCGAAACGTGCGTCGAGAGTAGTGTAAAAGTCTTGTGTGGTGGTGCATGTGAGTGGTGGTGGCATTGCTTGCTTGGGAACTTGGCTTTTTTGCTTGGCTGGGTAGGTGAGTGGTGCTTAGCTTTTAATTGCATGTTTGACCATACAGATTTTTTCTGTTGGCGGATTATAGCAAAATAATTCTAACCTTTTCTTGCTAATCATGAACTTCCGCAAAGTAACGCCTGCTTCTATCCAATAAATAATAAGTGATAAGCGATAAGATAAGTTAACTATTGTTTTTATGTTGCAGGTCGACGGAATTTTTGTATTGTGTTGCATGGTATTGTAGTTGTATTGTGTTGCATTGATTACAAGCATGCTTTGGTATATACGGGTGGCGGATGGCTTGAACAGAAAATTTGAAAAATTCTAACTATTGTTTTTGTTGCAGGTCGACGGAGCCGATGGCCAGCGACACGCTGAAGGACGAGGAAGCTGCTAACAGGCCGGCGTCGGGCGATGACGGCGCCGGGCGAGGAAAGCGACGGGCAAAGAAGGCGCCACAAGCAGGTGAAATTTACTCAATTTATGGTCAAAATTAATTAAAATGAAGTTACTATGATTAAATTCTAGTAAACTTTATAAGCAACTAGACTTATGGAGCAACCTATTAGTGGTAAGAAAAAAAAACGTTAGAAACTTTATACATTTTATTTCCTACTCATATGATTTTAGTCGTTCTTCACAGAGTAATTTATATCGATTTTAAATATTTATTTGATAATAAGAAATAAGGAAAATTTTGAAAAATGATAACTTGTTTTTATGTTGCAGGTCGACGGAACAGAGGAAAAAATCTAGATGAAAATCCGGGAAAACGAGTGACAGCGCGTCAGTTTGGCGACTCGGCTCGGCTCGGTTCGGCTCTAAGATAAGTTATTAGTGATAAGCGATAAGATAAATAATAAGTGATTAGCGATAAGATAAGTTAACTATTGTTTTTATGTTGCAGGTCGACGGAATTTTTGTATTGTGTTGCATGGTATTGTAGTTGTATTGTGTTGCATTGATTACAAGCATGCTATGGTATATACGGGTGGCGGATGGCTTGAACAGAAAATTTGAAAAATTCTAACTATTGTTTTTGTTGCAGGTCGACGGAGCCGATGGCCAGCGACACGCTGAAGGACGAGGAAGCTGCTAACAGGCCGGCGTCGGGCGATGACGGCGCCGGGCGAGGAAAGCGACGGGCAAAGAAGGCGCCGCAAACAGGTGAAATTTACTTAATTTATGGTCAAAATTAATTAAAATGAAGTTACTATGATTAAATTCTAGTAAACAGGATAAGCAACTAGACATATGGAGCCACCTAGTGATAAGAAAAACGTTAGAAACTTTATACATTTTATTTCCTACTCATATGATTTTAGTCATTCTTCACAGAGTAATTTATATCGATTTCAAATATTTATTTGATAATAAGTAATAAAGAAAATTTTGAAAAATAACTTGTTTTAATGTTGCAGGTCGACGGAACAGAGGAAAAAATCTAGATGAAAATCCGGGAAAACGAGCGACAGCGCGTCAGTTTAGCGACTCGGCTCGGCTCGGTTCGGCTCTAAGATAAGTTACTAGTGATAAGCGATAAGATAAATAATAAGTGATTAGCGATAAGATAAGTTAATTATTGTTTTTATGTTGCAGGTCGACGGAATTTTTGTATTGTGTTGCATGGTATTGTAGTTGTATTGTGTTGCATTGATTACAAGCATGCTTTGGTATATACGGGTGGCGGATGGCTTGAACAGAAAATTTGAAAAATTCTAACTATTGTTTTTGTTGCAGGTCGACGGAGCCGATGGCCAGCGACACGCTGAAGGACGAGGAAGCTGCTAACAGGCCGGCGTCAGGCGATGACGGCACCGGGCGAGGAAAGCGACGGGCAAAGAAGGCGCCGCAAACAGGTGAAATTTACTTAATTTATGGTCAAAATTAATTAAAATGAAGTTACTATGATGAAATTCTAGTAAACAGGATAAGCAACTAGACATATGGAGCCACCTAGTGATAAGAAAAACGTTAGAAACTTTATACATTTTATTTCCTACTCATATGATTTTACAGTCATTCTTCACAGAGTAATTTATATCGATTTCAAATATTTATTTGATAATAAGTAATAAAGAAAATTTTGAAAAATAACTTGTTTTAATGTTGCAGGTCGACGGAACAGAGGAAAAAATCTAGATGAAAATCCGGGAAAACGAGCGACAGCGCGTCAGTTTAGCGACTCGGCTCGGCTCGGTTCGGCTCTAAGATAAGTTACTAGTGATAAGCGATAAGATAAATAATAAGTGATTAGCGATAAGATAAGTTAATTATTGTTTTTATGTTGCAGGTCGACGGAATTTTTGTATTGTGTTGCATGGTATTGTAGTTGTATTGTGTTGCATTGATTACAAGCATGCTTTGGTATATACGGGTGGCGGATGGCTTGAACAGAAAATTTGAAAAATTCTAACTATTGTTTTTGTTGCAGGTCGACGGAGCCGATGGCCAGCGACACGCTGAAGGACGAGGAAGCTGCTAACAGGCCGGCGTCGGGCGATGACGGCGCCGGGCGAGGAAAGCGACGGGCAAAGAAGGCGCCACAAGCAGGTGAAATTTACTCAATTTATGGTCAAAATTAATTAAAATGAAGTTACTATGATTAAATTCTAGTAAACTTTATAAGCAACTAGACTTATGGAGCCACCTAATAGTGGTAAGAAAAAAAAACGTTAGAAACTTTATACATTTTATTTCCTACTCATATGATTTTAGTCGTTCTTCACAGAGTAATTTATATCGATTTTAAATATTTATTTGATGATAAGAAATAAGGAAAATTTTGAAAAATGATAACTTGTTTTTATGTTGCAGGTCGACGGAACAGAGGAAAAAATCTAGATGAAAATCCGGGAAAACGAGTGACAGCGCGTCAGTTTGGCGACTCGGCTCGGCTCGGTTCGGCTCTAAGATAAGTTATTAGTGATAAGCGATAAGATAAATAATAAGTGATTAGCGATAAGATAAGTTAACTATTGTTTTTATGTTGCAGGTCGACGGAATTTTTGTATTGTGTTGCATGGTATTGTAGTTGTATTGTGTTGCATTGATTACAAGCATGCTATGGTATATACGGGTGGCGGATGGCTTGAACAGAAAATTTGAAAAATTCTAACTATTGTTTTTGTTGCAGGTCGACGGAGCCGATGGCCAGCGATACGCTGAAGGACGAGGAAGCTGCTAACAGGCCGGCGTCAGGTGATGACGGCACCGGGCGATGACGGCACCGGGCGAGGAAAGCGACGGGCAAAGAAGGCGCCGCAAACAGGTGAAATTTACTTAATTTATGGTCAAAATTAATTAAAATGAAGTTACTATGATGAAATTCTAGTAAACAGGATAAGCAACTAGACATATGTAGCCACCTATTAGTGGTAAGAAAAACGTGAGGAACTTTAAAACATTTAATTTTCCTACTCATATGATTTTACAGTCGTTCTTCAGAGTAATTTATATCGATTTTAAATATTTATTTGATAATAAGAAAAAGAAAATTTTGAAAAATAACTTGTTTTTATGTTGCAGGTCGACGGAACAGAGGAAAAAATCTAGATGAAAATCCGGGAAAACGAGCGACAGCGCGTCAGTTTAGCGACTCGGCTCGGCTCGGTTCGGCTCTAAGATAAGTTACTAGTGATAAGCGATAAGATAAATAATAAGTGATTAGCGATAAGATAAGTTAATTATTGTTTTTGTGTTGCAGGTCGACGGAATTTTTGTATTGTGTTGCATGGTATTGTAGTTGTATTGTGTTGCATTGATTACAAGCATGCTTTGGTATATACGGGTGGCGGATGGCTTGAACAGAAAATTTGAAAAATTCTAACTATTGTTTTTGTTGCAGGTCGACGGAGCCGATGGCCAGCGACACGCTGAAGGACGAGGAAGCTGCTAACAGGCCGGCGTCAGGCGATGACGGCACCGGGCGAGGAAAGCGACGGGCAAAGAAGGCGCCGCAAACAGGTGAAATTTACTTAATTTATGGTCAAAATTAATTAAAATGAAGTTACTATGATGAAATTCTAGTAAACAGGATAAGCAACTAGACATATGGAGCCACCTAGTGATAAGAAAAACGTTAGAAACTTTATACATTTTATTTCCTACTCATATGATTTTACAGTCATTCTTCACAGAGTAATTTATATCGATTTCAAATATTTATTTGATAATAAGTAATAAAGAAAATTTTGAAAAATGATAACTTGTTTTTATCTTGCAGGTTGACGGAACAGAGGAAAAAATCTAGATGAAAATCCGGGAAAACGAGCGACAGCGCGTCAGTTTGGCGACTCGGCTTGGCTCGGCTCGGTTCGGCTCTAAGATAAGTTATTAGTGATAAGCGATAAGATAAATAATAAGTGATTAGCGATAAACTATTGTTTTTATGTTGCAGGTCAACGGAATTTTTGTATTGTGTTGCATGGTATTGTAGTTGTATTGTGTGGCATTGATTAAAGCATGCTTTGGTATATACGGGTCGCGGATGGCTTGAACACAAATTTGAAAAATTCTAATTATTGTTTTTGTTGCAGGTCGACGGAGCCGATGGCCAGCGACACGCTGAAGGACGAGGAAGCTGCTAACAGGCCGGCGTCGGGCGATGACGGCACCGGGCGAGGAAAGCGACGGGCAAAGAAGGCGCCACAAACAGGTGAAATTTACTCAATTTATGGTCAAAATTAATTAAAATGAAGTTACTATGATTAAATTCTAGTAAACTTTATAAGCAACTAGACTTATGGAGCCACCTATTAGTGGTAAGAAAAAAAAACGTTAGAAACTTTATACATTTTATTTCCTATCATATGATTTTAGTCGTTCTTCAGAGTAATTTATATCGATTTTAAATATTTATTTGATAATAAAAAATAAGGAAAATTTTGAAAAATGATAACTTGTTTTTATGTTGCAGGTCGACGGAATTTTTGCATTGTGTTGCATGGTATTGTAGTTTTATTGTGATGCGTTGATTACAAGCATGCTTTGGTATATACGGGTGGCGGATGGCTTGAACAGAAAATTTGAAAAATTCTAACTATTGTTTTTGTTGCAGGTCGACGGAGCCGATGGCCAGCGACACGCTGAAGGACGAGGAAGCTGCTAACAGGCCGGCGTCGGGTGATGGCGGCACCGGGCGAGGAAAGCGACGGGCAAAGAAGGCGCCGCAAACAGGTGAAATTTACTTAATTTATGGTCAAAATTAATTAAAATGAAGTTACTATGATTAAATTCTAGTAAACTTTATAAGCAACTAGAATTATGGAGCAACCTATTAGTGGTAAGAAAAAAAAACGTTAGAAACTTTATACATTTTATTTCCTACTCATATGATTTTAGTCGTTCTTCACAGAGTAATTTATATCGATTTTAAATATTTATTTGATAATAAGAAATAAGGAAAATTTTGAAAAATGATAACTTGTTTTTATGTTGCAGGTCGACGGAACAGAGGAAAAAATCTAGATGAAAATCCGGGAAAACGAGTGACAGCGCGTCAGTTTGGCGACTCGGCTCGGCTCGGTTCGGCTCTAAGATAAGTTATTAGTGATAAGCGATAAGATAAATAATAAGTGATTAGCGATAAGATAAGTTAACTATTGTTTTTATGTTGCAGGTCGACGGAATTTTTGTATTGTGTTGCATGGTATTGTAGTTGTATTGTGTTGCATTGATTACAAGCATGCTATGGTATATACGGGTGGCGGATGGCTTGAACAGAAAATTTGAAAAATTCTAACTATTGTTTTTGTTGCAGGTCGACGGAGCCGATGGCCAGCGACACGCTGAAGGACGAGGAAGCTGCTAACAGGCCGGCGTCGGGCGATGACGGCGCCGGGCGAGGAAAGCGACGGGCAAAGAAGGCGCCGCAAACAGGTGAAATTTACTTAATTTATGGTCAAAATTAATTAAAATGAAGTTACTATGATTAAATTCTAGTAAACAGGATAAGCAACTAGACATATGGAGCCACCTAGTGATAAGAAAAACGTTAGAAACTTTATACATTTTATTTCCTACTCATATGATTTTAGTCATTCTTCACAGAGTAATTTATATCGATTTCAAATATTTATTTGATAATAAGTAATAAAGAAAATTTTGAAAAATAACTTGTTTTAATGTTGCAGGTCGACGGAACAGAGGAAAAAATCTAGATGAAAATCCGGGAAAACGAGCGACAGCGCGTCAGTTTAGCGACTCGGCTCGGCTCGGTTCGGCTCTAAGATAAGTTACTAGTGATAAGCGATAAGATAAATAATAAGTGATTAGCGATAAGATAAGTTAATTATTGTTTTTATGTTGCAGGTCGACGGAATTTTTGTATTGTGTTGCATGGTATTGTAGTTGTATTGTGTTGCATTGATTACAAGCATGCTTTGGTATATACGGGTGGCGGATGGCTTGAACAGAAAATTTGAAAAATTCTAACTATTGTTTTTGTTGCAGGTCGACGGAGCCGATGGCCAGCGACACGCTGAAGGACGAGGAAGCTGCTAACAGGCCGGCGTCAGGCGATGACGGCACCGGGCGAGGAAAGCGACGGGCAAAGAAGGCGCCGCAAACAGGTGAAATTTACTTAATTTATGGTCAAAATTAATTAAAATGAAGTTACTATGATGAAATTCTAGTAAACAGGATAAGCAACTAGACATATGGAGCCACCTAGTGATAAGAAAAACGTTAGAAACTTTATACATTTTATTTCCTACTCATATGATTTTACAGTCATTCTTCACAGAGTAATTTATATCGATTTCAAATATTTATTTGATAATAAGTAATAAAGAAAATTTTGAAAAATAACTTGTTTTAATGTTGCAGGTCGACGGAACAGAGGAAAAAATCTAGATGAAAATCCGGGAAAACGAGCGACAGCGCGTCAGTTTAGCGACTCGGCTCGGCTCGGTTCGGCTCTAAGATAAGTTACTAGTGATAAGCGATAAGATAAATAATAAGTGATTAGCGATAAGATAAGTTAATTATTGTTTTTATGTTGCAGGTCGACGGAATTTTTGTATTGTGTTGCATGGTATTGTAGTTGTATTGTGTTGCATTGATTACAAGCATGCTTTGGTATATACGGGTGGCGGATGGCTTGAACAGAAAATTTGAAAAATTCTAACTATTGTTTTTGTTGCAGGTCGACGGAGCCGATGGCCAGCGACACGCTGAAGGACGAGGAAGCTGCTAACAGGCCGGCGTCGGGCGATGACGGCGCCGGGCGAGGAAAGCGACGGGCAAAGAAGGCGCCACAAGCAGGTGAAATTTACTCAATTTATGGTCAAAATTAATTAAAATGAAGTTACTATGATTAAATTCTAGTAAACTTTATAAGCAACTAGACTTATGGAGCCACCTATTAGTGGTAAGAAAAAAAAACGTTAGAAACTTTATACATTTTATTTCCTACTCATATGATTTTAGTCGTTCTTCACAGAGTAATTTATATCGATTTTAAATATTTATTTGATAATAAGAAATAAGGAAAATTTTGAAAAATGATAACTTGTTTTTATGTTGCAGGTCGACGGAACAGAGGAAAAAATCTAGATGAAAATCCGGGAAAACGAGTGACAGCGCGTCAGTTTGGCGACTCGGCTCGGCTCGGTTCGGCTCTAAGATAAGTTATTAGTGATAAGCGATAAGATAAATAATAAGTGATTAGCGATAAGATAAGTTAACTATTGTTTTTATGTTGCAGGTCGACGGAATTTTTGTATTGTGTTGCATGGTATTGTAGTTGTATTGTGTTGCATTGATTACAAGCATGCTATGGTATATACGGGTGGCGGATGGCTTGAACAGAAAATTTGAAAAATTCTAACTATTGTTTTTGTTGCAGGTCGACGGAGCCGATGGCCAGCGATACGCTGAAGGACGAGGAAGCTGCTAACAGGCCGGCGTCAGGCGATGACGGCACCGGGCGAGGAAAGCGACGGGCAAAGAAGGCGCCGCAAACAGGTGAAATTTACTTAATTTATGGTCAAAATTAATTAAAATGAAGTTACTATGATGAAATTCTAGTAAACAGGATAAGCAACTAGACATATGGAGCCACCTAGTGATAAGAAAAACGTTAGAAACTTTATACATTTTATTTCCTACTCATATGATTTTACAGTCATTCTTCACAGAGTAATTTATATCGATTTCAAATATTTATTTGATAATAAGTAATAAAGAAAATTTTGAAAAATGATAACTTGTTTTTATCTTGCAGGTTGACGGAACAGAGGAAAAAATCTAGATGAAAATCCGGGAAAACGAGCGACAGCGCGTCAGTTTGGCGACTCGGCTTGGCTCGGCTCGGTTCGGCTCTAAGATAAGTTATTAGTGATAAGCGATAAGATAAATAATAAGTGATTAGCGATAAACTATTGTTTTTATGTTGCAGGTCAACGGAATTTTTGTATTGTGTTGCATGGTATTGTAGTTGTATTGTGTGGCATTGATTAAAGCATGCTTTGGTATATACGGGTCGCGGATGGCTTGAACACAAATTTGAAAAATTCTAATTATTGTTTTTGTTGCAGGTCGACGGAGCCGATGGCCAGCGACACGCTGAAGGACGAGGAAGCTGCTAACAGGCCGGCGTCGGGCGATGACGGCACCGGGCGAGGAAAGCGACGGGCAAAGAAGGCGCCACAAACAGGTGAAATTTACTCAATTTATGGTCAAAATTAATTAAAATGAAGTTACTATGATTAAATTCTAGTAAACTTTATAAGCAACTAGACTTATGGAGCCACCTATTAGTGGTAAGAAAAAAAAACGTTAGAAACTTTATACATTTTATTTCCTATCATATGATTTTAGTCGTTCTTCAGAGTAATTTATATCGATTTTAAATATTTATTTGATAATAAAAAATAAGGAAAATTTTGAAAAATGATAACTTGTTTTTATGTTGCAGGTCGACGGAATTTTTGCATTGTGTTGCATGGTATTGTAGTTTTATTGTGATGCGTTGATTACAAGCATGCTTTGGTATATACGGGTGGCGGATGGCTTGAACAGAAAATTTGAAAAATTCTAACTATTGTTTTTGTTGCAGGTCGACGGAGCCGATGGCCAGCGACACGCTGAAGGACGAGGAAGCTGCTAACAGGCCGGCGTCGGGTGATGGCGGCACCGGGCGAGGAAAGCGACGGGCAAAGAAGGCGCCGCAAACAGGTGAAATTTACTTAATTTATGGTCCAAATTAATTAAAATGAAGTTACTATGATTAAATTCTAGTAAACAGGATAAGCAACTAGACATATGGAGCCACTTAGAGATAAGAAAAACGTTAGAAACTTTATACATTTTATTTCCTACTCATATGATTTTAGTCATTCTTCACAGAGTAATTTATATCGATTTCAAATATTTATTTGATAATAAGTAATAAAGAAAATTTTGAAAAATGATAACTTGTTTTTATCTTGCAGGTTGACGGAACAGAGGAAAAAATCTAGATGAAAATCCGGGAAAACGAGCGACAGCGCGTCAGTTTGGCGACTCGGCTCGGCTCGGTTCGGCTCTAAGATAAGTTACTAGTGATAAGCGATAAGATAAATAATAAGTGATTAGCGATAAGATAAGTTAACTATTGTTTTTATGTTGCAGGTCGACGGAATTTTTGTATTGTGTTGCATGGTATTGTAGTTGTATTGTGTTGCATTGATTACAAGCATGCTTTGGTATATACGGGTGGCGGATGGCTTGAACAGAAAATTTGAAAAATTCTAACTGTGTTTTTGTTGCAGGTCGACGGAGCCGATGGCCAGCGACACGCTGAAGGACGAGGAAGCTGCTAACAGGCCGGCGTCGGGCGATTACGGCACCGGGCGAGGAAAGCGACGGGCAAAGAAGGCGCCGCAAACAGGTGAAATTTACTTAATTTATGGTCAAAATTAATTGAAATGAAGTTACTATGATTAAATTCTAGTTAACTTTATAAGCAACTAGACTTATGGAGCCACCTATTAGTGGTAAGAAAAAAAAACGTTAGAAACTTTATACATTTTATTTCCTACTCATATGATTTAACAGTCGTTCTTCAGAGTAATTTATATCGATTTTAAATCATTTATTTGATAATGAGAAATAAAGAAATTTTGAAAAATGATAACTTGTTTTTATGTTGCAGGTCGACGGAACAGAGGAAAAAATCTAGATGAAAATCCGGGAAAACGAGCGACAGCGCGTCAGTTTGGCGACTCGGCTTGGCTCGGCTCGGTTCGGCTCTAAGATAAGTTACTAGTGATAAGCGATAAGATAAATAATAAGTGATTAGCGATAAGATAAGTTAACTATTGTTTTTATGTTGCAGGTCGACGGAATTTTTGTATTGTGTTGCATGGTATTGTAGTTGTATTGTGTTACATTGATTACAAGCATGCTTTGGTATATACGGGTGGCGGAGGGCTTGAACAGAAAATTTGAAAAATTCTAACTATTGTTTTTGTTGCAGGTCGACGGGGCCGATGGCCAGCGACACGCTGAAGGACGAGGAAGCTGGTAACAGGCCGGCATCGGGCGATGACGGCACCGGACGAGGAAAGCGACGGGCAAAGAAGGCGCCGCAAACAGGTGAAATTTACTTAATTTATGGTCAAAATTAATTAAAATGAAGTTACTATGATTAAATTCTAGTAAACTTTATAAGCAACTAGACGTATGGAGCCACCTATTAGTGGTAAGAAAAACGTTAGAAACTTTATACATTTTATTTCCTACTCATATGATTTTACAGTCGTGCTTCAGAGTAATTTATATCGATTTTAAATATTTATTTGATAATAAGAAATAAGGAAAATTTTGAAAAATGATAACTTGTTTTTATGTTGCAGGTCGACGGAACAGAGGAAAAAATCTAGATGAAAATCCGGGAAAACGAGTGACAGCGCGTCAGTTTAGCGACTCAGCTCGGCTCGGTTCGGCTCTAAGATAAGTTATTAGTGATAAGCGATAAGATAAATAATAAGTGATTAGCGATAAGATAAGATAACTATTGTTTTTATGTTGCAGGTCGACGGAATTTTTGTATTGTGTTGCATGGTATTGTAGTTGTATTGTGTTGCATTGATTACAAGCATGCTTTGGTATATACGGGTGGCGAATGGCTTGAACAGAAAATTTAAAAAATTCTAACTATTGTTTTTGTTGCAGGTCGACGGAGCCGATGGCTAGCGACACGCTGAAGGACGAGGAAGCTGCTAACAGGCCGGCGTCGGGCGATGACGGCACCGGGCGAAGAAAGCGACGGGCAAAGAAGGCGCCGCAAACAGGTGAAATTTACTTAATTTATGGTCAAAATTAATTAAAATGAAGTTACTATGATTAAATTCTAGTAAACTTTATAAGCAACTAGACGTATGGAGCCACCTATTAGTGGTAAGAAAAACGTTAGAAACTTTATACATTTTATTTCCTACTCATATGATTTTACAGTCGTGCTTCAGAGTAATTTATATCGATTTTAAATATTTATTTGATAATAAGAAATAAAGAAAATTTTGAAAAATGATAACTTGTTTTTATGTTGCAGGTCGACGGAACAGAGGAAAAAATCTAGATGAAAATTCGGGAAAACGAGCGACAGCGCGTCAGTTTAGCGACTCGGCTCGGCTCGGTTCGGCTCTAAGATAAGTTATTAGTGATAAGCGATAAGACAAACAATAAGTGATTAGCGATAAGATAACTATTGTTTTTATGTTGCAGGTCGACGGAATTTTTGTATTGTGTTGCATGGTATTGTAGTTGTATTGTGTTGCATTTACAAGCATGCTTTGGTATAAATACGGGTGGCGGATGGCTTGAACAGAAAATTTGAAAAATTCTAACTATTGTTTTTGTTGCAGGTCGACGGAGCCGAGGAAAAAATCTAGATGAAAATCTGGGAAAACGAGCAACAGCGCGTATTATCGGCGACTCGACTAGGCTCTAAGATAAGTAATAAGTTATAAGTGATAAGATAGTATAGAAGATAAAGGAGGGTACCCTAAAAAATGAATCCGAGCGCGCGCACGAGCAACACCGTGCCGATCTAAGAGTCGGGAGAGGCGACGGTGGAGCGATCGTCGGCCTTTTAAGCGCAGCGTGCTATTTGTTCGCTCTCTTTTATTGGGACGAGCGTACCGTCAACATCTCTTAATCGTGATTGGGATCACGCCTGAGTCATAATAATTGCCCATAGGTTGATTTGTGCATTTTGATAGTTACCCTCACGTTCAGATGGTGGTATGTCTGTAATGCTGTGGTTATTAGCTGAGTGGAAAGGGGCCGTTAATGGGGATGGTGGAGACGGCTTAGGTAGGATTTCAGCGTTTTAAGAGATATGTTCTCTTATAGCCTTATTAGTTTCCGAGGAATAAATCCGCTTCTGATAGCTTATAATAGATAATAAGTGATATGCGATTAGATAAAAAACTATTGTTTTTATGTTGCAGGTCGACGGAATTTTTGTATTGTTATGCATGGTATTGTAGTTGTATTGTGTTGCATGGTATTGTAGTAGTATTGTGTTGCATTGATTACAAGCATGTTTGGTATTTATGCGGGTGGCGGATGGCTTGAACAGAAAATTTGAAAAATTCTAACTATTGTTTTTGTTGCAGGTCGACGGAGCCGATGGCCAGCGACACGCTGAAGGACGAGGAAGCTGCTAACAGGCCGGCGTCGGGCGATGACTGCACCGGGCGAGGAAAGCGACGGGCAAAGAAGGCGCCGCAAACAGGTGAAATTTACTTAATTTATGGTCAAAATTAATTAAAATGAAGTTACTATTATTAAATTCTAGTAAACTTTATAAGCAACTAGACATATGGAGCCACCTATTAGTGGCAAGAAAAACGTTAGAAACTTTAATACATTTTATTTCCTACTCATATGATTTTACAGTCGTTCTTCACAGAGTAATTTATATCGATTTTAAATATTTATTTGATAATAAGAAATAAGGAAAATTTTGAAAAATGATAACTTGTTTTTATGTTGCAGGTCGACGGAACAGAGGAAAAAATCTAGATGAAAATCCGGGAAAACGAGCGACAGCGCGTCAGTTTGGCGACTCGGCTTGGCTCGGCTCGGTTCGGCTCTAAGATAAGTTATTAGTGATAAGCGATAAGATAAATAATAAGTGATTAGCGATAAGATAAGTTAACTATTGTATTTATGTTGCAGGTCGACGGAATTTTTGTATTGTGTTGCATGGTATTGTAGTTGTATTGTGTTGCATTGATTATAAGCATGCTTTGGTATATACGGGTGGCGGATGGCTTGAACAGAAAATTTGAAAAATTCTAACTATTGTTTTTGTTGCAGGTCGACGGAGCCTATGGCCAGCGACACGCTGAAGGACGAGGAAGCTGCTAACAGGCCGGCTTCGGGCGATGACTGCACCGGGCGAGGAAAGCGACGGGCAAAGAAGGCGCCGCAAACAGGTGAAATTTACTTAATTTATGGTCAAAATTAATTAAAATGAAGTTACTATTATTAAATTCTAGTAAACTTTATAAGCAACTAGACATATGGAGCCACCTATTAGTGGCAAGAAAAACGTTAGAAACTTTAATACATTTTATTTCCTACTCATATGATTTTACAGTCGTTCTTCACAGAGTAATTTATATCGATTTTAAATATTTATTTGATAATAAGAAATAAGGAAAATTTTGAAAAATGATAACTTGTTTTTATGTTGCAGGTCGACGGAACAGAGGAAAAAATCTAGATGAAAATCCGGGAAAACGAGCGACAGCGCGTCAGTTTGGCGACTCGGCTTGGCTCGGCTCGGTTCGGCTCTAAGATAAGTTATTAGTGATAAGCGATAAGATAAATAATAAGTGATTAGCGATAAGATAAGTTAACTATTGTTTTTGTTGCAGGTCGACGGAATTTTTGTATTGTGTTGCATGGTATTGTAGTTGTATTGTGTTACATTGATTACAAGCATGCTTTGGTATATACGGGTGGCGGATGGCTTGAACAGAAAATTTGAAAAATTCTAACGACGGCCAGCGACACGCTGAAGGACGAGGAAGCTGCTAACAGGCCGGCGTCGGGCGATGACGGCACCGGGCGAGGAAAGCGACGGGCAAAGAAGGCGCCGCAAACAGGTGAAATTTACTCAATTTATGGTCAAAATTAATTAAAATGAA
Organism: Oeneis ivallda; assembly: GCA_029955525.1. Taxonomy (NCBI): domain Eukaryota; kingdom Metazoa; phylum Arthropoda; class Insecta; order Lepidoptera; family Nymphalidae; genus Oeneis; species Oeneis ivallda. The sequence goes on along the minus strand of JARPMR010000012.1, from coordinate 18,875,922 downwards.
GTTACTATGAATAAATTCTAGTAAACTTGATAAGCAACTAGACATATGGAGCCACCTATTAGTGGCAAGAAAAACGTTAGAAACTTTAATACATTTTATTTCCTACTCATATGATTTTACAGTCGTTCTTCACAGAGTAATTTATATCGATTTTAAATATTTATTTGATAATAAGTAATAAAGAAAATTTTGAAAAATGATAACTTGTTTTTATGTTGCAGGTCGACGGAACAGAGGAAAAAATCTAGATGAAAATCCGGGAAAACGAGCGACAGTGCGTCAGTTTGGCGACTCGGCTTGGCTCGGCTCGGTTCGGCTCTAAGATAAGTTATTAGTGATAAGCGATAAGATAAATAATAAGTGATTAGCGATAAGATAAGTTAACTATTGTTTTTGTTGCAGGTCGACGGAATTTTTGTATTGTGTTGCATGGTATTGTAGTTGTATTGTGTTACATTGATTACAAGCATGCTTTGGTATATACGGGTGGCGGATGGCTTGAACAGAAAATTTGAAAAATTCTAACTATTGTTTTTGTTGCAGGTCGACGGAGCCGATGGCCAGCGACACGCTGTAGGACGAGGAAGCTGCTAACAGGCCGGCGTCGGGCGATGACGGCACCGGGCGAGGAAAGCGACGGGCAAAGAAGGCGCCACAAACAGGTGAAATTTACTCAATTTATGGTCAAAATTAATTAAAATGAAGTTACTATGATTAAATTCTAGTAAACTTTATAAGCAACTAGACGTATGGAGCCACCTATTAGTGGTAAGAAAAACGTTAGAAACTTTATACATTTTATTTCCTACTCATATGATTTTACAGTCGTTCTTCAGAGTAATTTATATCGATTTAAAATATTTATTTGATAATAAGAAATAAAGAAAATTTTGAAAAATGAACTTGTTTTTATGTTGCAGGTTGACGGAACAGAGGAAAAAATCTAGATGAAAATCCGGGAAAACGAGCGACAGCGTGTCTGTTTAGCGACTCGGCTCGGCTCGGCTCGGCTCGGCTCGGTTTGGCTCTAAGTTAAGTTACTAGTGATAAGCGATAAGATAAATAATAAGTGATTAGCGATAAGATAAGATAACTATTGTTTTTATGTTGCAGGTCGACGGAATTTTTGTATTGTGTTGCATGGTATTGTAGTTGTATTGTGTTACATTGATTGCATGCTTGCATGCTTTGGTATATACGGGTGTCGGATGGCTTGAACAGAAAATTTGAAAAATTCTAACTATTGTTTATGTTGCAGGTCGACGGAGCCGATGGCCAGCAACACGCTGAAGGACGAAGAAGCTGCTAACAGGCCGGTGTCGGGCGATGACGGCACCGGACGAGGAAAGCGACGGGCAAAGAAGGCGCCGCAAACAGGTGAAATTTACTTAATTTATGGTCAAAATTAATTAAAATCAAGTTACTATGATTAAATTCTAGTAAACTTTATAAGCAACTAGACTTATGGAGCCACCTATTAGTGGTAAGAAAAAAAAACGTCAGAAACTTTATACATTTTATTTCCTACTCATATGATTTAAGTCGTTCTTCACAGAGTAATTTATATCGATTTTAAATATTTATTTGATAATAAGAAATAAGGAAAATTTTGAAAAATGATAACTTGTTTTTATGTTGCAGGTCGACGGAACAGAGAAAAAAATCTAGATGAAAATCCGGGAAAACGAGCGACAGCGAGTCAGTTTGGCGACTCGGCTTGGCTCGGCTCGGTTCGGCTCCAAGATAAGTTACTAGTGATAAGCGATAAGTTAAATAATAAGTGATTAGCGATAAGATAAGTTAATTATTGTTTTTATGTTGCAGGTCGACGGAATTTTTGTATTGTGTTGCATGGTATTGTAGTTGTATTGTGTTGCATTGATTATAAGCATGCTTTGGTATATACGGGTGGCGGATTGCTTGAACAGAAAATTTGAAAAATTCTAACTATTGTTTTTGTTGCAGGTCGACGGAGCCGATGGCCAGCGACACGCTGAAGGACGAGGAAGCTGCTAACAGGCCGGCGTCGGGCGATGACGGCACCGGGCGAGGAAAGCGACGGGCAAAGAAGGCGCCGCAAACAGGTGAAATTTACTTAATTTATGGTCAAAATTAATTAAAATGAAGTTACTATGATTAAATTCTAGTAAACTTTATAAGCAACTAGACTTATGCAGCCACCTATTAGTGGTAAGAAAAAAAAACGTTAGAAACTTTATACATTTTATTTCCTACTCATATGATTTTAGTCGTTCTTCACAGAGTAATTTATATCGATTTTAAATATTTATTTGATAATAAGAAATAAGGAAAATTTTGAAAAATGATAACTTGTTTTTATGTTGCAGGTCGACGGAACAGAGGAAAAAATCTAGATGAAAATCCGGGAAAACGAACGACAGCGCGTCAGTTTGGCAACTCGGCTCGGCTCGGTTCGGCTCTAAGATAAGTTACTAGTGATAAGCGATAAGATAAATAATAAGTGATTAGCGATAAGATAAGTTAACTATTGTTTTTATGTTGCAGGTCGACGGAATTTTTGTATTGTGTTGCATGGTATTGTTTTGTAGTGTGTAGTTGTATTGTGTTACATTGATTACAAGCATGCTTTGGTATATACGGGTGGTGGATGGCTTGAACAGAAAATTTGAAAAATTCTAACTATTGTTTTTGTTGCAGGTCGATGGAGCCGATGGCCAGCGACACGCTGAAGGACGAGGAAGCTGCTAACAGGCCGGCGTCGGGCGATGACGGCACCGGGCGAGGAAAGCGACGGGCAAAGAAGGCGCCGCAAACAGGTGAAATTTACTTAATTTATGGTCAAAATTAATTAAAATGAAGTTACTATGATTAAATTCTAGTAAACTTTATAAGCAACTAGACATATGTAGCCACCTATTAGTGGTAAGAAAAACGTTAGGAACTTTAAACATTTAATTTCCTACTCATATGATTTTAGGCCAACTTGCACCAAACTGCTTAATCATGTTTAGTTAAATTTTATAATGCTGTCACTTTCTGACCATACTATTTCAGAGTTGACGTGAGAAGGACAGGTATAGAAAATTTAACTAAACATGATTAAGCAGTTTGGTGCAAGTCGGCCTAACAGTCGTTCTTCAGAGTAATTTATATCGATTTTAAATATTTATTTGATAATAAGAAAAAGAAAATTTTGAAAAATGATAACTTGTTTTTATGTTGCAGGTCGACGGAACAGATGAAAAAATCTAGATGAAAATCCGGGAAAACGAGCGACAGCGCGTCAGTTTAGCGACTCGGCTCAGCTCGGTTCGGCTCTAAGATAAGTTACTAGTGATAAGATAAGATAAATAATAAGTGATTAGCGATAAGATAACTATTGATTTTATGTTGCAGGTCGACGGAATTTTTGTATTGTGTTGCATGGTATTGTAGTTGTATTGTGTTACATTGATTACAAGCATGCTTTGGTATATACGGGTGGCGGATGGCTTGAACAGAAAATTTGAAAAATTCTAACTATTGTTTTTGTTGCAGGTCGACGGAGCCGATGGCCAGCGACACGCTGAAGGACGAGGAAGCTGCTAACAGGCCGGCGTCGGGCGATGACGGCACCGGGCGAGGAAAGCGACGGGCAAAGAAGGCGCCTTAAACAGGTGAAATTTACCTTATTTATGGTCAAAATTAAAAACTTTATAAGCAACTAGACATATGGAGCCACCTATTGGTGGTAAGAAAAACGTTAGAAACTTTATAAATTTTATTTCCTACTCATATGATTTTACAGTCGTTCTTCACAGAGTAATGTATATCGATTTTAAATATTTATTTGATAATAAGAAATAAAGAAAATTTTGAAAAATGATAACTTGTTTTTATGTTGCAGGTCGACGGAACAGAGGAAAAAATCTAGATGAAAATCCGGGAAAACGAGCGACAGCGCGTCAGTTTGGCGACTCTGCTTGGCTCGGCTCGGTTCGGCTCTAAGATAAGTTACTAGATAAGCGATAAGATAAATAATAAGTGATTAGCGATAAGATAAGTTAACTATTGTTTTTATGTTGCAGGTCGACGGAATTTTTGTATTGTGTTGCATGGTATTGTAGTTGTATTGTGTTACATTGATTACAAGCATGCTTTGGTATATACGGGTGTCGGATGGCTGAACAGAAAATTTGAAAAATTCTAACTATTGTTTTTGTTGCAGGTCGACGGAGCCGATGGCCAGCGACACGCTGAAGGACGAGGAAGCTGCTTACAGGCCGGTGTCGGGCGATGACGGCACCGGACGAGGAAAGCGAAAGACAAAGAAGGCGCCGCAAATAGGTGAAATTTACTTAATTTATGGTCAAAATTAATTAAAATGAAGTTACTATGATTAAATTCTAGTAAACTTTATAAGCAACGAGACTTATGGAGCCACCTATTAGTGGTAAGAAAAAAAAACGTTAGAAACTTTATACATTTTATTTCCTACTCATATCATTTTAGTCGTTCTTCACAGAGTAATTTATATCGATTTTAAATATTTATTTGATAATAAGAAATAAGGAAAATTTTGAAAAATGATAACTTGTTTTTATCTTGCAGGTTGACGGAACAGAGGAAAAAATCTAGATGAAAATCCGGGAAAACGAGCGACAGCGCGTCAGTTTGGCGACTCGGCTCGGCTCGGTTCGGCTCTTAAGATAAGTTACTAGTGATAAGCGATAAGATAAATAATAAGTGATTAGCGATAAGATAAGTTAACTATTGTTTTTATGTTGCAGGTCGACGGAATTTTTGTATTGTGTTGCATGGTATTGTAGTTGTATTGTGTTGCATTGATTACAAGCATGCTTTGGTATATACGGGTGGCGGATGGCTTGAACAGAAAATTTGAAAAATTCTAACTATTGTTTTTGTTGCAGGTCGACGGAGCCGATGGCCAGCGACACGCTGAAGGACGAGGAAGCTGCTAACAGGCCGGCGTCAGGCGATGACGGCACCGGGCGAGGAAAGCGACGGGCAAAGAAGGCGCCGCAAACAGGTGAAATTTACTTAATTTTATGGTCAAAATTAATTAAAATGAAGTTACTATGATTAAATTCTAGTAAACAGGATAAGCAACTAGACATATGGAGCCACCTAGTGATAAGAAAAACGTTAGAAACTTTATACATTTTATTACCTACTCATATGATTTTACAGTCATTCTTCACAGAGTAATGTATATCGATTTTAAATATTTATTTGATAATAAGAAATAAAGAAAATTTTGAAAAATGATAACTTGCTTTTATGTTGCAGGTCGACGGAACAGAGGAAAAAATCTAGATGAAAATCCGGGAAAACGAGCGACAGCGCGTCAGTTTGGCGACTCTGCTTGGCTCGGCTCGGTTCGGCAAGTTACTAGATAAGCGATAAGATAAATAATAAGTGATTAGCGATAAGATAAGTTAACTATTGTTTTTATGTTGCAGGTCGACGGAATTTTTGTATTGTGTTGCATGGTATTGTAGTTGTATTGTGTTACATTGATTACAAGCATGCTTTGGTATATACGGGTGTCGGATGGCTTGAACAGAAAATTTGAAAAATTCTAACTATTGTTTTTGTTGCAGGTCGACGGAGCCGATGGCCAGCGACACGCTGAAGGACGAGGAAGCTGCTAACAGGCCGGTGTCGGGCGATGACGGCACCGGACGAGGAAAGCAACGGGCAAAGAAGGCGCCGCAAACAGGTGAAATTTACTTAATTTATGGTCAAAATTAATTAAAATGAAGTTACTATGATTAAATTCTAGTAAACTTTATAAGCAACTAGACATATGGAGCCACCTATTAGTGGCAAGAAAAACGTTAGAAACTTTATACATTTCACTTCCTACTCATATGATTTTACAGTCGTTCTTCACAGAGTAATTTATATCGATTTTAAATATTTATTTGATAATAAGAAATAAAGAAAATTTTGAAAAATTATAACTTGTTTTTATGTTGCAGGTCGACGGAACAGAGGAAAAAATCTAGATGAAAATCCGGGAAAACGAGCGACAGCGCGTCAGTTTGGCGACTCGGCTTGGCTCGGCTCGGTTCGGCTCTAAGATAAGTTATTAGTGATAAGCGATAAGATAAATAATAAGTGATTAGCGATAAGATGTTAACTATTTTTTTATGTTACAGGTCGACGGAATTTTTGTATTGTGTTGCATGGTATTGTAGTTGTATTGTGTTGCATTGATTACAAGCATGCTTTGGTATTAAAACGGGTGGCGGATGGCTTGAACAGAAAATTTGAATAATTCTAACTATTGTTTTTGTTGCAGGTCGACGGAGCCGATGGCCAGCGACACGCTGAAAGACGAGGAAGCTGCTAACAGGCCGGCGGCGGGCGATGACGGCACCGGGCGAGGAAAGCGACGGGCAAAGAAGGCGCCGCAATCAGGTGAAATTTACTTAATTTATGGTCAAAATTAATTAAAATGTAGTTACTATGATTAAATTCTAGTAAACTTTATAAGCAACTAGACATATGGAGCCACCTATTAGTGGTAAGAAAAGCGTTAGAAACTTTATACATTTTATTTCCTACTCATATGATTTTACAGTCGTTCTTCACAGACTAATTTATATCGATTTCAAATATTTATTTGATAATAAGTAATAAAGAAAATTTTGAAAAACGATAACTTGTTTTTATATTGCAGGTCGACGGAACAGAGGAAAAAATCAAGATGAAAATCCGGGAAAACGAGCGACAGCGCGTCAGTTTGGCGACTCGGCTCGGTTCGGTTCTAAGATAAGTTTGATTAGCGATAAGATAAGTTAACTATTGTTTTTATGTTGCAGGTCGACGGAATTTTTGTATTGTGTTGCATGGTATTGTAGTTGTATTGTGTTGCATTGATTAAAGCATGCTTTGGTATTAATACGGGTGGCGGATGGCTTGAACACAAATTTGAAGAATTCTAACTATTGTTTTTGTTGCAGGTCGACGGAGCCGTTGGCCAGCGATACGCTGAAGGACAAGGAAGCTGCTAACAGGCCGGCGTCAGGCGATGACGGCACCGGGCGAGGAAAGCGACGGGCAAAGAAGGCGCCACAAACAGGTGAAATTTACTTAATTTATGGTCAATATTAATTAAAATGAAGTTACTACGATTAAATTCTAGTAAACTTTATAAGCAACTAGACATATGGAGCCACCTATTAGTGGTAAGAAAAACGTTAGGAACTTTATACATTTTATTTCCTAATTATATGATTTTACAGTCGTTCTTCACAGAGAAATTTATATCGATTTTAAATATGAAAGGAATAAAGAAAATTTTGAGAAATGATAACTTGTTTTTATGTTGCAGGTCGACGGAACTGAGGAAAAAATCTAGATGAATATCCGGGAAAACGAGCGACAGCGCGTCAGTTTTTCGACTCGGCTCGGCTGGGCTCGGCTCGGTTCGGCTTGGCTCGGCTCGGCTCGGCTCGGCTCGGCTCGGCTCAGTTCAGTTCGGCTCTAAGATAAGTTATTAGTGATAAGCGATAGGATAAATAATAAGTGATTAGCGATAAGATAAGTTAACTATTTTTTTTATGTTGCAGGTCGACGGAATTTTTGTATTGTGTTGCATGGTATTGTAGTTGTATTGTGTTGCATTTAGAAGCATGCTTTGGTATTAATACGGGTGGCGGATGGCTTGAACAGAAAATTTGAAAAATTCTAACTATTGTTTTTGTTGCAGGTCGACGGAGTCGAGGAAAAAATCTAGATGAAAATCCGGGAAAACGAGCAACAGCGCGTATTATCGGCGACTCGACTAGGCTCTAAGATAAGTAATAAGTTATAAGGGATAAGATAGTATAGGAGATAAAGGAGGGTACCCAAAAAAATGAATCCGAGCGTGCGCACGAGCAACACCGTGCCGATCTAATAGTCGGGAGAGGCGACGGTGGAGCGATCGTCGGAATTTTAAGCGCAGCGTGCTATTTGTTCGCTCTCTTTTATTGGGACGAGCGTACCGTCAACATCTCTTAATCGTGATTGGGATCACGCCTGAGTCATAATAATTGCCCATAGGTTGATTTGTGCATTTTGATAGTTACCCTCACGTTCAGATGGTGGTTTGTCTGTAATGCTGTGGTTATTAGCTGAGTGGAAAGGGGCCGTTAATGGGGATGGTGGAGACGGCTTAGGTAGGGTTTCAGCGTTTTAAGAGATATGTTCTCTTATAGCCTCATTAGTGTCTGAGGAATAAATCTGCTTCTGATAGCTTATAATAGATAATTAGTGATATGCGATAAAATAAGTAAACTATTGTTTTTATGTTGCAGGTCGACGGAATTTTTGTATTGTTATGCATGGTATTGTAGTTGTATTGTGTTGCATGGTATTGTAGTTGTATTGTGTTGCATTGATTACAAGCATGTTTGGTATTAATGCGGGTGGCGGATGGCTTGAACAGAAAATTTGAAAAATTCTAACTATTGTTTTTGTTGCAGGTCGACGGAGCCGATGGCCAGCGACACGCTGAAGTCAGGCGGTGACGGCACCGGGCGAGGAAAGCGACGGGCAAAGAAGGCGCCTTAAACAGGTGAAATTTACTTAATTTATGGTCAAAATTAATTAAATTGAAGTTACTATGAATAAATTCTAGTAAATTTGATAAGCAACTAGACTTATGCAGCCACCTATTAGTGGTAAGAAAAAAAAACGTTAGAAACTTTATACATTTTATTTCCTACTCATATGATTTTAGTCGTTCTTCACAGAGTAATTTATATCGATTTTAAATATTTATTTCATAATAAGAAATAAGGAAAATTTTGAAAAATGATAACTTGTTTTTATGTTGCAGGAACAGAGGAAAAAATCTAGATGAAAATCCGGGAAAACGAGCGACAGCGCGTTAGTTTGGCGACTCGGCTTGGCTCGGCTCGGTTCGGCTCTAAGATAAGTTATTAGTGATAAGCGATACGATAAATATTAAGTGATTAGCGATAAGATAAGTTAACTATATTTTTTATGCATTATCTCGAGTTTCTGAATGGTTTACGGCAAATAATCTACTTTTAAATGCTAAAAAAACAAAGTGTGTTGAGTTTTTATTGCCTAACACCAGAACTGTCAGTAAAAATTTAAAGATAAGTAATGAATCCTTGAAAACAGGACTCCACAGTGTTCTTGGGATTAACCCTGGACTCAAAGCTGCAATGGGGCACCCATATAGCAGTACTTGCTGGCAAGCTCAGCTCTGCTGCTTACGCTGTTAGGAAGATTCGACAGATAACTGACATAGAAACTGCAAAAATTGTTTATTTTGCATATTTCCATAGTATTATGTCATACGGAATCTTAGTATGGGGTAAAGCGGCCGATATTGGAAAAATTTTTGTATTGCAGAAGAGGGCGATTCGCGCAATCTATAATTTAAAGCCGCGGGATTCGCTTCGAGAAAAATTTAAAGAAATAGGCATTCTTACAGTAGCTTCACAATATATTTATAACAATATAATATTTGTCAGACAAAACATTGTGAATTACAAAAAAAAGGGTGAATTACGAGATAGGCAGGTTAGAGATCCAAATAGGCTCGTGATCCCTCGACTGCGCCTCAAGAGGGTCCGAAAGACATTTGTGGGAATGGGCGTGACGTTCTATAATAAAATTCCACAGTCGATCTTGGACTTGCCTTTACACAAGTTTAAGAAATCGATTAAAACTACGCTCATGAAAAAAGCATATTATACGATTGAAGACTATATAAATGACAAAAAAGCGTGGATGTAATTCGTTCCAGCGATTCATGAGACAGTAGGTAATGATTAACCTGTATAATTGTATATCAAAATAATTCTATTCTATTCAGAGTTTCCACTTTATTTGTGTACAAGTCATATTTTAAAATGAGTATTTGATTTGAATATTAGTTTCAATTCGATGCCTTAGGATGGGTAGCCTAAGTATGTCACACTCTCTTTAACATTTCTGCGGTGGTGTCGTGTGATGCGGGTTGTTGCGTTCCCTAAAATATGGTTGAGCGAAGCAATGGCTGGGTCATGCGTCATGCTCGTGAACGGGTGCCACCAGCGGCAATGGGGCTACTTTCTGTCTGCCCGTCTTGACATGTGTTGAATTATAATTAGAAATAATTACGTATGCTTTTGTGGACCTTTCCCTCATTGTGGAAACTCTGCATACATAGAATATATGTTAAGTATATTGTAAAAGTATTTTGAAAAGAGCAACTGCCGAGTTTCTTGCTGGTTCTTCTCGGCAGGAACGGCATTCCGAACCAGTGGTAGACTCATTGACGATTTAAAAGTACTTGTAAAAGTTTATTTGAATAAAAAACATTTCTATTCTATTCTATTCTATTCTATGTTTCAGGTCGACGGAATTTTTGTATTGTTATGCATGGTATTGCAGTTGTATTGTTATGCGGTATTGTAGTTAAATTTTGTTGCATGGTATTGTAGTTGTATTGTGTTGCATTGATTACAAACATGCTTTGACACGCTGAAGGACGAGGAAGCTGCTAACAGGCCGGCGTCGGGCGATGACGGCACCGGGCGAGGAAAGCGACGGGCAAAGAAGGCGCCGCAAACAGGTGAAATTTACTTAAATTATGGTCAAAATTAATTAAAATGAAGTTACTATGATTAAATTCTAGTAAACTTTATAAGCAACTAGACATATGGAGCCACCTATTAGTGGTAAGAAAAACGTTAGGAACTTTATACATTTTATTTCCTAATCATATGATTTTACAGTCGTTCTTCACAGAGAAATTTATATCGATTTTAAATATGAAAGAAATAAAGAAAATTTTGAAAAATGATAACTTGTTTTTATGTTGCAGGTCGACGGAACAGAGGAAAAAATCTAGATGAACATCCGGGAAAACGAGCGACAAGAATAGAATAGAATAGAATAGAAATGTTTTTTATTCAAATAAACTTTTACAAGTACTTTTGAATCGTCAATGAGTCTACCACTGGTTCGGAATGCCGTTCCTGCCGAGAAGAACCAGCAAGAAACTCGGCAGTTGCTCTTTTCAAAATACTTTTACAATATACTTCACAGATATTCTATGTATGCAGAGTTTCCACAATGAGGGAAAGGTCCACAAAAGCATACGTAATTATTTCTAGTTATAATTCAACACATGTCAAGACGGGCAGACAGAAAGTAGCCCCATTACCGCTGGTGGCACCCGTTCACGAGCATGACGCATGACCCAGCCATTGCTTCGCTCAACCATATTTTAGGGAACGCAACAACCCGCATCACACGACACCACCGCAGAAATGTTAAAGAGAGTGTGACATACTTAGGCTACCCATCTTAAGGCATCGAATTGAAACTAATATTCAAATCAAATACTCATTTTAAAATATGACTTGTACACAAATAAAGTGGAAACTCTGAATAGAATAGAATTATTTTGATATACAATTATACAGGTTAATCATTACCTACTGTCTCATGAATCGCTGGAACGAATTAGATCCACGCTTTTTTGTCATTTATATAGTCTTCAATCGTATAATATGCTTTTTTCATGAGCGTAGTTTTAATCGATTTCTTATACTTGTGTAAAGGCAAGTCCAAGATCGACTGTGGAATTTTATTATAGAACGTCACGCCCATTCCCACAAATGTCTTTCGGACCCTCTTGAGGCGCAGTCGAGGAATCACGAGCCTATTTGGATCTCTAACCTGCCTATCTCGTAATTCACCCTTTTTTTTGTAATTCACAATGTTTTGTCTGACAAATATTATATTGTTATAAATATATTGTGAAGCTACTGTAAGAATGCCTATTTCTTTAAATTTTTCTCGAAGCGAATCCCGCGGCTTTAAATTATAGATTGCGCGAATCGCCCTCTTCTGCAATACAAAAATTTTTCCAATATCGGCCGCTTTACCCCATACTAAGATTCCGTATGACATAATACTATGGAAATATGCAAAATAAACAATTTTTGCAGTTTCTATGTCAGTTATCTGTCGAATCTTCCTAACAGCGTAAGCAGCAGAGCTGAGCTTGCCAGCAAGTACTGCTATATGGGTGCCCCATTGCAGCTTTGAGTCCAGGGTTAATCCCAAGAACACTGTGGAGTCCTCTGTTTTCAAGGATTCATTACTTATCTTTAAATTTTTACTGACAGTTCTGGTGTTAGGCAATAAAAACTCAACACACTTTGTTTTTTTAGCATTTAAAAGTAGATTAAATGCCGTAAACCATTCAGAAACTTGAGATAATGCATTATTTACATCGTCAAAATTGTCTTTTTTCCTATCGACTTTGAAAATCAAAGACGTATCATCAGCAAATAGTACAATATCGCAAGTATTTTGGACAAAATATGGTAAATCGTTTATGTAAATCAAAAACATGAATGGACCTAGAATAGAACCCTGGGGTACACCCATTACTGAGGCTGATCCGGATGATTTTACATCATTGACACACACTCTTTGAACACGATCCCTTAGATAAGACGCAATGAGGCTAAGTGCAATATCTTTAATACCATAGTGGCTCAGTTTAAGTAAGAGGGTCTTGTGATCAACGCAGTCGAAGGCTTTTGATAAATCACAAAAAATACCAATGGCATTCTGTGAGTTATTCCATGCATCGAAAATGTGTTGTAACAGGGTTGCGGCTGCATCGGTTGTTGATCGACCCTTAGTAAAACCGTACTGCTCAGGGTGAAGAAGTTTATTTAAGTTAAAGTGTAGAAGCAGTTGGTTGAACATTATTTTTTCGAAAATCTTGCTGAGAGTTGGCAAAATTGAAATTGGTCTGTAGTTATTCGGGTCAAATTTGCTTCCCGATTTATAAAGAGGTATTAATTTGCTACATTTCATTAGGTCTGGAAAAGATCCAGTATCTACAGATTTATTAAAAATTAAAGCTTGATAAGGCGCAATAATATCAATGATATTGTGAATTAATTTAACTGATATTCCCCATAGATCTCCTGTTTTTTTATTTTGCAATGATTTAAATGTTTTGATAATATCATATGGGGTAACGTGTTCAAACCTAAATAGTTTATTGCACTCAGAGACATTGCTTCTTAGAAGATTACAGGCTTCTGTTGGCGAGGAATTTAGAGAACTGGTCGTGGTTACTGGTATATTTTTGAAAAAGTTCTCAAATGTATTTGCAATTTCTATATCGGAGTCAATTACAAGGTTATTAAGTTTAAGCTCCAGTTTATTATAATGCATCTTGTTCTTACCCATTTCATCACCAATAATGTCCCATACTGCTTTTATTTTATTATCTGAATTGACAATTTTTTGTTTTATGTGAAGTGACTTTGCTTGTATGCACACGTTTCTAAACAATTTGGAGTAATTTCTTACATATTCTATAAACGCGGGGGTATTTATATCGTTTTTCTGCATACAAGTCAAACAGCTTATTTCTACTTTTATAGATGCCAACAGTTGCCCAATCACTAAATTTTAAATTTTTAAATAATCTTTTGTCTATTACCTTAAAGATAGAGTTAAATTGAGAGTTTAAAAGATCAAAAAACTCACTATAAATTTCATCCGGACCACCCTGTGCAATATCAAGCGTCGGCAATGCAGCTGCGATATTTTGTTTAAATTGCCTTACTTTTTTTGTGGTAACTGTCCTATATTTTACTACTTTTGTTGTATTCTGCTCACTGCTCGGAATAGATATCATTTGTCCGCAATGATCAGATCTTAAATAAGTGATAATCGATTTTTGGATAATTTTACAATCACAGAAGATGTTATCAATACAAGTAGCTGAATTAGCAGTTATTCTCGTAGGTTCAACAAAAACATTTTCCAGGTTAAAACTTTTAAACAAATTAAGTAATCTACCTGTAAAAGGCGTGTGTTGCAGGATATCTATGTTGAAATCTCCACAGATTACTATTTTTTTTGCTGTCCTACATAGCCGCCCTAAGGCGTCCTCCATGACCTTCTCAAAATGAACAAAATCGCCCGAGGGGGGTCGGTACACGCAGACTATAATATATCGGTCCAGCTCAACACAAGACAGCTCAATAATGCGTTCCATAGAAAGACTAACAATGTCTTTTCGCTCTTTGCAATTAATATTATTGCGCATTATTATCAAAGAACCCCCGCGTATAGCAGTCTTTCTGGAGAACACACTTGACAGTAAATAACTATCAAAATGCATAACTAACTGATGAGAGTTGAGCCAATGTTCAGTGAGACATAAAATGTCAATATTAAACTCTTTAATAAATAACTCAATCTCATGCTCTTTGCCAGATAAGCCCTGTATATTTTGGTGTACAAGATTAATTATACATTGCATATCTGTTGTCTTATTATTTAGTTTAAAATTTTATCACAGGAATTTTTCCTGTTAGAATCTGATGTCAAAAAATATGAATTAGTACTACTACTAATTATGTCTATATCACTTGTACAACATGTACCTTTGTCGATTGAATTTGAGTCATTACAATTTGAAGTCAAAATACTTGAATTAGTTTTATTACTAACTAAGTCAATATTATATGTACAACATGTACCAGAGCTATTCAAGCTAAAAATAGCTGAATTTTGTATATTGTATGCTACTAATGTAGCAATTTGTTTTTTAAAACTAGAGGGTAGATACATAGTATCTCTTGTCAGTTTAAATTTTTTTACAAATTTATTTGTGTTAAAAAAGTGGAAATAGTCTCTATGACCATAAGTTAAATTATGTATTAACATGTTTAGTTTATAAATATGATTATTTTGTGCAGAGGTCAGTGTGTTTGAGTAGGGAAAAGCACATAGTATAAACTTACAACCTGTCCTTTTTTGTATATTTAATAAATATTCAAAACTTCTTATTACATCTTTTTTAAGAATTTTCAAACTGTCCCCTATCAACAAGACAACTGTACTATGTTCATTTAAGTCAGATTCTTTAATATTTTCAATTATGTAGTTATATGAAGCCCCCGGGTTACATATGTTGAGGACCTGTTGGTGTAATTTATTACTAAGTAAATATCCGAAGTCTTTTCCCATCTCATCGGAAACAACAAATGTTTTTCGCTGTGAATTATATAATGAAGTATTATTTTGTTGGTTCCTGCACTGACCATCTACGGGCACAACTAAGGGTGTATTATTTGAGCACTGGCATTTATTTACCAGGGAGTCAAAACGATCCATGTTATAGTTACTTATGGCTAATAGTTCATCAGCAACCAGTATTTGCTCGCCAATCTGTTTTTGTGACAGCTCATACTTATGCGATACACTTTTCAAGGTATTTTCCAATTTCAAAATTTCACTATTTCACTATTTCACTATTGACAGCGCGTCAGTTTGGCGACTCGGCTTGGCTCGACTCGGCTTGGCTCGGCTCGGCTCGGCTCGGCTCGGCTGGGCTCGGCTCGGCTCGGCTCGGCTCGGCTCGGCTCGGCTCAGTTCGGTTCGGCTCTAAGATAAGTTATTAGTGATAAGCGATAAGATAAATAATAAGTGATTAGCGATAAGATAAGTTAACTATTTTTTTTATGTTGCAGGTCGACGGAATTTTTGTATTGTGTTGCATGGTATTGTAGTTGTATTTTGTTGCATTTACAAGCATGCTTTGGTATTAATACGGGTGGCGGATGGCTTGAACAGAAAATTTGAAAAATTCTAACTATTGTTTTTGTTGCAGGTCGACGGAGCCGAGGAAAAAATCTAGATGAAAATCCGGGAAAACGAGCAACAGCGCGTATTATCGGCGACTCGACTAGGCTCTAAGATAAGTAATAAGTTATAAGGGATAAGATAGTATAGGAGATAAAGGAGGGTACCCAAAAAAATGAATCCGAGCGCGCGCACGAGCAACACCGTGCCGATCTAAGAGTCCGGAGAGGCGACGGTGGAGCGATCGTCGGCCTTTTAAGCGCAGCGTGCTTTTGTTCGCTCTCTTTTATTGGGACGAGCGTACCGTCAACATATCTTAATCGTGATTGGGATCACGCCTGGGTCATAATAATTGCCCATAGGTTGATTTGTGCATTTTGATAGTTACCCTCACGTTCAGATGGTGGTTTGTCTGTAATGCTGTGGTTATTAGCTGAGTGGAAAGGGGCCGTTAATGGGGATGGTGGAGACGGCTTAGGTAGGGTTTCAGCGTTTTAAGAGATATGTTCTCTTATAGCCTTATTAGTTTCTGAGGAATAAATCCGCTTCTGATAGCTTATAATAGATAATTATGATATGCAATATAGATATGCGATAAAATAAGTAAACTATTGTTTTTATGTTGCAGGTCGACGGAATTTTTGTATTGTTATGCATGGTATTGTAGTTGTATTGTGTTGCATGGTATTGTAGTTGTATTGTGTTGCATTGATTACAAGCATGTTTGGTATTAATGCGGGTGGCGGATGGCTTGAACAGAAAATTTGAAAAATTCTAACTATTGTTTTTGTTGCAGGTCGACGGAGCCGATATCCAGCGACACGCTGAAGTCAGGCGGTGACGGCACCGGGCGAGGAAAGCGACGGGCAAAGAAGGCGCCTTAAACAGGTGAAATTTACTTAATTTATGGTCAAAATTAATTAAAATGAAGTTACTATGAATAAATTCTAGTAAACTTGATAAGCAACTAGACGTATGGAGCCACCTATTAGTGGTAAGAAAAACGTAAGAAACTTTAATACATTTTATTTCCTACTCATATGATTTTATAGTCTTTCTTCACAGAGTAATTTATATCGATTTTAAATATTTATTTGATAATAAGAAATAAAGAAAATTTTGAAAAATGATAACTTGTTTTTATGTTGCAGGTCGATGGAACAGAGGAAAAAATCTAGATGAAAATCCGGGAAAACGAGCGACAGCGCGTCAGTTTGGCGACTCGGCTTGGCTCGGCTCGGTTCGGCTCTAAGATAAGTTATTAGTGATAAGCGATAAGATAAATAATAAGTGATTAGCGATAAGATAAGTTAACTATTTTTTTATGTTGCAGGTCAACGGAATTTTTGTATTGTGTTGCATGGTATTGTAGTTGTATTGTGTTGCATTGAATACAAGCATGCTTTGGTATTAAAACGGGTGGCGGATGGCTTGAACAGAAAATTTGAAAAATTCTAACTATTGTTTTTGTTGCAGGTCGACGGAGCCGAGGAAAAAATCTAGATGAAAATCCGGGAAAACGAGCAACAGCGCGTATTATCGGCGACTCGACTAGGCTCTAAGATAAGTAATAAGTTATAAGGGATAAGATAGTATAGGAGATAAAGGAGGGTACCCAAAAAAATGAATCCGAGCGCGCGCACGAGCAACACCGTGCCGATCTAAGAGTCGGGAGAGGCGACGGTGGAGCGATCGTCGGCCTTTTAAGCGCAGCGTGCTTTTGTTCGCTCTCTTTTATTGGGACGAGCGTACCGTCAACATATCTTAATCGTGATTGGGATCACGCCTGAGTCATAATAATTGCCCATAGGTTGATTTGTGCATTTTGATAGTTACCCTCACGTTCAGATGGTGGTTTGTCTGTAATGCTGTGGTTATTAGCTGAGTGGAAAGGGGCCGTTAATGGGGATGGTGGAGACGGCTTAGGTAGGGTTTCAGCGTTTTAAGAGATATGTTCTCTTATAGCCTTATTAGTTTCTGAGGAATAAATCCGCTTCTGATAGCTTATAATAGATAATTAGTGATATGCGATAAAATAAGTAAACTATTGTTTTTATGTTGCAGGTCGACGGAATTTTTGTATTGTTATGCATGGTATTGTAGTTGTATTGTGTTGCATGGTATTGTAGTTGTATTGTGTTGCATTGATTACAAGCATGTTTGGTATTAATGCGGGTGGCGGATGGCTTGAACAGAAAATTTGAAAAATTCTAACTATTGTTTTTGTTGCAGGTCGACGGAGCCGATGGCCAGCGACACGCTGAAGTCAGGCGGTGACGGCACCGGGCGAGGAAAGCGACGGGCAAAGAAGGCGCCTTAAACAGGTGAAATTTACTTAATTTATGGTCAAAATTAATTAAAATGAAGTTACTATGAATAAATTCTAGTAAACTTGATAAGCAACTAGACGTATGGAGCCACCTATTAGTGGTAAGAAAAACGTAAGAAACTTTAATACATTTTATTTCCTACTCATATGATTTTACAGTCTTTCTTCACAGAGTAATTTATATCGATTTTAAATATTTATTTGATAATAAGAAATAAAGAAAATTTTGAAAAATGATAACTTGTTTTTATGTTGCAGGTCGATGGAACAGAGGAAAAAATCTAGATGAAAATCCGGGAAAACGAGCGACAGCGCGTCAGTTTGGCGACTCGGCTTGGCTCGGCTCGGTTCGGCTCTAAGATAAGTTATTAGTGATAAGCGATAAGATAAATAATAAGTGATTAGCGATAAGATAAGTTAACTATTTTTTTATGTTGCAGGTCGACGGAATTTTTGTATTGTGTTGCATGGTATTGTAGTTGTATTGTGTAGCATTGAATACAAGCATGCTTTGGTATTAAAACGGGTGGCGGATGGCTTGAACAGAAAATTTGAAATTTTTTAACTATTGTTTTTGTTGCAGGTCGACGGAGCCGATGGCCAGCGACACGCTGAAGGACGAGGAAGCTGCTAACAGGCCGGCGTCGGGCGATGACGGCGCCGGGCGAGGAAAGCGACGGGCAAAGAAGGCGCCGCAAACAGGTGAAATTTACTTAAATTATGGTCAAAATTAATTAAAATGAAGTTACTATGATTAAATTCTAGTAAACTTTATAAGCAACTAGACATATGGCAAGAAAAACGTTAGAAACTTTATACATTTTACTTCCTACTCATATGATTTTACAGTCGTTCTTCACAGAGTAATTTATATCGATTTTAAATATTTATTTGATAATAAGAAATAAAGAAAATTTTGAAAAATGATAACTTGTTTTTATGTTGCAGGTCGACGGAACAGAGGAAAAAATCTAGATGAAAATCCGGGAAAACGAGCGACAGCGCGTCAGTTTGGCGACTCGGCTCGGTTCGGCTCTAAGATAAGTTATTAGTGATAAGCGATAAGATAAATAATAAGTGATTAGCGATAAGATAAGTTAACTATTTTTTTATGTTGCAGGTCGACGGAATTTTTGTATTGTGTTGCATGGTATTGTAGTTGTATTGTGTTGCATTGAATACAAGCATGCTTTGGTATTAAAACGGGTGGCGGATGGCTTGAACAGAAAATTTGAAAAATTGTAACTATTGTTTTTGTTGCAGGTCGACGGAGCCGATGGCCAGCGACACGCTGAAGGACGAGGAAGCTGCTAACAGGCCGGCGTCGGGCGATGACGGCAACGGGCGAGGAAAGCGACGGGCAAATAAGGCGCCGCAAACAGGTGAAATTTACTTAATTTATGGTCAAAATTAATTAAAATGTAGTTACTATGATTAAATTCTAGTAAACTTTATAAGCAACTAGACATATGGAGCCACCTATTAGTGGTAAGAAAAGCGTTAGAAACTTTATACATTTTATTTCCTACTCATATGATTTTACAGTCGTTCTTCACAGAGTAATTTATATCGATTTCAAATATTTATTTGATAATAAGTAATAAAGAAAATTTGAAAAATTCTAACTATTGTTTTTGTTGCAGGTCGACGGAGCCGATGGCCAGCGACACGCTGAAGGACGAGGAAGCTGCTAACAGGCCGGCTTCGGGCGATGATGGCACCGGGCGAGGAAAGCGACGGGCAAAGAAGGCGCCGCAAACAGGTGAAATTTACTTGTAAACTTTATAAGCAACTAGACATATGGAGCCACCTATTAGTGGTAAGAAAAAAAAACGTTAGAAACTTTATACATTTTATTTCCTTTCCTACTCATATGATTTTAGTCGTTCTTCACAGAGTAATTTATATCGATTTTAAATATTTATTTGATAATAAGAAATAAGGAAAATTTTGAAAAATGATAACTTGTTTTTATGTTGCAGGTCGACGGAACAGAGGAAAAAATCTAGATGAAGATCCGGGAAAACGAGTGACAGCGCGTCAGTTTGGCGACTCGGCTCGGCTCGGTTCGGCTCTAAGATAAGTTATCAGTGATAAGCGATAAGATAAACAATAAGTGATTAGCGATAAGATAAGTTAACTATTTTTTTATGTTGCAGGTCGACGGAATTTTTGTATTGTGTTGCATGGTATTGTAGTTGTATTGTGTTGCATTGATTACAAGCATGCTTTGGTATTAAAACGGGTGGCGGATGGCTTGAACAGAAAATTTGAAAAATTCTAACTATTGTTTTTGTTGCAGGTCGACGGAGCCGATGGCCAGCGACAAGCTGAAGGACGAAGAAGCTGCTAACAGGCCGGCGTCGGGCGATAACGGCACCGGGCGAGGAAAGCGAGGGGCAAAGAAGGCGCCGCAAACAGGTGAAATTTACTTAATTTATGGTCAAAGTTAATTAAAATGTAGTTACTATGATTAAATTCTAGTAAACTTTATAAGCAACTAGACATATGGAGCCACCTATTAGTGGTAAGAAAAGCGTTAGAAACTTTATACATTTTATTTCCTACTCATATGATTTTACAGTCGTTCTTCACAGAGTTATTTATATCGATTTCAAATATTTATTTGATAATAAGTAATAAAGAAAATTTTGCAAAATGATAACTTGTTTTTATGTTGCAGGTCGACGGAACAGAGGAAAAAATCTAGATGAAAATCCGGGAAAACGAGCGACAGCGCGTCAGTTTGGCGACTCGGCTTGGCTCGGCTCGGTTCGGCTCTAAGATAAGTTATTAGTGATAAGCGATAAGATAAATAATAAGTGATTAGCGATAAGATAAGTTAACTATTTTTTTATGTTACAGGTCGACGGAATTTTTGTATTGTGTTGCATGGTATTGTAGTTGTATTGTGTTGCATTGATAACAAGCATGCTTTGGTATAAATACGGGTGGCGGATGGCTTGAACAGAAAATTTGAAAAATTCTAACTATTGTTTTTGTTGCAGGTCGACGGAGCCGATGGCCAGCGACACGCTGAAGGACGAGGAAGCTGCTAACAGGCCGGCATCGGGCGATGACGGCAACGGGCGAGGAAAGCGACGGGCAAATAAGGCGCCGCAAACAGGTGAAATTTACTTAATTTATGGTCAAAATTAATTAAAATGTAGTTACTATGATTAAATTCTAGTAAACTTTATAAGCAACTAGACATATGGAACCACCTATTAGTGGTAAGAAAAGCGTTAGAAACTTTATACATTTTATTTCCTACTCATATGATTTTACAGTCGTTCTTCACAGAGTAATTTATATCGATTTCAAATATTTATTTGATAATAAGTAATAAAGAAAATTTGAAAAACTCTAACTATTGTTTTTGTTGCAGGTCGACGGAGCCGATGGCCAGCGACACGCTGAAGGACGAGGAAGCTGCTAACAGGCCGGCTTCGGGCGATGACGGCACCGGGCGAGGAAAGCGACGGGCAAAGAAGGCGCCGCAAACAGGTGAAATTTACTTAATTTATGGTCAAAATTAATTAAAATGAAGTTACTATGATTAAATTCTAGTAAACTTTATAAGCAACTAGACATATGGAGCCACCTATTAGTGGTAAGAAAAAAAAACGTTAGAAACTTTATACATTTTATTTCCTTTCCTACTCATATGATTTTAGTCGTTCTTCACAGAGTAATTTATATCGATTTTAAATATTTATTTGATAATAAGAAATAAGGAAAATTTTGAAAAATGATAACTTGTTTTTATGTTGCAGGTCGACGGAACAGAGGAAAAAATCTAGATGAAATTCCGGGAAAACGAGTGACAGCGCGTCAGTTTGGCGACTCGGCTCGGCTCGGTTCGGCTCTAAGATAAGTTATTAGTGATAAGCGATAAGATAAACAATAAGTGATTAGCGATAAGATAAGTTAACTATTTTGTTGAGGCCAACGGCTTGGCCAACGAGTCAAGGCCTGGAACACGAGGTATAGGGGCCCATCAGCTATAACCTGAGTCCAGGGTCGCTGCCCTAAGGGCCTTTCACCGCGGTCAGATTTTTTCTCAACGTAGTGGTGACTTAATGATGGTAGGGTTGCACTGACCTTCCTTGCAGCAGTCAATCCTTGTACGGCCTGAGATGGTATGATAGTGGTGATATGTTAGTGTATTGTGAGAGAGTGTATTGTTAGGTTAAGTGTAAGATGAACTTCTCAGGCCACTCGCAGCAGCAGGCAGGCAGCCAGTTATGGCCTGCAGCTGTAGACGTTGGGCTGGCGCAGCACTGTACACTTGGTTTATCACTAAGAAGACCAACTAGAGGTGGTCGAAGTCACTTTTTCACACTTAACGTGGCGAGCAAAACCGCTTGTTAGGGGTCGCCTTTTGTTACAAATAACAGTCTGTAATTCTGCTTATAGCTAGGTCGACACATAGACCGCTTGGCGGCTCAACAAAACCGTAAAATAAACTAAATCTAGACACTTAAAAAGCAGCAAAGGTTGCGCGAGGCGACTTGGGAATTTTCGTGAATACGTGTTATTCAGCTGTCAAAACCAAAAAGGAACTTGCAAAAACCACGCCCCAAAACGGCGGCAAGTTTAAAACTAAGCATCTGTCAACTTCATTGCGAGCCAAAGAGATTGCCAGCGCTACGACCATGGAACAAGGAATTGTTGACAGGCACATGGCGCGAACAACCCCCCCGCCTGTGGACGTAAGGATTTACGTCCACTTACTAGTAAATGGGTAAACGTGATAAGGAGCAAACGGCTCGCTGCAAGACAGAGTCTCCGACCATTACCTCGGCAACCCTGGGAACCCCATCAGACCCGTAGATCAGCTTAAGAATGCGCCCACGGCGCCAGTATAAAGGCAACAAATTAGGTTCCTTAATCAGCACTAGGTCACCAACTTTGGGTGGATCAGATTTGTCAGCCCACTTAACCCGCTGCTGCAAAAGATGCAAATACTCTAGTGACCAACGGTGCCAAAAACTCTGAGTCATCTGTTGCAGCAGCTCAAACCGGGACAAACGTGAGACCTTCACGTCCCTGAAGGGGTATTCGGGTAGAGCGTTAAGGGGCTGACCAATCAGAAAATGACCGGGAGTTAAGACCTCCAGGTCATTTGGGTCAGATGAGAGGGGACAGAGTGGCCGAGAATTGAGTAGATTACCAGGAAATAACACAAGACGCGAATTTAGTACACAAGAAAAAGAAGCAATTGATGAATCAGTTTTGTCCCTATTGAAAGAAATGCGATATGGATCGGAAAATACAAGAAATATTAATAGGATGAAAAAAATAAATGTTAAACCCGGAAAAAGTGTAGAAGACAGTGACTATGTAGATACCGATATTTCTTGTTCAAATGTAAACTCTTTACCTACTGTAAAAGCAAATCTAATATCAAAAGTACCAAAATTAAGCGCTAAAGGAAAAGGAATTGGCAAAAAATCTAAACCACAAAAATGTAATAATAAATTAAGTGAAGGCTCTGAAAGACAAGAAGAAAAACAAGTTTTAAAAGAACAAAATCAACTTTTAAAAGAAGAAAATTTTAATTTTGAATTAACCGACTTCACTAATATGCCTGTAATACTAGAAAACAATTTCATTGTAACAGAAGAGATTATAATCCATGATGGTAACTACCAAAAATCACCGTTTTTATATGAAAAACAGGAAGAAGAAACAATATCAAAACAATGTGATGAACCATCTTTAACAGTAAATGATAATAATTTCACTGAGGGAAACATTTTTGGGGAAAAAAATATTTTTATGGATTTACAACAAAAAGATGTGATACAATTACAAGTTCAAAAACCACTAAGTGAGAAAAAAATACCTGAAGGAAAAAGAATACATATATTATCTGACGAAAAAATTTTATGTAACAAGATTAATACGAAAAAGCCTAAATTAAATACTAGCTGCCTCGGAAAATCCAGTTATTATGAGAATAACACTGAACCTTCAGAACCTAAACCTGGTACGAGTGGCTTCAGAAGATGAAATGATTAAAAATAAATAAATTTTGCAAAAGGTTAATTAAACATAATATTTTCAATAAAAATAAACCATGGGAATCATGAGCGCATTTTATTTCATTGAGTGATCCCGAACCGACTAGCTAAGCAATTTTGATCTGTAACTACATAAATAAACTGGATAAACGTACCTACCTACTGATTTTGACTGATTGTTATTGCCTCTCAAAATAAGAATAAATCTATTTTTTTAGGTTCCTTTAATTATAATATGTAGGTATATACATTATTTTATGATTTGTAGAGATATTGTATTTATACAATAAGTACTAAGGTGCATTGGGGTAATTACGAAAAAGGGGATATTCCGAAAGTCTAAAATTTCTACGAAACGCCTTATCTTTCCTTTTAAGGTAGCACTGCAATAGATGGCATGTTTAATGCCCTCCGCCGCTGCAGTTGAGTCTAGCCGCTACCATCGAATGGACGCGTGCAAATTCAAATTCTCTCAGCCTACTCATTTTTCGCGCCATTTTCGACATTCGGATTTACCCCGTGCAATTTTTCTCAGTGATCTGGTAAGTTATTGAAATATTAATTAGTTTTTCAAATATATTGACGTTTTTACTAAATTATGAAATGATTCAGAATATCGTAGCTCTATATTTGGTTTTTTTTTCGAAATAACCCCTGCGGGGCAATTCCGATAGAGCTACCTCGTTTACAGTTATTGTCAGTGGTTGTCAAACTGTGAATATATTTTATTGGCAAAATAAATATTGTAGTTGACTGCTCATAATAATATTAGGTGCTTCAGCTAACTAAATTGATTAATGGAACATATTGTAGTATTTTTTTTAATTATTGTATTAAATGTAATTAAGTCAATTTTGATTTTTATTTTTATTTAGAACATTATTATTAATAATTACTTTACTAAGCAAAGCATAGGTTCACCCTAAAATGGAATTTGGACCCTCGTATGGGTTAGCCGCTTCGGTTTTTTAATATTATTATTATAGTATTTATTGTACTTTTTTTTTCAGAATTATGCCTCGTACTTATGTTCGCAAAAAGAAAAAGAACGAACCAAAAGATTTGGTTCAAGCCATTGCAGATATTAAAGATGGAAGACACAATGAAGAAAATACTGAAATGGAAAGCTATTTATTGCTCGAGAAACGATTCCAGAGCACATAAATAATAAAGTGAATTAACTATTTAATAGTTCTCTTAAGCTTAAAAATTAATTATAATTGCTAAAATTGATCTCAATAAAGAATTGCGTGTAATTATTGTTTTGTTTTAATTAGTAACATATTTTGGTTGAAAAGGTAAGTAAATGCTTGAAATTTGGGAACCATTATTTCTTTGAGGTTGTTGGCGGGGTTATTCCGAACCATTAGATGGCTAAATCGATGTTCTCGGTCATCGCCAACAGTAATAAGAACTAAATTGACATAAGGACTATCTTGGGTAAAAATGAAATATGAACTCTAAACTTAAACTTAATAAAACTCATTTTTTAAAATACTCGGAATAACCCCAACATATATCGGAATTACTCTTGTTAACAAAAAATACGAACTACATTTTTGAATATTTGTATTTAATTTAAATAAGCATTTTTATTGAATCTCTTCATAAGGATCAATAGGTCATTTATTTTAAAAAAACTGTAGTAAAATTTGTTAGTAAATAAAATTATAAATATTTTAAATTAATTCGACAACGTTAAGCCGCCTGTCATCTCATCAAAATTTCTATCGGAATTCCCCCGATGCACCTTAGTTACTTAAATTTTAAATTACACAGACAAACTTACTATTAATATTGTTAATAAATAAATAATTAGGTAAAGCAAATAAGTAGGGTAGGTATGTAGGTACCTATAAAATGATTATTGCACTTATGCCAGCCCTGGTTAATTTCCCTATTGACTCTATTTTCGTCCCTATTAACCCCAATTTCTGGGTGAATAGGGATAGCATATATTTTAACTTTATTTTAGTAAATCCGATTGCTTATTGCATAATTTTATATTTTATATTAAAGATACCCAAAAGACTCAAACATTTCAATCCTGTTACACCAATATACCCTTTAAGAACTACCTTAAAATTCTTGATGAAGTTGAGATTTGTCCCTATTCACCCCATATTACGGTACCTATATAATTTTTTACACCAGTAAGTGTGATTCAGGGCTATGACAGCTTAGTTCCAAATGAGCCGTTTTGGCGCTGCAATCGTTAGCTTGGGCCACAGAATACACACCTAGCTTGGACTCGTTAACTTGTCGCTAACATAATATGTCGCCATTTTTGTTTTGATTTTGTTGATATCCGACATCCGACTGCCGAGTTTTCCTCGCATTTGCTGAGTTAATTTCCAAATTCTCCTCCGTTGTTTGATGCGATAATCTTTAATAGCGTGCAGCTTTTAGGATTGTGATGCGAGACGCGAATCGATCGTCATGGGATCAATTAAATGATAAAGAAAATGAAAGTCAGCGTTGCTGCTTGTTTAGTGCTCGAACTGCTGCAATGCTAAAATACACCAATTCACTCAGTAAGTATACAAATGAATTAATAGCTGATGCCCGCGACTTCATCCGCGTGGATTTAGTTTTTAAAATCCTTCTGGAACTCTTTGATTTTACAGGATAAAAAGTAGCCTATGTCACTCTCCAGGTCCAACTATACCCATGCAAAAATCACGTACCATAGCTCTGTTTTGGCGTGATCGAAGGAAAAACCAACAAACACAATTTCGCATTTATAATATTAGTATGACTTAACTAGCATAAAATTATTAAGAGTGCCAATGCCCATAAAAATTATTCTTATTAATAAATTAACTGTATCTATTTCTATGTAAAGACAATAATTTACAAGAATATTAGTCACAAATCAACCATGTTTTAAAGTTAGTGTTCTAATAATAAAAATTTACATGTACTATCAACCTACATACTTTACTTACTTACCTATGTATATTTTTAATATTTTTCAGATAACTTTCACACTGGAAAGACAAGTACTATGGAGACAACGGCAGAAGTTGTTGAATTTTTCGATAAACTATTTGACATGGTGGTGCAGCCAAAAGAAAACTGCATAAAGCAGTTAAAATTAATTCCCCGCACAAAACATTTTGGACAGAAGCTATAAAAAAAATTAAAGATTTAAAATTTGAAGACAGTACTAGCAAACTTGCTATACAATCAGGAAAACCTCGACTTGTGCATTTTTCATCCCTAGAAGGTTGGATAACCTTAGAGATTCATAAGGATATCCAAATTATTATTCAAAAAGTACAGCATAGAGTATTTTTATCCAAGATTTATTAATCAAGACCGATTAGTAAATTTTTTTGGAAGGGCTCTAAATTATTGAATATTAATTCACATATCAACACATTTCTTTATTCATTTAAGTCATTAATTTTATCAAATTTTTTGTGCCCTCATTCAAAATTCGCAAACTGTGAAGTGGATAATGGTGATACATTATTGGATGGAATTTTTTTTTATTTCAAGATGAATTAGATGAAAATTAAAAAAATGTTAATGATTGTAATCAAATCCCATCCACTTCACAGGAAAAAGAACGAGATTGTCCAAGTGAGTCTATATTGAGTGATCAAATTATATTAGAGAAAATTAAAGTGAAATGCTCAGCATATACTGCTGGCTTCATATTTCGTAAAATGACAAAAAAAACCAGTGTAAGGGTTGCTTATAAACTTACAGAAGCAGCTCTACGGATGAAAATATCTATTCATACTTTTTTTTTTATTATCAAATAAGAGGAATATACAAAAATGTTCTTAATAGCACACAAAAAACCACTTAGGTTTAAATTGTGAGCTATAAGCCAATTCTGTTAAACACAAATACCTATAATAACATTAACAAACCAACTTATCCAAAAAATATGATTTTAGTTTACGTTTTAAATTATTTTCTGTAAATTGTAATCTTACTTTACTATCTAAATTGTTTATTAGACTCTTAAAGAACAGAGAATATAAATTGTTAAAAATTGATAATTTAGCATATCCTAATGAACATTTTGTAATTCTGTACAGGGATGCGAGTACATATATGTATATTGTATACATAATTATTTAAATGAGAATGGGCATAAAAAAATATTGGTAGAAATATAAAATAGGTTGCATTAAACATTCTTTGAGGTTTTTCTGGTTGGGGTGTTGTTCCACACATACAGAATAGGGTATTTGACTATATTAAAAATATCGTTTCATTTGGTGTCATCCTAAAAGATTATTATCTAAAAACATTATTCCATACGACAAAACTAAAAAATAAAGCTTTATTTAATTAGAAAACATTAATTAAAATTGCTATAATTCTGGCCATGGTCACGTGATCGAAAACGTTCCGTGATCTCGAATGACGTCACAGTCCACACCACCTATGGAATTCTCATTTTGTCAATACATTTTGACGTGTTTGTGCGGCGGAATAGGCTAATTTCGTCTGTTTTTCATCGTTACTATTTTATTAAATACCAAATAGTATGCGACACGCGGCCTAAACACATATTATAAAATTGTCATTGTTTGAAATGTGAACTGTTACGTCATGAGAGCAAATGGAACGTTTCGGCGGCAATTTATTTTTTTGAATTTATTTCTCGATTTTTATGAAAAATAATGAAAATTATGCCGAAATATATGTTTTGTTAGCTTCAGCATAGCATTATTAACAATTTAAGATGATTTTCTAAAAGTAGTCAAATAGCCTATTATTAAAAAATATATTTTTAAAACATGTTATAAGATTACAATATGTGCACAATTGGTGCAATATTGTTAAATAAAATATTAAAAGGGGACATGGAAGAAAAATACGTATCAGAAATGGCTAATATTCAAGAAATAGCTTGTGTAAAATATAAGTGTTTTAAATTAAGGAAAAAGTTTTAAATAAATAAGTTTTAAATTTAACTTTTTTGTTTTTTATTTTTAATTTTAAGTATTTAGGAAATCCCTACATTATTTGGTTGTCGATAGAAGTACATCACTAAAGTATCGATAACGAGTTATCGACTTGGGTAGCTAGTTAGCCCTAGCTGCAACGCTACAGCAGCGCCAAAACGGATCAATTGGAAACTGGGTGTAGAAAAAGTCGCTGTCGCATCTGTTACCAATCTGTTACGTAGTAACCTCCGCTAGGAGTAATAGTGTTCTGTGGTAGTAACTAATACCTAATCTGTGGTGTGATTAAAATTGGATTAACCCTTGGCCGGTCCAAGACCATATTTGTCCACTGTCAAAAATTACACTGGTTGGACCAAGACCATACTTGTCCACCATTTCCCCCTTTTATTTTATCCATAAAAATAAAACCTTTTTGAACCATCAAGCCAAATTAGCCATTATGATAATGTTCCGGAAGAAACGGGCTACAAATTGCTCAGATTCGTCATGCAATACTAGGCAGGAGTTAGAAAAAAAAAAATATTTTCGACGCGCCATAGATACGCAGATCAAAAACAGATCGTTTTTCTGAGGTGAATTTTCAATTGGTGCTCTTTGTGTGTTTTACGTGGTTTTTTGCGACGCAAAATTGTAAAAGGTGAGTAAATTGTTTAATTAAACTAATTATGAGGTTGTTTTATGCGTATCTATTCGTTTTCATTTATGTTTTGTACTTAAAAAGTGGACTATCCCAAATTGTTTACAACATTGTTTACACATTTTGAAAAAGTGAAATTACAAAGTAATTTAACATTTTCTGGTTAAATCCTGTTGCATTGTAGGGACAATATCTTAAAATATCATTTCAAAACAAAAGAGAGCATGCAGAGACATCTAAAAACCCAAATTTATAATTTTCATTACGTATACTAGTGAAGCTCACCCAAAGCCAGGCGATGTTAATTTAGCATGGAATTTTATTAATTAGACTTATATTTTATACTAGCTGATGCCCGCGACTTCGTCCGCGTAGATTTAGCTTTTAAAATCCCGCGGAACTTCTGGGATAAAAAGTAGCCTAGATGTCACTCTCCAGGTCCTAAGTACCCATGCAAAACATCACGTCGATCCGATGCTCCTCCTTGCTGCGTGTTGGAGGACAAACCATCAAACAAACTTTCACATTTATGATATTAATAAGGATTGTTTTCCAACTTTGTGTTTAGCTCGCTTAGAATTTTCTTATGAGTTAGTTAATTCAATAGCACCCCTATTGTCCATTTACAAAGTACACTCTATATCACTGACATTGTTCAAACACATAAAGTCCATATAAAGTCCTTTTATGTATAACACTTGCTTCTGCCCGTGACATCTGGAATAGTTTAATAGTGGAATAGTTTATTGGTCTTAGCGTTATGATATATAGCCGATAGCCTTCCACAATAAATGGGCTAATTCTCAGATTCTGATTTGTTTCTTTTTTCTTTTATTTCTATTAAAATCGTTCAGTGTTAGATAAAATAAAATAAAAATAGCCTTTATTTCAGTCAATAAGTTACTTTCTAAACATTCAGTGTTAGATAGTAACACTGAAAGAATTTTTCAAATCAGACCAGTAGTTCCTGAGATTAGCACATTCAAGCAAACAAACAAAGTCTTACGCTTTATATATTAGTATAGATTAATATATATTTTTTATGGGTTTGTTGGCAGGATGAGTCAATTGACAGACGGCAATGTGGAGAGAAGAGGCAGACGGGGGAGAGGACAGGCTGTAAGGGGAGTGAGGTTTTTGAAAGGTATATTTTTTTAACAATGTTTGTTGGTTCTCCACTTATCATAAGAGCCACAAGTTGACCTACATGAAATAAATAATTTTGATTTTTTTTTAACAATAATAAATCAATTTCTTTTCTTCATTACTTTTATTCTAAGTATTAATTGTTTTTGGGCACTTAATAAGAAACAAGTTAAAAAACTAAAAGTAACGCAGAGAAACATGGAGAGGAACTTACTAAAAATAAGATTAATGGACAAAATTTCAAAAAAGGAAATAAGACAAAGGAGTAGGCTAAAAGATGTAGTGAGGATAGCTAAAACAGGAAAATGGAACTGGGCGGGACATGTAGCGAGGGCAGGAACTGGGAAATGGAGTAACAGCACTACAACTTGGCTACCAATATACTTAAAAAGGAAACAAGGACGACCAGTACTACGGTGGAGAGATGAACTAGAGACATTTGAGGGAAAACTATGGTCCCGCTCAGCCCAAAACAAGAAAGAATGGAAGAAGAAGGGGGAGGCCTTTGCCCAGCTGTGGGATGACTTGTAATTAAAATTAATTAACATGTGTAAATATAATAATAACAATGTAACAAGAAAGGCTTATAAATAAATAAATAAATTAATTGTTTTTCCTTAGGCTAAATCACTGCACATTTATATGTTTTTCAAATTATCTGTAATAATTGTTTTTTTTAAGGTTCCTTATCGGGTACACAACCCGAGGAGACACCAGTACCCTCCATGACCTCCCTCTGGAGACTGCCTGTTTGAGAGTATAGGTTTACATTTTCTGTTTCAGTTTAACCTTGGAAGAACCTTCGTGTTCCTGGGCCATGACGTAGTGGAGCAAGTTCCAGAAGCTGCTCCATCTCTTGCTGCCTTAGTATATTTATATCTTTATTAATTTAGATAATTAACATCTTCACTGTTGAAATGGTGAAGGAAAACATTGTGAGGAAACCTGCACACCAGAGTGTTAAATTACTCTACTGGTCTCGAGTTCAAACACTGTTCTTTTCTGACTTTTACTCTAACTATTCACACCTTAAGAGAACATCTATCTATCATATCAAAGTATAGCCGAGTATTGGTCAATTTATTTTTATGAATACCTAGTTTTGTCTGTCTTGTTGTCACCTTGTCTGTATACGATTTAAGCAAATAAAGAATTGAATTGAACATGTTTCCTTTATTATCCCGCCTCTCATCTAGGTAAGGGCTCCTTTTTGGACCACTCTTGGCCATAATATGTTTGAGTTAACCGTGCAAAGCGTCCCCTGTCCAGAAACGAGCCCTTACTGTACAAAATTCAAGTAATACTTCTTCTTCTTCTTCTGGGCTGGTTTCCACACGTAATCCGTGATGGTCTGTTGTGTTGTTACTCCAACCATCCCAGATCTCAACAGAGGCCTAGTAGGCCGCCCATGTTGCCAAGGGCTTCTTGAAGTGAAGCTGGAGATCCGAGGTGGTTCTTGTGTTGTTCTTCCACGCCCGTGCATGACAAGAGCACGTGCGTGGGTGTTTCAACTTTCATCTGCCTTCATGCAGGCCCTGCACAGAGGACTGTAGGTGACACCTATAATAAAAAGGTGTTTGTTTAGTGGGCTGTGCCCCGTTATGATTCCCACCACCTTCCTGAGTTTATCTCTGTCCAGGCGGAGTAGTCTGTTTGTTAGTTGTTTGTCTAGATAAGGAAAGGCTTCCTTAGTCTGCTTGCAGTCTGTTGCATTCTACCAAAGTAGGGAATGCTCTGAGTGTTAGTTCATGCAACCATGTCTTGTACTCACTGAAGGGAATGGGAACGATTTTTAAAGTTTTTTACCTGTCTGTTAATTATAGCTGTAATTGCTGTTAAGATGCCCACACACTCTGCTTGGAAAACAGAGTTATCCTTACCAAGTGTGTGACTTATCTTCATGTTGAGTTCTTGGCAGTATAAGCTCCAGCTCCTGTACCAAGTTTGGTTTTCGATCCATCAGTGTAAACTTCTATTGTATCTTGAAATGCTTTATGAAAAGTGTTGCTTTCAGCATTTACTTTGTAGCTCATACATACTTACCATCTTTAGTTATTTTAATATTTTTAATTAATTAAAATATTAATTATCACAGGAATTCACACACCATAGACGATTTTTTTTTTCGTTACCAAGGAACACCAAGAAACATACTACTACTATAACCCAGAGTTCGCTACGATGCACGGTACATGGGCCCCTGCACCATAGAGTAAATGCACTTGCACTTTTCTGCATCGCAACGTACCTCATAGTCAATGCGACCACAGATGAAAGATACTTTTTGTTCAGATGCGCCTGTTGTAGAAGGTGGTAATTCTTATTGATTATTTCGAGTTTTAATGCTTTATGATTTATTTCTGTAATTCATTCATGTAAACCAGGTATCTAACTTTGCAATTAATGCAAATAATAGTATTTGTAAGGGTAAAATTTCAGTTTTTTATGGGTTTTAAAATAAAAGAACGAAAAAAATCGAAACTCTTAGATTTCATCCAGGATTGTTTTTATTTCATACCGTTTGTAGACATATAACAAAGATAGCCAAGTAGGAAATTTCATCTAGTTTTTAAAAACATATAATTTATACAAGTTGTAATAATAATATTTGAAGAAAAACTTGAAAAACTGCTAAGAGAGAAAATGGCGCGAAATTGAAATGCGCGCCTGGACCATCCACTGTAATTCGATACATTTGACAGATGTCATTCTAAGGGTTAAGGGTGGAACCACATTTGTGAGGATCGATTCGGATTTTGCCTATACAAAACTGTCATTTTCCATACATTCGTGTACGCATCGAAAAGCCGATTTGATCCGTACACGTTTCTATGGAATTTGACAGTTTTGTATGGGCGAAATCCGAAACAATCCTCACAAATGTGGTTCCACCCTAAATCGTAAAAATGCATATCACAGATTAATGATTATGTATACCAGATATATGGGCATTTGGCTAAAAGAAAGAACGTGTGAACGTATTTGGTGTTTTGTATTGAGAAAGACAGTAAACAAGTAGTAACAAGTAAAAACATACTATTCTGAAATGGATTTAGAAGACGGTTTGGATGAACTTCTGGCAGAAGTGTGTGAACCCACTTCACCCAAAAAACTCAAAACAAATGACCAAGAACTTTCAGTACAACCAGGTTAAAAACAAATACATACCTACTTTAGTTTCATTGAAAGTCGTAATCTTATTTACTTAGACTTTAATTGGATTGTAGGGACATCTAATGCAATACCAACAAAGTCCAGTACTTCTAAAACCCACTGTGTTTTAGTAAATCAAAAACAGGTACAACGCAAGGTATTTTTCTATTCGTTATGTAGGCACCCAATATAAACTAACATTTACTTATTTATAACATCTATTTTAGCGAGGAAATCCATTGCTGAAATTTATAAAATGTGTCCCGTGGGAATATGATGATATTATACCTGATTATGAAATAGGTAAAACAATATGTGTCCTTTTCTTATCAGTACGCTATCATAATTTGAATCCAGACTACATTCACAACAGGTTGAAAGAGTTGGGGAAAAAATATGAACTACGAGTGCTTTTGGTGCAGGTGATTTTCTTTTTAATGATTACATTATTATTAATTAGTGATATAAGGATATAATAAAAAAATCCTTTAAAAATAATCAAACATGTGACTCAACAACTGACTTCTTGCTAGTGGTAATATAGGCCTAAAAGTAGAGCCGTCCTTGTATCGTCCTTATTTTTTATCCAACTCCAGCAAAGCCATAAGGAAGGGGTATGATTTTAAGTCGTATGTATGTGACTATTAACAAATGTTCCACCATAGAAAATAACCTACTGAGCTGATTTTGATGAATGAAATGTCAATTGTTTCTTTGTGATTGTTTGGGTGACGTAGGCTACATTTTATACAGACAGAACAATATGACGGAGGTTACATACATAGTTTGGTTACAGTTTTTACATCTTTTATCCCTGTTTATTTGATGACAAGATAGACAAGCCCTTTACTGAGATCTCACCTGATGGTTAGTAATGCTGATTGAAGTCTCAATAGCCCAAAGGTAAAAGGTGCAGACTGAAAACTGGAAGGTTGCAGGTTCGAACCCCACCATTATCGTGCCCACTCTTAGCGCAAGCTTTCCGCTTATTCTGAGGGGATAGGAGGACATTAGTCAACTTCAGCTTGGCTGATATTCTTTTTCAAAAAAAAATGATGCAGTTTTAGACCGTACCATTCGCCATTGTACGGTGATGACACTATTGTACCAAAACTCTATATGGTCTGATGGCACATCTTAGATGGTAGGCTGAAGTAGACCTGAGCCATTTCAGAATCCCAAAATTGCATTCAATGAATATTTTCAATTATATCTTTAACAGACGACAGAAAAGGAGGAGTTTATCAATTCGTCTGAATCTTTTTTTTTAATGTATGTTCACCGATTACTCGAAGACACCTGAACCGATTTGGAAAATTCTTTATTCTTTCAAAAGGTATACTTCCCAGGAGGTCCCATTGAAATTTTAATGAAATCAGTCGAGCGGCTTTTAAAATATCAACAATAAATTATAAACTTTGTTCTGGTGCTGCGTTTGAAGTTGGTTTTTTAAAAAGAATTTTTATATTAAATTATCATTGGGTACTTTCAGATTGATCTCAAAGATCCACATACAGCATTAAAGAATCTAACAAGAATCTGCCTCTTGACTGATATGACTCTGATGTTGGCATGGAGTCCTGAGGAAGCTGCAAAGATTGTGGAGAACTACAAAATATTTGAGAACAAA
The DNA here is from genome assembly GCA_029955525.1 of Oeneis ivallda. Classification (NCBI taxonomy): domain Eukaryota; kingdom Metazoa; phylum Arthropoda; class Insecta; order Lepidoptera; family Nymphalidae; genus Oeneis; species Oeneis ivallda. The sequence continues at coordinate 18,840,440 of JARPMR010000012.1, read as the reverse complement.
CCACCGGATAGGATAATGGAAAAAATTGAAAATGATCCCCATCAAAAGGTACTATTTTGCTTAATACAGAACTAGCTTTTGTCCGCGACTTCATATATGTGGAGTGTGTATGTGTATTCATTCTGGGATAAAAGGTAGCCTCTGTCACTCCAAGTCCTCAACTATATATTTTGTGCTAAAAATTACTCAAATCTGTTACTCTGTTGCTACACGATAGAATGACAAACTAAAAACAATTTTTAATAAACTGTACAGTCAGCCAGAACTCCTAAAATGTCACAGGGTAGACCTCAGAGCATGAACCTGCTCTGAGGTATTAACTGACCAACAGAGGGTGTTGCAGATTATCTTAAGGCTAAGGGTTAAAAAAATATTCTCTGGTTTCAGATAATAAATGCTTTGTCATCCATAAAACCAGTTAACAAGACTGATGCAATGACATTGATTACAAGGTTTAGTACATTAGAGAATATTATTAAAGCAACTGAAACACAGCTAGCTGAATGTCCAGGGTTTGGAGCTACCAAGGCGAAAAAACTTTATAAGGCCCTACATGAACCCTTCTTAAAAAGGGGTCAAGTAAACAAGGAAAAGTCGAAAAATGATGAATTTTCTGAAAATATCTGCTTGGAAGATGTTGAAAAGCTTGAGAATGAAATCCAAAAAGAGGAGCAAACTTAGTTATATGTTAATAGTAATTATGTTCTGTAATATATATGTAGGTGTAATTTTTCAGTCAAGGATTAAAATACATTTTGTTAAGATTTTATGGCTGGTTTTCACCTGATGAAAAAAAGGAGATTCTCAAGTTGTAACAACTATAAAGCTGATCTCATATTATGAGACAATTTTCAATAAGTATAAAGAATGTTTATGCCAGCACAGCACTAATTGAATCTACAGCGTGTGCTTTAAGGGTCCTATGTGGCGCCGGCCGTTGTCGATTGTAGGCATTTTCGCGCATACACACATTGATCGGCGTGATCAAAAGCAGATGACGAGGTTCGTGGGTTCGATTCCTGTCGGGATAATAAATTAAGTATTGGGGTTTTTTGCCAAGAAATTCTCTGTACTAGCCCGTAGTTAGGATGTTGGCGGTGTCACCCCCGGGCCCCGTGCCTCGGAGAGCACGTAAAGCTGTCGGTCCTGCTCCTGCGCCTGATCTCTCCGGTCGTGTCGGATTTTCCGTCCCATCGGACTATGAGAGTGAGGGAATAGAGAGTGAACCTGTGTTTGCGCAATATCTCCCGGCCGCGTTAATCTCTGTGAGGAGGTTGACCGCCGTGGTCGGATCGGTCGGGAGGACGTATTTTGTATTTGTATTTGTAGATATTGTTTATTTCTACGATTGAGGCTACAAAAGCGCTTACGAATGTCAAAAATGTTACATCATTAAATAAAATACAAAATATACAAAAATACAAAATCTAGCACTTTAACAAATAAATAAAATAAAATAAATTAATTTGAAGTCATAAAAATTAGGTACCTACTAGGTATGTTATAGGGCTAGGTACATTACCTATTATTATTATTATTATGTAGTATACATACAAGCTAGTATAATAGCAGTGATAGCATAGCTCCTATTCGGGGGGTCGTGGTTTCGATCCCGGCTATGCACCTCTGACTTTAGGCTTCTGTGGGGTCAAGAAAGAGGAAATGGTTGCCAAAATTTTAAAAAGTCCCCGCCACATTGAAATTATTTGTTATTGGACCGATTTCGTTAAAATTCGATATTTAGGCTTCTCTGGGGTCAAGAAAGAGGAAATGGTTGCCAAAATTTTAAAAAGCCCCCGCCATATTGAAATTCTATGTTATTGGACCGATTTCGTTAAAAATCGATATTTAATGTTCCCTAGGGTCAAGAAAGAGGAAATGGATGCCAAAATTTTAAAAAGTCACCGCCATATGGAAATTCTTTGTTACTGAACCAATTTCGTTCAAAATCGATATTTAGGCTTCCCTGGGTTCAAGAAAGAGGAACTGGATGCCAAAATTTAAAAAGTCACCGCCATATTGAAATTCTATGTTATTTGACCGATTTCGTTCAAAATCGATATTAAGACTTCCCTGGAGTCAAAAAATAGGGAATGGATTTCATAATTTTTAAAAATCACCGCCATATTGAAATTCTTTGTTACTGAACCAATTTCGTTCAAAATCGATATTTAGGCTTCTGTGGGGTCAAGAAAGAGGAAATGGATTCCAAAAATTTTCCAAGATTCCTTTTTCTTGACCCTAGAGAAGCCCAAATATCAATTTTGAAGGAAATCGGTCCAAAGGGCGGGGACTTTTTTAAATTTTGGCAACCATTTCCTCTTTCTTGACCCCAGAGAAGCCTAAATATCGATTTTGAACGAAATCGGTCTAATAACAAAGAATTTCAATATGGCGGGGACTTTTTAAAATTTTGACAGCCATTTCCTCTTTCTTGACCCTAGGGCACCTTAGATATCTAAGATTTTGAACGAAACCTGTCCAATAACATAGAATTTCAATATGGCGGGGACTTTTTAAAATTTTGGAAACAATTTCCTCTTTCTTGACCCCAGAATAGCCTAAATATTGATTTTGAACGTAATCGGTCCAATAACAAAGAATTTCAATATGGCGGGGACTTTTAAAATTTTGGCAACCATTTCCTCTTTCTTGACCGCAGAGAAGCCTAAATATCGATTTTGAACTAAATCGGTCTAATAACAAAGAATTTCAATATGGCGGGGACTTTTTAAAATTTTGACAGCCGTTTCCTCTTTCTTGACCCTAGGGCACCTTAGATATCGATTTTGAACGAAACCTGTCCAATAACATAGAATTTCAATATGGCGGGGACTTTTTAAAATTTTGGCAAACATTTCCTCTTTCTTGACCCCAGAATAGCCTCAAAGAATTTCAATATGGCGGGGACTTTTTAAAATTTTGACAGCCGTTTCCTCTTTCTTGACCCTAGAGCACCTTAGATATAGATTTTGAACGAAACCTGTCCAATAACATAGAATTTCAATATGGCGGGGACTTTTTAAAATTTTGGCAACCATTTCCTCTTTCTTGACCCCAAAATAGCCTAAATATTGATTTTGAAAGTAATCGGTCCAATAACAAAGAATTTCAATATGGCGGGGACTTTTTAAAATTTTGGCAACCATTTCCTCTTCCTTGACCCCAGAGAAGCCTAAATATGGATTATGAACGAAATCGGTCTAATAACAATAATTTTGGCATCCATTTCCTCTTTCTTGACCCCAGGGAAGCCTAAATATCGATTTTGAACGAAATCGGTCTAATAACAAAGAATTCCAATATGGCGGTGACTTTTTTTAATTTTGGCATCCATTTCCTCTTTCTTGACCCCAGGGAAGCCTAAATATCGATTTTGAACGAAATCGGTCCAATAACAAAGAAATCCAATATGGCGGTGACTTTTAATTTTGGCATCCATTTCCTCTTTCTTTCTATTCGAAACTATTCAATACGATCCCTGTGTCGTATTTTGATAAATATTATTTAAATAAATATTATATACCTACTTACATAATATAATTTTGACGACCTCCCTAGCGCAGTGGTGAGCGCTCTGGTCTTAAAACTGGGAGGTTTCGGGTTCGATTCCCGGTGGGGTCAATTAAGGAATTTATAATTTCTGAATTATCTCTGGTGGAAGGCTTTGGCCATGGCTAGTTACCAGTTAGGTACCACCCTACCGTCAAAGACGTGCCGCCAAGTGCTTTAGCGTTCCGGCACGATAGCGTGTAGAAACAGATTAGGGGTATGGCTTGAATGCACACTGCCATACCCCTTCCAAGTTAGCACGTACCATCTTAGATTGCATGGTCACTTACCATCATGTGAGATCGCAGTGACGGACTATCTTGTCATCGAATAAAAAAAAATTAATTGATTTAAATTGCCCCTTCCAGAAATCAAACCCAGGTCCCCCCAGTAAAAAGACTCCACACTACTGAGACTAAGCACTATTGCTGCGCTAGGAATTTAAATAAATTACTGACTAGGTACTTTTAGAATAATAATAGAAATCTTCGTCCTCGATTCAGGTGTCCCACTGTACGGGCCTCTGTAATACACTATTTCGCTCGTAAAATTATTTTTGCCGGAGCGCGCGACGAGCAACGTGGATCCCCTTCGAAAGCCAGCGGCCACCCAGCGGCTGAATGAGAAAATGATGGCCCGGGCTCGCTTTCATACTAATTTGTATCGAAGATTTTTTATTATATTTTTCATTAATTATTGAAATGATTTATGTCATAAATAAAAATTGCTTAATAAAGATTGATTCCTTTACTTTTCAAAAAGGAATTATTATTCTGATTTAAACCAGTAGAAACTTCACGCTTATTGTAACGCCACAAGTAGATTTTCTATGGTTTTCATGTCAAAGTGAGTAATTGAAATTTTTTTACTCAAAAAGTATTATTTTTATGACAAATCTGAAAGTTGCTCAATGTAGTTCAACTATTAAAATAGCCTACACAATTTTTTCTTCCTCAAAATATATCTGTTTACTATGTTAAACTACTGTAACGAAAGAGCATGTTTCGCGAAAAGGCTCGTTAAGAAATATTACTTAAGGTGGAAGACACGGGTCTGCCCGCGAAATTCAAATTTAATTTGGTTTTTCGCAATTTATTAACTAAAGTTCGGCCGTTCAGAGAATGCGTTCCTGACACCTGTCAGTTAGTCACGACAACTGTCACAAAATTATAACATTAATTGATTATTGATATAATAATGTTGTTTTAATGCTCATCAATTGTTAAAACGGTAAACAACCAGCAATAATATTTTTATCGTAACTGCAACGCCATTACAAAGCTACGTCGTCAGTTCAATCGCGACGTGTCAGGAACGCATTCTCTGAACGGCCGTAGTATAATACGACAAACTAGGCTAATGGCATTCTAATTGCGCCAGTATAATTATCATCTTCACAGGTTTACATAAAAATATTTCATGAAAGTGACCACTTTAAGAAATTAATCAAAATACTGACTAATTTGTGAGTAACTCACGTCCAACTCGGTATTTTGATTTATTTTCTTAAACCGGTCACTTTCAAGTAAAGATTTTTATGTAAACCTGTGAAGATGATAATTCTACTGGCGCTACTTTGTCGTATTAGTTTACAAAATGGGAAAAACCAAATTAAATTTGAATTTCGCGGGCAGACTCGTATAATCCACCTTAAGTACTTTACTTATGTTTTTCTCAAACTCAAGTAAATAGTATAGTAAAAGTTACAAGAAAATCAATGGTCTTTAAAATTTGATCATTCGAATTTCAGTCCGCCTGATCAATCATTGAACTATAGTTTCTTTGATATTACAAAAGTATTAAAGTTTAGTGAAATAAAACTACGCAATTTTCTAGGACTTTCGTAATTTCTTAGACGTAATAGTGTTATCACTTAACAATAGGTGTTGTACACTGCATAGTTGCTTAAATGTATTGGAATTAGTTGCGACGAAATTTATTTAGGTAAGTATGATGTACCTTTTCATGTAAGTGTATTGTCTCGTAGGTACAGGTGGACCTTAAGAGTCACTTGAATATACTTGCGCAGACAAAACTAAAAACAAGTGTAAAATAAAAATAAAATATTTTTAAAATACAAGGTTTTAGTAGCTACCTACATCACAAGACCCTGTATATCATACCAGAGTATTTGTCAAGATGAATCAAACGAGCGTAAACTCGATAGGGTTACGTCGTTTCATTACAGAGTTCCCTTAACCACCTTTCAGCTCCATCATCAGAACCTGGATATCATCTAGGGCCAGAGTACTTGTCAAGACGAATCAAACGTGAGCCTAAACTCGATAGGGTTACATAGTTTCATTACAGTTCCCTTATCCACCTTTCAGCTACGGCAACAGGCCCTGGATGTTATCTAGGACCAGAGTACTTGTCAAGACGAATCAAACGAGCCCAAACACGATAGGGTGACGTAGTTACATTACAGAGTTCCCGTAACCACCTTTCAGCTACGGCAACAGGCCCTGGATGTTATCTAGGACCAGAGTACTTGTCAAGACGAATCAAACGAGCTCAAACTCTATAGGGATAAGTAGTTTCATTATAGAGTTCCCTTAACCACCTTTCAGCTCCGTCATCAGAACCTGGATATCATCTAGGGCCAGAGTACTTTTCAAGACGAATCAAACGTGAGCCCAAACTCGATAGGGTTACATAGTTTCATTGCAGAGTTCCCTTAACCACCTTTCAGCTCCGTCATCAGACCTTGGAGAGCGTAAGTTATGAGTTGTAGCTAAATAAGCAGCATCCTAGGAACAGGGGCTGCCGAGATATTTTGAATATACAAAATAACATTATTCAAATATAAATTTTTAAACACCCACAACATGTGAATCAATGGCCGGACTATACACGATTTATCTGACATCCTGTTACCCAGTTTTCTGCTCCATCATCAGATTCTCGTCGATCCATCTATGTAACAGGTACTCATTGAGACCTTCTAGTGAGCCCAAAGACAGTATATCTGCTGTAAGTTGCTGAGGAGTAGGGTATTTCGCAGACTACTTGAGGCAGCAGCATCACCTGAAGGTTATCATGCTTGGATGGTGATGCCATCGAAAATAGAAATTGTAAATAGAATTAAATACTGATCAAAACGAATCCAAACACATATTATCTGCTATTATTTTTTCAAGAGTGTACTAGTGTGCTGGATATCCTGACTGCAACATCAGTTGCATGTTGCCACCATTGCCACCTATGTAGAATCAAATACTGATCAAAACGAATCCAAACACGGCAAATCTATTATTTTTTCAAGAGTACGGATATCCTGGCAGCAGCTTCGCAGCTAACAAAACAGCTGATAACTTTGAAACGGCTGAACCAATTTTGATAAAACGTGTCTTAGAACCATCGCTAGAAAACCTCCTTTCGCACCAAACTCCAACCAAAATCTGTTCACCCGTGGTGCCGCACAAACACACACATAGCGGTCAAACATAACGCCCCTCTTTTTGCGTCGGGAGTTAGACTGAAAAATCTAACTCCACGTAAGTAGACGAAATTGCAGGCAAAAGGTAGGAAGCTAAGTACTAATGGTCACTACCATGTTTTGGAGCCTGATATTACTCAAGCACAAGGCGTCTATGGGTGCCTTTCTTACTTTTTGACGCTTTCAAAGTTCAAATGAGCCCAGAGCCACGGCTGTAGCCTGCTGTAGCTTGGTGCCGTGCGCGCGGCGTTCAAAATAAAACATCAACAGCGTTAAACCGGCTTCGCTAGTGACTGGACGTACCTACGTATTGGGTACGCTTTGCTTAGCGCGATCGTAAAAATACAATCGGCGGGAAAACCTTTTCAAATGTGAAACGGCAAAAGCAGTGTACTGTAAATAATATACTTAATATGAACAATCAAAGTTTTACAAACTATTAATTTTAATAATATAGTTTCTTTTGTTATATTTTTAAACTTAAAAAGTGCTAAGGTTGGTGATTTAAAAGTGTACCTAACGTCGTCGAACAATAGGTGTGAAGCCAAGGTGTGAACTTTTGAGAGCACAGACCTTTTTTTGTCTTTTGTTTAGGAGAAAACGTGGAGGCACGTCTAGGAATATAATCATGTAAGTTTTATTTTAAAAGGGTAAGGGTAGGTAGGTACTTACCCTTTTAAAATGTTCTGAATGATTATGGAAACTGCCTTGAAAAGTTTAGAAGTTACCAACGAATACACACACAAACGCCGAAGGAGGGTTGGTTATTTCAATGAATAATATTAATTAGACGTATTCTGTCATGATAGTGCTTCACCCCGAACTAAGTAACTAACTTAAGGCCGATAAAAACCATAATTAAGTACCTAATCCTTGTCTAAACTTAGAAATTAGAATTATAATATGTAGGCACTTATTCGAAAAACCACTACAAAATAATTTACGTCTACAACTATGTACCTACCTACCTAGTTTAACTAGGTAGTCTAGGTACCCAGTAGTTTTCACTTTTCAGGAAATAATGCTGATCGCATATTACGAGTCGAAACGCAAATAACGCATTTTTCAGCTCTAGAAACTGTAAATGCGCATTTCGTAAGGAAGTTCGAATTTTGGATAAAAATCACCTCGTTTATTTCTATTTGGCTAATCTTTCTAGTTTCTAGCCTATTTCCTACCGATGTCTATCGTAATATACCTAGGTATATTATACGGAGTTTCCCGACTCACTTGCGGGCATCTGCTATTTACTTTACATACCTATTTACATTGCCCATTTATTAAAACAACTAACGCGAAGCAATACGAACAGGTGACTAGGCACGTGCCTTTGCCAGGTGAGACAGAATTTTTTATACAAGCACTGTATCCAGATGTAGACACTGTGTATAAAAAAAACCGGCCAAGTGCGAGTCGGACTCGCGCACCGAGGGTTCGGTACTCCAAAAGTAAAAGTAAAACGATAATATTATATTAATTTGCTTATTCATCGTTATCTTTGTTTCTAGAAATTTATCGTTAATATAAAAAAACTCTGCTAGTTAGAGCGTTGGTTTTATTATTTCTGTAAAATATACATAAACCTCTATTGACCATAATTATTTCAGATTTTTCGATTGGTAAACTTCAGAGATAAGGGGGGGGGGGGGGAACGGTATTTTTTTCGACATTTTGGCCGATTACTCAAAAACTATTACATATAGAAATAAATAAAAAACTGTTTTAGATTAGCCTTAAAACTGTTTTAGAATAAAAAACTGTTTTAGAAAAGCCTTATTAGGGTTCCGTAGTAAACAAGGAACCCTTATAGTTTCGCCATGTCCGTGTCTGTCCGCGGTTTAGCTCAGAGACTATTAGTACTAGAAATCTGTAATTTGACAAGGGTATAAATATCAATCACGCCGTCAAAGTCGTGAAATAAAGTTGTGAAACATATTTTTTTTAGGGTACCTCCCCTATATGTAAAGTGGGGATGAATTTTTTTTTTCTCGTCTATCCCATAGTGTGGGATGTCGTTGAATAGGTCTTTCAAAAATATTGTGGGTGTGCGAACATCATTTTTCAATTCAGGGATCCGTTTGTGAAATATGATATTTTGAAGTGCTAAATTTTATTAGTCAAGTGTCCCCCCCCTCTGCCAGCTAAATGGTTGTATATAGGATACAAGAAAAAATTCACAGCAGTAGTATATATAATGAATTTTAAAGGAAAACTATCACGGCTAAGAAGGGTTCATTTCAGTTCAGGGTATTCACGTAGTGTAAGTTGCATATTTTGTAGAATATTATAGTATTTAAACCATGGAACTCAAAATTTATTCAATATTCATAAATAAAACAAAAGCACTATCCTAGGTCAGCAATAATATTTGAGACTTTCAACTACGGAACCCTACACTGCGCGTGGCCCGACACGCACTTGGCCGGTTTTTCCATTTTGGTACGGAACCCTAAAAACTACTCTACTCTGTCATGTCCATAAATCTTGCCTATTAGGTATTTTATCTGGGAAAGTAATGAATTTGAGAATTAAGAAGGCTTAAAAAAGCGCAGCTAAATAAAAACGCCTAGGTATTATTTGGAGATAAATTATTATAGATAACTAAGTACTTAATAGTAGATTATTAACCAAGGGGATAAAGCAGTGTTTTCTGTCGCGGGTGACGATTTAAATCGCGAGCGTAACGAAGGACTCGAGGTTTACTCCCGAGCGTAGCGAGGGTGTTAAAAACTTAAATCACGAGCGAAGCGAGGGATTTAAGACGAGTCCTGAGTGTAGCGAGGGATTTAAGTACACCCAAGACTAAGACAGCTTTATCACCGAGGAAAATACTCTACTTTTCGTACCATTTGCGAAAAAATTAACACAATAATAATATGAGATAAGTATTTATTAAAAATAATGACAATTAAAAGTAAAAGTTAACATTCGAAACATTGGTCCAATTATTGATAGAGAGAGTTACATTTTTAGGGTTCCGTACCCAAAGGGTACCAACGGGACCCTATTACTAAGCCTACGCTGTCCGTCCGTCCGTCCGTCCGTCTGTCAGCGGGCTGTATCTCGTAAACCGTAATAGATAGACAGATGAATTTTTCACATATTATGTATTTCTATTGCCGCTATAACAACAAATAATAAAAATTAAATTAAATTAAAAAAATTAAATTAAAATATTTCCATGGGTACATGGAATGGAAATATTTTTATTTAATTTTTTAACGGAACCCTAAAAGAGCGAGGCCCGACTCGCACTTGGCCGATTTTTGTTTGGTACATTTATATTGTTGATGAGTTGATTTGAGTATTTCTCTGTTCTTGCGTCTGAGCATTTTGCACTGATGGAATCCGACAATTCACTGTCACTGTCGCTTTGATTTAACATCGTAACGTATTTTTAGAACATTAACTTATTTATAAAAATAAATTAAAATAAACTTAACGTTTATGTATTTGAAGAAAACAAAAACGCGGCAAATTCCTAGACTAATATTTTTTTGTCGGAAAAGCAAAGGCATCAAGCTCATACGGCCTCGTCGGTTTTCGTAATTTTATTTAATAATCATAACTGCATAATAAATGCCTATTCCTTTTTCAAAAAGATGTTTATTGCTTTATATACAAACTCAATGGTGTAAACACAGATTTAGTTCGGTATAAATTTCGGTAAGTATTCCAAATTTAAATCACATTCTCCCCCAAGAGGATGAATGAAATTCAGTACAATTTTCTTTCCCTGTTTTTAACAGATTAAAAATGACTATTATTATGTTCGCTTTTTGTGGCACAGAATGTCACTTTTTTGAGCAAGTGGTACGAAAAGGTTTTTATCATACTTATATTATAAATGCGAAAGTGTGTTTGTTGGTTTGTCCTTCAGTCACGTCGCAACAGATCTACGGATCGACGTGAATTTTTGCATGGGTATAGTTGAGGACCTGGACAGTGACATAGGCTATATTATGTTTATCCCGGAAAATCAAAGAGTTCCCGAGGGATTTTAAAAATTAAATCCACACGGACGAAGTCGCGGGCAACAGCTAGTAAGAAAACGTATTTTCGCTGTCACGGATGGCGTTTTGCTGAAACAGTTTTGATTAAATAACGTGATCGGCTAATGGCATGGGTTCGGCCCGATGCATGTATGGAACAAGAAATTAGTTCATGGCATGGTTCTTGGCATGGCCAGGTTCCCGCAAGGCGTAGTGTGTGTCAGCATTTATGTAATCATTCGTGAAATAGGTGTGAATGCATCGTGTGCCGTAAATCGTGATCACTTTCATCGTGATATGACAATAATATGGGACAAAAAGACTATTACAGACAACTCTTGAGGCTCTCACTTTTTGTTCTTAGTTACTAATTAGTTACGTATTTAATAAAATTATGCCATAATCAACTATCACATGAGTAGGTAGTAGGTAGAGGTACTCGTAATTCGTATTGGATGTACGGTTTTTACGAAAGGGATTTTGTAGTCGGGTTTGATACACTGCTGGTCTTTTTATTAGAAAAGAATATTAGCCATACTTATTGAACATAACTAATATTCCGCTTTCCCCTCCAAGTAGGTAAGTACCTAAACGTAAATTTAGATATAATATGTAAACCTGGCCTCCAGCCGAAAATGGCTTAAAAAGTTATAAAAATCTTTATTTCAGGGGGGCTCTCATAGAAGCGAATGCGAAGTAAAATTTTTTTTTTTTGGTTTTCTGTGTATCATTTTAAAGACAATTTGGAACAGAATACAAACGTATTTTTTTTTAATTTTTTTCCTAAAATTGACGAAATGGGGGGCTTTCAAAGTGGCGATTTAATACGCTCGCTTGAAGACGCTCTGGGAAAATTGGCTATATATTTTCAAGTTCTACTTATTTTCTTACTTCACTTGTATCCTGTACCTACTTGAACAACAAATACTAAAATTATATGAATATTTTATAGAAACGAGATTATTTAATTTTTAATGAGCATCAGTAAATTTCACATAGCTTCACAATAATGCTAATAGATGCCGCAGTCATTAACTATTCCATGGAACTACTCGTAGGAGTTACGACTACGATCTATCCCAAAAACAGTTTTGCGTCGAGCATTATTATTTAGGTACCTACATAATATAATTACATATTATTCAATTAAAATTATTCTTTAGTTAAATATCAAACTTCAATAAACTATTAATTGCTGCATTTTGTATATTTTCTATTCGCGTCGATAGATGACGATTTGTACAGATGCCCCTAACCCGTTTTCACTCGTTAGTACCTACATAATAATTCAATGTTTTCACTGACGTTCCCTAACCTTTACGGGCTACCTATGATAAGTTAGGTGATGATTACTGTCAACTTCTTTATCACGATCCTGTACGGGACACCTAAAAGGACATTGGGACGGATGTTAGGACTTAGGATTGTGTTTTGGAGCTACCTACGTAAAGAGACTCCTACATAGGGGATGATTTAGGTATGTTTGGTGAAAACGGGCATAATAATAATGTCAGTTTTGGTCGTCATGTATCGATTGAATGAATAATCATGGGATACCGTTACCGCGAGGTCTCAGTTCGGGGCGAACCACTAGTTATACTTAGTCTTTTAAAATAACTAGCTGACCCAGCGAACTTCGTACCGCCAACTTATCTATATAAATAAAACAAATAAACTATCCGAATCCAAAAAAACTATCCTATCTTTTAAGTTGGACCAAATTACAGATAGTTACGAAGTTTGATAAAAATCGGTTAATTAGTTTAAGAGTCCATCGCGGACAAACAACGTGACACGTAATTTATTTATATTAAGATATCAATGACTTCATCCATGGATTAGACAAACATTTCGTGACTTCATCGATAAATGATTAGAGCAGCTTTAGGACTGCAGAGCCGCCGCATATTAGGACGGACCCGGCCGCGCGGCCGCTCCGAACGCAAAAATACTAAGTATGTACATAATTTTCATACATTTTATGATCCATCGCACACTATAGTCCAGGGTAGATAATTTTTGAAAACAAAAAGAATTATAGTAGGATGAAACCCATTGGAAAAGGAAGAGAATGCAATAAAAATGAAAGGAAAAATAAATTACGGGCGATCTGAGGTCGGGAAGTGGGGGGGAGGGGGGGTTTAAGGGTAAAAAAACGGATTATCTCAATTTCTGGAAAAACTACAATGGAAACTATGAAAAAAAGTTAAATGGCAAAGTTGTAGGCAATGAAAAGATGTACAACTTTTGTATTAAGACTTTTTTCACATAACCTCAAAATGTATGTGAAAAATTCAAATAACCAAGTTTTTGGTTTTTTATTTTTATCTTTTACAAAAAAAAATTTTTTTTTCACGAAATTTGGTGAAAACTTTATAGGAGGGTCTGGGCCTTACTACCTGTTATTTCGTATTTCGTTTCTGCATTTTCTGAGAGCATTTGCCATAGTAATGTATATTTTTTTTTACACCATCAGAAAGTAGAGATTTCAACGAACAAAAAGCTTACCGACTTTTTTAAAAAAGCAGATATTTTGACGGGAGAATTTTCGATTGAAAATTAGGTGCTTTTTCAATGTTGTCAAAAAAAAAATATATATTTTAAATCAGAAAAATTACAGTGTGTTTGGGTCATAAAAAGGTAAGTTTTTTACGGAACCCTCGGTTTGCGAGTCCGACTCGCACTTGGCCGGTTTTTTTTTAAAGAAAAGCCAATCTGACCATATAATAATAAGCGAAAAGCCTGTGTTAGGAATGGGTACGACAATATTGCAACGGGTGGGAATCGAACTGTCGACCTTTCAGTTTTCAGTCCCTAACGTTGGGCCCACTGAGGGTATTTTATTTTAGTTATATGTACCAACAATGAATACATGAATGCATATAAAACTCGAAACTCTTGAATTCATGAGTGAGATTTTGCTAAGTTAAATAAATTAAAAACTACAAATTGAAATGTATAATATAATATACCAGTTACTTGAGGACTTAAGAAATAGTAGGATTTCAGTAATAAAATAATCTCAGACCTTTTAACTACTTACGTGAAATAAACAATTATTGAAAATTTTAGTCAGTACGAATTCTTAAAATCTACCTACCTTTTCCTAGGTAGGAAACCTACACAATCGTCTACGCCACGTCCGTTTCGATCAGCTACGGTTACTTAGTCATGGTTTAAATGAAAGAAAGTTGGTTCCTTATTCTCTTCTGCAATAAATATGACCCGTTTCTGAGCTTTGGTGGTCTTATAACGTCTTATAAGAATTACACACCGTAATGACCAGTCGTTAAAAAACTTACGTATGACGTAATCTCTAAGAATTTACTAGTAGGATTATGTAGGCTTAGTTCGATGTCGCTGTGGTCTGTGAAAGTTATTCGTTCCTTGCCCCAGGTTCTTATATGTTTCATGACCTTTGGCTGTCTTCTTCCAGAGGTACATACTCCTGCTGTTGCCCTCACCAAAAGTTATTAAAGTATTAAATAGTAGGTAATTAATATCATGTTAACTTTCTACTTTCCTCCTACTAAATGGTTCTATTCCTTGTTATTTATTAGTGGACTATCTTGTAGGTATCTGTCGATGCGCCAGGCGTTTTATTTATGTATTTCTACCTTCAAGAAGCTATTTTTATCATCGCCAAGCCGTGCAAACCCGCCAAACTGCTATAACTGTTTTTATTTAAAGAGTAAAAACCTCAAAAATTTTCTTATCATATCACTACATAGAATTGGACTAAATATTAGTTATATTATCTATTATACATAATTATTATGTACTAGCTGATTGATGCTCGCGACTTCATCCGCGTGGATTTAGTTTTTAAAATCCCTCGGGAACTCTTTGATTTAATATAAAAAGTATTCTACGTCAGTCTCCACTCCAGATCCTAAACTATACCCTTGCAAAAAATCACGTCAATCCGTAGATCCGTTGCAGCGTGATTGAAGGACAAACAAACAAACAAACACACGATTCCAAAGACATAACTTAAAGGTTTTTGAGTGAGATGTTAATTTATTGCACTTTATTTAGTATCCACTCAAAACTAAAACTAAAGCTAAAAGGCAAGAAGGGAATAAAAGCCAGTATCAATTAAATGAGAACGAGAAGTTGGAATAACTAATATCTATAAATTGGTGCGTCGATTTGACTCGTGCCGTGTACGGGTCGGCGCACGCGCAGCCTCCGGTTTTGCTCCTTTTGCGTCACGTATTTTAAAGCTTTTAGCTTTGCTGTGTGCGTAGTTTTGCTTGTGTTAAGCACACGTGCGTTACAAGAAATCCTTGCTTTGTTTGGCTTTACTTTAGTTCTATATCTAGTATCTACTTATACAAATATGTAAGACTTACCTACCTACAGATCTAAAGCATTTCTTTATTGTAATGTTGAAAGTTGGTTGAAAGCAGTTTCACAGTCACAATGAAATCAAAACATGATTTAGCATTCATATTATAATAATAACATCGTTATAGCGATCAGTGTCTGACTTTGAAGTCAGCCCATCACCAATATGATAGTTGGTTTATTTCAATAGGTTTATTTAGTAATCTCTAAATTTGGAGACCACCATATTATGTATTGAATGGCTTTTACTAATGACCAATTTCAGTAGGAGGTTAACTACCGTTCAAAATACTTATATAGTTTTAGGAAATATAGATTTGCCGATTAACTACATCCTTCATTAGTTAAGGAAGAATTACTATATTTGTCCAATTTCTTATTATTTGATCGCGGTTAAAGAGTCCAGTTTTTGAATGGGTCCTCTTTGGCATTAATATTATTACCTACCTTCTTAGCCAATTACAATTACTAATGACTTAGGTTCCTTCTTTGGTCTCTTTCTTTGAATCATTTTCTTCATTCCTCTAAAATTGTAAAAAAAAATTGTAATCTACTCATACCTACCCTGAAAACTCTAAAATCTCATGCAATCTATCATCAAAGCTCCATCTACATTTTTGAAACAGTTAGAGAACGTTAAATAATAGAATAACTCAGGAGGACAGCTCAGACGACGCCGCACCGCAGCCGATCACTGCCGCCGGAACATTGGCTCCGCACGGTGGTGAATTAGCCAAGCGTGCGCGCCCGAGCTCGTCCTCCTCGGGGACATCTGACGGCCAGGAAGACAAGCGGACCAAGCTCTCTTCCCAGTCTGCACTTCTACCACCGCCGGAAGACTTCTCAGATGAGTCGCCGATGTCGCCCAGTCCTCCCACGCGCCGGCCTCTCATCGAGGTGCTCCCCCCACCCCCGCAGAGCAGCCCCTTCCCGCAATCGGAGGTGCTCCCCCCGCCCCCCGCCACCGTGCTCGCAGGTGAGACGGCACATCATGCCGTCCGTGTCGCACACCCACCGCCAGTCGACGCGACGACAAATATCGCCGTCTCGACCGAGTCCGCAGCCGCATCGTCATCGCAGGCTGCGACCGCAAGCTGGCCGCGAGACTCGACCAGCTATGCGGGTCTCGCATCTCCAGTGCCGATGGACTTGACTCGGCCGCACTCCCCTCTGCCGAGCACGTCCTACGCCGCGGCAGCCGCGGCGCCGTCCGCGCCACGCCGCACTCCACCGCCCGCCGAACACCGCTCGACCCAGCAAGCGGGCCGTGCGGCCCCGCCTGCTGCGCCAGCGGCCGGCCAGCCGCAGCAACCTCCCCGCTCACAATACCCGCCATTAGTAGTGGAGTGCCTTCCCAACTGGACGAGGCACTTCCAGGCCATCCGGCGCGACCTGGGATTCGCGCCGAACGCCAGGCCGCTGGGCAGGGGAGTTCGCTTCCTGCCGCAATCCGCCGACGAGTTCCGGGCTGTGCAGCGCTACCTAACCCAGGCGGCGCTCCAGGACAGTACCATCTCATGGTACTGTTACAGCCCGGCCACCGAACGCCCCGCCAAGGTGGCGGTGAGAGGCCTACCAATGGACACACCGCCGGAGGAGGTGGTCGAGGCCCTCAAGCGTATCGGCTTTCCCGCTGAGAGCGCCCGAGCCATCCCGCCGAAAGTCGGCAAGCACGGCTGCACCTACTTCGTGCAGCTGGCGCACATGTCCACCGAAGAGCTCCGCCAGCTGTACTCTGTGACGGAGCTGCTGTGTATGCCTATGGTGACCGTCGAGGCCTGGCGCGGAGGTACCAAACCGCCCCAGTGCCACCGGTGCCAGGCATATGGACACTCGTCCCTGAACTGCCACCGACCCTTCAAATGCATCCGGTGCGCAGGCGCCCACTCGGTGCAAGTCTGCCCGCACCCGCGCGATGGCACGCCCACCTGCGCGAACTGTGGGCAAAGTCATGCCGCCAACGACAGCCGGTGCCCGTATTACAAGCGAGAGGCGCGGAGGAGAGGCATCGCCTTGCCTCCGCCCCCGCCACGGGCACCCAGCCGTCCCCGCCCGCAACCACGCGCAGAGGGCGCGCAGGCGACCGCCGCGCCGCGCGCTCCGCGCCCCTCGTCACCCGCGAGAGCCGCCCCGCCTAACGCCGCTGGGGGCCCCACCACCACCCTCCCAGCGGCAGCCAACCCACCTACCGAGCGGGGACAGGCGCTGCGCGGTAGGCGCAGGAAGCGCAACCGCGGCCGCCGTCCCGCTCGCAACGAGCCAGCCGCCGCCTCCACGCCTCAGCCGAGGCAAGCGCCCACACAACCGGCCGCGCAGGTGCAATCCCAGGCGCCTGCGCCGACACGACCTGCGCCGACTCAACCTGCGCCGACTCAATCGGCGCCGACCCAACCGGCGCCGACCCAATCGGCCCCGACCGCCCCCGCCGCCACAGCCCGGCCACATTCGCCGACGCCTGCCGCTTCTCGGGAGCAAACTCGCCGCTCGCAGCGGATTGCTCCTGAGAGGGCGCAGGCGCAAGCTCGCGTGCAGCAGCAAGCGCGCGAGCAACAAGCTGCACCATCACGCGCTGCACCGCGCGCCGCGCCGCGCACTGCCCGGCGCGCAGCCCCACCTGCCGAGCAACATACCGCCTCCCAACCGCCTCCCCCCGCACCTCAACAGGGGGAAGCGAGACACAGCCCGGACATCATGGCCATAGTCCGGGTTGTGTTAGAGGCAATAACGACCGGGCTGACTACCTACCTACAAGGACAGGGCGCAGTACAGGCGATCGCAGCAGGGATGGCGGTCTTAGCGCGACTCCCATCCTGCTGAGGGTCCTGTACTGGAACCCGGGCGGCATCAGAGGCCACATCCGCGAGCTCACAACGCTCGCCCAGTCGCAGGACGTCCACGTCATCCTCCTGGGCGAGACCAAGCTCGCGGAACACGTCGAGCTCCGTATCCCGAACTTCTTCGTGTACCGGCGCGACGAAGTCTCTCCCCGGGGTCACGCCTTCAGAGGAACGGCGGCCCTGGTGCGGAGGGACATTGTACATGAAGAAGTTGAACACGCACCATACACATCCCTGCGTACGCAGGGAGTGCGTGTTCACGCCGGGGAGGAGGAGCTCCTCCTGTATGCCGCCTACCGACCACCTGCCACGACTTTCTGCAGCACCGACGTCCACACACTCCTCGAGTCGCACGCCCCCACACTAGTCGTGGGTGATCTTAACGCGAAGCACCAAGCCTGGGGCTCGCGCGTCATCACCCCGGCCGGAAGGGCTTTACTCGAGGACAGGGAGCGCCACCAGTACGGTATATTGGGTCCAGGAGCACCGACCAATATACCGTCAAACCCCCACTACCACCCGGACGTCCTGGACATCGTGCTGCACTACCGGATTGACCACCCCATCAGTGTCGAGCCACTCTATGACCTCGACACTGAACACCTGCCGATACTGGTCACGCTTAACCTCCAGCGCGACTTCACCATACCGCGTCCTCCCAGAGCCAAGACCAACTGGGAGAAGTTCGCCGCCGCGCTGTCGGAGCTTGAGCTCGCAGGTCCCATCTCGACCCCGGTGGACGTTGACCGGGCCGCCAACACCATCATGGCGGCCATCCAGACGGCCAAACAGGAGGCCACTACCACCATGCCCCCCACTGGTCGACGTGACCTGCTCTCGAGCTCGCTCCGCGACATGCTGAGGAGGAAGCGCGCCCTGCGCAAGCTATGGGCGCGCACTCGCTGTCTGACGGTCAAGCGTGACCTCAACCGCCTTGCACAGGAAGTGAGGCTAGCACTCGGCGCCCGCGAAGATGATGACTGGGAGAAGACCATCGACGCGGCAGCCGAGTCCGAAACAACGCTGTACCACCTGTGCAAGACCCTCACCGGATCAGATCATGAGAGCTGAGATCATGGCGGAGTATATGGAGGCGCAGTTCACCCCCAACCCACCGGCCAACGACAATGCGTACAGGCACCACACCGAGCTCGACCACCAAGTGCGGGAATTCCTGTCGGCCCAGACTCCTCCGCTCCGGGGGGACGAGTTCATCTACCCGTCTGAGCTGAGGAAAGCCGTCATCCGTCTCCCCAAACGGAAGGCGGCAGGCTACGACGGAATTCCGATCGCCGCACTTCAGCAGCTGCCAAGAAGAGCCCTCGTAGCGCTAGCGAGGCTCTTCAATGGCATACTCCGCACGGCACACTTCCCGGAGACCTGGAAGAGGGGGAAGGTTATCACCATCCCCAAACCGTGCAAGGACCGCCGCCTCCCCGGAAGCTACCGCCCCATCACCTTGCTGCCGCACATCGCCAAGCTGTTCGAGCGTCTGTTGCTGCGAAGGCTCACCCCGTACATCCGCTTACGGGATGAGCAGTTCGGCTTTCGCAGCAACCATTCCACGACGCTCCAGCTGGCGAGAGGACTCCACCACATCGCCAGTGAGAAGAACAAGGGCCACTGCACCGTCGGGGTCTTTCTCGATATCGAGAAGGCCTTTGACCGTGTATGGCACACCGGACTCCTGGCGAAGCTCCTCTCAACCGATTTACCATTGTGCGGCTGGTGGCTTCCTTCCTGGACGGGCGGTCCTTCCACGTCTCCGTGGAGGGCGCGGACTCCCAGCCGCGCCCCATCCGTGCCGGAGTGCCCCAAGGCAGCTGCCTCTCTCCGTGCCTGTACGCGTTGTACACCGACGACATCCCTACCCTCGCCGGACACCTACGCGAGGGAGAGGAAGACGTGCTGTTGTCGCTCTACGCCGACGACAGCGCGTATCTCGCGTCGTCGCACCACCAGATCGTCGCCTGCAACAAGATGCAGCGCCTGTTGGACCTGCTTCCGGAGTGGCTGGACAAGTGGAGGATGGCCGTCAACGTGGGGAAGACGGCCGCGATCCTGTTCGGCATCCGGAAGCCTATACGTCAGCTCCGACTCCGAGGGCAGGACATAGAGTGGCAAACTTCGGTGTGCTACTTGGGGTGCCGCATCGACCTCAGCCTGAACCTGATTCCCATGGTCAATCACGTGGTGAGTCAGGCTAAGGCGGCACTGTCGATGCTTCACCAAGTCTTCACCTCAAGCTTATCGCCGAAGACCAAGCTCCTCATCTATGGAGCCTATGTCCGCTCTAGACTGACGTACGCGGCCCCAGCCTGGTATGCGTTCTGCTCAGCATACCAGAAGCGCCGCCTACAGGTCCAACAAAACAAGTGCCTCCGTCTGATCGTTGGAGCTCCGAGGTACGTGAGGAACGACGTCATCCATCGCGACCTCAAGACGCCCACCGTGGAGGAGTACGTCCGTACACTGGCGCGGCGCATGTTCGCCAGCGCCGACAACGGACCGTACGAGCACCTCCACGGAATCGCACCGCTAGCCAGCCGACCAGCGACCGGGCGTCCCTTACCTCGAGAGCTCCTGCGATCGCCATCACCGAGGAGGCACGCAGGCGACCACAGCGACGACGACGCGAGATCCACCGGACTTGACCTCAGCTCCGCGCACGGTGGCGACACCATCGCCCGTAGCGCGGAGCACTCCACCGGACTTGACACCGCCCCGCTCGCGGCGGCTATCTGCCCGCCAGCGACGCGGGGCCCCTGGCGATACACTGGCCCCGCGCTCGATGACGACCCTTTCGTCAGTAGCGCGGGGCCCCACACCGAACACGACACCGCTCCGCTCGCGGCGGCGACTTGCCCGCCTGCGACGCGGGGCCCCCGGACCGACACCGGTCCCGCGCACGGCAGCGACTCTATCGCCCGTAGCGCGGGCCCACCCTCTGGACCCGACACCGCTCCGCTCGCGGCGGCGACTTGCCCGCCTGCGACGCGGGGCCCCCGGACCGACACCGGTCCCGCGCACGGCAGCGACTCTATCGCCCGTAGCGCGGGCCCACCCTCTGGACCCGACACCGCTCCGCTCGCGGCGGCGACTTGCTCGCCTGCGACGCGGGGCCCCCAGACCGACACCGGTCCCGCGCACGGCAGCGACTATATCGCCCGTAGCGCGGGACCACCCACTGGACCCGACACCGCTCCGCTCGCGGCGGCAATCCTGCCCGCCAGCGAGCGGTACCCCCTGAACTGATGTCGGCCCATCGCACGGTGGCGACACCATCGCCCGTAGCGTGGGCCAACACATTGGACACCGCCCCGCTCGCGGCGGCAATCCTGCCCGCCAGCGAGCGGAGCCCTTGAAGCCCCTCCGCAAGGCCCCTGCTCCCCACGGACCAGGAGCCTCAGCCGCCATGGACCTAATTGCCAAGACGGCTGAAAATCCATCACCGGGGAAGTGCTCTTCCCCGCGCCCCGCCCGAGTAATGAGGCCCTGCCTCGAAGCCCGTACCCTCCGCTGGCCACGGCCAGCGAAGACGACCCGTGCTGCTAATAGAATAACTGTAATAAAGTTAGGATTTTATTACATCCAGACATATTGCGAAAGCAGTCTTACACTCAATGATATTGGAAGGAAACTTCCAATATCATTGCTTACACTGGTCTCTATTTGCTAAGTATATTGAAAAAGCATTTCATTTCTATTTTGCAAAGCAGCGGCAACGTCATGGGTAAAAAAAGTAAGTACGTGACTTTACAATACTAGACTCTACCAACATTAGCAAAGTATCTAGTAATCTTATCAATGTAGGTACACCGATTTTGAACAAGGATTCATATGGTATAAGAGCTAGCAACGTTTTCGAGAGAGAATTTTAGTAAAGCTGGTTCTTTAATATGTCTTTCTCTAGGCTCTTCCGAACAGCATATGGCCCGTCTGGCTGCCGGTATACGTTGCGTTTATTACTGCGCATCACACCTTTGCAGGTAAAAATATTGTGATTTGAAACCATATTAGGATGCCTGTAATTTTAACATTATTTTCTTTATACATAAATAAGTACAAATTTAATTTGCCAGACATTAATTCGGTTGTTTACTCAATACCCAGACCGATTTATTGTTGTAGTATACCGCATTATGCGGCATTATGCCCATTGTACAGTAGCAAAGTAGGTAGGAGGAAGAGAGACAGGTATAGGTACATTACACTATTGAAAGTATTCGAAATAACTTTTTTATTTTTATATCTTCGATGTTGAGAATAATTTTTAAAATACGGAAAAATTTCGTTTATTAATTAATATCATTTATAAATCTAATTTTAACTGAATAAAAGACAAGAAAAGTATAGCCGGATAGTTCGCTGAATCGCGAATGAATACGGGGGAACTCGAATGTTAGCGTGACAAAGTGTGGTATGTAACGGAGTTTCACACTTATTATTTATCAACTAGCCTTTGCCCACAGCTTCGCTCATGTTAAGTTCGATTTTTCAAACCCCTATTTAGGGGTGAATTTTCAAAAATCCTTTCTTAGCGGATGCCGAGTGCCAAAGTCTATTTCAGCCTGATCCGTTCAGTGGTTTGAGCTGTGCGTCGATAGATCAGTCAGTGAGTCACATTTTCTTATTCTATATTAGATTTAATTTACTCCACCAGCAATCGATAAAAGACAAACAATACATAATATTATTGCATACTACTTTCCCTACTTGGCTGCTTTTTGCATAACTACACTAGCGGCACGCTATGATGGCCGGTTTGACGTTTGTCCGCTCATGAAGTTCCGTATTAATTGATAACGACTTTGAAGGAAATAATTGTATTACTTTATTGACGATAGTGATGTGCAGAGATTCATAAATTTCTCGAATGTAGTTTTAGGTTTAGGACTCAAAATTTATTTATTAAATTGATTTCTAAAATGTATACAAGTGTAGAAAAATCAGTTTGCACCATTTAAGGGGTGAATGTACTTGTGAATATGAACAATTTTCACTATGTGGACAAACCTCTGAAATCGCAAAAAAATATCAGCTGTTTCATACAAAAGGTAAAATTTTTATTTTTATATGATATATACCACAACTCGGCATTTGGTTTTCTAAATTGAAAATTTTTAAAAATGGAATCTAATACGATCGTCACATAGGATCGCTGGCTAGCACAACTACTACCTCCGGCAAACTCGCGTCAATGCTCAATGCAAAACAAAGCAGTTTCGAATTGACGTTGCTTCGAAAAGTATAAACTGTCAGTGCAATGCGATTGTGATATAGTTTTGACCTGGCTTTGGATTTCAAATATTGATACTGCATTACTGTTGACCCTTGCTCGTTAATTTGGACTCTGTTCAAGCCCTTTGTTGTGGATTTCGTCGATATGACCGAACGTACGCAGAGAACTGTTCTAAATAGTCAGACACGTGAGTTCGTAATACGCCTTCGTAACTATTTCGATCGTGAAGCTCAAAATGGAGGGCCAATTTTACCTATAAAGTCAGTGGTTGAACGCGTAGCTGATGCGCTTAATATTGGACAACGAACTGTTAGACGGATAACTAAAAAAAAATATGGCGAGACTGGCACAGAAGAAAATAAACTTCACACACCAAAAAAGAGAAAACGAGCAAAACCAGTCGTAGGCATCGATAGCTTTGATGCCGATGCTATCCGAAGACATGTTTACGGCTACTATTTACAGAAGGAGTATCCAACAAGAAAAAAGTTGGTGCATTCACTGAAGGAAGCTGGATTATTCTTCGGTGGGGAAAGTTCTTTAACGAAGATTTTGAAGACCATTGGATTTCGATACAAAAAATGTAACAAACGCAAAATATTGATGGAAAGATTTGATATAGCGATGGCAAGGTATACTTTTTTACGGCAAGTGAAAGAAATCAAAAATTGGCAAAATGTTGTGTTCTTGGATGAAACATGGCTTAATGCTAACCATACTGTAGGCCGTTCTTGGAACGATGACACAGCAGCATCTACTTCCAAAGTTCCTGTAGGAAAAGGATCGCGACTTATAATTTGTCACGCCGGAACCATCAACGGGTTTGTCGAAGGTTCTCTCATGGCTTTTGCGTCAAAAACCACTGGAGACTATCATGAAGACATGAATGGAGAAAAGTTTACTGAATGGTTTACCTCAATGTTGTGTAGCCTCCCTGAACCATCTATTATAATTATGGACAACGCCCCATACCACTCGATGCAAATTGACAAGCCACCTGCCCAATCCCAAAAGAAAGCTGATATCGTCGCATGGCTTCGTAAAAATGGCGTAGATGCAAACATGAATATGTTAAAAGCGGAATTAGTACGTCTTTTAAAAGAAAACAAACCAACCAAGATCCGATACGTCATTGACGAAATAGCATTAGAACATGGGCACAGAGTTATACGGTTACCGCCTTACCATTGTGAGTATAATGCGATTGAGTTGGTGTGGGCTCAAATTAAGGGATATGCTGCAAGACACAATACAGAACCCCCATTTACCACAAAAAAAATGCTAAAATTATTAGAAGAAGCTTGTGAACATGTGACTAAAGGAGACTGGGAAAAGGTTGTGAATAGAACTGTTAAATTAATAAGGGAAGATTATGAAAGAGATGTGAAAATAGATAATATTATAGAAAACGAACATATAATTATTAATGTAGGTGATGATAGCAGTGACGACAGTGAAAATAGTAGTATGGACGAATCTGATTAATTATGGCCTTTTGTGGCACCTTTTTTGGTATCTTTTGTATTCATATGTTTCTTGTGTGCATATAAAGTATGTATATTCATTTTCATTCAAATATTCAGTTCGTTCAAATAAATTAAATAAACATATACATTTTTGTTTTATTAAACCTATTTAATCAGGTACAAAAACAAAACTTAATTGTTTTTTGTTCGAGAATAAATTGACATTCCACATCACTATTGTAATGTGTCAAACCGGCCATCATAGCGTGCCGCTAGTTTACGTCCATTTTCGCGACAACGCGACGTACATACTGTTTTTATAGCATTAAATCGGTCTGGATATTGAGTAAACAACCGAATTAATGTCTGGCAAATTAAATTTGTACTTATTTATGTACTTATAAAGAAAATAATGTTAAAATTACAGGCATCCTAAAATGGTTTCAAATCACAATATTTTACCTGCAAAGGTGTGATGCGCAGTAATAAACGCAACGTATACTATACCGGCAGCCAGACAGGCCGTATGCTGTTCGGAAGAGCCTAGAGAAAGACATATTAAAGAACCAGCTTTACTAAAATTGTTGTTTTTCCAACGTTGCTAGCTCTCGTACCAATAAAATTGAAAAGGTTTGACCTGAATATTTTTCTCCAATTTTGCATTTGAGCACATTCCAATTAACAATTTACCCTGCTATCTTGCTCTGAAGTCAACTTGTGAGAAGAGTGACTTTAACAGTAGATGCGTCAACCCTGAGCATCGACCGAACAAAATAAAGTAGGACGGAGGTCATAAAAGTTAAATCCCTTTTATAGAAAGCACATACATACATTTTGAGTGCTCCTAGACCTGTCCAATTGTCCAATTGTCCATTTACTTCTTAAGTTTTTTCGGAACAATTGTGGTATCATTAACTATGAAACCAATAACATTTTATGACGGCCTCAATAGTCAGTTATAATATCATCGCCTTGAACTTTAGCTCGGTCTCCACTTGAACCGTTACGAGAAAGCTTTTAAAGTTATCGCTTAAAATAATAATTTATTCCTAATGGAACACTTGAGATCGAGACGGCCCTTTTACTCCAATTTAAAGTAACACTTTACGATTGGATCGGAAGAAATGTGGAACCTCTTGTGGCTCATATTTTTTGCGATACATGAACATACCTATAATACTCGTACTTTTTCACATACCTACTTGCGTAGGTCAGAGTTCAGAATTGTTTTTGCGCCATGGTGTACCTAATACTCGAGAAAGGCAAAAAGAAAGCTTATTCTTTATTATGTTTCTAGATATGTGAAGTGCAATTCAAAGCTTTTGCCTGCATCTTCGTCCGCGGGTAGTTAGATTTTTAAAAATCCTATGGAAACTCATGGGGAACTCTTTATATTTCGGGACAAAATATACTATAGATATATCAATTATTGTAACATAATAAAGAAATTGTTCTTAATATATAGATGGGAATTAATTTTGATGACTTTATAAAAGCTACTTGTATCTTATAAACACTGTTAACATCTGTGTTTTATAATGGACTGAAGTAGGTATTAAAAGGGCACTGGCTTGAATACCATTCGAGATTAAAGTTGGGCACCCGGTCAAAAGTTGATGGGATCTTCAACTTCGGGTAATAAAAGTTACTCTAAGACAAAAGGTTTGATTTTTCTATTAATTGGTATTTTACTATAGGTATGTTAAAGTGTGAAGTTATGAGACTAGACAATCAATAATTTTACCCACTTTAGTTAAGTGTGTAAAATTCGATATGTAGTGTAAGAATTTAATCAGTACTAGCTGATGCCCGCGACTTCGTCCGCGTGGATAGAATTTTCTTTGCTATAAACCTCACGGAGCCCGAGACCTTTCCAACGAATACAAAACCGTGGAAATCGGTTCGTGCGTTCTGGAGTTATAGCGTCAGGAAGGAAAACCCGACTTATTTTTATATAGTAGATTTACATTGGTGTTTAAATTCAAGCATTTATAAATAGCTAAGAAATCCTATTAGGTTACTGGCACAGAATAATAACTAGTAGGTAACTAGCGTTAGTACTGGTAACTACCTAGGTACTAAAGTCACAGAATACTAACTAGTATGCTAAAGTCTTAAAAACACTGCAGCAAAGCAAAAATTGTGATTTGTGAAAAGCAGAAATCGTGATGTTTGCGTACTCATAAATATGCATTGACCACTGCGCAAGACAGTTCATCAAAACTAGTCTTTTATTAGACTTACGACCACGTTAAAATATGTGTTTGGATCGTTGCGTACTACGAAGAAATTGTTGACACGTACATAAACAAAAGCTTCCGTATTATGCATTTGTAAATAGATGTTAAACCAGGAACGGAATGGTTTGCGCAAGTGATATCGAGATTAACCTCGATTTTTTGTTAAATTATCGATTTCGATAGATCGGAAGTGATGCCACTTTCTGACCGAGAATAGATCGTATGTGTTTGCTTTTTATTTAGAATCATCTGTAAGCAAATGATAGGTAGTATACGGTACGGTGCACATGCATAATTATTATACAAAAACTTCCTTTAAAATGTCTTCCCTTCTCAGAAAATTTTCTATTTTGGATTGCTTTAAACAAAGTTATCTTTAACATTTTTAAGTGCATTGTATTACATAAGTAATTTCTTGGCATACCTAATCGGTATATTATAGTATAAGTAAGTAAAATACTGCAAAATAAGTGTAATTAAAGTGCAGTTACAATTATTATTATAAGAAGTGAAATTGCACAATTGAAGTGTAACATTGACAATTGGGGCTATTCTATATGCATCAATATAATAAGCAACAATAATATTATGATATGAAGCTTAGGTTACATTTTATAGTGTGATTGAGCAGAAACCACTCATGGAATGCGGCTTGGTGGTCATTATGTGGCGACAAGGGACTTGTGAGTAATGAGTGCGTGTCTGTATGTACCCACCTTCGGCTTCCGTGTGAATTCCCTTATAATCATCGTTATTGCGATGCTTCGAATGTTTGGTTTGATTCAGATCTCAGAGCCTACTTAATGACAAAATTATAATATTCTATTCCTTCTACAGATGCAAACGCATATTGAAGATTATTATTGTTATTTAGAAATAACTGCCGCACAACACAACCTAAACGTTGAACCGATCTTGACGAAATTTGGCAGGGAAATAGCTTTAATCTTGGAGACGGACTTCGGCTACTTTTACCCCGAGAAACCAGTTCTCGCGGGAGTCGTTGTTTAGGCACATAACCGCGCGGCGGCGGCACAAGACCGCAAGAAATGTGGACGTCCACACGAGAGCACTTTGTCCAGCCGTGGCCATCCATTAGTTGATAAACAAGAAGACGTAACAGACACGCTAAATAGTTATTTGTGTTATATGGGGCCAAAGAAATTTTTTGTTCCCCGAGGGCGTTATTTTGAATTCAGAGCGAAGTGAAGGATTCTAAAGTAGAATCATGAGCGTAGCGAGGAATTCAATATACGCCGCCCGAGAACAAAATATTTTGGCCCCGAATGACACACACTATTTTTCATCATTAATTCATTACCTATGAGAAAAAGCTAGAAGTATCAACATACATACATACATACATAGTAGATGTATAGGTCTACATCGTATATTGAAAGTTTAAACATAACTCAAATTATTATTAAATAATTAAACATTAATATTTATGTTGGATAAGTATGGGCGTACATCCGATCGACAAATTGATCACGTGACTAATCGAAGACAACAGCTTCTCAAACATATTTGAATTTCGACACATAGCACGAACGCGGACCAAGCAGAAGAGAGAAATATAAAGTCCCATGTGGTTAAAATTAAATTTTGCTCCCGCTATCCTCTGAAGCCAATATTCGTTTTTCGAATAGGGATGATGAAAATATATTTTATTAGCAAGAAAAAGTTAGAATTATTTTGCTATAATCCGCCAACAGAAAAAAATCGGTATGTACGGTCAAACATGCAGTAACAAGCTAAGCACCGTTCACCTTCCCAATCAAGCAAGAAAGCAAAGTTCCCAAGCAAGCAATGCCACCACCACTCACTTGCACCACCACACAAGACTTTTACACTAATGCTGCTTACAGTATTGTAAAGCCGACTGAGTGTGGATGCTGCGGTGTCGGGGCGAAACGTGCGTCGAGATTAGTGTAAAAGTCTTGTGTGGTGGTGCAGGTGGTGGCATTGCTTGCTTAGGAAGTTGAGTGGTGCTTAGCTTATTGTTACTGTATGTTTGGCCATACAGATTTCCGCAGAGTAACGCCTGCTTCTATCCAAGATATTTTATTGTTCCAGATACGCTTTCGAGATGTCGCTCCACAAGTTGCGTCGTGCGTATTTCATCGAAATGGGGGGAATGTGAAGAGTAATGGCGACTGCGATGGCGACTCCCGCGCACGAGGTCTACCTGCACGGCAATGAGTTGCGGCCTCAGCACTCTAGGGAAGGCTCGCGGGATTCGGGAATCTTCCACACCACCAAGGGCCTTTGGAATGCACCGGGTCAGAACAACTGCTTTCTGAACAGCGCAGTGCAGGTGAGTTACAATAGAAATAATCCCCTAAGAACAAAAAACTTTTTTTGGCCTTAGAGTATACCAATGCTTTATTATTTTGTCTATGATAAAATCTACTTTAGGTTCTTACTCCTTATTCACCTTTACTCGTTTGAGTAAGCACTGAGTAAGGTAATTTAATTCAAGTATACCTACATTTTATGTTCGGTGACATATCCAATATAACGGTGAGCACTCATTAACACTGGACCATCTTCGTTTTACTGCTCATTCAAAAGTAACACTATTTTCTAAGGAATAGAGTTTACTTTAGAATGTCTTTGTAAAAATAATACTGGCTTTGGACGTCGAGGGTCGGACGATGACGTGACTCTACCAATAAATGAGAACCTGTTTACGTTGAGTCGTGGTCAAACACTATGTGCAACGGCAGTGGGCTCAAAACCCAGAAGTTGTACATCATCATCAGTTCAGACTATAGTTTGCAGCCACCACTGCTGGGCATAGGTCTCTTAAAATGATCGTCACAGAATACGATCTCGTGCCCCATCATCCAACGACACGCCTGAAGTCTCCCATCCACATAGTGGGGGTCAACGCTGCGCCTCGTGCGAGGTGACCATCCCAGCAGTTTGGGACCCCGGTTCCATCGGTTCTTTGAGTCATGTAGGTGCATAGCGCGCGTAGGTCCCACATTGCTGTTGTCGCGCGCCCCATTGCCTTCGCGTGTAGTGAGTGTGACATGATTCCAAATCGGAAAATCCAGAAGTATAGTAAAACCAAGGCGCAGTCTTTTTTGAAAGCTTCTGAAAATAAGCTTTATTTATTCAAGCATAGGGGTGGTAAAGGATATGCGACGCAAGAGGCAAGATCCAGGCAGCTGGAAGTCTATGTAAAAAGTAAACCTATGTCCAGCAGCTGTGGACGTCGATAGTTTGATAAAGAAGAAGAAGGGGTGTCAACTCAAATTGTGTTTGTTTCCATATACCAATTTTAACCGGATTTCGAAGTGAAGCCGAGAAAGCGTCTTTTAATGATTTTATTATTGATTTCCTTCTGAAATTTTTACCATTAAAAGTCGCTGTCTAGGCTTCACTCGTATGCGTACTGGACCATACTTTGCTGCTTGTCCCAACAAAATTAGCTTATGATAGGCGTTTAGTGTGTTCAGGGCATAATGTCACCACAAAACGAACCTATGACCTCATCAAGAACTTTATTGTATTTTTATCACTACATATAGTTGATATATTTTCCAAAGTCTTGGAAAGAACTTTTCCAATTAGATAAGTAGGTTTGTCAATGTAACTTTCACTTTCGCACGAGTTAGAGACCTTCAGATATGTTTTTCCTAATTTGCGAAACCGATTCCGATTTCGTCATTATCAATAAATCCTTAATAACTTGTTTTATCAGTTTTGATGTAATGTAGACGACAATCTTACGCATCGTTTCCTTTGTGGGGTCATAAGATCTGGTTTCAATTTTTTTCTATTTTGGGTAAAGAGTTGCGGTTAGACATGTTTATAAAAAATATTACCTACACCTAGATTTAAAGCAAGTCGAAAGATAATTAGTTTAATGCATGGACGTATAAAAAAGGTTTAATGTTATAGAAAAAGAAGTAAAGACGTACTAGATAGAGCGCGTGGATTTTGGTTTGGTTTAGAGATTTGAATTTTGAAAAACTACTCACTTACTACTAAAAACTAACCCAGCCTCGCCAGCGGGATAAGATCGATCCATGCAAGAGACCTATGCCCAACAGACACAAGTGGACTTTTATTTGTATGTTTAGGTATAAGATTTAATTCGATCGATCGTATTCGTATTCTGTGACATTAGCGTCAAAGTAAAACCAACCATAACAACATTGAATTAGACCTCAATTTCGTGTATGCATTCTATATAGGAACGTTTACGTATACGATACGCTTCAAATTAAAATCGTTTGTACTGAATTTGTGACTTTAATTCAGTACAATTCAAATACAAAAAAACATATTCGTATTCCATGATAAAGTAAATGAACCTTTCATCTTACTTTGACGCTTATATCATCGAATACGAATACGATCAATCGAGCTGAATCTTATACTAACTCTACTGTTGAGACGACGATGGCAACCACTAGAAAGGTATCATATAAACCACTAGTAGTAGTGTGAAACACTAGGGAGCTTTCCCAATGGGCTCTACTTCAGTTTTATATTATGGAGGCTGTTAAAAATGATCACGTTACTCCGACACGCATTATTTAGTACGCACGCGTGATGTGATTCCAGCGTCGTTACCCGGTTGATAAACCGATCCAATTTACATCCACGTAATTACGACTACAGGTATCTAACAGAGGTAAGACAAAAACGGTTCATGGCTCTCCCACTATACGATGAAGACGGGGGCCTCATCCAATTAAAATACCTTGGTAAAAACCCTACCCACGTTAGAAAAAACAACATTAGTACTTAGGAACAATATAAATACAATATTGCTGCTAGTAAAAAAAATTAAAATTGTAATAATATGTACCTACCTACATACTTATGTTGGTAGGTACATATTATTTAGATATCATACGTAATAGAAAATCAAACGAACTTACCTGTAAGTGACGTTCGATGACTATTAAACGAAGCGATTCGCCCGAGAGATTACACTTTTTTACTAGTAGTAGCACGATCAGTGGTGCTGCCATCTACACAATTTTAGAGCAAAAATTTAAAAAATTAATATTTGCTCTAAGGTGGGTATTTCATAAATTCATACACGTTTGCCCCCTATGGCCATCGTGAGTCACTATTTCGTGCAAATCTGGGGAAGATCCTGGGTTAGGGTGGGAGTGTAATCTCTCGGGCGAATCGCTTCGTTTAATAGTCATCGAACGTCACTTACAGGTAAGTTCGTTTGATTTTCTATTAAACTTCACGATTCGCCCTTCGAGATTACACTTTTTTACTAGTAGATGTTTAGAGTCGCACGAAATGGTAGTAGGAAACTGTTATTTGGGGAAAAAAGAGAGATTTAGTCGAACAATAATTAGGGTATTAGGCTTTGATTATCTTAATAATTAATTATATGTAAATAATATGAAAAACAATATTTAATAATATACACAACTCTATGAGTCGTTGATCGAGACTAACCGAAAACAGAGCGAGCAAAAAACGTCTGAGGCATCGACAGCTACTTCTCTATTATAAAACTTCGCAAAAGTTTTTGATCTGCCAGTCCAACCCGCAGTTTTTTTGACATCTATGCTAACACCGAAGTAGCTGCGTGTCTTGCGCTATGAGCGCTAAAGATGTGTTTATGCCGATTTCAGTTAGGGTAGCCTTAATCCAACGACTTAATGATTGGGAACTTACAGCATTAAAGGGCTTTCCAACACTGATTAATAAAGAATCACAATTAGATTATCTTTTATCCGCTGAAACAAGTAAATATTGCCCTAAAGTTCTAGCAGGACAAATGGAAGGTCTTTCATTGATATAAGAAGAAGAATCAAGATCGGTGGCGGACGGTTCACGGTACTGATCTTGATTATATCTGTGATATTAATAATGAAATTTTCGTTAATATATTTTTTAATGATGGACACTTTAATCAACGACAGTGTCTGTACTCTATGAGCAGTAACTAGAGCCAAAAGCGTTGTTAATTTTCGAGACAACTTATCAAAAGAAGGACTTTCATTAGGGTACCAATCACCTGAATAATCTAGAACCATTGACGGGTTCCAAGTAAAATTATATTTTGGAAGTGGGGTTCGCAACTTTTAAACTCCTTTCATAAACCTCGTATCCCTTGGATCATTCATCATCAATCACAGCATCTAAAAGAAACGATAATGCTGAACTGATATTATATTGTTTTAAATTGCTACCAGCTAAGGACGCTAACATCACGTCTGCAGCCTCCGAAAGGGAACCTTGTTTCAGGAAGGTTTGCTTAATAATACTCCGGCAACCAGGGTAAGACTCTCTCGAAGTTTGTGATTGGCACTATAAGAAGATAATAAATTGCTAATAAGTGCAAATTCAATAGGCTTTAGTAACTTTTTAAAAAGTGGATACCAAGGTTGTGTAGGCCACAAAGGGACTACAACAATACCAACATTTGGCCTTATCGGAGATAATTTTTTGTAAAACTTTTAAAATTAAACAAAACATAAGAGGAAAAGTATGTGGACCAGACCAAAGTAAAAGCGTCAACCCTACATGCTTCCGGGTCTCTATGCCAAGAAACGAATTTGTCACATTTGGTCGATTGAACTTTTTGCATATAAGCTGAAAATCCCTGTCAGCTAGCTCCCACTCAACATCAGCATGAATGCGGCGGGATTCCGCGTCTGCGACATAGTTGTCCTTAGAACTTATGGGAGACGCAATGACAAACAAATGTCGCTCTTCACACCATTGCCAAATACTTATTAAGATGGGGAAATCGAGGATATATATGCAGTAAAATTATCAATTCGTAAGATAATTTTGCAGTTACGATGATTATGGGCAAACATTTTCAATCCAAAAAATGCCGCAGTCAGCTCTAAGTAATTAATGTGTTCAGTTAATTCCTTTTTAGACCATTGTCCACTAGATCTTTGGCCTAAACAGCTGATACCTCAATCAGTTCGGGACGTCTCAGAATAAATCTCCAGCTTGTAATCGCCGGATCAAATAGGACTGGCGCAATTGTCAATATTATCAAGCCACCAGACGAAATCTTCGCGTGAAAACTCCGGTCGACTAATATATTGATCGTAATAATCATTTTCTTTTAAACTAAGGTATTTAGTTCTCTCGAAATTTTTTATGTATAGCCAACCGTACTGCGTTGCGGCAAATAGATATCAACAATCCTATTAAATGAGCAGAATTACGTAACTTACATCTTTTTAATTTTGAAAAGTGTAAAAGTCCTAACTTGATCTTAAGTTTCTTTTCTACCGGAATGCTAATAGTAAGATTATCAGAATTTAAAAAAGAATCCCAAAAAAGGTTGCAGTTCAGCTTGGTATGCTTATGCTTTTTTGTAGGTTTATTGTAAAACCTAACGACTGAAGTAAATTTGAAGTAATTTTATAATTTCGTTCACAATCTATGTAATTATTACCAAATAATAAAAGATCATCCAATAGATAACGGACAATAAGCCTTGTTTACGCAAAAATTGCATTACTGGACGCATGATTTTCGTAAACACATATGGGCTATATTGAGACCAAATGGTAAAACTTGAAATTCAAGTTTTTTCCGTTACTTTTTCTTTTTTTTTTTTTTTTTTTTTAACAAAGAAAATATTTAATAGGAATTGACCCCCACATGGTTCACACTCACTTACAGCGCCAATACATATAAGATAATTTATCTCTCTAGTCATGCGCAGTTTTTCTGTATCAGACTTACGGCTATTCGGCGAACAAGACTGATGCTGACAATCTTTAAAATAGGGAGTTGCAAACCGTTAACGCAAGATAACACTACGGAATCATTTGTGATTTGCGACCAAATATGATAAAAAAAAAATTTAGTCCACCAAAAGTTTATCCAGCCTGCGTGTAAGATTCGACCGCTTCGATTAACGAAACGATTGGTGATATTCGCCGCGCGTCGCGTCGGTTGCAGCTTGCGCCCACCAGCCGTCTGGGTCTGTCTCGCTGGTGCCCGGCGAGGCTGCATCTGCGGCGGTGGCGGGCCCCTCTAGTTTAAAGCCCTCGATGTTGCTTCTTTCAGTTCTACATTTTTTAGTGGTACTTTTGACTTGGCAGGGGTAGGCTTTAATTCAGTGGGTGTCTTTATAATTTTAAACTATCGATCGCCTTCATCGATTTTAAACTATCTTGTAGAACACTACCAAAAAAGTAAGTTATCACTTTTTAGATCCTTTACGTTATCTTTAATTTTTTTTATTAAGGCAGGAAAGCAAAAAATTTGGCATGCAAATGCATGTGGCATAAGAGCCTGCCTGCATGGCTAAGAGATTTTAACGTATTACCTTTAAAAACTGTCATCGTCAAACCCAGTATTCAAAACAGACGTGACCGTGTTGGCTAGACAGGATATGACAGTAGACAACACCATCTGTTTATCAAAATATTAGACCATCTGCTAGCAATGTCCTCATGAACATTTTTACAAAACTTCTCTTCCCGCACATGCTCCTCACCTAGTAAGGACAAGATATCAGGCTCTAGCTCTTGAATACTTTCTGCAGGCGCATGTTCTACAGGCGGTTTAACCGCAGGAGTAGCTGCAGGTATAACATCGGAGCGCAGCCTAAGGAAGCTGTTGGAGCGGTCATAGGTATAGCAGTTGTCATTGAAATTGAGTCGATGATAACTTCATATGTGGACCCTGTGACAATAGGTATTTGACCTATTTTTAACAAATTCGCGATACAAACTCACGGTTTGTACTCTAGAAATAAAATATAAATATATATAAAATAAATAATAAATAAATTCATGCCATAGCCTCTCGGACTATGTTCTAGAACCTGTACAAACACTGTCCTAAATTCATGATACAAACTCACAGTTTGTACTCTATAATTGAATAACAGCGACTCACAAAAAAAAATAATGTTATAAAACTATATAAATTCATGACATAGCCTCCCGGACTATGTTCTAGAACTTGTACAAACACTGTCATAAATTCATGATACAAACTCACGGTTTGTACTCTAGAATTGAATAACAGTGACTCACAAAAAATAATGTAATAAAACTATATAAATTCATAACATAGCCTCCCGGACTATGTTCTAGAACTTGTACAAACACTGTCATAAATTCATGATACAAAATCACGGTTTGTACTCTAGAATTGAATAACAGCGACTCAGAAAAAATAATGTAATAAAACTATATAAATTCATGACATAGCCTCCCGGACTATGTTCTAGAACTTGTACAAACACTGTCATAAATTCATGATACAAAATCACGGTTTGTACTCTAGAATTGAATAACAGCGACTCAGAAAAAATAATGTAATAAAACTATATAAATTCATGACATAGCCTCCCGGACTATGTTCTAGAACTTGTACAAACACTGTCATAAATTCATGATACAAACTCACGGTTTGTACTCTAGAATTGAATAACAGCGACTCAGAAAAAATAATGTAATAAAACTATATAAATTCATGACATAGCCTCCCGGACTATGTTCTAGAACTTGTACAAACACTGTCATAAATTCATGATACAAACTCACGGTTTGCACTCTAGAATCAAGGAACAGCGACAATACAACAATGTAATAAAAAACATAGAAATTCATGACATAGCCTCCCGGACTATGCTCTAGAATATATGGTGCCATCCAAAAAACAGCGATTAACCTTACAGTTTAAACTGAAGTATAATAATGGTTGTATTAGCCTTACAGACAACTCATATGCACCAGGCGTCACGAAATATAAAAATAATTAAAATGATCTAAGTAGGTCAAGGCCACGCCGGCCAAGCCGGGCGACAGCGGCGGCGCCAGCGCTTTGTCGCCCATTGCCTGTAATTACTTATTCGAAAACGAATGGTATTCGAAATTTAAAAATGTTACTAACCTTCATGTTGCGATGCCTCTTGCAAGGACGCATTATCACTAACAGAACAATGATCACGTTCCAAACTTGAGCTGGTACTACGGTATCGTCGTTTACGGCGAACTCGAGACATCTTTTTCTCCAACTTTCTTATTTTTCGAGCTAAATACTCCTCTTCGTTATGTTGTTTTCTTTTTCCCATGATAAACACTAGGAAAAAACACACTAAAACCACCTAAAAACTCTATAGACTAATTAAGATTAGAAAATACGTGCGCGATGGCAGCCACACAAAACGTGTATGAATTTATGAAATACCCACCTTAGAGCAAATATTAATTTTTTAAATTTTTGCTCTAAAATTGTGTAGATGGCAGCACCACTGATCGTGCTACTACTAGTAAAAAAGTGTAATCTCGAAGGGCGAATCGTGAAGTTTAATAGTATTTTTAAAGTGGTGTAGTATAGCTCCAAAGTAAAAGTAGGTATTAGGTATGCTGAGTATCGAAGTTCTTTTAAATAGATTTAATGCAATAATGGAACTGTAATGAAAAATTCCAAGTTAGACATACTACGTTAGGGATGAAGGATAAAACGCTTTCTGCACGCTTAATGCATGAAACGCTGGAGTGTGCCACAACACAAGGTACCTCTTCGTATAAGGAAAAAGCGTGAATTGTTGGCACGAGCGGGGAATGTAACAAAAAAACGAGTTATCCTGCAAAAGGAATTTGTGTCTGGGGATGCGACGACGTGGACAACTCAAAGATTGCGTCCCGCGTTGATTGATTATAAGGACAACTCGCATTGCTCTCCTTCGATAAAAATTGAAATACGTTTGCAATCATTGTGGAAATGATTTTATTTCTACCGTTCATAATACTCATTCGTTTTACGTAATTCGTACAATAAAGAATATTATTTCAAATTCAAATTTATTTATTTTACGCAGGCCAACCTGTGGCTCTTATGACATGAGTCATGACTCTACCACCGGTTCGGAAAGCGGATTCTGCTGAGAAGAGCTGAGAAACTCAGCAATTGCTTTTTTTTATTCGATGACAAGACAGTCCTTGACTGCGATCTCACCTGATGGTGAGTGACGATGCAGTTTAAGATTGTAGCGGGCTAACTTGTATGGCAGTGAACATTCAAACCTTAACCCTAAAAAATCTCTGCTCTTCTGCTGCTCTTTTCAAAATAACATAATCATTTTACAATATTATAATGTTGCTATTACATTGTAATAAGTTTTTTATACTATCTTGTGGGCAGCTGGATGCCCAGCCGATTTAGCCCATGCAACTTTGTTAGAATAGAATAGAATATTTCCACAATGAGGGGAAGTTCCAAAAATGCGTACTACAATTCAATGCATGTTAACGGGCAGGCAGAAAGCAGCCCCATTCCCGCCGGTGGAACCCATTCACGAGCATGACGCATGATCCAGCAGTTGCTTCGCTCGACCATATTTGAGGGAACGTAACAAACCGCACCACACGACACCACCATTTCATTCATAAATCTTGGCGCTAGCAGGCAAAAGTTTATTTAGCAGGTCATATTAAGTGTTTTTCATACTCATTTGTTTCCGATTTGGTGATCTCTGTCTGTGATTTCGAAATGCATATATTTTGAACGATAGCATAAACCCAAACCAAGCAAGTTCTTTAAATTTTTGTATGTCTGTATGTTTGTTTGTACAGGCTAATCCTCAACTGCCTTCAACTTTTTTCTTACGTTTCTCATTTATTTACTTCTTCTACGTGATGAGTTTCTCTAATAAACTTTATAAACCCACTCTCTTACTACTCCATTTCGATAATATATCATCCGACCTACGTTTGCGTTCCCATAAAATCTACACAGCTAATGGGACCACGAGATAGCCCTATCAATCTTCCTAACAGATTTAAAAATTGCCTCATTGTCTCGTGATCATCCTATTTTCAAATTAAACCTCTCGGTCATTGATCTTGTAGCAAGTGTGAGTCGTGGCACAGAGGTGCCTCAAATACAGCCACTTTCATAGTCAAAATATTATGTTGTAGGTTAGGGATCTGCGGGACCTGAGTTAGTAGGTACAATCATTCCCATTTTGGGTAATTTTTCATATATTCATACTAGTACGATAGAATATACGATAGATAGTTCATAATAGTACGATAGATGCGGGTTGTTACGTTCCCTCAAATATGATTGAGCGAAGCAACGGCTGGGTCATTCGTCATGCTCGTGAACGGGTGCACCGGCGGGAATGGGGCTACTTTAGTTGTGCCCATCAAGTTAGTCGGTATGTATTTTTGAAACTTCCCTCATTGTGGAAACACTGCATATATTGCATAGTATTTATTGTATTGTAAGCTTGTTTTGAAAACAGCAACCGCCGAGTTTCTTGCTGTTTCTTCTCGGCAGGAAGGGCATTCCGAACCAGTGGTAAAGCCAGACGATTCAAAAGCACTTACTTGTAAAAAGTTTATTTGAATAAAAAATATTTCTATTCTATTCTATTGTAGTAGTTACCATGTCGCCAACTTTGATATACTTTTCTATACCTAAAGGCGTCAATCGCTGGAATGAAATCACAAGCCTCAATACGAATTCTTTTACAATACGATTACGACAAACGACGACGACGACGACGACGACGACGACGATACGACAAAATACGATATTCCGATTTCCGGGAAAATAAAGAGTTCCTATGGGTAATGGTGTATAAAACCTAGGTATAATATCCAAGAGGACGAAGTTGTGGACAGGAGCTAGTATGAAAATAAAACGTGCCTCAGTACGCAGATGCAATCTCATGAGGTAGAGATAACAATGACATGATGTATGAAGACTGAAGAGCCCTTTACAAAGCCTGACGAGCTTGAGGAAATGGTGACCGATAAGCCTTATCAAGGTAATTAGTAAAAGGGCACAGCTATGCGATTCTCTTACGTAAAATACAATTTACATCGGTTGCGCATCGAGCGTTATTTTAGATGTTGCAAATTTGGTAATTACCAAATTTGCAATAGCTGTGCCCTTTTACTAATTACCTTGATAAGGCTTATCGGTCACCATTTCCTCAAGCTCGTCAGGCTTTGTAAAGGGCTCTTCAGTCTTCATACATCATGTCATTGTTATCTCTACCTCATGTACATATTACCTCTGCTAATACGGTCTTTACTTCATGTAAGTAAACTAGCGGCACGCTATGATGGCCGGTTTGACGTTTGTCCGCTCATGAAGTTCCGTATTAATTGATAACGACTTTGAAGGAAATAATTGTATTACTTTATTGACGATAGTGATGTGCAGAGATTCATAAATTTTATCGAATGTAGTTTTAGGTTTAGGACTCAAAATTTATTTATTAAATTGATTTCTAAAATGTATACAAGTGTAGAAAAATCAGTTTGCACCATTTAAGGGGTGAATGTACTTGTGAATATGAACAATTTTCACTATGTGGACAAACCTCTGAAATCGCAAAAAAATATCAGCTGTTTCATACAAAAGGTAAAATTTTTATTTTTATATGATATATACCACAACTCGGCATTTGGTTTTCTAAATTGAAAATTTTTAAAAATGGAATCTAATACGATCGTCACATAGGATCGCTGGCTAGCACAACTACTACCTCCGGCAAACTCAAATTAATAAGGGAAGATTATGAAAGAGATGTGAAAATAGATAATATTATAGAAAACGAACATATAATTATTAATGTAGGTGATGATAGCAGTGACGACAGTGAAAATAGTAGTATGGACGAATCTGATTAATTATGGCCTTTTGTGGCACCTTTTTTGGTATCTTTTGTATTCATATGTTTCTTGTGTGCATATAAAGTATGTATATTCATTTTCATTCAAATATTCAGTTCGTTCAAATAAATTAAATAAACATATACATTTTTGTTTTATTAAACCTATTTAATCAGGTACAAAAACAAAACTTAATTGTTTTTTGTTCGAGAATAAATTGACATTCCACATCACTATTGTAATGTGTCAAACCGGCCATCATAGCGTGCCGCTAGTGTAGTAAGTGCATTATCTCTTAACTATGATGGGAGACTCAAGACATAGAGTGATTTTTCATTTTATCATCGTCACGTCGTGGTACCAACGCGTATATTATAAGACTAGCCGCGAACTATAAGAAGACCCGCGACTTCGTCCACGTGGATTTAGTTTTTAAAATCCCTCGGGAACTCTTTGATTTTCCGGGATAAAAAGTAGCCGTTATGCAATTATTTTTGTAAAACCTGATTTTAGCTTAAGTCTCGTTTAAGTGCATATGTATAATATTGAGACAATAAATATATTTAACACTAAGTACGTCACTCTCCAGGTCCTCGACTATCCCCATGCGAAAAATCACGCCGATCCGTAGCCCTGTTGCGACGTGATTGAGGGACAAACCAACAAACCAACAAACAAACACACTTTCGCATTTATAATATTAGTAAGGATTTGTTATGACTACAATAAGCCCTCGTTATTTCATACATTCATACAAACCAATGTTTTTAAAACTTAGATAGAACAAAGTAATATTTTTGATCTCTTCGAAAACTTATTATTGTGTGAACGAGAAATAAAGCATTGGTTATAGGCTCCTGAA
This sequence comes from Oeneis ivallda, assembly GCA_029955525.1. Taxonomy (NCBI): domain Eukaryota; kingdom Metazoa; phylum Arthropoda; class Insecta; order Lepidoptera; family Nymphalidae; genus Oeneis; species Oeneis ivallda. The sequence goes on along the minus strand of JARPMR010000012.1, from coordinate 18,798,850 downwards.
ACGTAATTCCCTGTAATGATCGTGCCCAGCGTTTCTAAACAATCCTCTTTGAACAGGTGCACGTGTGCTTACATAAGTTATTTTACAAACTATCAAGTGTGCCTCTCACGTACACTCACTATGTTTACATTTGGCGCCATTGCTTTCTGTGGTACTCAAAGTTCAACTTTATCTAAAGGTACGTATCTACGTCGACGATTTTTATTTACAATGTAGAATAAAATAGCAATTTAATAAGCTATTATGTACACATAAAGAACCATAAAGAACCTAAAAAAATTTTACGTAAGGGCTTTGTCCCAACTTACATTCGTACATCAAAAAATAAAAAACCGGCCAAGTGCGAGTCCGACTCGCGCACCGAGGGTTCCGTACTCTAAAAGTAAAAGTAAAACGATAAAATTCAATTAATTTACTTATTTATCGCCATAATTATTTCTGATTTTTCGATTGGTAAACTTCGGAGATAGGGGGGGGGGGTACTTTTGAATTTCAAAGCCCCGATGTTCCCCCATTTTTAATAAAACCTAAAAAAATTAAATTTTCGATATTTTTTATTCTGAAATAGTCGCGGACGGCGAGTCTCACCATAAGGGTTCCATTTTTACCATTTTGGTACGGAACCCTAAAAATGGTCGTTTGTATACATGTACATTGTACAAGCCAAAGAAGTCTGGTAAGAGCATAGATTTACTTAAAAATAGGACTATTAGCCATGGTGAACATGGCTAATATTCCGCTTTTCCCATCAAATAAGCGTAAAGCTTGTGTTAGGAGTGTAACGAACGTGCAAAACGTGGAGATTGAAGCCGTGTCGTCGCGTCACGTCGACTTCTTGGTTTTCTATTCGCGTATAGCCGTACATTGTACAAGCCAAAGAAGTCTGGTAAGAGCATAGATTTACTTAAAAATAGGACTATTAGCCATGGTGAACATGGCTAATATTCCGCTTTTCCCATCAAATAAGCGTAAAGCTTGTGTTAGGAGTGTAACGAACGTGCAAAACGTGGAGATTGAAGCCGTGTCGTCGCGTCACGTCGACTTCTTGGTTTTCTATTCGCGTATAGCCGCGAATAGAAAACCAAGAAGTCGAACCGTTAACCGTTGAACTCCACTTTATTATTGAGATAAGAAAAGAAAAATTAATACTTACTTAGCTGTGGGAGATAGTCGAGAATTTACGGGACTTAACATGAATAATAAATACCTAATCAAATGTTCTTCCCTACCTACTAAACTGTTACACATGCTATGGCAATTAATCCGATTCTAATTTCGAGCACGTAACCTGTATCCAGCAACAGCACACCGCCTATAAAGTCCCGTGACACGAATTCTTCGTAGCACTGCGCAGCAAACCAACACAAAACACATCGTCAAACGAATCCATAAACACAAACGAGCTTGTTTACGTACGGTGTGCAGCAAAGCTTACTCGTATAAGCCGCCTTCACCAAATATGTGCGAGGGATGGATGTCAAACGTGCTTTAGTACATAATAATTCAATGGTCAAACATCATGAATGTGCTAATACAACTTCTGCTACTGCTACAAATACCTACATAGCTGGTCGACTTAAATCTGAACTTTTCCAAGACAAACTTGCTTCCCCTAAGATGCGTATATTCAATAACAATAATAGTTTTTACTAAAGGCAAAAAACCCAGTACTTGCATATAAAACTTCTGGGCATAAGCTGGGCATCCTGTCACCCACCATTTTGAGGATGCTGTTCTGAGACTTTCGGAGTCTATCCCAGAAGGAAGCTACAAAACCAAACCAGTAGGGCTAAAAACCACGAGAAATTTTTGGAACGTAGTTCCTTATCGCGCGGTACGGAAGGGGCTAGACGGAAAAAATTAAGGAACCGACACTCGACACATTTTTGAACCGACCTACACTTTTTTGTTGAATGTTAATTTTGCATTGTATTCGGTATTTTCGCCTTAGAACACGGCGTCTGCATGGCCTAGTGGATCGGGCAGTCGTCTAAAAGTTCAACGCCGATGGTTCGAATGTGGTTCGAATCCCAGCTCGACAGACTGAATTTTCTATTTTCTTATTTATTTTAAATAATTTCTACATGTGGAATTTTTCCCTAATTTTTTATTGTATAAATTGGATAAAATTTTATTGTACTACTAACGCCATCTGTTAACTCTTTGGTTTTGTAACAGAGCTGCAATAGAAATAAACTAAATATAATTTCGTCATCATCGTAGTTAATCAATTTAATACTAGATGACACCACTAGTTTATTACAATTCCTTCACTAAAATTAATCGAAAGGAACTACGTTCAATCCGGGTGTCCCTTGACACCTCTCAAGTTTTTTTGCTACCTGTTTTCTCGTGATATCCCTTAGAGATTTACGACCACGAGTAAATGAGTACACGAAATTATCTTTTGGCGGGCATCTTAGCCCTACAGACCTTGCTTGGGACATAATTTAAATGAATAAAATCTTGCAAGACAAGTTCAAAACAAGTGGATACACCTTACCAAGAGCCTTCTTTATTGTTGCTCACAATTAATTGCAAAGGTAGGAATAAATGGTCAACTTTTTGTGACGGCACCTGCGACATTCCGTCGTGCGCCCGATGCTGCTATTTCCGTCACAGATAAGTACATGTTATACGGCAAAGCATTAATAAATACTTCTACTGTGACATAAATATGTCACAGTAGAGGACTTACTGGGGATATTCGCGGATTAGAGCTCTCAATATCCCGTTATGGGCATTTATAAAAGTTGAATTTTTCGTTTATTTATTTAATAATCTTATGGCGTTTTATTAATAAGCGTTTATAAACTAGACAAGGCTCATTTTGTCAGAAAATTTATCACTCGTTTAGCACCACCCAGGAGTTTATATGCATGGAGCTTAGACCATTCAACCCAAATGGAGGTTAGAACTTAAGAACTTAGAGTTTTACTGTTATTTTTATGCGTAAACATAAAGGCGCACAGTAACATAGGTGAGACAAATTAATTTATAAATAAATGCAATCAAATTTGGGTTTTATTTCTAAATATTTCGTAACTCCTGAGTCCAGACAGATAAACAAAAGGTTCAAGTGCAATTTCACAAGTAGGTTTAGGTTTAAAGACATTTAATTCTCATAAAGACTTCAGTCACTTACATGAGAACTTAATTTAGAGTAATGCAATTACATGCTTCGCCATTATGAACATTTACTTATAAATACTCATTCAATGCATTAGTTTTAGTTCAAAGTTATTTGTATTACTCATAATGTAAGCAGCTAATTCAGTCTTAAATGCATTAAATGAGTGTACATTCTTTATGTGTGCAGGTATTCTGTTATATAAGCTAGCTCCTTCATGGGTAAGGGTTTTTCTGCCGTAGTTTGTTCTAATTTTAGCTATGTGAATGTGTGAGTGAATTCGGCCAAATCCCATTTACTACTGTTTTATTTACTTTTAAATAATAGAGTCCCGTTGGCACCCTTTGGGTACGGAACCCTAAAAACTATACTGACATGGCTGGCTAAAGTTCGAGTCACGGAGATGATAATGCTGCGGTGGATGTGCAACGCCACACGTTGCGATGGGCAACGCAAGGATCACATCGGAGGTAGGCTCAGTGTCCGTGATATCGGAGATAAGTTGCAAGAAGGCCGTCTTAAATAGTACGATCATTTAGCACGGAAAGCATAAAGCTACGTCAGTAATAGATGTCTTAACATCACCGTCCCTGGATCTAAATCTCGCGACCATCCAAAAAAGTGCTGGCTGGATCTTGTAAGTGCCGATTTGAGAGCCAATATATTGCGAAAATCGGATGCAGACAATCGGGCGAAGTGGACAAAAGCATGCCGAAAAGCGGACCCCACCTAGTGGGATAACACTAGTCGAAGAAGATTAAAAAAAAAGCCGGCCAAGTGCGAGTCGGACTCGCGCACCGAGGGTTCCATACTCCAAAAGTAAAAGTAAAACGATAATATTATATTAATTTGCTTATTTATCGTTAACTTTGTTTGTAGAGGTTTATTGTTAATATAAAAAAAACTATGCTAGTTAGAGCGTTGGTTTTATTTTTCCTGTAAAATATACATAAACCTCTATTGACCATAATTATTTCAGATTTTTCGATTGGTAAACTTCGGAGATAAGGGGGGGGGGGGGGGGACGGTATTTTATTCGACATTTTGGCCGATTAATCAGAAACTATTATATCTAGAAATAAATAAAAACTGTTTTAGAATGCACAAGTAAAGGCCTTTCATATGATACCCCACTCGGTATAATTATCTTACTTTGAAATTTTAAACCCCTGATTTTCCCCCTTTTTTAATTAAACTAAAATAATTTTCGCGTTGATTTTATTTTTCCTGTAAAATATACATAAACTTCTATTGACCATAATTATTTCAGATTTTTCAATTGGTAAACTTCGGAGATAAGGGGGGGGGGGGGGAACGGTATTTTTTTCGACATTTTGGCCGATTACTCAAAAACTATTATATATAGAAATAAATAAAAAACTGTTTTAGAATGCACAAGTGAAGGCCTTTCATATGATACCCCACTCGGTATAGTTATCTTACTTTGAAATTTCAAACCCCAGATTTTCCCCCTTTTTTAATCAAACTAAAATAATTTTCGCGTTGCTTTTATTTTTCCTGTAAAATATACATAAACCTCTATTGACCATAATTATTTCAGATTTTTCAATTGGTAAACTTCGGAGATAAGGGGGGGGGGGAACGGTATTTTTTTCGACATTTTGGCCGATTAATAAAAAACTATTATATATAGAAATAAATAAAAAACTGTTTTAGAATGCACAAGTAAAGGCCTTTCATATGATACCCCACTCGATATAGTTATTTTACTTTGAAATTTCAAACCCCCGATTTTCCCCCTTTTTTTATTAAAACTAAAAATAGTTTTCGATTTTTCTTTATTCCAATGATTTTGGGCCACTATTATACACAACTATGCCAAATTTCATGTCGATAGCTTTAATAGTTACTGAAATAATCGACTGTGACAGACGGACGGACAGACGGACGGAGAAAGTCTCACCATAAGGGTTCCATTTTTACCATTTTGGTATGGAACCCTAAAAAACTATAGGTATATCTATCATCTGTCAGATTGTTTGATAATAATAAAGGAGGCTTAAAACGGGCGTCTCCACGCTTCACCAAGACTCAAGACGATATCGTCACGGGTCGCCGCGCGCCGCGTCCGTCCGGAAGGAACGACGTGGGAAACGACACGCCTCTCTTTAATTCACCTGCATAATGCGTGCATGTGATAATTAACATATGTGGTATAAATATATATTACGCACAGATCTAGCAGTAAATCATTAAGAACACAAATGGTTAACATACAAAAAAACAGATTAGAACTAAAATAGAGCTTTTAAATTGATTATGAGCCATTTTGGAAAAGATCATCATTAACCCATCAACGGCTCACTATTGAGCACAGGTCTCCTTTCAGAGAAGGGTTATAGGCCAATAGTCTACCATGCTGGCCGTGTTCGTTGAATAAGATCATTAGATAATTAATTTATTGAAATCGGCCGTAAAACATCTGCAACCCCAACATGCGTTCTTGTTTTTGGAACGTAGTTCCTTATCGCGCGGTACGGAAGGGGGCTAGACGGAAAAAATTAAGGAACCGGCACTCGACCTCGACACATTTTTGAAACCGACACTTTTTTGAATGTGAACTTAGCATTGTGTTTTTTGTTGAATGTGAATTTTGCATTGTATTCGGTATTTTCGCCTTAGAACACGGCGTCTGCATGGCCTAGTTGTTAGGGCAGTCGCCTATAAATTCAACCGCGATGGTTCGAATCCCAGCTCGACAGACTGAATTTTCTATTTTCAATTTTATTTTAAATAATTTCTACATGTGGAATTTTTCCCTAATTTTTTATTGTATAAATTGGATAAAATGCTAACGCCATCTGTGAAAAACAATAACTCCACCAGAGTAACTCTTTGGTTTTGTAACAGTGCAATAGAAATAAACAAACTAATATAATTCATCGTAGTTAATCAATTTAATACTAGATGACACCACTAGTTTATTACAATTCCTTCACTATTCGGAAGGAGCTACGTTCCATCCGGGTGTCCTTTGACACCACTCAAGTTTTTTTTTTAAATAAATGTCATTCACCTAAAGATCTGTTCATTTCATAATTTAACGAAACACAGATTACAGAATACGGAGACCACCTATCTTTACGGAAGTGCGTTATCAAGTCTAAGCATCAGATAATATCCCACTTCCTACCTTCTGAAATTTGGACGATGAAATAAGAGCAGATCTAATGTGTTAATAATTATGGCTGTACTATTTGTTCCCTTGGATAACTACTTTATGAATGAATTATGAGAAATTTTAGTGTACCGTGTATAAATAGTAGTATTGGGTATTGTTGTAGTCGCGAGAAACCGTGAGAACTGAGATGTAGATCTGAAGCAATAATAACAATTTTTACAAAGGGTCAAATGTATTGCGTGCGATATAAGATTAGTTTTCTTTACACTTCAGGTATCAGATTTAAGTACTTAGTGTTGAAACGTTGATTTACAATCATATTAATTCAAAATTACTATTATTGCAGTAAGTAGGTATTATACGGGGTGGAAAAATTATTTAATAATTATGTTTCGTGCTGAGTGTTACTTTGTTAAACTAGCAATCTTTAGTGTCTCTACAATTTCATATTGTATTGAATAATTCAGAGTTTTTGATATGTCTTGCTAGTTTGAAGCGCAGCGTTGCGAGATAAGACAGAAGGTATAAGAAGATCTCTCAAAAACAATCACCAAAGTATTTTTTTATCTTATGGAAAGGTCGACACGAAATCTATGTCCTCCCGTGGAACGAGACGAGTCCATTCTTATCAGCGGCGTTCAAGTACCTTCATCGCTTGCAAGCTCTGGCTCTAGTTGCTACTGCTAGTTTTGTTTACTTAGTTGATTGCTGCCATCAACAATTAATTATTTTATTATTGTAGATCGAAGATGGATTGTACAGAAGAGTAGATGGATTTCATTGACGTCAGGTAAGCCTCTATTATGAACATATTACGCGCTCTACGGAACCATTAGACACACTGGTCTATCAATAGAGTGGCGCACGACACTGCACGGTTCACTGGACATTTTTTCGCTTGACAGGATCCTAAACTCTAATTAGAAGTTATTTTATGGAACAGACACCTATTATCTGCTTCTTCCTTCAATATTTTTTATTGTTATAATCCTACTGAATACAAAACTAGGTACTAATATTTCTATGTACTAATGTCGTGTATTAGTAGTGCCTACGTTTTTAATCTGTATCTAAGCAAAGTTACTTCGATAAGTTACTAACTTATCTAAGTTACTTTGTTCGCCAATTCAAACCGTGCTAATTCAAGCTTCATAGATAGCTTTGGTTAACAGAAATTTGATTAGCTCTTAAAGAGTTAATTAAATGAATCCAATAATAAACAGTTCATATTCAGTTGATAGTGGCTTAGTAACTAAGTAGTGGAAAGAAGTTTGTCATAATACGAAAATCTCACTGAATCGCTGAGGTAATTCTATTTTTTACCTGAAAGTTACTTTGTTACTCTATAATCGTAATCAAGATCAAACAAACCCGGCAAGTAGGTACGATTATGACAAAAACGTATTCCGTTTTTTGCAGTTACCGTAACCTATCGCCTTGAAAATTTTTCACAATATTACTGGAAAGTAGGTACCTACCTATGTTAAAGCATAGATAAATTATGTTAAAGTGACTGAACCGTAGCCTCGTGACCTGCGATTTGATGACTCACCAATTGTATCGTCTCAGTTTTTACTAGACTTGGAAAAAACGACTATTGTTCAAATACATCGGTGACTACACTTGAACGACAAAATGTTATCAGCTCATTTCGAATTTTATCGCCTTGTAATACAGACTATTTCGGCGTCTAGATGAAAGTTTGTTTTTTGTGCTTTGCTTGAGTCGTCACTTGAAAGACTTTATTGCATTTCTGTAAAACTAATAAACTAAAAAGCTTAGTTTATTGCCTATAACTCGCGAGAGATTTGTTTGAGTCGTTTGGTATTATCGCCTTAATATTTGGATAATTTATGAGCATTAAGCTTAAGGTTTAAGTCAGTTACAGCAACCTGACGAATTATCGAAACAAATAACCATTTTTGTGAAATACTGCAATCTTACATCAAACCAAAAATTTAAGGAGATAAAATAAATAATATTTTAGCGTAAGAGTGATCGTCCGTCGATAGGTACTAATAATATTTAAAATGCGTGTTTATTTGTTGGTTTTCCTTTACTCATGCAAAAACTCGATCAATTATTATGTAAAATATTAAAAAAAATAAAAATAGCATGTATCACTCTCCAGGACCTCAACTACTTGTATCAAGGCACAAAATACACATCGATCCTTGAAGGACAAACCAACAAAAAAACATAGTCGCATTTAAAATATTAATATCGAACTACGTACTCGTATGTATCTTGAAGTCGTGTGGGAAAATGCACCGAAGCAAGACAGAGTCGGATCTTTGGGGTAACGTTCTAATTGCCACAGGTGGTCAAAGGTTGGCTGATCACAGACAGACTATGCTATGCTCGATACACGCTTATGAGTAATAGTAATAAATTTATTCCACGTATATTCCATTTTTCCAAGGTAAACAAATGAGAAAAAACGTTTCAAGGAGAATTGCGGAACCGACAATCGTAGCCGGGCGCTTACGACGTTCTTATGTTTGGTTTTTCAATTGTTGCACGCTTTCATTGTCAGTGCAGCAAGAACGTCCTATGCGCTATGTTCAGCTCGTCGCTTACGGCTTTCTGCTAGAAACTCTTTGTTTTAAGGAAAGCTAAGAAAAATTTGATTAGGTATACATTGATATTCGTGTGGTTTATCAACCCGTGCCATAAACGTATGCAAATAATAGGTACTCTTATCTTACCTGTCTGTATCAATTTCGCGCTTTGCTCGCATAGTGGACTAATTTTATAAAAAAAAATCGTGTGGGTCATATTGTGTGGGCTTCAGTGGTAGAGAATATTCTTACAAGAGTGACAAGTGGACGTACTCTTCATTCAAAGATGGTACGCGGTACATTTTTCGAATGTCGACAGTTTGGATTTTACAAGTAGGTACTTGTGCAATTAATTATGATTGAGGTAAAGGTGACTGCTTTTCTGTCTCTATGCAGTGCACGCCCCTAGTAGGTGCACAGAGTAGGTGCATAGAGTGTAAAATAGCCTGATTTGCTATTGGAACATTAGAACAATGTACTTAATTTAATTACATTTCAACTGTTTTGTATACCTATTATAAAAGGTCAGACTGAATTTTAAAAAGCCTTTTGACGTAGTCGATAATCTGTAGTCTGTACCAATGTATATAGAGCAATTGCATAATTCTAGGATAAAATAACAAACAAGTAGGTATACCTTCAATCTAAAACAGTTTAAGTACTCAACTTTTTCAATAAATAAGCTGTTATAACTCCATAAGAAGTCATTGTAAAGAGGAAGTCAGACATTCGTTTAATGAACTCGTTTAGGATGTGGTTGGAAAGGATTACCTACGTGTAATTTTATCGTCGTATCTAACTGCCCATTATGCAAATGTTCTGCATTCATTGTATAGCTATCCACAGTTAGCCTTTGATAGCTGCAGTCTGCACACATGACATTAGGAAAATTGTTTTCTGAAAATTCAAAACAACAACAATATGCATACCTACCTACCTACCTATGTTAGGTTATAGGTACTATCACTGATTCGCTTTGTTGATGATGAGATGATGGATAGTGCACGCTGCCTAATATGAATATGATCTAAGTAATACAGTTACAGTTTATAAATTCGTAATATAATTCGTAAGTTACTTACGTTTAATCGGTCAGAAAATTGAAAATTAGAATGACATACCTAAATGTAAGTTGTAACTTAAATCTAAATAACCACTAAAATATAATCTATATTATTACTCTTAAAATTAAAACTTAATTACCTAAATCTAAAACCTCATCGAAGTCACCGCAGCGGCATAATAGTTAGGTAAGTAATAGAATAGCCACCAAAATAATGGCATTGCCCCTTTGGGTGGCCATATTAATTATTTGTTCAAGGTATAGCTGCCAGGTCATGGATTTTCGGTAGTTTGATTACCCTCTTTGAAAGTTCTTCAAAAGGCGCTCGAGTCTCCCTGTTCTCCAGACCAAAAGACATAAATATGAACAACAACCGATTTCATATTTGCGCCTCTTGACTCTTGGCTGATAATGGCTCTTGGTCTGTTAGACGCTAGTAGTCTGGGAAGTGCGTGCAGCGGCACGTGCTATTGAGGAGGTCGCCTGGATGTGGGATGCGGCTACAGTATATAAGTACATAGGTGGCATCTCAAACAAGCGACCTTTGTGCCCTCCAACAAAAACAAATAAAGCGTCTTAATGTATCTGCCACTTTGACAAATGAACCACAGTAAATATTATTCGTCTATGATCTGCCAATCCATCTGTGAAGTGTGGATACTTTCTGCTACAGTTCTTGCAATTCACGAAGGCGAGTGAGCTTTACTTGTGGTTACTTCGTGTACATGCACACTGCATAAGTGTGCGTGCCTGTCAAAGCCTAGGTGGGAGCGGGCAGGCGCGAGCATTGCGCTCGCCTCGCTCACACTTATACAGATACGACACACACACAACCATAAGTCAGTCGCCCTCGTGAATTGCAAGAACTATACCCGCGCGATGCCGGGGGGTAGCAAATACATATTATAGCCATTTATTTGTATCCGCAGTAATAAAGAATCGAATAAGGTACGTAATAAGTAGGATCAAAAACCACCCTTTTTGCAATAATGTAAATAACTTCGTGGCACACAAACTCAAGATTCATGAACGAATTCAATTCAGGGGTTGTCACGGGCTTATTTACTAACTTTGTTCATGTTCGTTGTAGGATACAAAAGTAATCTTTATGAAGTTTTTGCTTGGTTGCTCATCGATATAATTTGATAACCTGGAAGACTTCTCTCACGGCGATCGCCAACACCTCGTGCGTCGATGGTGCGAGCGCCGACGTGGGAAATATAGGTCGGTTGCGCTTCGCGGCACAAAATGCGGTATTTTATAAGATCAAATAATAAAAACTTATAAAATATTACCGCAACAGTTAATGCGTTCTGTTCACAGGGTTTTATCGGAACGATAAGTTTTTGATGACCTGTCTGGTACACAAGACAGGTGGCGCGAATAACCGCATCATAAGGAGCTTTGGGTTTTATTTTCTGTTGTCTTCTGTTATCTTTAAGAGAAAATCTTTTCTAAAAGAACCTACTACAACTAGATACTCCCATAAAAAACGATTCGCATGACCCACCTTTTTACCCCACTACGACAAAGCCAAAAGGAAGGGTAATAACTTTATCAGTCTATGTAAGTTTGTATTTACGTATGTTCCACAGTAACGCCTAAACTACTGAGTCGATTTTGATGAATGAGGTGTCAATCGATCAATTAGTGTAGCCCAGGTGACACGGATGTTCATCCAAACCGTAGACAGTGTTTAATATTAAAATTAAATTTAATAATGTATTAAGTCTTAGTTGCAAGTTTCTGAACGCAGACATTAGATCTGGTGTTGACAACACTGCTCCGGCCACTGCTTTTTCTCTAATGGACGACAGGCAACAGCCATAAAATATTATAAAATCATTCTACCTAATTAAACATAACTTCATGTGTAAGAGTCTTTAATTTTACTTTTAGGTATTGGTATTAACAAATACCTATCGAACAGACGACGGTTCAGTTGTAGAAGGGTTACAGGTTTTAAACATTTGTCTTGTAACTTGTTCAACCATCCTCTTGATTTGCTAAAAGACGTACTACCTATAGCTATGAACCTTACCATCGTTACTCTGTGCTATAGCTCCACATTAGAATATAATAGAAATGTTTTTTATTCAAATAAACTTTTACAAGTACTTTTGAATCGTCGATGAGTCTACCACTGGTTCGGAATGCCGTTCAGCGCATTTTGTAAAGAGCAGTTGCTCTTTACAAAATACTTTTACAATATACTTAATAGATATTATTCTATGTATGCAGAGTTTCCACAATGAGGGGAAGTTCCACAAAAGCATACGTAATTATTTCTAATTATAATTCAACACATGTTAAGACGGGCAGACAGAAAGTAGCCCCATTGCCGCTGGTGGCACCCGTTCACGAGCATGACGCATGACCCAGCCATTGCTTCGCTCAACCATATTTGAGGGAACGTAACAATTACCTACCTCTAGACTGATCTATAGTCTAATAAATCTAATTCGCCAGTCAGGTTGAGGCCGTATTGCAGGGCGGAGGCACCACGGTCTTGTGTGGTTAGTCCGAGTTTTAATTCGTTTGATCGTAATAGCATCAAAGTAAAATAAACCGTAACATTATCGATTTAAAGTCACAAATTCAATCCAGACGATTTTAATTTGGAGCGTTTTCGTTACGTAAACGTATAAGAATACATACACGAAAATGAGCTCTAACTCAATACTGTTATGATTTATTTTACTTTGATGGCAATCTCATAGTTTACTATTCATAGTTAACTATCAAATCTTGTACTAAGCGTACAGCTGATTGAATCTAGCCACTGCATGTGGCCAGTCTACACGGAGGTTAGCTATCTGCGCGGTAAGTAGACATTATAATGCACAAGTGTGTGCGCAAACACAGGTGAACTCTCTAGTCCCTCACTCCCATAGTCCGATATGATAGGACGATACGTTGGGACGATAGGATAGGAAATCCTACACGACCGGAGAGATCGGTCGCAGGACCGACGGCTTTACGTGCTCGCCGAGGCAGGGGGGTGACACACCCGCCTACTGAGTAACTCTGGGCACAGAATATATAATTGTACTATCTGGGCTAGTACAGTGAATTTCTTGACGGAAAAACCCAATAAATGTTTTGGCCTGACCCGGGAATCGAACCCGATACACGTAGTACTATTATATATTCTGTGCCGATACCTCGTCGTCCGCAGTCGAACATTCTAACCACTAGACCGACGAGGCAGCTAGGCCTCTACTAGGTACATTGTTAAGACACCTTTAGCTTCATCTACCTATTTCTTGTTGGCGTCACATTGAATACAAATCGTTGGTTTTACGGCCTATCATTTGGGCATTAAATCTGTCTTTACGAGCATCATATTACGGACTTGGACGTGATAGTGCTGACGGAAAGCTTCTTTATTAATGTTGAAGGTCACGTACACTTTATTTTAAGTTGGTTACGATTACGAGCCAGCTTGGGCTTGAATTTTTAAAAAACTAATCTAATAGAGTCAAACCGGTCTGAGAAGAAATTGTGTGTTTACGTTTTTTTAGGGTTCCTTACCCAAAGGGTGCCACTGCCAACACGAACGGGACCCTATTACCTCCACAGCCTCCGCTGTCCGTCCGTCCGTTAATCACAGGTTTGTATCTTATGAACCGCAATAGGTGATATTTGGAATTTTCACAAAATTCCGGTGTCTGTGTTTCGAGACACGTATAATTTGAGTACTTTGAAGGCAAGAGTGAATAGGAATTTTATAGGCAAGCGCGCTCTAACCTTAGACCATTGCTCGTAATAAAAAAACCTCGTAATGAAAAAATATGTGTAAAATTCTATTTCCACTATAGCAAACAAATAATAAAAATGAATAAAATTATAATTTAATATAAAAAAATATTTTTAAAAAACTGACTTCAAACGCCTGCACCACTACAAAGTATAGATAATAGAATAGAAATATTTTTTATTCAAATAAACTTTTTTATAAGTGCTTTTGAATCGTCGATGAGTCTACCACTGGTTCGGAATGCCCTTCCTGCTTAGAAGAACCAGCAGGAAACTCGGCGGTTGCTCTTTTTAAAACAAGTTTACAATACAATAGATACTATGCTATGTATCCAGTGTTTTCACAATAAGGGGAAGTTCCAAATGCATACTATTTACAATTATTCAATACATATTAAGATGGGCAGACAGAAAGTAGCCCCATTACCGCCGCCGGCGGCACCCGTTCACGAGCATGACGCATGACCCAGCCGTTGCTTCGCTCAACCATATAAATTGAGGGAACGTAACAATATATTTTATTTTTATATATTATATTTTATTATTATTTTTCGTATATAATTTATTGTAGATTTTTTAAAACCGCTCAACCGATTTCGATAAAATTTAAATGGGACCGCTTGGGAAGTATATACCCTTTCTAACAAAAAAAGAATTTTCCAATCAGGTTCGGGCGTCTTCGAGTAATCGGTGAACATACATAAAAAAAAGATTCCGACTAATTGAGAACCTCCTGCTTTTTTGAAGTCGGTTATAAAAAATATGTGTATAAATAATTCTATTTCCGCTATCACAACAAATAATAAAAATAAATAAAATTAAAAACTAAAGAGGGTCTCACAGTCAACTTTTGCTTTTGCTATGTTAATAATAACTGGTGTTAAATCTTATACGATGGTACGGAAGTACGGAACTCTTCGTGTGCGGGTCCGACTCTCACTTGGTCGGTTTTTTATTTAGATTTTAGATACATTTAATTGTTTTGTAGTAAGTTATAACTTAGCGATGTTTGTCCAGTGGTTAAGACTTCAGTATGAGATCGAAGCAGTCTCCTTTTTTTTTAATCCTTTTCATTCGAAACCCGTGCTCGAAAGCCTCGTTTACATTGATCCTTGTTAAAGAAAAATAAAACGAGATGTTATTTGGAATTTTTTTTTGTTTGAAAGAGTATACTTCCCAGGTGGTCCCATTTAAATTTTATCGAAATCGGTCGAGTGGTTTTTAAAAAATCAACAATAAATTATGTAGGTACCTGGTACATACTTTGTAGTGGCGCGGGTGTTTGAAGTCGGTTTTTTAAAAATAATTTTTTATATTAAATATAAATATGTGTTCTGGAGACGACGTGTATGATGTTTTCCAAATATTTTCATACCAAATTAAAGTTTAACGAACCGTACCTACAGCGGTAAAGCTGAAGGCTCAAGGCTCTGATGACACATTACTACATACTCGTATTTTGAACAAGGAAAAAGATCTTTTAGACAAGCAGTCTTCAGAGTGATCTACGCCATCTGATGCCCGCGACTTCGTCCGCGTGGATTTAGTTTTTAAAATCCTGCGGGAACTCTTTGATTTTCCGGGATACCTATGTCACTCTGAGGTTCTCAACTATGCCTATCCAAAAATCACGTCAATCCGTAGCTTTGTTGCAGCGTGATTGACGGACAAATTGATATTTCAGAGCCTATTCGGTACAAACAAACAAACAAACAAAATAATCTTTCCTCTTTATAATATTATATAAAGTAATAGTATAAATTAATTAGAAAGGTATCTAATTCTAGTTAGTTATCTAGTTTTGTGCTGCAGTTTTGCAGCAGATAGGAACCTACTTGCATAGGCATGGGAATCTGGTTTTGTAATAAACATTAAGTACTGTGTGATCAGAATCACACATACTAGGTTTACACAGTAATGTTTAATGTATCATAAGCGTAACTCATATCAATCCTCGAAAGTTTACCAATCTGGGAAGCGATTGCACCGAGAACAATAGAAGTTTGAACCCTGTGTGAACGAACAGTGGAGATTCATTGAAAGGTGTCGCATGACATAATATACCTAGGTAGTAGGTATACCTAATTAATGCTGTAAGAGGAAGCCAATGCTGATTAATTTGAAATCGCTTTTACAATCATAACACTTATAAAAAGTTTTAGAAAACGTAGACATTTCGCCCACTTTTGCCAGATATCAAAAAAATAATTATAAAATATGAAAGCAATCATTCACTTCAGTAAAAATACTTTCGCTCGATTTATATTGAACTGCCTATATTTTTTTAACCATTTTGATGAAAATAGCAATGGATAACCCAAAGATAAGCTATGTAATCATAGGAATGACCGATGTTATTTTTAAGTACAAAATAAAATAGAAATGTACCTGTCCTTTAGCATGGCTCGATGGTATTTCGGCTTTTTTTGGATATTTAATTCTTTACTGTGAGTCCTTATAGTTTTGTAATAGCAATTGTGCGAGGTCAACTTCATTGCTTTATTTATTTTGCAGGCGTTTATAAGCTGAGAGAATTCTTCGAGAGTTCTCGTATATTTGACATAGGTACAAGACCGAGATTTTTTTATAGTAGTATATATCTCCTATTAGATGTTCTTTACAATACACATCTTAAAGCTCAATGGTATAGGTCGGTCTCTTAGATATACTAATTCTAGGTGTTTTAGGATCTGCACTGAATTCTTTCATCAGTAAGCTAAACTCAATTGTGAAGATAAGTATACTTTTACGTGACCAGTAGGCATTAATTTATGTAGGAGTAAACAAGTACATAGTAAATCAATGCCAGTAGGTACCTATAAAAGAGGAGTATGTTAAAGGTAGGTGTCTAGGTACCTACCTACTACCTAACCTACCTACCTAAACCTATTATAATTTGGCATCGACGAACACCGATTAACAATAACTACAAACGTTTGTTCGGTCATGGCTACTGTTTATGCGATTGTTTTCAGTACTATATTTGAATGTTTCTGTAACGGTAAACGATTTTTGGAAGGCGGTTAGTCTTGTTAGTCTACTTCTTAGCATAAAACTCGTTTCGTTTTACTACGTCTTACTACAGACTCAAATAAAGGAAAATCTTATTCGAATATACATTTTACCATTACGTCATAGAGTATATTTTCGGTTGACTGAACAAAAAGGCTTCGAGGCAAATGAAAGTGCAAACGAGATGGCGACATATGAAGAAAAGGGATGGAAAAACAAGTTCTTTGTTTTATGTACCCGTCTGTTTTTAAATTTTAACGGTCCACCAAGTCTTTTACCTGGACAAAGTTACCTATATATTATATTAAACAAGAGAATTTTGTTTGATAGTCGTTTGTTGAACTAAGGAAATCAAGGTTATCAAGAGATTAAGGGTAACCTATCTATATGAATAGGTTCACACATCGATGGTTCGCACCTAATAAGAGTTGTGCCAATTAAAAAGTAGGTACTTACTATGTACCTATTTGAAAATGCAACTTTTTAATTGGTGCTTACAATAATAATTTACTTATATAATTAATTTTTATAGTCAATAAGACATAATAATATTATTACCAGCTATGGCCATTATTTTTTAAGAATCTTTGCTAAGCCTATGCTTTATCAAAAAAAATTAAAGCAATAAGTCCCTTATAAATTATATTATAAGGTTATAATTACAACACTATCATATTATGAAGATGATCGTTGCAAGTTTTTTTAGTAGGTAAGTAATAAAAAGAGTTTTAAATTGCTTTTTTACTTCATCCGAAGGGTTGAAAAGGGAAGCGTGAAATGCTTTATTGTTGACTCACAAAAAATACTAGTGATGAATATAATGCAGCAAATGTCTTTGTGTAGGTATTAAAGAAGATTAAAGCTTTCCTTTATGTTTTGATATTCTCTTTATTTCAGCACTGAATAAAGCAAAATTAAGGTACCCTATCAATTTTAAGTTGTTTAGAAAACGACCAATTTTGTTTGTAATAATGTATTGGGTCGAGATCTTTACAACATAAATAGCTAATTTCAGGTAGATACCCTGAACCTGTAGTTTCATGCGTAATTTCACTACATCTATTTAGGTTTTGTATTACCTAACATCGTCTATGTCGTAGGGGAAATTACGAGTACCTACATCTACATAACCTCTCTTTGGTTATCTAGGTACACGTACATCACCGCATGATCACTATAATCAAACCAAAATAATGATTAAATACCTATCAAAAATTTTATCATAATCGGGAATACCAAAGAAAAAACTGACTTCGCTGCCAGACTTTACCCTCATGTAGCCAGGTAACTCAGGTAAGAGCTATCGTCGTTTTATCTATTCCTTTAGAAATTTAAATGTTCTAAATGGCTGTGAAAACCAGTAGAATACATCTGTATTACGTGTGTATCTACACAGACAAATGCAGAAAGATACACGACTTAGGTAGGTACATCCTATTAGTTAATCCTAGATCAAAATCTATCAGCAAGTAGCAACAATGTATATTCATTTACTTTTGAATGAATAGTAATTAATACTTTAACGAAGCCACTTAAACTTCTTACAAAAACGTATGTACCTATAACTAGTCCAACTGGAAATCAAACACGAACTTACACAGAAATGGCCGCTAAGTAATTGTCGATAATTTCTCTAATTACTCGGTTTAATAGCGAGGGCATTAATAAAACATGACTTCTGTCTGTCCATCAGAAATCCGGTGTCATTCTTTTATACTATCCGCCGTGTATTCAATGCAGTTGCAGTCTTATCCCGACATATTTTATTTTTTCCAGCTTTACACACATAATGTAGACTAATATACATAATATAATCTTATAATCTACATAGCGTGTTTAATAAATTACGAGACACAGGACTTTATTGCGATATTGAGAGTTTGCATTAAATGGAGAGTAAAAAAGAAACAACATTATTTTTCAAATAAGTAATCTTAATTTCAAACAATTTGGTTTTACTTGTCAAGTAAAGATTTACAAAAAAACGCGTTATGTTGGACGTACGGCTGTGCCAGTATTTTAATTGTATTATTCTTCTCTATAATATTCATATCGTGGGAAATAGTAGGATCGTCTGGCTTAAACAAAAAAAATCTTTGTACCTGAAAATTTTACCGAATCAAGTGATTGTTGAATGCTTGGTAGTTCGGATGGTTCAGCATCATCAACTTCATCTTGTTCGTTCTCTTGTTGTTCATCCACTCCTCTCATTTCTATATCATGAATTTCTTCTTCAGTTATGGAAGCTGTTATAGTTAGGCTGTCATCTATTTCTATGTAGTTTTGTATATTTTCGGCAAGATGTGGTGGCACGAACTGTTCAATCCACTCCATCAATGGAAGCTCATATTCACTTTTAAATTCTGTTTCATCACCGGCCGATATGTAACAAAGTCCTGTCTCACGAAAAGATTGTTGTATCGTTTTTGCTGTCACCCCTTCCCAGGCCCTGGATAAACAGGTTACTGCATGCAGCATATTAATAGAGGTTTCAACCTCTGATTCGATCAGCTCCATCAGTAAATTCTTTCTATAGTGGCTTTTGAGACTTTTAACCACACTTTGATTCATTGGTTGCATGACTGGAAGAAATGACATCTCAATGTTTCGAAGTTTAGATACGAGCTGGTGAACAGGACAGTTGCTGACAAGAAGCAAGATTTTTCGACCCTTTAATTCTGCATCCCATCTTTGCAATTCTTCTTCAAAAAGTTTGCTAGTCATCCAGGCTGATTTGTTAGCTTTATAGGTGACTGGCAATTGTTTTATGTTCTTAAAACACTGTGAATGCTTTGATTTGCCTATTACCAGCAGCTTTCTTTTTTCTGTACCATTCATATTGGCAGCTATGAGTACTGAGATGTGTTCTGTGATTAGTTTTCCTCCCAAACTCATCTGCCCATTAATTTTCAAATTATCTGGAGATAAGTCGTAGAAAATTAGCGCTTCATCAGCATTAAAAATGTCATTTGGAGCATACTTGTCTTTCAAAATCGGCCAAACTCTGTTTATCCAGTCATGAGTGACATTCGTATCAACATCTTGTTCTTCATCACTATTATTTTTACCGTAGGTAATACAATGGCGTCGTCTAAACCTTCCAATCCACCCTTCTGACGCTTTAAAATCTATTATGCCAAGCTGTTCAGCAATTATATCTGCCTGAGCTTTTAAAATTGGCCCTGAGACAAGCTTATTATCGTTGCGCTGTTTGTAATACCATAATAGCATCGCTTGATCCAAATCATAGTATTTTGGCTTCTTTACTCTCTTAAAATGATTTCCATCCACCCCGGCCTGCAGATATTTATCCTTATTCTTCCAAATGGTAGACACAGTAGACGAACTTAGTCCAAGGCGTCTTCCAATTTCAGTTATCTTTGTTCCCTTCTCTATCGCGCGTATCAATGAAACTTTCTCGTCAATGCACAAGCACTTCCTTTTGCTCGCCATGTTTACGGTTTGAATACTTAGAAGCAACTGAATACAACGTACTACGCAGGCAACGCTCAGGCAGCCGAGGTGAACACGTGTTAGACAGCTGCCAAGGATACGTTCTTTAGTTTGTTGTAGGTACCTAGTTATAAACAAAAGAATTCAATTCTTAGAATGTTCGCCACTCGGCACCAGGGAATTAGGTTTACTTCAATGTTTATTGCCTTCTAAATAATGAAGCATTTTTTCGCTATTGTGAATAGCTGTTACGCTATAAAGAGTGTATCTGTATGGGACATAATGTAAAACGATTATTACCAAAGTTAACATAATACAACCACTATCAGCTGGTATTTCGGTACTTATCTTATCGAGAGGTTATTAACCTATCTATGAAATAAAATACCGGCCGTTAAGAGAGATTTTAATTACCTGCTTTATTACTACCGATTTAGAATGGCTATGATGAAAATCCACTGAACATCAGAATTTATCTAATAATATAAGGTGCTCCCACACAGCAGTTATATAACGTCAGAGAATATTGCAATTTTTATGTTGTCTAAGTTTTATTAACAAATTGTAACAAATGTTATAAATTGTAAGTGAAGGTATACAACTTCATGTAACAAAATGTTATACTTACAACTAATTACAACATGATATAACAAATTATAACTTTTGTTGTATGCCTTTCGAGGAAGCTGATGTTAGACTCAAAATGATTGTTACAAAATGTTATACGATGTTATGCAACGAGTTGAACCAGCAGTGTGGGAGCGTTTATAACATATAACATTCTTAACGTGTTGTAGCGAAATGTTACATACTGTTATAAAATGTTATCGTGCTACATAATGTTTTATAACGTTAGATATAATAACTGCAGTGTGAGAGCACCTTAAGGATGCTGCCAACTAATCAAATCAGCAACTTTTTATCAAGCGCATACTTAGTATATGCACAGAATATAATATTATAATAGTACTACGGTATATGGGAGATAGTGAACTGTAGTAGTATACCTACTACTACTACAATTCACCATTTAAGTAAACACAGTAAACAAGCTCCCATACTAGTCATAAACATTTGACGCATCATGCACTTTTTATAGTATCTATATAGATATATATATATATATATATATATATATATATATATATATATATATATATATATATATATAAAAGAAAGTGGTGTTAGTTACACTATTTATAACTCATGAACGGATGAACCGATTTGGCTGAAAATTGGTGGAGAGGTAGCTTAGGTGGTGGTGGAGAGGTATTTTGTCTTTGGTTAAGTATGGTAAATAATTTGACAATTATAAAAAGTGTTATAATAAAGCATTACTGATATTATAAATACGAAAGTGTGTTTGTTTGTTGGTTTGTCCTTCAATCACGTCGCAACAGAAAAGCGGATTGATGCGATTTTTTGCATGGGTATAGTAATGGATGTAGTAGTGGTTCCTCAGACCGGGAGAGCTACTTTTTATCTCGGATAATGAAAGAGTTCCCGCGGGATTTTTAAAAAATAAATCCATGCGGACGAACTCGCGGGCATCAACTAGTAATCGATATTTTAAAATTGGTATCGAACTTTTAAGCAGACATAATTATATTTTACTTATTTTGGAAGGTATTTTAATTAATATCATTAGTAATTTAAATTAAAAAAATAGTAGGACTTTATTTTTAGGATAGGCAACATCCCAATAAAAAAAGAAATCACATTTTTTTAGAAAAAAAAAAATAAAGGTACGGCAATAGTGCAAAGTGTGTGTAAAGTTTTCAGTGTATTGGCTTATGAAACCTTAGCATGAAATCGATTCATCCTTTAGGGTGCTATACTTAGTGCAACGAATAAAACCAAAGATTATTATTATTTTTCCATTCTGTCTTACGGAAATTTTATGAGTTCAATACAATTATTGTTTTATGCTTAGAGCCTTAGACCATTCTAAGCTTTGGGCTAATTCTAAAATAGTAGGTAATTATTATTTGAATCCTGTATTACTCCTGTGCAAAGCCAAGGCGACTGTTAGTCATCTGCAAAAATAAACTCTTCTGCATTCCTTTGTGCAAAGAATGTTGCTACATTAAATAATAATTTCAAAGGCTTCTACGCGGCGCATCGGCGAAGCTTTATAAAATATCTTAAAAACCTTGAAGATGCCTTGTAGGTGACATTTACTGCATGAACATGATCATTTTAAAGTTGATATTTAAACGAATATTGGCAATATTTTACGATACCTAACCTATCCTCTCTAAGAACCTAACCTACCAATTTCTTTTTACGTGGTGGCGACTGGCTACTATTACTATTAGCCACTACTATTGGCTACTACTAAAGCCTGGTGTAGTATAGAGCAGCACCCAGTCTCTCAATCGACCGATTTTATTAATATTTGTTATGTAACGATGTCTTTATGACCTATCTAACTTGTCGAAATGATTGATATGCTCCGGCATCTGTAAAGTCCTGTAGTAGGTGATATATCTATGTTCTATAGAAATGCTGATAACGTCATCGTCACGGCATGCACTGGTAATAACTACACAGCTTGTTTCACAGTTAAGATTTTAAATGAGAACTCAGGAGAACTCCTTTAGTTCTTTGTAAGGGTTCACTGGCGTGAAATCAAATTATACTTCTGTCGGATATTTGGGTTTAGCACGGAATCAGTATCCGGTGTTTTGTTCTAATCTAATCCTAAAAGCTGTATTTAAGTTTACTGTGAGGATGTTCTGTAAATTACCTACTACGAATTTTGAATGTAAGGTTAGTCAGATTGCTTTTTATGATGATTTTATTAGAATTCTCAAAAACTTTGTTCTTCTGAGACTGTATGTATTATTAAAATTGATGTTTTATTATGTTTATTAACTTATAACATCGTGGTGATTTAATTTTATGGATAGGTTGGTATTTAGATATGTTAGCGCCATCTAAATGTCAAACTAGAGTCTAAACTACTATTTTATATATTAAACTAGTTATTTAAAATATGTATCAGATTGTTGAGCTTTAAATGTATTTTATACATTTTGTAATACATAATGATAAACTTCGACTGATTGAAAGAGTTGGTGTACGGGATAGTAAGATTACACTCGAGCGCTTAAGGTTGAAGACAAGGGTCTGCCCGCGAAATTCAAATTTAATTTTCGCAATTTGTAAACTAATACGACAAAGTAGGCTTGATTAATTTCTTAAACTGGTCACTTTCAAGTAAAGATTTTTATGTAAACCTGTGAAGGTGATAATTCCACTGGCGCAATAGGGTATTTGACTATAATAAAAATATCGTTTCAACTGGTGTCATCCTAAAAGATTATTATCTAAAAACATTATTCCATAGGACAAAACTAAAAAATAAAGCTTTATTTAATTAGAAAACATTAAATAAAATTGCTATAATTCTGGCCATGGTCACGTGATCGAAAACGTTCCGTGATCTCGAATGACGTCACAGTCCACACCACCTATGGAATTCTCATTTTGTCAATACATTTCGACGTGTTTGTGCGGCGTAATAGGCTAATTTCGTCTGTTTTTCATCGTTACTATTTTATTAAATACCAAATAGTATGCGACACGCGGCCTAAACACATATAAAATTGTCATTGTTTGAAATGTGAACTGTTACGTCATGAGAGCAAATGGAACGTTTCGGCGGCAATTTATTTTTTTGAATTTATTTCTCGATTTTTATGAAAAATAATGAAAATTATGCCGAAATATATGTTTTGTTAGCTTCAGCATAGCATTATTAACAATTTAAGATGATTTTCTAAAAGTAGTCAAATAGCCTATTAGAAGGCCATAAGCCTACTTTGTCGTATTAGTTTACAAATTGCCAAAAACCAAATTAAATTTGAATTTCGCGGGCAGACCCTTGTCTTCAACCTTAGACAAAAGAAATTTGAAACCATAGTACATAATACTTCAATGTTTGAAACATTTGTTCTATGTGACCAATACGGCTGCGTCATGGGTTTTCGTCCATTTACATAGATACCGAGATAACAGATATTATGTTTATAATGTAATTTCACAACATTAATAAGACAATAACTATTAGTTAGGTTACAAGCAAAGCTCCCACCACAGCCTTCATGGTTATTTAAACCACCCAGAAATACTTGTTCCCGGAAATCCTTACCTACTGTTACTCTCAGTTAGGTTCGCCACAGCCTTCGACGTTATTTTTTATCTTGTTCTTTAATAATAATTCCTTTTTTCTTTATTAACCGATAGACGTCCATACAAAGGTATCTTACGAGTACATGGATTTCCACAGGTCTGTCTTGCGCCGCCTGTATCCAGCTGCTCCCTGCGATTCTTATGGTGTCACCGGTCCACCAGTTAGGAGGTCTGCCAACACTTTGCTTCCCGGTGCAGGGTAGCCACTCCAGCGTCTTGGCACCCCAACGACCATCAGCTCTTCGAACTATGTGCTCCGCCCATTTCCATTTCAGTTTCGCGACTTGCTGAGCTATGTCGGTGACTTTTTTTCTCCACATTTCTAATTTGATCTCACAGACACAATATTTGTAGCATATCTCTCAATTACTTAAATAACTTAACCACGCAGAATAACTTGCAGTTTGGACCTGAAACTCCTGTTGGTTAGGTTAAACCGTGGCAAGAGGGACGAGTCTGGCGGAGGGTTAAAGGGGTTTCAGTTCGTTTCTTCTTTGTTTCATTACTTTTACCGAGAACAGTCATAAATTATTAATAATACCTAACCGTTAAATGTGATAAAAACTATGAATTTGATCACTTATCAAATGATGAGGTAATTATTCATACCTACTTATTCACCGAATATTATTAATAATTACCATATTTATCACATTTACCGTAACATATACTAGATACTTTGCAATGGTGAAATAGACCCTTATAGTACCTAGGTTGATGTATTTGAGCTCATCCATAACAATTATGATATTATGCTAAAATCATTTAAAAAAATCATAAGGTGTTACCTTAAACAACTATTAGGTAGTTACCAAAAGAAAAGAACCTTTTTTTATCAAACATCATCCTGCAAGATCCCTTTGCATGCAACTAATAACGAGCTTTTTTCATCAAACACCTGCCTTGAGCGATCAAAAACATTTCGATACGAGCACGTTTAAGGTAAACTTATTTTTAATTCTGCATAACCTTATTAATTATACGTGTGTTTAAGTACACAGTCAAACTATTATTAGAATGAAATGATGCCAGTGTATTCAGCTACATATTTACGTACTTTTGTAATGTAAAGATTAATGTATGTAATTACTTTTGGAACGTACCTAGTTCCTTTCGCGCGGTGCGGAAGGGGGCTAGACGGAAAAAATTTAGGAACCGACACTCTACACTTTTTTGAAACCGACACTTTTTTGTTGAACGTGAATTTTGCATTGTGTTCGGTATTTTCGCGGTACAATATTGGGTCGCCGTAGCCTTGTGGCTTCGGCAGTCGCTTAACAGTTAAAAGCCGATGGTTCGAATCCCAGCTCGACAGACTGAATTTTCTATTTTCTATTTTATTTTAAATAATTTCTACATGTGGAATTTTTCCCTAATTTTTTATAACTTAGAAGTTATAAAAAATTAGGGAAAGGTTGCACATGTAGAAATTGTATAAATAATATTGAAAATGGAAAATTCGGTCTGTCGAGCTGGGATTCGAACCATCGACCTTTGGCTGTTAGGCGACTGCAGAAGCCACAAGCTACGGAGACCCATTATTGTACCGCGAAAATACCGAACACAACGCCAAATTAATTAATCGAAAGGAACTACGTTCCATCCGGGTGTCCCTTGACACCTCTCAAGTTTTTTTTATTTTTTAAGGTTTTTGTTAAGTATTTAATTCATTAGGTAGGTACATCAATGCGTGGAATTTCAATAATGCGAGTAAGCCTGTTTACTCGGATTTATTTTACTATCCATGGTTCATCTGAAATAAGATAATAAGTACATAAAAAATTACTTACTATTATTGTGCAGGTAGCGGCTTATTTTTCATGAAGGTTACAACTATTTTAAATAAGCTCACAGGAACTTTAAAAGTTAAATAAAAATACATAGTTCATACTTATTACATATAAATTTAACTTGTTAAAATTATAGAGAGCCTCTGTCAAAGCCTGTTTTACCAAAGCTGTTTGCGCGGTCATCGCGCGATCCCGCGGGCGATGGACGTCATAATCAAAATGGCCGCCTGAAGACTCGAAACGTAGAGCGTTTTCATGCCGTCACAGGCTAGTGTGCTAGTTCCGAGCTACGCCATTACGTACCCGCGGCGCTGTGCTCGCTGCCGGTGTGAGCGCCGCAATAGCCACTACGGAGTACAGACACATTCCCACGTAGCGGTTGTAAACACAACTCCCGCGTGCGAAGTTATCATTTCCCACCGTCAAATCGTTTACCAACAAAATGACACTTTAGTGATGTGATGCGAACTGTGTTTTTGTGACCTGAAAGGATTTTTGTACCCACGATGACGAAAGCCAAGATGACCCGGAGCAGCGCTCTATACCACAGCGCTAAGGTGAGAAGCCTGTTATTTTCAACAATTATATGAATGAAAATGTCTCTATTTCTTAACCTTTGCTGTCGCATTCACAAATTACGAGGCAAAATCATTTATTTGAGGTATAAATACATACTAATTTTCTTAGAACAAGCCAATTTCTGTAAAAATTGTAGTCAACAGAATCAAACTTTCTATCTACTTATCTATGCAATCTTTTTGGTTAACCACTTAAAAAGTGAGAGGCAGTAAATAATGCGCTTACTATCATAGTACATAATTCGAATAAAATAATCCAAGGTTGGCCGGATTCCGACGCAGCCTTCGTGAATTTTGATTTCTCCCGCTCTCCCGATTTAGGTACCCTCTTTTCAGGGTTTTCACAATAACGGTAAGATTTTAATGCCGTTTCTATTGCAATAATAAAAGTGTATTTTGCGTAGGTACGTATCTACATTTGTTTTATTATAGCTGAAATGTATTGTATATGTACATAATATTATGTAGACCAATAATTGAAAAAGATTTTTAAAGAATCAAACGAAAGAAATGCAGAAAATGAACAAAAATGTCCGTGAATTCTGTCCCATAATAGGAAGATTGTTCTGGTTTTCCGATGTCCTGCACTCCTAAAAAGGGCAGTAAAAGACATCAACGAGCGCGCGCGAAAGAGAAAACCGATAGCATGCGGTATTTTGTTAAGGCGAAAGCGAGACGGATGTCACATAGTACTATAGTAATTTGTTTAGTTGTTTGTATATTGTACGTAATTATGGACCGGGATTTCGTATACAGGTACGTATACGCAGGTAGCCATTGCACGCTTGGCCGGTCCCCCCATTTCAAAGGGCAAAGGGATGCTCCATTATAATGGGGCAGTTTTGGCTGTATGTAAAATGCATAGCCTTTTAAACTTTAGGGTCTTAGTTCGTTTCGGAAGGTGAGTGCTAATGATGCGTACATCTACAATTAAAATAAAAGACGTTAACTTATTATTTTGATTGAAGTAATACCTAACTAGCTGATGCCTGCGACTTCATTCGCGTGGATTGAGGTTTTAATTCCCGCGGGTAGGTACTCTCTCATTTTCCGGGATAAAAAGAAGCCTATGTGTTATTACAGACTATACCTAATCTATCTCTGTGCCTTACATCCAGATCCGTTCAGCCGTTCTTGCGTGATTGAGTACCTAACTAACATCCATCCATCCATCTACCCATCCAAACTTTCGCATTTATAATATTCAATCTGTTACGTTTGAACCCGGATAAAAGTAGCCTATGTGCTATTATCTATCTCTGTGCTTTTCAGCTAAATTGGTTTAGTCGTTCCAGCGTGATTGAGTAACAAACATCTATACATCCAAACTTTCGCATTTATAATAATATAATAGTAAAAAATAAAAAAACATTTATTCAGCCAGCAAAGTTACACAATACAAATACAAAAATAATAATCATGTAATTAAACAAAAATAGGCCCCAAATTTCCAAAGAACCGAGGAAAAGAATCACAATCATCGGTTCTCTGGAAAACCAGGCGCCCATCAATATCCCCCTAGTAGAACCTGCTGCTGAACGGGGCGCTGCCTCAGCTTCATGCTAGAGTCAAGACTGACTATAGTGCTGGTTTTCAGGCAGGTTAATGAGTACTAGATGCTGCCCACGACTTTGTCCGGATTAAAGTTTTTGATTCCCGCGGGAACTCTTTACTGTTGCGGAGTAAAATGTAGCCTAAAACTATGTGTTAATCCTGGGTATGAGCTATTTCCATTTCAAATTTCAGCCAAATCGGTTCATTCGTTGTAGCGTGAAAGAGTAACAAACATTCATCCATCCATCCTTACAAACTTTCGCATTTATAATATTAGTAGCATAGCATAATAGAATAAGTAGGATAATAGGATTAAGTGAAAGCACAGAAATAAGCTTCGATATAAGTATAAGTCTTTTAGATAATTTTCTGCAGTTGGCCAGCGTGGTGAATTATGACCTAAATCCTTCTCATTCGAGAAGAGACCTGTGCCCAGTTATGGACTAGCGATTGGTTAAGATGAAAACCTGAATATAGACTACAATATCCTGAATATAAGCTCTACACCAGAGAAGTCTGTTAGGTGGTTTTGGTCGTGGCTGTCACTTCTACCGGCAGCCCCTATGACTGCCAATTTTCGTTTTTTAGGGGTTATAATTTATTCTAGACAGGCCTACGAATATCTAGGCCGCGACTCGCGAGGTCTTATTTCAGGTCGAACGACCAGTAAATAAGCTTTCATATCATAGTACTACAGGAGGTCAGAGTAGATAAATAAATCTATCCTTTAAAAAAATTAAGTATCTGATATAAAAAGTTCTACGAAATGTGGCCCGTAGTAGCGCGCCGACCGGTTTAAAAGTTGCGGGCATTCGCCTCAGGACTCGGGAGTAAAATATACGTATTAACTCTTTCACCAAACTTTTAGATGCAGCCACTATACGAGAAGTACCTACAAGCATGCCTAATAGTGGACGTGCGCTATAATTAAAATATTATCTAATACTTAATATGTAATTACATATAATACGTATTATTTTCGTCTGGTGGGAGGCTTTGGCCATGGGCCGTGGCTAGTTACCATCCTACCGTCAAGATCCCCTTCCAAGTTAGCCCACTTCTATTTTAGACTGCATCGTCACTTACCATCAGATGAGATCGCAGTCAAGGGCTAGGTTTATTGCATAGATTGCAAAACGAAAAAAATATCTGATTCGCTGATATCATTAAGTAATCTGATTTAATTAAACCGACAGACACGTGCGGAATAAGATTATTAAAAATAAGATATTTTAAGAGAGATAAGCGAATACAGCGTCCCTTTATTAAATGCTTTTTGCTTGCATTTGTGGATTTTTTGTCAAGCAAAGATAATAATCTTGGAGTACCTATTAGGATATTTGATATGTGCATCCGAGGATTTAATTTTATATTTAAACCTCTTAGCCGGTACTTTACGTTTAAAATATTTACATAATCAATTATGCACAATTATTCGACATTCTTGCTCTACTTTACTTTACTTTAAGAGTTTTGCGAAAGCTCCTCCAAGTTGGACCGTATCCTATTATAGATATTTGTGACAAATACTAGTCGAATATTTTAATATCGAACAAGAAAGCATTTTAAAAACGTACTATTATGTATGGTACTCACCGTCAACTTTATGGTTTACCTTACCTTATCAGTAGCAATATAATTTATTAAAACACAATATTTTGTAATATTTTGACATGTTTACGTATTACGCGACAAGGCAAAAGATGAGTGAGGCGAGGATATCTGCGTTCTTCGCATGCGTCGATGAACTGACGTATGCGGATGCGTTCGGCCCGCGTCGGTCGTACCAAATCACAGAATATAATATAATAGTACTAACCAAATGATAATAACTAGTGGTTCGCCCCGAACTGAGACCTCGCGGTATCCCATAATTCCCATAAGGTAGTTTTAACTATATTATATTGTAATTAAAACGCGCCGAATCTGATGACGTCAATCGTCATCTGCTTTCGTGGATGGGATGCATATTTACAATATTAAAGACAGCGCCATCTAGTAACAGTATAGTGAAGTTTTGTTAAAAACATTGATGCCCATTAAAACTCAAATAATTTCGTTTCTTTATAATATTTATCTAATCTTAGTATTTGTTGTTCAAGTACAGAATATAACTCAAATTATGTGTAAGTTTCATAGTTTTAAAACAAAGTGGTTTTAGAAATCTAGCCTCGAATACAATCTCCACTTTGAAAGCCCCCCATTTCGTATGGGAGCCCCCCTGAAATAAAGATTTTTATAACTTTTTAAGCCATTTTCGGCTGGAGGCCATCGGTTTACATATCATATCTAAAATTGAAGTAATTACGTTCAGTAATTCAGAAGTTATAAGGCTGTGACAGACGGACGGACGGACAAGTGCAAATCGCTCTAGTAAACTCAGAGACCTTCGCTTCGCTCGGTCGATAATACCTATTGGAACGTAGTTCCTTATCGCGCGGTACGGAAGGGGACTAGACGGAAAAAATTAAGGAACCGACACTCGACCTCGACACATTTTTGAAACCAACACTTTTTTGTTGAATGTGAATTTTGCATTGTATTCGGTATTTTCGCCTTAGAATTAAAATTTCGGCGTCTGCATGGCCTAGTTGTTAGGGCAGTCGCCTATAAATTCAACGTCGATGGTTCGAATCCCAGCTCGACAGACTGAATTTTCTATTTTCAATTTTATTTTAAATAATTTCTAAATGTGGAATTTTTCCCTAATTTTTTATTGTATAAATTGGATAACGCCATCTGTGAAAAAACAGTAACTCCACCAGAGTAACTCTTTGGTGTTGTATCAGTGCAATAGAAATAAACTAAAAATAATTCATCGTAGTTAATCAATTTAATACTAGATGACACCACTAGTTTATTACAATTCCTTCACTAAAATACTACTACTAAGGTACTACGTTCCATCCGGGTGTCCCTTGACACGTCTCTTTTTTTTATAGTTTAAGATCGTACGCTATACCTGTATTACTAAGAACTAATGAAATGAACTATGAGGTAGAGTCTGTTCAATAAGTCAGTGGACAAAGGTAAATTGAAAAATAGGTTGTAGCAAATAGCAATATTGTGAAAGAGTCATCGATGAATGATGCCCGCGACTTCCTCCGCGTGGATTTAGTTTCAAAGAATCCCGTGGGAACTCTTTAATTTTCTGGGATAAAAAGTAGCCTATGTCACTCTCCAGGTCCTCAACTATGTCTATGCAAAAATCAAGTCAATCAGTTGCTCGGTTGCGGCATGATTGAAGGAAAAACCAACAAACAAACACACTTTCACATTTATAATATTAGTAAGGATAGTAAGGATTTTAATCAAAAAAAATAAACTACGCACACATTAATGTGGAAAGATGGAATAAATGGAAAACTCTTGACTCTCAAGGCTTATGGACTTATTGAACAGACTATACGGCCAATGTACCTTGGGTGAACCTCATAGTTCATACTTCACGCGCACTCCTGCTTTGGTACTTTGTAGGTGTATACATTTACATGTTCCGTTAGTTCATTCCGCAACATACGAGGGCGTTCCGAGTTTTCCGGACTTGGTTTTTCGGACGGATCAACACAATTATGCTCGTATCCTACATCAATATCATTCATATTTTATAGTAGCCCAAAGTATTAAGTATACTCGTAAGTCGTACTACGATTAACCGAATCATCATAAATTGAAAGTCACAGACAAAGCTGGTTCTAATAAATGTAAGTATCGTATTTTATCGTCCTACTGTTTAGATTTCTTGCAAACGGGTACAAAGCGTGACCACCCAGTGTAAATTACGTGACTAAATTACAGGTCACATGTGCAATGGATTGTCGATCTTATAACCGAATTAATAAGGATTACCCCTTTGAGCATATCAGATGTCTGTATGTTTCAGACTATCTGACCATGCAATTTTTTTACCTAATTGGCCGTAAATGCATCGCTTCGCTATAGGTAGGTACTTAATAAGAAATACATAACTGAATCGCGTTCAATTACACTTTACAGGTTCTTTCTTTCGTATCGTTCTGTCCCACAAATCCATTTGATAATAGTTTTGTTTTTAATTTGTATTACATACTCGGTTAAACTGTAAATATCATCCCAAGAGAATAACATCACTACCTACGTAATAGCATTATAAACATAGTAGTAGACTTAAGACTATTACTACCGTAAGGATAGCACCTAAAGCATCCTGAAAGCTAGCTAACTAATGTTACTAAGCTTAGTATATACATTAGGTACCACTATGTTACATATCACTATGTTATACATAATTAAAAAAAAAATACGTGGGGCACTGCCGCGGTAAAGCTATTGCATAGCATTTTCTAGTCGCACACACACAAACACCGTGCCGAAGTCAGCCGAACGAAACGACGGGGTGTTAGGTTTATTTTCGTTACGGAATTTCTTGATTCGGTTGCCGCGCTCAAAGCCCGCGATAAAAGCTATGCAATAGCTTAAAATCGACGTTCTGTAACATAGTGATAATGTATAACAGTAAACTGACGATTCTCTTATATATGTACCTGCTGACATAATTATATTGCCGAGCCAAAAAGAGGAACTCTGACAGAAAGAGGGTCTCACTAATTCAGCATGATGATGATCTAATAGTTCATAGCTGGCGTAAACAGTATTGTAGCAGCATTATTTTACAATGTGATATTCTTACTTTGTGAAATAATCTAAATTGTGTGAGTAAAGATTGTGTGAATGTTAATTAGAAATATTAACTGACAGGAGTCAGTTAATATTTCTAATTAAAAAATAATATTTAAAAAATCGGCCAAGTGCGAGTCGGGCCTCGCTCTTTTAGGGTTTCGTTAAAAAAAATTAAATAAAAATAAAAATAAATTTTTAAAAATTAAATAAAAATATTTCCATGTACCCATGGACATATTTTAATTTAATTTTTTTAATTTAATTTAATTTTTATTATTTGTTGTTATAGCGACAATAGAAATACATAATATGTGAAAATTTCATCTGTCTATCTATTACGGTTTAAGAGATACAGCCCGCTGACAGATGGACGGACGGACGGACGGACGGACGGACAGCGTAGGCTTAGTAATAGGGTTCCGTTGGTACCCTTTGGGTACGGAACCCTAAAAAGTATTATAACTCTAACGTTGAAAGAGATCACGTACCTATGTAGTTTCTAATTTCTATCCAACACGTAGGTTCAACGTGAAAGGCTGGCTTCAAACATTCCATACTGTTCCGCAATAATTTTATTTTAGACAAAGATCCATATCAATATTTGCATGTAGCCACTTCACACTCATTTTTCATCTGAAAAATAATCAGCTTTCCATTACGGTGTTTCCGTGATCCAGAAAGTAGATTCACGGCCTCAGTAGGTACTTACGTATAAAATAGGGCATTCTATTTACGCTTACATATTAAGTTTTCAACGCGTTGAACACATGATTAACAAGACTTCACGTTCCTTTTGATAATGATGTAAACTACTGTGGAGAGTGATATAAGTGATACCGGAGTTTCTTTGATATTTTCGCGGCGGCTGTTACTACAGAGGTTAGGTGACTTCAGATTATTAAATTTTTATTTTTATTTTATTTTTTTATTATTATTAGATAATTAATAATATTTGGTAAAAAATTAAAAATAATTTACACTTGTTCACGCTCACTTTTGTCATATTGAGTCGGTTCGGGGTTCGCATCCTGACTTCAGATTATAATTTTTTATTTTATTTATTTATTTTTATTATTAATTTATTAATAGAAGGAATTTCGTTCCAACCGAGTGTTCCACGACACTCAAATTTATTTTTTATTTTCTCTACACTTTCAATGATTTATTGCAGGCACATAGGTACGTCAACAATATTTAGGAGAGTCGCTTCCGTAGGGGAAATTCACTATCTATATTTTTATTCAAATCTGTTTCCGTTTGTCGACCACTCTATACGGTTTTAGAATTACTCAATTAATTGCGTCACTATACAAATTACGCGACATGTGCCACTGCCAAGTATATTGCGCACTGTCAGTATGACAAAAAAAAGCCACTTCTTAATGGCCGATTTCACCAACGTCGAGTGACGTTTTACCGAAGTATAAATTGCGTGTTCTGACAGTTTTTTTATTGAAAATACTGTCAAAATATCAAATTTACGCTCGGATAAGACTTATTTTACGTTGGTGTAATCGGTCCATAACTAAATAACATCACTTAACTCTTCATAGTAATTATAGGCAAGTATGAAGGGTACAAATCATATTATGTCATTCAAATCATGAATTTGAATGACATATAATTTGAATTGAATTCTTTTGTACTTGTACTTTTCACGTTTCCTTCATACAGAAAAAGTAAAAATAGACATTTGGGAGCGTTAAAAATTAGGTAGTAACTGCCGTACTCACAGTCGCTAATCGTTAGTTAACAACTTAATCTTGGATTTTTAAAAACGTTTCATTCTCAGTGATATATTTAATGATAATTAATTAATTAATCATTAAATAATATAATTTATTACATGCGGCTGAGTGCGTCAGTTAATCACAAGTCAACGATTAATTAATCATAATTTAATGAATACCTGTAGTAATACTAGTAAGTATATCGCATAATATGACATAACCGGAACTTCTTCTATTAACACAACTTTGCGCAGATGGTCATAGTACGAAAAAGGATTGTGCATTGTGCAATAATCATGTAGAATAAGAATAGTAAATCGTACCATGAAAGAGAATAAATTATGTTATGATTGAATCGTGCAATCGCCACTTCCCACGCTGAGCGAGAAGCGTCAAATCGTGGTCAGAAACTGCCTACGAGGCGATTATAAATTCTATGTGTTACAGTAGATGCACCACTGCACTCCCTCCGAATAAAAACGTGTGGAAACAGAGCCCTCTAATGTTGAACATTCCTTTATAAATCAAAGAAAGCCCTCTATTTAATTCATAAACACACGTAAACTTTTTACGCATGTTTTTATTTTCTTTAATTTACAAAAAGCTTTGTATGTACTAACTATAGAAATGTTAAGTACCTACATGTAGGGTAAAACCCGGATAGTTGCCTCAGTGGGATACTTGCCCCGGTTTTGAATACACTATGTTAGAGACATTAGTGGTTTTAGCGCTTTACTATAACTGTAAGAGCCCCTCCCGCAGACCTCAACGTCATAATTTAAACCATCAGTATAGGTGCACGTGTTTCGTCTGTGCGAGCGAAAATCTTCCGCGGCGAAACTTCGACGGGCGTCAAAATTATATTGGTAAGTAATTTCTATTGAATATTTTTGTTAGTGATTGTGGTTTCAGGCAACTTTATGTTTCATTGCATGCATTACAGTTTAAATTACACTATTTATTACGTTTAATTGTTAAATAGTTTTTATTTATTTTGCAAATAAAAAGGGCAAGTATCCGTATCAAAAAGGATAGTCGCCCTGGTTACTTTTGTGGATAGTTATAAAGGATAGATATAAATAATTCTTTAACACTGATGGCACTGAACTATCGTTTCCATCGCTGCTATCTTTAAATGAATCACAGAAACAAAATCTTGAAAAAAAACACCATCCAAATTTTTACATCAATCATCTCCCACGCCAAAAAAGTCGCTCATCTTGTCTAAAAGAGCTAAAAAATCTGCAGAAATTTTAAGTTCCAACGATAAAATTGTTCAGAAGAAGAAAAAAGAAGAGAAAACAAATAAAATAACAGAAACCAAAAACAGGACAGCAAAAACTAAAGATTTTAAGATAGAAGAAAACAAACCAGTTAGTAGCAAGAAAATCATTGTGAAGAAAAAAAAGACAACAACAAAAAATAAAAAACCAAAAGATGTATCAATATTACCAGCAGTGGAACTGAATCCGCACACATAAGCACAGATTTTATTAAATTGATCAAAGCAAGAGCTTTACGGAAGAGAAGAATACAAATTTACAGTTCTGATAGTGAAAATGATGAAAATGTCATAAGTCCAAAAACATCCAAGGGAAAAGCCACCAAAGGACTACCCACCAAAGGAACAAAGGACGAAAAATCAATGAGAGAGAACATATTAAAAGTCGAAAAGCCTAATTTAAAAATAAAGAATACAATTAAAAATATTTCAGTTAATAATTATTGCGTAAAATGTTTTGAGAATTATAATTTTACTAAATCGATATCAGATTGGATTCAATGTGACATGACGTGTCGAATGTGGTTACATGAAACTTGTACAACATTCAAAAACCATTGCATGAGATGTGGAAAGTTTAAAATCCTGGCTTCTGATGATTAATAAATGCTAATGCCAAAGTTGATTGTTATAGGTATTGTTCTACCCTTAAGATTAAAATAATATTTTGTCAATAACTTATGTAACTTAAAGTTTGGAGGCTATTTTTGTTATATTTTTATAGTTTTAAAGTATAAAACTTAACCTTTTTTTATAATGTTGATTAGAAGTTACTTAATAAAAGATTGCAGTGAATAATAAAGACTATTATAAGAGAGACATAAGAGATTACTTTTTATATTTTGTTTTTATTCAAATAATCATAGGAAGGCGACTATCCCCACCCGAGGCAAGTATCCTCCGAAGCATTTTTTACGTTAGGCTACTATCCGCTATAGTAGGCAACTATCCCTTTTTTGAGGGGTCAAATAAACCAGGATTTACTCAAAACCGTTATTAATTATGATCACAAAAATAGACTTAGATATTAGATCAAGGACCTATGTTTTGATATACATTTGCATTATTCTAATTAAGTATATATTTTTTTATGATAGAGCTTTTTTGAATAGTGGGGCAACTATCCGGGTTTTACCCTAGGTAACTTGGATTTTTCTTAGCCTTAAAGCCTCATCCGCACGTTTGGCAAACCTCGGCAAGCCTTCACAAGTTCAAACGTGCGGATAGAGCGTTTGGCATGGCTTGCGTAGGTTTGGCATGGCTTGTGGCCGATCCGAAACGTTTGTAG
Source organism: Oeneis ivallda (assembly GCA_029955525.1). Lineage (NCBI taxonomy): Eukaryota > Metazoa > Arthropoda > Insecta > Lepidoptera > Nymphalidae > Oeneis > Oeneis ivallda. The sequence continues at coordinate 18,761,652 of JARPMR010000012.1, read as the reverse complement.
AGGTTTGGAGAGTTTGCCGCAAACGCCAAACGTGCGGATGAGGCTTAAGACTTTTCTTAAATTAAAAAAGATGTGTTTTGATTATTGTATATATTAATAAATAATTTCATTTTTAATAAACATTGTACTGCCAGACCAAAGCCATTATGACTGATCTGGCAGTACAATATTGAGTTATTTAAAGCACTGACCAATACTTTCACGCATTATTAAACAATTGGAATAATAAATTAGTTACCGTTGCGTTCACTTACTCAATGGTTGCGTTTTATTTTTTGTGTTCATATACCCACGTGAGAACGTATTTTTAATAAATATTGGGCATAGTAGACTTTACATGCAATTGAATTCATTCATTTTAAAGATTCATAATAGTATATTAAGCTTTTAGTTAATTTGTAGTTTACACAATATATTATTACCTACCTGCTTACTATATGCGATCGTGAAGCGATCTTCCCAGAATTATAATTTTTCTGTACAAAAAATTTTTTTTCAAAAAACCGACTTCTAACGCCACTACAAAGTATAAAAATAATTTTAGTTTGTCCACGTTTGTTGAAGTCGGGCGGGCCTATATACAAACTATGAAACCGATGCGCGACGCTACAGAATATGATAGACTCGTTTGTAGAAGTCGAGCGAGCATCGCGAGTCGGTTTCATAGTTTGTATTTTAGGCCCGCCCGACTTCAACAAACGTGGACAAACTAAAATTATTTTTATACTTTGTAGTGGCGTTAGAAGTCGGTTTTTTGAAAAGAATTTTTATTTTAAGCTTTTAAGTGTAGTATCCTATGATTGAGGAGCTAGGACCTGGAGCTCCATGATGTAGTCCATACTTGTTACCTACAATATCAATTCGTAATCGAAATTTCCTAAATCGCCATAGTTTTAGCCTGCAGCATCAGGCTTGAGGAGTTGAAGGTTAAAATTTTTATGGGAACATTTCGCAAACATCCTCTGTCGATTAAAAAAAAAATCACGCGAATCGGTCCAGTAATCCCGGAGAAATCGGTGGACATACATAGAAAAAAAAAAAAAAAAAAGATACCGGCCGAGAACCTCCTCCTTTTTGGAAGTCGGTTAAAAACACAGTGTAAACTCACACAAATAGGTACCTATCAAACTTTCAAAAATTGTTTGAATAACAAATTGTAGTATACTCCAATACACAACCTGTCGACGCCTTTCTTTGTACTTCAATAAAAACCCTCTAACACACTTTAAGTTTAGCAAATAATAGGTAAAGGGGAGTTCATATTATTTTTAAAATACTGCCTATCACTATCAGTACATATTATAAAACAAAATACCCCGCCGCGTCTGTCTGTCTGTTCGCGATAAACTCAAAAACTACCGAACTGATTTACATACGGTTTTCACCAATAGATAGGGTGATTCATGAGGAAGGTTTTAGTGTATAATTTGTTAAGGTTTTGTGTAAATTAGTTGAAATATGACGATAATTTTTGACAATGTCGGAAAAATTCAAGCCGCTTGGGAGCTTTCATCGAAAACGCTGCCTAAATCCCTTTGAGATAAAACAAAACAATTTATGGTGGTGGTATGGTGGGATAAGTCTTTACAGAAAAGTCCACGATGGAATATCTATCTTTGATGGATAGCTCTATACCTATTTTAACTTCTAAAAAAATGGTCACATACCATGCGGTAATTGGAAATCTATTTAGACGGATACAGTATTAATCCTAATTAACTTAAATACGTTAGTTACCATAAGCATTTCATGCACATTGTGATGATGCTTTACACCACACAATTTAAATGAATATCTTAGGTGTTATCGCAAAAAACAACGAACGCGCGCCAAAATAAATATGCGGATTTCAACCCGATTGCGATGATGGGACTCGCTCACGTGATGCGACCTTTGGCAATTCATACGGTACTAAATATAATTCGTCTATGAATGCGACCAGTGACCACCCCCGAGCCGCGTTGACATTGCTATATTCTTATACTTCTTTTATAAGCCTACGTACTGTTCAATATGCTGTTCAATATAACTTATGAAACATTTCAAGGAGTTTGCAAAGCATACGCGTAATATGCTCTACTAGCCGTGCGAAGCCGGGGCGGGTCGCTAGTTATATTATAAGTTTTAAAGAAACAAAGCTAAGTAAGACAGTGTTCAAATAGGCTTATTTTGTTAGACGCGTGACACCCAGATAAACTTAGCACGAATGATGTTTCGTCAACGTAAGGCTCAAGTCAACATTGTGGATAAGAACTGTGATAAGATAAGCTTTCACGAAATTTACAAATTCTATTGTGACGAAACTCTGAGATGTAAACAATCAAGTTTGCCTTAGATAAGTTTACAAGGAACTGAAAGTTTTGTACCTTAGTAGGTTCATACTCGTACAGCTAAGATATTTTAAGTGGAATTCATGTAAAAGATTCATAATAATAATTAAAGTAAAAATTTGTATAGTAATACCATTAACTAGTACCTATGTATTAATTTCCATGTAGGTAATACTTATCTTTGACAACGGCTATTTTCGTTTCAGATAAGGTCATAATGAACACCTTGGCCTTTATTTCCTTCTTTCTTAAAAACTTTACAAACGATAATAGTGCAACACTTTACAAACGATAATAGTAAACATCGATTAACAGAAATCGATGATATGCAGAGCTCAAAGAAGCTGAGGCTTATTTGATGCTTACGAGCTCAAATAAATCAACTGTTTAATTTTTTGTTGTTTCAACATAATTTATCAATCCTTTACTAATACTTACATATTTTAAATGTGAGTGTGTTTTTTTTGTAGTTTGTCCTTCAGTCACACGGTGACGGAGCAAAGGACTGACGTAATTTTTTGCATGAGTAGTTGAGGACTTGGAGAGTGACATAGGCTATTTATCCCGATAAAAAAGAAGAGGGTTCCCGCGGGATTTTTAAAACCTAACTCCACGCGGACGAAGTCGCAGGCAAAAGCTTGTTAAACAATAATAGATAAATAGTAAATCCAAATACGTTCACGTATTACAAAACAAAAAATAATGAAATAGAAGAAATGTCTTTTTAATTGAGCTATAGTTTCTTGGTTATGTAAATGAGTTCGTAGTGCGCTCGTGTTCTGGTAATAAGCTCTACCTATGCCCGTCAACAATCCTATACTATATTACTATTTACTATATCTATATATATAAAAGAAAGTGGTGTTAGTTACACTATTTATAACTCAAGAACGGATGAACCGATTTGGCTGAAAATTGGTTGAGAGGTAGCTTAGAACCAGGAGACGGACATAGGATACTTTCTATCCCGTTCGACCGCGTTTCCGTCAAGTCACTATAAAACGTGGTATAACAAAACGCATCTAACATGGAATAAAAAAACGCAAATGACAGTGGAATACCAAAACGTAAATGACAGCTAAACGTAATTTTGTCTTTGGTTAAGTATGGTAAAAAATTTGACAATTGTAAAAAGTGTTTTAATAAAGCATTTCTGATATTATAAATGCGAAAGTGTGTTTGTTTGTTGGTTTGTCCTTCAATCACGTCACAACAGAACAGTGGATTGATGCGATTTTTTTCATGGGTATAGTAATGGATGTAGTAGTGGTTCCTCAGACCGGGAGAGCTACTAATTATCTCGGATAATGAAAGAGTTCCCGCGAGATTTTTAAAAACTAAATCCATGCGGACGAAGTCGCGGGCATCAGCTAGTAATATTATAAAGAGGAAAGATATTTTTGTTTGTTTGTTTGTTTGTACCGAATAGGCTCTGTAACTACTGGACCGATTTTAACCATTTTTTCACCAATTGAAAGCTAAGTTATCAGGAAGTAACATAGGCTATAATTATTTTCAAAACAATTAGAGATCATTCAGAAAATTGCAATAATGTTACCCAAAGTAGCAAAATTTTGCATGTAAAATGCATTATTTGGCGTGTGCTGAGAAAACTATTGATGATACATAAAAATTATGTACTACATGATTAAAGTACTCATTATTCTCTACAAAAAAGTCCCCGAGGGAATATAACTCACTATCATATTTAAGTCACAATAATAGCTTTTGTGTTCTAAAATTTAATTACTTCGCCTTTACTATCGTGGTATTAATTCTTCCTTACTAATACATATTATAAATGCGAAAGTGTGTTTGTTTGTTGGTTTGTCCGTCAATCACGCTGCAACAAAGCTACGGATTGACGTGATTTTTTGGATAGGTATAGTTGAGAATCTGGAGGGTGACATAGGCATCCCGGAAAATCAAAGATTTTCCGCGGGATTTTAAAAACTAAATCCACGCGGACGAAGTCGCGGGCATCAGCTAGTACAATATAGCTTCGGTATGAGTACGTGTACGATTCTATCAAGCTCACGAGCCTTAACGAGTTGCCGGCGCCGAACGTAACGGGACAGAAGCTACCAGTTTATATTTAAGTATTCTCGCAGTCTCGTACCTACTAGAGATAGGTTTATTGCAGAGTTCTTACTTTTAATGCGATGACTTTTAGGACTTTCTTTTTTTAATTTTAACTTACATTTTAATCATCATCATCATCATTAGCAACCCATCAACGGCTCGCTCCTGAGCGTAGCGCAGGTCTCTTCTTAGAGAAGGTTTATAAAACTTATAAGCCATAGTCCACCACGCTGGCCCAATGCGAATTCGCGGGCTTCACACTCTTTCGAGAACGTTATGGAGAACTCTTCTTCACAATGTCTTCCTTCGCCGTTCCAACCATGTCAGAGTCAGAAAAGTCCGGGATCCGGGATAGAAGACCGTAGTCCTAACCACAAGGCTGTCAGTGCTTTACATTTTAATAAGATCTCGATATTCTAGGGTGACTTCACGTCTCAGGCCTCAGCTTAGTTTCACTTTAATCAAAACACTAGAAAAGAGATTCATGTACCTATCACACTTCAAACTTTAAAAATTTAAGGGAAAAAATATTTTTTTGATGTTCTTTACTTTAGATTTTAACTCGCTCTATTTTTTCACAACAAAAATAATTTTCGAACCTCCAATTGAAAAAAAAAAACAGTTTTCTCAAAAGTTTTTTAGATTATTTTGATGTCTGTACTCTATATCTAAAATCGATATCCACACCCAATATATAGGAGTGTTAGTGAGTTTTCAGGTCTAGAAACACCCTGAATAAAACTTTATTAGATCGTTGAAATGTAAATGGATACACATGTCATCGTTTAAGACAGCGCAGTTGTTTTCAATGCTTATCTGTAAGTCTCTTTCTAACAGTACCTTGGTACGTGACTTGAAGTATCAGCATTCATATATGATCTGCGGTCTGCAGCTTGTAGGCTTTAACGGCTCCTGCGCAGCTGTCATCCTTCCGCTACTGCATTCTTAACTTGTGGCGTAAATCCGTAATTTTTTATCTAACTTTATTTGTATACAAAACATCTCTGTTCTCCGTCTGATAGGAAACGCCCATAACCTATTGCCAGCCAACTCAATTGTGGGCTGGCAATGGGTTATGATGATGAATGACGATGATGAAGTCCACCCTAAGTGCTAAAAGAAAAATTCATTTCGAGAATTAACTAAATAAAGAATTACCAGCTAATGCCGCTACTTTATCCGCGTGGTTTTAAGGTTTTTTAAAATCCGATATTCCGGGATAAAAAGTATACTATGTGATCTCAGGATGTCTCCTCCTCCTGAGTCCTGATGCCACTTCTACTTGCCAAATATGTAGTATCAAATTGGTTTAGCGGTTTAGGCGTGAAAATATTTATAATAGTATCCCCTGCTTGTTATCTTTATGAACGTCACAGACAGAGTTACTTTCGCATTTATAATATTAGCATGGACAAACTAAGTTACAATTTATTTTTGATTTGCATTTTCCACTTGTTATTATTAGGTATCCTATTTCCAATTAAAAAAAAATCAATTATTTGCAGAGCTATAAATAGATATAGTTTTTTAATTATTTCCTAAGTGAAATTCAGAATAAGTACCTACATAACGTAGTAAAGCTGTGATTTGATTATGTATGACTTTAAATATCAAAAATGAAGATGAAATATCAAAACTTTTTGATATTTAATCAAAAAGTTTTGTTTTAATTATTATCTAATAGAACCATACCAACCAACAAGAGTGCGTAACTAGGTACGTATAAGAAAGTGGTCGAACTATCTAATCACTTTCATAGTAGAGGAACTTACAAGATCGAGAACATCTTTTTCCGTCGGTTCAATTGTACTATGTTTATTCGACCAACGACTAGAAAATTAATCAGAAACAGGGCATCGCATCGCTGCCTTCGATTTTTTGTTGACTATTTTCTTTAGGGCAGGTGAAACTATGTTATTCAAAGTTACGGTAAAAAATAGACCCAGTACTTAAACAGATGCACAATCAGGTTGTGTGGTTGGTTTTGACACTCAGTTTCAAATAAAACTAAGACAATAATTCAGCATCATTGTAACGCATCTGCTCAAACCAGCCCCACACCTGCCTTGAATCCGCCAAAACGCTGCGAAAAACTCCTCCATAGCAGGTGCAGCCCATAATCGGCAACACATATAGGTACATAATATATGGGTTAGTGTACATTGTCAAGGTCTCATTCATCTATTTATGTAGCAACTAGTATTTAGAACTAGAGCGTTTAGAATAACGCGCTTACGTAGTATAAACATATTATTATGTAGATCGTTCAGCAGTTTTTTACTAGAATGCTACATAGTTTAGCTTTATCGTTCTTGTAACAAAACGCAAATGATGTAATAAGTTAGTAGGCTTTTGGATTTGCGGAACAAGCAATTAAAACTATCATACTCCCTTCCAAATAAGCCCAGGCGAGATCATAGTCACGGGCTATTTTGTCATAAGAATAAATAAAAGATTGACATCTGCGCAAAAAAATCTTAAAATCCTTCCGTACTCTAATGCTATCTTTACTCTGGCGTTAGATAGTTAGCATACTTTGATGCAGCGTAAATCCCACTCGATGCAATAGATACCCAAAAAGGTATTAAATTTCAATAATAATATGTATTTAATTTATTAAATGTCAAAATATGAATACCTTTCGGCACGCGGTGCGTAGGCGATTAACAGGAAGTATGTAGGTGTGTCTTATAAAATGGATTTTCCAATCGTTTTAATTTTTGTTTTAATACATTAATAATTATTTATTATTGCGTTATATCTTTAATTTATCGTAGCTATCGCTCTACGTTCTGGAGGGACTACAGGTGGTATTAGTAACAAAATTAGATGAAGCGCGTACACACGTACATGTCGCTAAGCAAGGGTCTCAAACATGTTACAATATAATGACGGTAAGATCCTTTTCGGTCGGTGCGAAGTTTTTTTGCGACGTCATATGTCGCTTGCACCTGACGCGAAACGTGCCCCGAAGCCTTTGGTGTTATCACTAACAACCTCTAACGGCTAACCCGGGCTTGGATTCTATTTATTTTAGTTTATCGCAGAAGAAAAGAAGATCAGGTAACGTTGATACAACATAATATTTTGGACCATCGATCTAGTCGTATGTTTAAAATAAGTTACTGCGAATACTTCCATCAAATCTGATTAAAAATATGATGTGATCGCATCATTTGATTGATTTTAGATGCATACTAATATTTGAGTCTAGGGATAAGAAGTCGCCATTTGGGTATTTGACTGATATTTTTTTTTAATTTAAAATAACGTTTTAAATATTGTAACACAGTGCCACTTTTCTTTTTTAGATAGAGAACTAGTCTCGGAAATACAGAGCTTTACAGAAATAAAAATAAATAATAAATTAAATACAGAGCGCTATTGAAGTGTGACGTCAAAACTCAAAAGCTCCATAATATACTCTTCATAGAAAAATTTGTTTTAGAAAGATACAGATACAGTCGTAGTAAAACCATGGTAAAAAAGCTTATAACTTAACTATTTGTTTTTTGACCGATTTATTTTCTGTTTTTACAAATGTTATTTTTACATGTTACATTTTCGATTATAAATGATGAATATCAACATTTTGACAGCAGTCAAATACCCAATTAGCGCTAGACATGTAGGTACGCTAGATCAAAATGCATTTCGCGTATTCAATATCAGAGATAGAGTACATGACTGGCGTTATTTTCTACGGATACAAAGGGCAGTGGAACCTACCTTGATGTGTGATAAAATATGAATATTTTTCGTACAGCAATAAATTAAGAGTTCCGTTTTTTTAAAAATTATTTTAAATTTCGGAGTAAATAACGTCATAAATTCTCTGAGCTTGTTTCGATGTTTTATGCATAACATGGTAACACAGCAAAAGATTTCGGTGAAGCTGACATCAAATTTCAATGTTATATTTTATAAGAGAAATATTTTGATACGTATAGGTTTAGGTTTAAAGAATTTATTCTCTAAGAACAAAACATGCTCACTTACAGAGAAATTAAAACTTAAATTATAACACATTATATACATTAAAACAAAAAATGGTGGCTCTTAAATAACTTAAATAACTATAAAACTATAATATTTTTAAGGTATAATGATCTGTTTCCATATTTATTTTACTATAATTTATGGTTGACCCGATTTTCCAGGAAATTAGTATTACAGATTATGTACATATAAATTGCTAAATTATACGTGCTTTTAGACCACTTTAGAGATTTAAATACTAAATAATAGTATTCATATAATTTAGATTTTTAATATGATATAAATATTAAAATTCATAGTAGAAAATAGAAATAGTCAAAATAAATATACCTATATAAAATGTAAATCTAATTAGAAATAAATATAATTATAGGTAATAAAATATCATAAGAGCACTAATATACAAAAAAAAATAAACTAAAACAGTTTTAATTTATTTGTTTCTTAATAAGAATAGACTAACTTCGTAAGCACAGAGTAAAAATAATAATATAATAGAGTCAAAGCTTCATTTCCATCCATTTCATATCCATTAAATATTATCCAAACTACTTTATAATACCTTTGTAAACGATATTCATTTTGTATAATAGCTATTTAGTGAACGGATTAATTTGTAGTCAACATCTAAAATTGCCGTTTCTGAGAGAGTTAAGCCTTAGCCGTTAGGATTATTTATTAAAGTATAGGTAATTACGTACGAACGTCTAAGAATTGGTAATTTGTATGTTGTGTATTGAACGTGTATCTAATATTAGTTGTGTATCGTTGCAGGTGCTCTGGCATCTGGATATATTCAGGCGCAGTTTCCGCGAGCTCACCGGCCACGCTTGTCTTGGACCTTCGTGCATTTTTTGCGCTTTAAAGGTGAGTTTAAATTAGAATTTTAAAATGTATCTGGTGTCTACCCTCTGAGTGTAACTTTTTAACCTAGCTAAATCCGTGACTAAGTATTACTAGCTGACCCAGCGATCTTCGTACCGCCAACAAAAATATTTAGGGGTGGGTCACCCTTATCATTTAGGGGTATGAAAAATAGATGTTGGCCGATTCTCAGACCTACCCGATATGCACACAAAATTCATAAAAAATCGGCCCAGCCGTTTCGGAGGAGTTTGGTAACAAACAACGCGACATGAGAATTTTCTCGTTTGATTCATCTTGACAAGTACTCTGGTCCTAGATGATATTCTGGTTCTGATGATGGAGCTAGAAGGTGGCTTTAGGAACTCAGTAACAAAACAACGTAACCCCATCGAGTTTGCAGTCGCTTGATTCGTCTTGACAAGTATACTCATAACCCAAAATGATATCCAGGGTCTGATGATGTATTTAGCTAGTAAAAGCTTGTTTTTTAAAAATATTTTTTTAATTTACACTTGAATAATTCAGGTCCGTTACAGTACCCGGCGATATATATTGCACATCGGCCTTTGGAATAAAACGCTATATCTATTCTATTGCAAGGAAAGCTAGCCAGAAATTCACGTAGTAATTACTGAAATCTCTTCACAATCGGCGAGCACATCACGTAACATATATAAAAAAAATGCAGTTGAACTGTGAATAGAATAGAATAGCGTTTTATTCCAAAGGCCGATGTACAATATATATCGCCGGGTACTGTACGTTAGTAGCCTTAGAGCACAAGCAATTTTTTTGTATCTTGAACGCTGACAGCTAATGGACAGCTACGGGATTTTCATTCCTAAAGTTTCCAAAGTGAACTGAACTTCACTTCAAAAATACGCTAATCCGTTGCTGGCTGATAGGTCAAATCAACAAACAAACAACATCGTATTTATAATGTTAGTAGGGAAAACATATAGTATTACGAATATAAATAGAGCACCAAAGCGACTCAAAATTGAGTAGGTATCATTTAGAAAAACCGGCCAAGTGCGTGTCGGGCAACGCGCAGTGTAGGGTTTCGTAGTTGCAAGTCACAAATATTATTACTGACCTAGGATAGTGCTTTTATTTTATTTATGAATATTGAATATATTTTGAGTTCCATGGTTTAAATACTATAACAATATACTACAAAATATGCAACTTACACTACGTGTAATGAAACTGATATAATTCCTTAACTTATGAACTTTACTTAGCCTTAATAGTTTTCCAATAAAATTCTTTATATATACTACTGCTGTGAATTTTTTCATGTATCTTATAAACAACCAGCTCAATCAATTAGCTGGCAGAGGGGGAAGTGACACACTTGACTAATAAAATTTAGCATTTAAAAAAATCATATTTCACAAACGGATCCTTGAATCGAAAAATTATGTTCCCACACCCACAATATTTTTGCAAGACCTATTCAACGACACCCCACACTATGGGATAGACGAGAAAAAAAAAATCATCCCCACTTTACATGTAGGGGAGGTAAGTACTCTAAGAAATGATTTTTCACAATTTTATTTCACCACTTTGTTGACGTGATTAATATTTATACCCTTGTCAAATTACAGTTTTCTAGTACCAATAGTCTCTGAGCTAAACCGCGGACGGACATGGCGAAACTATAAGGGTTCCTTGTTTACTACGGAACCATAAAAAATGGTTCGTTTAGTCTCGCACGCCGCAAGGTACGAGTGACCAATCAGACGTGACCTTTTCGTGAACAATGAACAGTTCAGTGCCTTACTTGACCTCAAATCTTGGGCCCCAACTTTCGACACGTCTTGAGCGTAAAACTATAATGACGTCAACGTTTTTCACAATGAAAGGACGCTTTTTTTGTCGTGCATGCCCATCACGTAAAAAACAATCTAAATTAGATCCGAGTTGCGATTTGTTCTACTTATAAAGGAAAAGATGTAGGCGGTTTCTAAACTATTGCCTAATTCGGTTTTTTTTTTCAAACGCTAAAAACGGTAGCGCGGTTTGAATTGATTTATGGATTTTGTCCAAAATTGTGTTAGATAATTAATACATTAAGAAAGAAATATTTCTTAAAATATGACAGACTTGTTGACGTGATAACGTCTTGTAAATCGATGATCGGCCGCGGCAGCACGCACAAAAAATTGTCACGTTCCGTCTAAGCCTGAGCGTGCCAGCGAGAGCGCGGAATAAGCGATAGAGAGGCACGATTGGCATGGGCCGATCGTGCCTCTCTATTGCTTTGTGCGTTGGCTTGTGACCGCCGCCGCCCGGCGCCCGCAAGTCATCGCGTCCGCGCTGTTAGCGGATGTGTCGCGCTCGCGAGCTAGTTCTAGCAGCACGCCGTTCATCTTCATGACGTTATCACGTAAAAGTATCGTCCGTAAACCGACTTTACAGACAACCAATTTTTTTTTACGTCATCAATTTATCGGAAATGAGAAGTTCCGCATTAGAGTCACCGATATAACGTTCTACGTGAAGCTGAATTGACGAACTATTATACTCGTACCTAAGTCTACTAAAAGACAGTTAACCATTTGAAAATCATAGACCCAGACCTGTTCTGGGTTAACGAAGGTACTTACAGGCACCTAGGTTTCTAGTAATCTTCACCATTCTAGTAATCTGTATTCAGAGACTATGAAAGTGCCATGCTAAAAATAAACCGTGTGATAAATGAGACACTATCAAGTTTTTCTCAAAAGTCATTATGTTCTTTAACGCGACTCCGCTTAAAATAGCTCCTGCACCGCAAAAATATTATACATATCATGATACAATTCAGGCTCTTAGAACTGGTTCTTCTGCAAGTATTATACGACGTCGTGATTTCGCTATCCAGCTCTATCTTGCAGGGCCTTTACCTTGAGTTTATGAGCCTTTGTCTATAGTCTTTGCATAAAAGTCTATGGAATGTTTTGTTTCGAGAAAACATTTGGTCTGGGCAACACATAAATTGAAGGTAGTCGGTAGAATCCCACTAATCCTACGTATATTATATATGCTAAAGTTGTGAATGTAGTGTGTAAAATGTGAGGATGATGGATGTATACGTATGGATCGTAAATGTTTGTTACTCTTTCACGCCAGAACGAATGAACCGATTTGGCTGTTTGGAATGGAGACAGCTCATACCCAGGATTGACACATCACACATAGGCTACATTTTATCCCGGAAAAGTAAAGATTTCCCGCGAGAGTCAAAAAATCTTAATCAACTCAACTGGAGGAAAAAACTCGTAAGAGAATAGTGCATGATTGATGATTTATATAACTTGCTAAAATGGTACCTTCAACCATAACCACGGAGCGGAGATTCAAATACTGACCTTTGCAACTCACTTTGCTTAAATTTTTTTGGGGCCAAGTTTATACACAACGGTAACTTAACCGCCTGACGTGAAACTGACACTTATAATAATTAAACTAAAAATCAAAGAGAGCTTTTTCATGTATAAGCAAATACATAAGTCGTATCGTTTGGAAATTGGAACTACGATTGAAATTTTGCTGACTGATACCTACTCGTAAGGCTTCTGTAAACCGTAAAAACCGTGCAGATTAAAATCGTAGTTACATGAGAATGCTTAATTCGAGATGAGTTCGTGGACCTTTTGGCCTCGAGTTCACTGATTGGCGTACTTAAATTTTAGCGGTTTATTGCCTCATTATGCACACATAGATTCCTTCATCTAAAGTCTAAACAAAACATTGCAGTATAAATTATAAATTACATATTAATAAAATTACTAATAAATCACTAAGATATTTTTTTAATGATATATATGTATAATGATAATGAATAAAATAAACTAAAATCTAAAAATGTAATTACTTCTTAGACTAAAACTAGACTAAGTCTAGGAGTAAAACATCAATAACAGCGCAGCGCAGGGCGGCATAATTCCGAAAATACACAAACATTGCCCCTTCAGCCTCATGCTGGGAGCATGACCCTTCGGATGGCCAAACTAATTCTTTGGCTTGGCCAACTCTATGTTCATATTATAGTATATTAATTTTATATGAACGGCCTTCGTATGCATTTGGTGCGAAAATGTCAGTTATCCGTGTATGTACGTCTCAAATAAAACTTAAATGTATTATTAAGGAACCAAATTGAAATAACATAGGTCACATCTCGGTTTTTGCGTTATATGTATATCGGTTACTTCACGAGTAACCAGATACCTACTCGTACGTATATAGATAGGGTACTTGACTTCTTAAGTTACTAAAGTGTGCGAAATTTACCACAAGCTGCATTTTATAATGTATCTGCTTACAGTAGGTACGTTATAAAGAGTACCTGCATACAGTACCTGGCAGAAAATATTACGCGTCGGCTTCTTAGAGAGTCCTCTCTTCCACAAAAAAATAACGTTACCTACTTAGACTGTCTGCGAAGCTGAGCCTAACCGATTGACACCAAATGGGCTAATGCACCGATGTCATATAATATGTTATAGGACCTACTAGATTTGCGGTTACAAACACTTACCATGTTCAACTGTGTTTCACTGAATTCCGAACACTGGTTGTAAGTGTGGCATAGAATTCGCGACGTACGGACGCAGGCGCTATTTATGAGATAAACTTTATAAGTATGTACCTAATTGTGAATTGAAAACCCAACAATACCTATATTCAAGTAAGAAAAAAAACAGTATAGTTATTATAGTGAATAATTAGATAATGTTCAAATTCAAATTCAAATTCAAAATTATTTATTTCATGTAGGCCAACCTGTGGCTCTTATGACACGTCAAGATTCTACCACCGGTTCGGAAAGCGGATTCTGCTGAGAAGAGCCGGCAAGAAACTCAGCAGTTGCTCTTTTCAAAATAATCATTTTACAATATTAATAAGTAGCTATTACATTGTAATAAGTTTTTATACTATCTTGTGGGCAGCTGGATGGCAAGCTGATTTAACCCGTGCATCTTTGTTAGAATAGAATATGACATTTCCACAAAACGTACTACAATTCAATTCATGTCAAAGACGGGCAGACAGAAAGCAGCCCCATTCCCGCCGGCGGCACCCGTTCACGAGTATGACGCATGATCCAGCCATTGCTTCGCTCGACCATATTTGAGGGAACGTAACAACCCGCACCACACGACACCACCACAGAAATGTTTAAAGAGAGCGTGACATACTTAGTCTACCCGTATCAAAGCATCGAATTGAATAATATTATTCAAACACTAATTTTAAGATCCCATGCAACTTTGTCATTAAGAAAGTCATTAACTTTGTAATAAGCGCGACTCAGTAAGTGAGTTTTTACGCATTGTTTAAATTTGTGCAGTGGCAAATCTAGCAATTCCTTCGGAATCATATTATATAAGCGTACGCTCAACCCCACAAAGGATTTTTGCACTTTGCGCAGGCGACATGATGGAATTTCTAGTTTATGACGATTTCTAATGAGTCGATTGTGTGTATTGCCTCTTTGTTTATGCAGATGAATATTTTGTCTCACAAAGACTATATTATTATAAATGTACTGTGAAGCTACCGTAAGAATACCAATCTCTTTAAACTTTTCACGAAGAGATACGCGCGAACCGAGTTTATAGATAAATCGAATGGCTCTTTTCTGTAATATAAAAATAGTTTCAATATGAGCTGCTCCGCCCCACAATAAGATTCCATAGGACATTACACTATGGAAGTAGGCAAAGTAGACCAGCCTAGCCGTGTCTACATCGGTAAACTGTCTGATTTTTCGGACAGCATAGGCAGCTGAGCTGAGTTTACCCGCTAATGTCTCTATGTGAGCGTCCCACTGAAGCTTACTATCCATCAAGGTCACCCCCAGAAAAACTGTGGAGTTCTCAATTATAAGGTTTTCCCCGTTTATTTTTATTGTTTTGTCAATTTTCTTAACATTTGGTATAATAAATTCTAAACACTTAGTTTTTTTAGCGTTCAAGAGCAAATTATTAACAGTAAACCAACGCGATATCTGAGATAAGGTATTGTTCACATCGTCAAAATTTACTTTGTTTCTGTCAGTTTTGAATATTAGAGATGTATCATCTGCAAACAACACAATATTGCAAGCATCGCGGACATGATATGCTAAGTCATTAATATACACCAAAAATAGAAAAGGACCCAGGATAGAGCCCTGTGGGACACCCAACAGAGTAGATGAACCCCGCGACTTCACGTCACCTACGCATACACTTTGTGTTCGATCACTAAGGTAAGAGGCAATGAGATCAAGTGCAACGCTTCTTATGCCATAATGACTAAGTTTGAGTAAAAGAGTTTGGTGATCAACGCAATCAAACGCCTTAGATAGGTAACAAAAAACCCCAATAGCATTCTGCGAACGCTTCCAGGCATCGAAAATATGTTCAAGTAGCTTTTCACCAGCATCAGTCGTGCTTCGACCCTTCGTGAAGCCGTACTGTTCGGGGTGTAGCAAGTTATTAACATTAAAATGCTTCATTAGTTGATCAAGTATAATTTTTTCAAATATCTTACTAAGTGTTGGAAGGATTGATACAGGTCTGTAATTATTGAGGTCAGTTCTGTTGCCTGATTTAAACAGGGGGATGAGTTTGCTATGTTTCATCAAATTTTGAAAGATACCCATAGCAACACATTCATTAAAAATTACGGCTAAATAAGGAGCAATGTCATTTATTATGTCAGATATAATTTTTACAGACATACCCCATAAATCACCAGTTTTTTTCATTTTCAACATCTTAAAATTTTTTATTACCTCAGCTGCAGTGATAAATTTGAATTCAAATAAAACATTGCACTCATTGACGTTGCCTCTCAATAAACTCTGAGCTGCAGTAGGTGAGGAATTCAGAGAGTCAGTCAGCAGAACAGGAATGTTCTGAAAAAAATTCTCGAAAGTATTTGCAACCTCCACGTCAGAAGTTATTTTATCATTATTAACAATAATTTCAAAGTTAACATCACGTGATTTACTTTTACCCGTTTCTTCATTAACTATATTCCACGTGGTTTTTATTTTATTATCGGATTTCACGATTCTCTCTTTAATATGTATTGCTTTTGCGTGAATGCATACGTTTTTAAATATCTTAGAGTATGTTTTCACGCTTTCAAGAAAACTTGAAGACCGCTTAAATTGTTTTTCTTCATATAACTCATACAGTCTATCTCTACTTTTGTAAATACCTACGGTAGCCCACTCACTGAATTTTAATTTACCATTTACATTTATTTTTTTAAAATTAAATATTTTATTAAATTCAGTGTCTATTGTCTTGAAGAGACCAGTAAAAAGTTTATCTGGGTTACCATTTACATACCTAAGAGTTCGAAGTTTGTCAGAAATGTGACATTTAAACCGCGCCAATTTACTTTCTGTTATTGGTCTACACTTAACAATTCTTTTGTCGTTGCTTACATTGTTTGAAATTGTAATTTGTTGCCCGCAGTGATCTGACCTCAAATTGTTAATT
The DNA here is from genome assembly GCA_029955525.1 of Oeneis ivallda. Classification (NCBI taxonomy): domain Eukaryota; kingdom Metazoa; phylum Arthropoda; class Insecta; order Lepidoptera; family Nymphalidae; genus Oeneis; species Oeneis ivallda. The sequence continues at coordinate 18,744,881 of JARPMR010000012.1, read as the reverse complement.
ATTGATTTATCCGTAACGATATCACTGCTGCAAAAAGTGTTATCCAAACAAGTGGCCGAAACTTCTGTGACCCTATAAGTTTAGAAAACTGACAGTGATCGAGTTCTCCACTAGAATATTTACATTGAAATCACCGCAGACTATCACCTTTTTTGTGGACACACACAATCGCTTCAGTACGTCCTCCATTATATCTTCAAATTGTTTATAATCACCTGAGGGGGGCCGGTACACACAGACTATAATAAAACGCTCCAGCTCCACACAAGAAAGTTCAATAGTGCGTTCAACAGAGAGGCCAGCTATATCCTTACGTTCTTTACTAATTAAACTTTCATGTACCATAATTAAAGATCCGCCATGGATTGTCTGCAATTGTCCTTCTAGTGAACGCACTTGACAGTTTAAAATTTTTTATTAACACTGGTAACTGTTGACTAACAAGCCAGTGTTCGGTGAAACATAAAACATGTGTATCATATTTTTCTAGAAATAGTTCAATTTCCAGTTCTTTGCAGTGAGGCTCTGTATATTTTGATGTACAATGTTCAATTCACAGGGCCTCTCTGTTGTCTTATTATCTAGTTTAAACAAGCAATAGGTTTGCTATTACTTGAGTCAACAATAGTAATATTATTAGTACTTAAAGTACTGTTTGTATATGAGTCAAAAGACTTTGTTACAACACTTGTAACTGAATCATGTATATTATATGCTAATAGAGAAGCTATGAGCAGCTTGCATCTTTTCGGAAGATACATACTCTCACTGGTCAATGTAAACTTAGATGTAAATTTATTTATGTCAAAATAAAAAATAGCATCGCTATGATGGTATGTCAAGTTGTACATAGTCAGGTTTAACATATGTATATGCTGGTTTTGTTTTTGAGTAAGTGTGCTGGAATAAGGAAAGGCACACATATAGAACTTACATTTGGTTTTGTTACTTAATAATATTAACTTTTCTATACATTTAATAATCTGGGACCTTTTTACTTTCAGACTGTCCCCAAACAAAATGATAACATTTTTATTACAATCTAAACTTTCTTCACTTAAGGTATTAAGTAGATAGTCCAAGCTAGCACCCGGTGAACATCTATTAATCACAGAGTGTTGCACGTAATTGCTAATATATGAGCCAAAATCTCTACCTAACTTATCGGAAATAATAATAGTCTGTTTTCCAGGGTTATCCGAGAGATTTCTGCTCAAGCTTGATGGAACTTCTGCAGCACATTTTATAGTGCACTCCTCCGGACATGTGCCCAGACTATCTGTGTCTGTAGTACACTGCTCCGGACAACTGCCCAAATTGTCAGGGAGTAGTATACTGTCGTTATCTTTGATAACCATAGTCACCTTATGGGAGCATTGACAATTAATGACATCGTAATTCTTATGAATAAACACTAGCTACGAAATAAAAATTATTTCTTGATTTATTCAAATAATCAATTTTTTGGAGTTTACTCCTTAAGAATCGATTTTCGTTAAGGCGCCCGGTATGAGAAAAATTCGAGGAGTAAAATCTACTTATGAATGACCTCGTTACGTTTTTCACAACGATGCAAATTTCTACCCTAACGTTGAGTAAATAAGGTTGGTTTTCGCTTGAGTTGTTGAGCTTTCCGAGGGAAGCCGAGCGCGTACCGATCGGGTCCGAGCGGCGCCGAGACGCAGCGAGCGCCGCGAATGCATTACGACGTTGCGGTTTAGGGTTGGCACATCGGAAAATCATTAACTTTTTTTTTAATTAACTTTTTGCGTATGTTTAGACAATCGTACTTAAGGAGTAAACTCCAGTCGTGCGTCGGAGCTGACACACACACTTTTTTTAACGACCGAGCGATATTTTCAAGGATACACCTCAGGATATGCCTCCCGCACCCCGCACACCGTTCACGCCTCCTGCGACCCGCGGCCGCGTACGATTTGCAACCCTATTCACCATGCCGGTTCCCCTCTGCCTCAGCCCGCGCAATCCAAAACTGCGACACAGTTCTTATTCCGAATTGCCGGTCTATAAGTAGACGAGGTAGTCTTTGGTCTAAGGGAAATACATAATGTTCATAATAATATTATTGTACGAGTATCAAAGATCCCATGTTAGAAAATATATTCATGTTGATAAATGTCAATAATATGCGCCTTTGTGTTACTTATTAACATAATATAAACATACCGACGTGAATTGTTACCACGGACAATTGCGCAAGTGACATTCTCAAGTACTTACACTAGGCACCTATGTTACAATCACAATCTTGCACAAATTGATTGTACGTAAACATAGTCATACATATTCACCTACAAGTAATGTAAATCACCTCCACTGGTGGATTCAATAGCGATAGTCTATGTGAGACTATGAATGATATGTATCTAATATTTCACATTCGGTTAACGAATTCGGCAAAGTGACCTAATGTAAAAAGCTCTTATATTACTTGTAGACCATTGTAGTACCTACGTACATAGAGACTTGTACGCATTACTATAATTATCAAAAAATATGCGTTAGTTGTAATTATTTAATGTTTCATTTAAATAACATTAAGGTTGTAGCAAGAAATAGATAATAATAAGGCACGTTCCTAGAAGCGTTTCGTGGTTGTACGTGCTCGAAGCCGCATACAAACTGGGCCAGCCAATTACGGTGTTATTACAACTCGCAAGTCGCGATCTCTACCACATATAATTGGGATTAATATTAATATTGATAATTTGATAATTATTGGGATGCCTATTTAATCAAAATATAGACTAAAAATTTACGGTCACGGAATTTTCCAACTCATAGTTTTGAATATGGGTAAGTAAGCTATTTTCTAAGTGAGGCAAAAACATCGGGCAAACATAAAAAGAAAAATCTAAGTAAATAACCATAAAACGTTTATTATGTACGATGTAGAAAGTTTATTATGAATGCTTAGAGTATTAAACCAACACTGAGGGTTTTACGCATAAACTTTAAGCTTAGCCTAAACTATGTATGTAGTAATATTACGTCAGAACTTTTATCTATTCTGTGGTTCAGTGACTATTATACCAGTAAATAAGAAGATAATTATTAATGAAAATAACCAACAATTTATATTTATGTACGTATCAATGTAGTAGTCAAGTATGTGCTTCATTACAGTATTTCATTATCTATATTCTATAATATAATAAAACTGTAACGGACGAATTATGTACATTAAATATATTTATAAGGAAATAAATAAAATAAACTTCTTAAAAAAAAAAAATTTTGAAAATTTTTGTTTGAGGGCACTCTATAATCGATACTGAAGCCAAAACAATTTTTTTTTTAATTTTTTGTCTGTCTGTCTGTCTGTCTGTATCTTGGCCGCGCATCACGCCGAAACTACTGGACGGATTTAAATGAAACTTGGCACGATTTAAGTTTATACTACGAGGTATAATATAGGATACTTTTTATCCCGAAATTCAGCACGGTACCCTTGGGAGAGGGGATGAAAGTCAAAATGTGTATTTAGCTGTAATTCATTAAGGCGTATTCCGATTTCATTCATTATTTTTTAGGGTTCCGTACCCAAAGGGTACCAACGAGACCCTATTACTAAGCCTACGCTGTCCGTCCGTCCGTCCGTCCGTCCGTCCGTCCGTCCGTCCGTCCGTCTGTCAGCGGGCTGTATCTCGTAAACCGTAATAGATAGACAGATGAAATTTTCACATATTATGTATTTCTGTTGCCGCTATAACAACAAATAATAAAAATTAAATTAAATTAAAAAAAATTAATTAAAATGGGTAGGTGGGTAGATGGAAATCTTTTAATTTAATTTTTTTTATCGGAACCCTAAAAGAGCGAGGCCCGACTCGCACTTAGCCGATTTTTTAAATATTGGATAGAAGCAGGCGTTACTTTGCGGAAGTTCATGATTAGCAAGAAAAGGTTAGAATTATTTTGCTATAATCCGCCAACAGAAAAAATCTGTATGGTCAAACATGCAATTAAAAGCTAAGCACCACTCACCTACCCAGCCAAGCAAAAAAGCCAAGTTCCCAAGCAAGCAATGCCACCACCACTCACATGCACCACCACACAAGACTTTTACACTACTCTCGACGCACGTTTCGCCCCGACACCGGAGCATCCTCAGGAGATGTCGACTTTACAATGCTAGACAATACAGCATTGCATAATTGCATGTTTGACCATACAGATTTTTCTGTTGGCGGATTATAGCAAAATAATTCTAACCTTTTCTTGCCATTATTTTTTTGTTAGAAAGCGGGTACTTTAGAGATTGTCCTGTAATTATTTCAAGGTCGTCAATTTAGTAGTTCAGAAATTATAGACATCACAATCTTCAGTATAAGGTCCAAATAACTTGAACCCCGGAATCTACAGGATACTTTGAATGTACGGTTCATCTTAAGCTGGCATTCGTACTTTATCGTATATAGCCATCGTGGATAGTCCTATTTTGTCAATGAAAATAATAAGATATTTTTAGGGTTCCGTACCTCAAAAGGTAAAAAAAGAACCCTTAAAAGATCACTCTCTTGTCCGTCTGTCCGTGTGTCACCACCGATTTTCTCCGGAACGGGTGGACCTAGCAAGTTAAAATTTATACCAGATACTGAGGTCGAATAGTCCCTATTAGGTGTATAAATTTAGATTTTCGCCAAAACTTAATTTATTTAAAATTTATTTTTCGGAATTTTCCCTTTACTTGTGCTGTAAAATCTTACGTTTAACCAAAATTGACAATTCTAAACCAACCGGAAGTACCCTATAGGTTTTGGGTCGAAAACCTATATGGTAGTTTCCGTTGACCTAGAATCACTAGATTTGGCAAAAAGCAAGGTCTTACAGCACAAATAAAGGAAAAATTACAAAAAATAAAAAAGTTGATATATAATAATATAATGGCGGTAAAATGGGTAGGTACGGAGCCCTCGGCACTCGAGTTCGACTCGCACTTGACCGATTTTTTTAAGTTGGTCTTGTAGTCACGGGGAAGGATTTGATCCGGTTATTCACACTTGATTTAGTGTGGCACACGCTTTACGTGCTTGGATCACGCGAGAACGAGAAAATTAAATCTATAGATGCATAATAATATCTAATATGTACCTAATTAATAGATGAGTACTACCACAGAGTACTTTGAATAGGTAAGAAAACTCCTCATAGGTTTATGGTAAAATACTACCTACTTCTTAACGCGTTCAACGCAAACGCTTGAACTGTATGAACGCTCTAATACTTGTAGCCCGGTCAAATTAGACCAAATAATAGGGGTGAGGTTACAATAATTCACACTTGGCTAAAAATTGGTAGGATTGTTCAAAACACTATTATAAATGAAATGTGAAAAGTCCTCATCGATCCGACACCTGGAAAAAAATTTACTCGGTCACAAAAACGGGATTTTCACGATTTTCAGCAAAACGGTAAGTTTTATCATAAAATTAGCCTTGACAAAAATTGTAGATCGGATAATTATTTATCTATAAAAAATGTCTTATGTAGTGTTGTATCATAAATTCATAATACAGTTTTGCTTAGTCTTTTAATAAAATATAATTATGATTATATCACTTGGATTAATAAGTATCTACAATCTAGAGTATTTTTCTAATACGTTTACGATACAATATACGTTTTAATACAAATCTCGTTTGCGAAACGCCAGAAGACTGCCAGTAGGTACTTACCTACCTACTGGGTTTAGGTAGAGCTCAGTCACGAAACATTTGAATACCCTTGACCGATGCAAGCCCCACAAAATAATGGTAGATAATACAAGATACGCCAACGCGGCTGTCCACAACGCGCACGCGCAGCTGCGGGACCGGTTTTACTTCTCGTTTACGTCGGGCACTCCGCACTGCACTATCTATTTAGGTATGAGGTAGGTATAGTATGTTGGTTGTTATTAGGAAGCTTTTGAATAAATGTCAGGCGATTAAATGCACTATTGATAGGTATATTAAGTATCCCTGTAGGTGTGACATTGTGCCTTATTCTTCATCAACCGATAGACGACCACTGCTGGCCAAAGGTCTTTTGCATGAACTTCCACAGGCCTTGCGTAGCGGTCTAGCCTTATGTATCTTCAGTAGTAGCTATGCCTGTAAGCTAAGCAGGGTGGCGATATACTTATTTAGCGTAGTGGTTTTGTAGAGCCGTCACGTAGTAACGTCATACGTTAGAACAAAGATGTTGTCCCATCATAAAATTACGTGCAGAACACTAAAAACACTAATTTGCTATTTTTATGAATTTATGAAAATTTTCGACCGAGCGAAGCGAAGGTCTCTGAGTTTACTAGAGCGATTTGCACTTGTCCGTCCGTCCGTCCGTCTGTCTGTCAGAGCCTTATAACTTCTGAATTACTGAACGTAATTACTTCAATAACAATTTTAGATATGATATGTAAACCGATGGCCTCCAGCCGAAAATGGCTTAAAAAGTTATAAAAATCTTTATTTCAGGGGGGCTCCCATACGCTGAGTTATAAAAATCTTTAAATATGATATGTAAACCGATATGATATGTAAACCGATGGCCTCCAGCCGAAAATGGCTTAAAAAGTTATAAAAATCTTTATTTCAGGGGGGCTCCCATACGAAATGGGGGGCTGAAAGCCCCCCATTTCGTATGGGAGAAAGTGGAGATTGTATTCGAGGCTAGATCTCTAAAACCACTTTGTTTTAAAACTTGAAACTTACACATAATTTGAGTTATATTCTGTACTTGAACAACAAATACTAAGATTAGATAAATATTATAAAGAAACGAAATTATTTGAGTTTTAATGGGCATCAATGTTTTTAACAAAACTTCACTATACTGTTACTAGATGGCGCTGTCTTTAATATTTTAAATACGCATCCCATCCACGAAAGCAGATGACGATTGACGTCATCAGATTCGGCGCGTTTTAATTACAATATAATATAGTTGAAACTACCTTATTAGTCCGGGAGGAATCGGCGCATGCGTACCGAAAACTATTCCACCTCAATTTTTTTATGCGATCCTCTTCAAATGGCCCTCCTAATTATATAAATGCATGTTGCCAGGGCGCCACCTGGTGCCATATTGTTTAAACCGAAATTGTTTAAACAATTGCAAGGAATTGTTATTTTTCAACCGGACAAATTTTTTTTATATTCTTTATTGAAATACCAATAAAAAAGGTCCTATGACTTTTCACGATAAAGTTAATATTTTTAAAGATATGAATTTTTAAAGGTTCGAAAAATCTCAAATTCGGGTACTTTCGACCCATGAAAAATATATTTAAAAAAAAACATAATGTTTAAGTAATATTTTTTTTTAATTCTCTATACAATAGTTAATAATATTGTTAATAGAGATTTAAAAAAATTTCATTGTTTATATCTTTTTTTTAATTGTTAATTTCGCGCGCTCACAAGTATTACGCTTACCTTTAAGAAAATTTTTAAGAAAATTTTATTGACCTAATAACTAGGCCAGTGTCAATAACTGGGTCTTTTACTTTACTTTCCGTTTTAATAACAAAAAAGTAATATAAACTGATAAAAAAGTAATTTTAATGACATGTTCCGATTTATGCTTAAATAACTTTTGAAAAATTGATTTCAGAAAAAAATTTACTAAAAACAAATTGTAGATAATTTATTATTAATAGAATTGCTACTTAAAGGTCCCTTAAGTATCGCTGTCTCTCTCTGACTCATGCGTTGCATCGGCCTCTCTGTGTCTTGAATCATTATTTATCATTTATCTTAAATACTATCAACTCTATCAAGATTGTTAAAGAGAGCAATGTTATTAATAATTAAATTGTCTACAATTTGTTTTTAAAAAATTTGTCCGGTTGAAAAATAACAATTCCTTGCAATTGTTTAAACAATTTCGGTTTAAACAATATGGCACCAGGTGGCGCCCTGGCAACATGCATTTATATAATTAGGAGGGCCATTTGAAGAGGATCGCATAAAAAAATTGAGGTGGAATAGTTTTCGGTACGCATGCGCCGATTCCTCCCGGACTATATGGAAATTATGGGATACCGCGAGGTCTCAGTTCGGGGCGAACCACTAGTGTATTTTGATCCTTAAAACATAAACAACATGAGGAACCAGGATTATATTTCGTCGATTTCAACAATCAAATATGATAAGTAACGCCATCTAGGACTATTTTTGTGAAATGAGATTTATACTGTCAAAGACGTGCCGCCAAGCGATTTAGCGTTCCGGCACGATGGCGTAAAGAAACCAATTAGGGGTATGGGTTATAATGAAGTATGAATGTTCACTGCCATACCCCTTCCAAGTTAGCCCGCTACCATCTTAGACTGCATCGTCACTTACCATCAGGTGAGATCGCAGTCAAGGACTACCTTGTCATCGAAAAAAAACTTATTTGACTACGTGCGAGTCGGACTCGCGCACCGAGGGTTCCATACTCCAAAAGTAAAAGTAAAACGATAATATTATATTAATTTGCATAATTATCGTTAACTTTGTTTGTTGAGGTTTATTGTTAATATAAAAAAAAAACTATGCTAGTTAGAGCGTTGGTTTTATTTTTCCTGTAAAATATACATAAACCTCTATTGAACATAATTATTTCAGATTTTTCGATTGGTAAACTTCAGAGATAAGGGGGGGGGGAACGGTATTTTTTTCGACATTTTGGCCGATTACTTAAAAGCTATTATATATATAGAAATAAATAAAAAACTGCTTTAGAATGCACAAGTAAAGGCCTTTCATATGATACCCCACTCGGTATAATTATCTTACTTTGAAATTTCAAACCCTTGATTTTCCCCCTTTTTTAATTAAACTAAAATAATTTTCGCGTTGATTTTATTTTTCCTGTAACATATACATAAACCTCTATTGTCCATAATTATTTCAGATTTTTCGATTGGTAAACTTCGGAGATAAGGGGGGGGAACGGTATTGTTTTCGACATTTTGGCCGATTACTCAAAAACTATTATATATAGAAATAAATAAAAAACTGTTTTAGAATGCACAAGTAAAGGCCTTTCATATGATACCCCACTCGGTATAGTTATCTTACTTTGAAATTTCAAAACCCCGATTTTCCCCCTTTTTTAATCAAACTAAAATAATTTTCGCGTTGCTTTTATTTTTCCTGTAAAATATACATAAACCTCTATTGACCATAATTATTTCAGATTTTTCGATTGGTAAACTTCGGAGATAAGGGGGGGGGGGGAACGGTATTTTTTTCGACATTTTGGCCGATTATTCAAAAACTATTATATATAGAAATAAATAAAAAACTGTTTTGGAATGCACAAGTAAAGTCCTTTCATATGATACCCGATATAGTTATTTTACTTTTAAATTTCAAACCCCCGATTTTCCCCCTTTTTTTAATAAAACTAAAAATAATTTTCGACTTTTCTTTATTTCAATGCTTTTGGGCCACTATTATACACAACTATGCCAAATTTCATGTCGATAGCTTTAATAGTTACTGAAATAATCGACTGTGACAGACGGACGGACAGACGGACGGAGAAAGTCTCACCATAAGGGTTCCATTTTTACCATTTTGGTATGGAACCCTAAAAATATATATACATAGTTAGCAATTCATTTTTGTGCATAGCTACTAATCTCTGACTCTCTGAATCTGCAAGTATCTGGCATCTGCGAGTATGCGACAGTCTCAATTCTGGTGACTGGCTGAATTTATCGTATTCTCATAGCAATCGTTCAACCAATAGTGAGAGAGTATCGGCCAATCAGAGTCATTGTGATCGGCACACTAGCAATTTACTGTGTGACGATCACAATTAATTAAGTTTCAATTTTCAGACGATCCCGTGGCTGATTGTTGAGATAACGTGATAAAAATACCATTCGGTCCGCTTTAGTAGAGAAGCACCCTAAAGGCCCTGTTCATTGAAACGGAGTGGATAAGTCAGTCGGAGTGGATAAGTAGTCGCAGTAAGATAGTTGAAGCCGTGTTATAGCTATAATCCTAGGGATATAGCTATATACCGGAATAAAGTTATATGTAAGCGGTTCATACCCATAGCTATCTTAATTTAATCATTTCACTAGATTAGTCTAGTCAGATATACATGTGATAGATTGTGCTAGAATTATATAGCTATATTCCTTGTAAGATAGCTATGAGTACTGCGACAGATATAAAGCAGTGTATATAAATGTGGTCTATTAGGTAAGGTGTGCCGTGTGGTAGGCACCTAAGTGATAATAATATCATCGGTGCATCATGCATTTCATCTACTAACTACTTATACTTTTATAATTGTTAAACCCAATGATCTGGTTGCATCTGTTGTTCACCGTATTTGCATAAATAATACATAAAAGTGAAAACAAAGAAAATAAGAGGTTTGTAATAGCCAGTTAACTCCCACGTCCCCTTAGCCACAAGGTTTTCCACCCACCAAATTAGCGACAGTTAATTGGAAGGCCTGATAGAATCTAATGGCTAATCGTAACTTTTGTTAAGGACTAGAATTAATTTGTTACCAGGTTAGTGAGCTAAATAAATCAGTAGTTCTTTAGTATCTAAGTATTTGCTTAGTATGCATTAAAAACGCTTAATAACAATAGGTTTGTTTAAAAACAATTCACGGAAAATTGATTTAAGACCACACTTTACCTATATTTCTCAGTTTTTAATTTTCTTTTCTTTATCAAATCCAAAAGGCATTCTTGCACCTGATCCCATATTATTTATCCAAACAGAATAGAAACCAGTATTTTACTTATGATTTTCTCTAAAAAGGAGCAGCTTTTCAAAGATAAACATAATCTAAATATTTAACACATTACCTGCGAAAACCGCATGCGTTAGCGGGTTTATTTGTAAGCCGCGTAAATGTGGCTTTCACTTATCGCGCGTGAGATACCTGGGAAAATCACACGCGTTTGCGAGTACAAGCAAGGCGAGATTCGTTTTTACATTTATCAGTCACGCATCTAATGTGAAGGAAAAGGACTGACTGACTGAATGACTGACTGCACTGCTCAAACCACTAGAAGGATCGGGCTGTTTGGCATACATATAGCTATTATGACCTATATATGATTTTGTCTGCTGGGAGGCTTTGGCCGTGGCTAGTTACCACCCTACCGTCAAAGACGTGCCGCCAAGCGATTTAGCGTTCCGGAACGATGGCGTGTAGAAACCAATTAGGGGTGTGGGTTGAATGTTCACTGCCATACCCCTTCCAAGTTAGCCCGCTACCATCTTAGACTGCATCGTCACTTACCATCAGGTGAGATCGCAGTCAAGGACTAGCTTGTCATCGAATAAAATAAAAAAATAGGCATCCGCTTTCCGCAGGAAATAATTTTTGAAAATTCAACATTTAAGGGTGTTAAAAATTGAACTTGAGTGAGCGAAGCCGCGGACAAAAGCTAGTTATAACGTATGTACGTAGTACGTACTCGTAGGTACTTACTTCTTACTTACGGGAACTGTTACTTAATTCAGAAACAAAGTGACTTTGTGACTAGATATTATTATAAATAGTTTTAGAACTAAGAGTTTTGATAGACTAACTTCACCTATCTATAAAATAAGTTCAGTATCTATGAAGCTTTCATTTAATTCTGATAGAGTACATTTTAAGCCTATTGACCGGTCACAAAGTAATCGACTAGCCGGCGCCACGTCTTGTCCGAGCTGTCGCCTCCACACCACATTCACTTAATTCAATGTTAACGTATCGTTTACGTTACGTAATATTTTCACTTGATTAATACAAATCTTAATCGCTTCCATTTTTACTCCGCTCATCGCGTGGGCACATAGAGTGGGCTGGTTTTGTAGTTTTTATTGTAATTTTATGTGGTTTTACATGCAATCAAATGAGCTTCTGCTCGTCTTATTAGGTATGTGATTATTACGATTGTAAACCGCACTAATACGTCAGTGTCTCTTCTTTAAAATAGTAATTACAAATGATTATAATATACCTATCCTATCTATTGATGTTTTTCTGCACCTATTCTTTGTTTTGTGATGAACTTATTATAAGGAGATGAGAACACACACACACATGCTCACAAACACACACGATTCTTCTTTAAAAACAAAGAAAGGTACAAACTAGCGGATTTATTGCTTAAAAATCCTACTATCCTACTATAATATTATAAATGTGAAAGTTTGTGAGGATAGATGTATGGATGGATGGACGTTTGTTACTCTTTCACGCCACAACGAATGAACCGATTTGGCTGAAATTTGGAATGGAGATAGCTCACACATAGGCTACTTTTCATTCCGTAAAATCCCGTGGGAAATAAAAAACCTTAATCCACGATCTCGTAAAATACATATATTATATTTTTATGACATAGTTACATCTTTCAATTCAAGTACCTATCTAAGATAGAAACCTACCTCAGGCACCTATTATGATTGTGTACAGGCAGATGTAAGTAAAATAGACTATGTGCGTCTCCGGGATGAAAACTACTTCTTAAGTGCCTTTCGTCAAGATTGGTATAGCGGCTATGACAAATGCCCAGTCACATTAAAGTATCAATATGGAGGTATGGACGGTGGTTATCATACTTTCCTACTTATAATAATAATTAAATTAGAAACTAACTTCGCAAACTTCCAACAAATATTTAATACTTTAGGTAGTTAGATGACTCACAAAAACTGTAGAAAACACCAAACCTTGAAACTCGAAAGTCTTTAAAAAAATTACATTGCCTGCCTTACAATGTGTCTCAGGCACTCTGTGGTCTGCGCAGGCGCACACGTCAGGCATAATCGCACATGTCATTGCCATCTGACACACGACCGACGGCTCTGTGGTTACATTTTACGGCAAAATATGTAATCTTGCGTACCTTTAACAATACTTATACTTAAGTTGTCTACCTGTAAAATCTTATACTTAGGTACTTTGCCTTGCTTGAAATGAACGTTAAAAATTATCAACTGGCGACTGTATTCGCGGGTTCATAAATAGCCCAGTTGACAGGTAGGAAAGACCCTGTGCTAAAAGAGGAGGGTGGGGGGAAATCTGCAAAATTTTCGACCTTCCTTCGGTCCACGGAATAGAATTCACGCTACACACTTATATAATTTAAATAACACACGCTTACACGTCCTTTCAGAAGGGAGGGGTGATAAAAAAGCTTTGGGAACCCCTGCTCTTTAGAGCTATGATAGATAATAGATACAACGAAGTGTAATTTAGCTAGGGGGGCTGACGTTTTCATTCTGATATCGGAGCACCTTCAGTAAAGGTTGATTCTACAGTACACAATTGCAGAAAACCCATAAAACATTTTCGAAAACAGTTATTGTTAAATTAAGAAAAGCTGCAGTTAACAGTAGCTGTACATTCATCATCATCATCATTAGCAACCCATCAACGGCTCACTACTGAGCGCAGGTCTCCTCTCAGAGAAGGGTTATAGGCCATAGTCCACCACGCTGGCCCAATGCGAATTGGCGGACTTTACACACAGTCAAGAACATTATGAAGAACTCTCAGGTGTGCAGGTTTTCTCACGATGTTTTCCTTCACCGTTGAAGCAAGTGATATTTAATTGCTTAAACGCACTTGACTCCGAAAAGTCAGAGGTGCGTACCCGGGGTCGAACCTGCGACCCCCCGAATAGGAGACCACAGTCCTAACCACTAGGCTATCACTGCTTCCAGCTTTTAGACATGCGAACGTAAAATATTTCTTAACGAATTAAGCTTAAGTATAACTAGTGGTTCGCCCCGAACTGAGACCTCGCGGTAACGGTATCCCATGATTATTCATTCAATCGATACATGACGACCAAAACTGACATTATTATTATTATGCCCGTTTTCACCAAACATACCTAAATCATCCCCTATGTAGGAGTCTCTTTACGTAGGTAGCTCCAAAACACAATCCTAAGTCCTAACATCCGTCCCAATGTCCTTTTAGGTGTCCCGTACAGGATCGTGATAAAGAAGTTGACAGTAATCATCACCTAACTTATCATAGGTAGCCCGTAAAAGTAAGGGAACGTCAGTGAAAACATTGAATTATTATGTAGGCATACTAACGAGTGAAAACGGGTTAGGGGCATCTGTACAAATCGTCATCTATCGACGCGAATAGAAAATATACAAAATGCAGCAATTAATTTGGCCCAAATTAATTGCTTAATAAATTGGGCCCAACTTAGCTTAACGTAACTTAACTTGGTAACAGCAGTCGGACGACACGAAATGGTGCCGAACCCATCAAGTTTTTATTTAAATCCTTTATAATCACATAATTTAATGAACCCGAAATCTCAAATTATTGAAGTTTGATATTTAACTAAAGAATAATTTTAATTGAATAATATGATATTATGTACCTAAATAATAGTAGTCGACGCAAAACTGTTTTTGGGATAGATCGTAGTCGTAACTCCTAGTAGTCCTAGTTCCATGGAATAGTTATGTGTGTATGGAGTGCGCCATCTATTAGCATTATTGTGAAGCTATGTGAAATTTACTGATGCTCATTAAAAATTAAATAATCTCGTTTCTTTATAATATTCATATAATTTTAGTATTTGTTGTTCAAGTACAGGATACAAGTGAAGTAAGAAAATAAGTACAACTTGAAAATATATAGAAAATTTTCCCAGAGAGCGTCTTCAAGCGAGCGTATTAAATCGCCACTTTGGAAGCCCCCCATTTCGTCAATTTTAGGAAAAAAATTAAAAAAAAAATACGGTTGTACTCTGTTCCAAATTGTCTTTAAAATGATACACAGAAAACCTATGAATCGCAAATAAAAAAAAATTTCTTCGCATTCGCTTCTATGAGAGCCCCCCTGAAATAAAGATTTTTATAACTTTTTAAGCCATTTTCGGCTGGAGGCCATCGGTTTACATATTATATCTAAATTTGAAGTAATTACGTTCAGTAATTCAAAAGTTATAAGGCTCTGACAGACGGACGGACGGACGGACGGACAAGTGCAAATCGCTCTAGTTAACTCAGAGACCTCGCTTCGCTCGGTCAAAAATGATAAGATCTTTGTTAATTAATAGCGAGTTCAGTAATAATAACGTCTGTTTTTTGATGGCTCTTTGATAAAGGTTAACGACTGCATCAAATTGTTTTAGTTTCGGTGTGGTACGTTAATTATTATTATCAAAAAAGTTATGCCACAGCTTCTTTGACGACGCTGGACTGATTGAGAGAATCTTTTGACACTTTGAAGCTCTTTTAAGAACTAATCAAAACTAGAAAAGCTTACCTAGAGCTTGAAACGCGAATTTCACGCGGGCACAACCTAGGGCAAAAGAGATTTCCAAATATTTTAGGTAAGTAGTAGGGAGGTAAGGTAAGTTTCCGGGAAGTTAGGAAATTATTTGTACTAACTAACGCACCAACGTTATTATTTCTTTGCATTCGATTGTTTCAGTTAACAAAAGAGGAGAGCCAAAGTTGCGTAATAGATGAATTCTATTGTTATTTTTTTCTTTTGTAATCAACATTAACGGCCTAAAATTATTGAACATTGGTAATTTAAGAACTTCACGATATTAATTATAGTTCATATTAATTCACAAACAACATTCATGAACAAACCTACAAAAAATGTTCCTAACATTACATGAATCCAATACATTATCTTCGAAAAGTCTACCGTAGAAAATATTATAAAACGTAAAGAAAACCGGATTCCCGACAAAGGCTCTGTTACTATGACACCTCAACCTTTTAATTATTCTAAAAGGAAAACCAGGAATCTACGAAATATGAGTACGTTATTGAATTCACAGAACGTAATGAACTCATATATCAGCTCGCACCACGTAGGCAGTTCTTTGATTAAGTTTTACTTAGGCATAAGATCTTCACGACACAGGTTATCCTAGTGTGAAAATCAACGGCAAAAAACTGTATTATTAAATTAACCCCCGACAAGAAAATAGGAGTGTTATAATATATAAGTTTAACGTGTGTATCTGTGTATGTATGTGTCTGTCTGTTCACTAGTAGCTCCCCAACGACCGATTTTGATGCGGTTTTTCTGTTTGAAAGCTAACGTAATCGAGATGGATCTTAGCTATAATTATTTGTGAAGATTGTTCAGGTGTTTGAGGATCATCAGCTTATTTGCTATTTGATTATAGGGTCTTACAAACTTTCGTGTACGTGTGTTTGAGCTCATTAGAATGTTATCAATGAGTAGGTGTTAGATAGATGATGATCGAGGATCGAGGAGGAGGATCTAATATTTAATTTGCATTTGTTCTATTTTTTTTTGTAATAAAGTTAGTTTTTAGCTTAGGCAACTCAAGGTGTAGTTTATGTATCTAAAGGTGTGCACTGTACAGTTTCTAGCGCCATATTGGGATTATTTCTCGAACTAAGTAAATTTTTATTTTAATTAAAGTTATTTATTAGTAACATTATCTATACTGAGTTCAACCTTCAACCTCCCGCAAATAGTCACACAGCAGCAGGTACAAAAGTGGTTCGGAATGTGATTGTTACAAACTTACAAGCATTATCTTAGCACGGTATTACTCGTATCTGTTGTAATTACACTCTTAGTTCGAATTTCGCAATACGCCAGGCACAGAACAGTTTCTCTACTAAAACTTTGTATCATGCAGTTTTCTGTTTCTTTGTTTTGGCACGCATCATGCATAAAGCAAGAGTCCGGAAGCAGTGATAGCCTAGTGGTTAAGACTGTGGTCTCCTATTTGGGGGGTCACAGTTTCGATCCCGGGTACCTCTGACTTTTCGGAGTCAAGTGCGTTTAAGCAATTAAATATCACTTGCTTCAACGGTGAAGGACAACATCGTGAGGAAACCTGCACACCTGAGAGTTCTTCATAGTTCTTGAAGGCGTGTGAAGTCCGCCAATTCGCATTGGGTCAACGTGGTGGACTATGGCCTATAACCCTTCTCTGAGAGGAGACTTCGCTCAGTAGTGAGCCGTTGATGGGTTGCTAATGATGATGATGAAGAGTCCGAATAAATAACTTTATTAAAGAGATTATATCAGTTTTAGTTTTTCTTTCAGAACGAGTTAATGTTGTGATGAAATAAGGAAACCAATGTAGATCGCATATTAGGCTAGTTAAAGTTACACGCTGTTTTCATTACGGAATCCGAATCTGTTGAAGTTGAAATGCTGAAGACGTCATCAGCGTGCATTTCTTAGAACCATTTGCATGACATAAGGTTAAGGTTAAAGAACACCGAATTAAAAGCAAAGTGTGTTACGCAAGTTTGTATCTGTACGTCCATGGTATCGTTAAAATTAAAGAGCAAATGATTAAAGGAATGCAGAACTGAGCAATTAAAACTATCTATTTATAAGTGGTCTTTAACCGTTTAACGTTGATGCAATGCAACCCACCCTTAGTGGTGTCCTGAAATCTGGTGCTAGCACCGAATTATCAGGCCGTGCGGTTCGTCTGGTAATTAATGATTAGATTATAATTAATAGACGATCAGGTTATAAGTTTATCAAATATCAAAGATATTTTCTTCTGTTTTGCTTACGGTTGGTGAATCTTGAATGTTAAATTAAGTTTTTGAGTAGAGCTACAATCTTACGCTGCATAAAACATGTTTTTGATAAAATGAAACTAAGCTGGTATTGGGCAGGTCGCAGGAATATTTCGGAACTGGTCGCGAGAGAGCCGCGTGACTTGTGAGGAAGTGGAACAGTGGCACACATTTCAATTAGATGCGAGACTTGTCTTATTGGCTTGGTTTTCGTAAATACTTGAAGATTGTTTGTGCTAGTTGGAAATATTGTGGTCGTCGTATTTGGAAAAGTTGCCTTCGGCGCGCCCCATACAAACGTAGTTTGATTCTTAATTGAATATATTAACTTATTAACCATCACTGTCTATACCTACACGCTCTAGAATGTAATAAATATCTGTGATTATGGTCTGGTAGATTTTTATAAAATTTGTATTTTAAAAATCATTATAAATACATAGGTACATATTGTATATGGCAAACCATACACTTTATATAAACTTAATGTACTAATGTGTACCTTACGGTAGTAAGTCATAAGTAGGTACTTTGTTTATGGTTTTAAATACAGTGTCTTTAGAAAATCTAATTGACTGTTTAATAAATATAAACTAAAAATTATCATTATATATTTTTCGGAATGTGCATTGCAAATGCATTTTTGCAAGTCATTAAAATGAGAAAGTAGAGCAAAATGC
This sequence comes from Oeneis ivallda, assembly GCA_029955525.1. NCBI lineage: Eukaryota > Metazoa > Arthropoda > Insecta > Lepidoptera > Nymphalidae > Oeneis > Oeneis ivallda. The sequence goes on along the minus strand of JARPMR010000012.1, from coordinate 18,726,661 downwards.
TATAAGAATTCGAATATCGCAAATATATCGTTCTTGTAAATAACTATAATAATATTCTTGAGCTTTATTGATAAGAGAAAGTAAAATACAGATTTTTTATTTAAATATGTAAACAATTAATAATCGACCCTATAGTTGTCTTTTTTCAGGAGAATAGTAAAAAGTTAGATAGTTAGAAACACGATTAAATGGTCAAATGACTGATTCAACCATCTTCCTGCGGTTAGTTAAAAATTCAAATATAATGATACTGTAATCGGGTTGACATATTTAGTGAAATTTTGGCACTAGATTAACGTTAGCATTAAAATTTAAAACACTTTTGAAAATACCTATTACGCACTCGACTTGCGGACAATTTTAACCGACTTCAAAAAAGGAAGAGGTTCTCAATTCGTCAGAATCTTTTTTTTTATTTTTTTTTTATGTATATTCACCGATTACTCGAAGACGCCTGAAGTGATTTAGAAAATTATTTTTTTGGTCCCATTGAAATTTTATCGAAAACGGTCAAGCGGTTCTTAAAATATCAACAATAAATATATACTTTGTAGTGGCGCGGGCGTTTGTAGTCGGTTTAAAAAAAAATTATATTAAATTATTAAAATCTTATTTAAAAACTTGAGATTCTGAACGTTTTACCGTCAGCGGAAGAAATGCATCAAGTGCGTAATGATAAGGCGCGTCGGGTTACACTATCGTTATCAGTTACGTGTAGTTATGTATGTCGGTACACGGGTGTCGTGTGTTCGTGGAAACGCATCGGGTTGCATAAACCGGTTGCGGACTGACCCGGCTTCTAGTTCTAAATGCTGTAATCGTGAGTCTGATCCTAGGTTAGTGTTCGATTCTAACTTAGCTATTAGGTAACAGTGTAAAACTAAAATGATAGCTATGTAATTGCTTATAATATTTACGATAAAATACCTATTATTATAGATATGATGTTAGTACACAGGTAAAATACCGGTAGGTGTAAAATATTACTCACTTTTAATTTATACATTAACAATCGTACTGCCTACCTAATCGTACTAATATTATAAATCCTACTTCCTACTACACTACTAGTAACATTATAAATGCGAAAGTTTGTGAGGATGTATGGATGGATGGATGGATGTTTGGATGGATGGTTGTTACTCTATAACTCCACAACGAATAAACCGATTTGGCTGAAATTTTGAATTGAGATAGCTCATACCCAGGATTAACACATAGGCTATATATATACTTTATATCCCGGAAAATTACAGGGTTCCCGCGGGAATTAAAAACCTTTAGTAATATTAGAAATGTGAAAGTTTGTGAGGATGTATGGATGGATGTTTCAATGGATGTTTGTTACTCTTTAACGCCACAACGAATGAACCGATTTGGCTGAAATTTGGAATGGAGATAGCTCATACCCAGGATTATAATAATATAATAATAATAATAAATGTTTTATTATCAGGTTACAGGACCCATAGTTTTTCTTTTTACATATTATACACATGACATGACATAAAATATTAAAATATTAAAATAAAGTAAAAGTTAAAAGTTAATATCAATAAAATATTAAAATAATAAGATTAACTATGTCACACAAAAAAAGAAAAAAAAATTAAAATATTATTAAAAATTAAATATTATTAAAAACTTTAGGACCTAAATTTTCACATAAAAATGTTGTTCTCGTATCGATGCAGGTGGGACCAATACCTCGCGAAAGGGTTGGTTAGGTCGTCATTTATAGCACGCAATATTGTGTTGGGACTATGTCTTAATCTATCCCAGAAGGAGGCTGTTCTCGAGCGGAGAATGGCGAAGAAGTCAGGAACCCTCGCAACAGCAAACATAGATTTGGCACTGCAGAAACGAGGCTGCTTCATTATAGGATGCGAAAGGCGTTGTTGTATTGGATCCTAAGCGTATTATAACTTCGCTTGGTAAACCTTGTCCACAGCTGAGAGGTGTAAAAGCATTGACAAAATGCTTTAAACAAGGTCACCCTTACGTCTTCAGAGCAGCGCGCGAATCTACGTGCGACCATGTTTGCACGCACCGAGAGAGCCCTGCGCTCCCTCTCCATATCTCTGTCGTCCTTTAGATCTTCTGTTAAGATGTGCCCAAGATACTTAAAATTCTTTACAACCCGAACTGACGATCCGTTTAAAAATACCGGCGGAATCGTCTCCGGACCTTTACCAGCTCTAAAGACGAGTACTTCAGTTTTTGCCACATTATATTTGAGACCATGTTCTTTAGAGAACTGATCACAAAGCACATTCTACTTTTTAATCCGGAAAATTAATGAGTTCCCGGGGGAATTAAAAAACCTTAATCCACGCGGACGAAGTCGCGGGCATCATCTACTTAAATCATAAAAGCTTTACAAAACTATAGATACCCACAGTATAGGTATAAGGAAAATATAGGTAAAGAATCTTACTGATAACTTATCTATTAACTGTTAACTTAATTTTTACCATTTTTAACGTTATCGTTAAATTAAATCAATGTTATAACAATTTTTTAAAATTAATCATACAAAAAGTGTATTTTTTTTTTCAAATCTACTTATGTGCTGAATCGTTTATTCGGTTGATGGATCTTATGTATCTTTTACCCCTATCGTATCTGGCATACTTGCTAAGTAAACTAAGGCTTATCTATAACTTGAGATGAACTATAAACCTATATGATCCGTGTACATAATTCTAAAAATAGTAGGTAAGTAATTTTCGGAAATACCCATTTTCAGTTCAGTAGGTATTTTATTTACAAGCCGTATTGTTAATAACTTGGTGGTATGATAACTTTGTTTAATACTCAAAGTATGATAAATGAAGGAATAGGTAAGGTTATACTTATACTACTAACTTCGCACATAACTAATCGTGTTAAGTGCGAAGTAGGTAGGTAGTTTGCGCTACAAATGTTAATTGAAAAGCACATTCAAAAGCTTCTAGCCAAAGACTTCATCATGCTATATCGAGACGAGATACTAACTGGACTCCCTCTTACGTCGATTGTGCGTCTCGCTTGCACGCGTTAACTTGTATACGGGGCGCCGAAGCCTATGTTTCCTATCTCTTTCTGATCCAAGCGCCTACGCAGCCTGTCACACGGCTGGCATACACGTTACCATCCGAACGCCCGCGCCGCGAACGTTTTATTTTGTGTGATAAGAATTTATATAAGTGTATTTAACTTAATGTGAACTTTATGATTTGCGTAGGAGTTTTGCAATTTGTGTCAGTGTAAGTGGTTTAGTGTCAAAGGTCATTGTAAGTGCCACAATCAAGTGAGCGGTGTAACATATTGGAAGTGAATTCTAGTGAACATTCACGAGCTGATCACTTGCTAGCCTTGCCGCTGCGCTAAATATACAACCTCTATTGCGTTTATTTAAGTGTATATGCGACAACTTATTATTGCATCGATACCGCTCGTTCAGGGTCGAATTCCACTCTTAAGGAAATATCACATGTTAATTTATACGAACATAAACGGTATTTCTATTGAGAAAACATAGACTTCGCCTACCTATCTAGTAAGACTATGCCTACGGTCCTACTAGGTAAGCTTAGTTAAGCTTAGCTAATCCGCCAGGCTTTGCTTTCTACTAGAAAAATTAGAAGGAAGGTTAGAATTAGACGGTTAGAAGGAGCCACATATTATTATGAAGGACCTTATCTCGTGACATAATATAGTTTGAATATTAAATGTAGGCACCTAAGGGGCTAACGAATTTCCCGCGCACGCGAATAAGATTTTTAAATACCCCCTTTAATTAACATTGAATACCGCGTATTTCACACAAATGTTTGAAAATGGGTCTTAAGATTTTAGATTTTACTAGCTGATGCCCGCGACTTCGCCCGCGTGGATTAAGTTTTTAAAATCCCTCGGGAACTCTTTGATTTTCTGGGATAAAAAGTAGCCTATGTCACTCTCCAGGTCCTCAACTATACCCATGCAAAAAATCACGTCGATCCATGTCTCTGTTGCGGCGTGATTGAAGAACTAACCAACAAACACACTTTCGCATTTATAATATTAGTATGACTAACAGTAAAGAAACGTAAGAGAAATGAGAAACCTATAAACCTCAACCTATGGGCTCATAGATTTACACAATAGTTGGATATTCAGATTCAATTAAGTAATAAGAAGCAAACTACGTTTGTATAGAGCGCGCTTGGGAGATGCTTATAGAAGAGCTAAGAGAATCAAGTATTTCGAAACGTTTTAGTTTTATTTTTATTTATTAAAGACACTTTTAGTTTTATTATTTGGATAGAATATTATAATATTTTCTATTTACGATACGTCACGCCCGGTTTCGTAACTCCAAAAAATTCGCTACCTAACTATTATTTAGTACCGCTTAAAATCGAGGAAAACTGTCGCAATTTACCATTTTGTCTGTCAATAGAGGACACAATCGATATTGTCATTCGCCGGAGTTGGTAACAGTTGTTGTAATTCGAGACTAATTAGAGTCGAGTTGAACCCATTGTCTGTACAGTGTTCACTCACACATCTGTACTACCCTCCTATCTGTACTCTTGTGCACACTATTTGATAAACAATCACTTTAGGTACGTATGAAAATTTTCAATAGTTACCTATTCAATTTGTATGAATCGACTTCCTTTGTCAGTTTTCTGTTAAATCTCCCATCTAAAGAACCTGCAGTCTGCATCATTTGTAATTTCTAGCTATTTTGAAATAAACGCATCAAATAGTCAAATTGATGAAGCTCGATTTTCATGTCACTTATCATCATTAGCAACCCATCAACGGCTCACTACTGACTTGAGCGCAGGTCTTCTCTCAGAGAAGGGTTATAGGCCATAGTCCAGAAGTGCGTTTCAGCAATTAAATATCACTTGCTTCAACGGTGAAGGAAAACATCGTGAGGAAACCTGCATACCTGAGAGTTCTTCATAATGTTCTTGAAGGTGTGTGAAGTCCGCCAATTCGCATTGGGCCAGCGTGGTGGACTATGGTCTATAACCCTTCTCTGAGAGGAGACCTGCGCTCAGTAGTGAGCCCTTAATGGGTTGCTAATGATGATGATGATGACACACCTTCGAGAACATTATAGAGAACTCTCAGATGTGCAGGTTTCCCCACGACGCACGTGACTCCATAAAGTAAGAGGTAGAGGTACCGGGATCGAATCTGCGACCCCCCGAATAGGAGACCACAGTCCTAACCACTGCTTCTATAGTTCTTCTTCTGATATATATTGAGATAATATAGTGATTCTTCTGCTGATTTTCATGGCAATTGCTAAAAATCTCCACTGACCAACCAACCAATTCCATTTCAAATTCTTGGCTCTTAGATACCAGAAAATATAAGTTTTACATGGATTTCAAACACTTATGACATTTTAATGATACATGTAACATTTTCATAATAATGTAATATTAGATATCTATAATTTTAATTATATACATTTTAATGAAAAATATTAATAAGTTAGTAAAGTTTCATTGTATGCAATGCCGACTTTCAGACTTCTGATTTCTGTTTATCGTATGAACACCTATGTACGTACATATTATATAGGTAATAGCGTTAGCACTTACACAATAGGTAACTTCTCTAGGCACGATTGAATCAGATGTTGCAAAGAACAAATCGATTACCGTATAAATAATCCACCGTATAGCCAGTTGAAACGAATGCGTTATTGTGGTTCAGATGGTCGATAAAATTATTATTTCTTTCACTAACCTATTCCTATTAGGTCCGTATGGACACATTATGCTATTTTATTTTCGTAGCACTCAGAAATCGTATTTTGTCACAATGACTACTGGGTATTTAATCTTACTAGGACACACATATATTTTATGTTGTAATTGTAACGTACCTTCCCATAGTTTTTAACGTGTAAGTACCTACGAGTATATAAACTTAAAGCAGTGTAAACATTGAAAAATATTTCACTAAAGTTAGTGAATAAACGATTTGGTATTTTTACTATTACTTAATATGTAATTAGCGAAAAGCAGAATTTTGTCTTAGGTCTTTGTTTTCTCTGTGAGCACTTAAATCGTCATTACTGTAATTAAGAAGCAGATACGCTTTTGAGAAACGTTAATTTTGATGTTAATTAAGTGGTTTGCACAATTTATTCTATTGCATTTATCATTAGTGCGATTGTTTTTTCTGAACATTTCTAACAGTAGGTATAAATTTATTTATTAGACCGTATTCTTTGTAATAGCATAGAATTAATAGATTCCGTTTATTTCTGCAACCATATTATTTCGATCATCATTGTTTGCATTTGACTGTGCGTATACAACTGTACGTAAACTGATAAGATTATCTCAGGCCCTTATATAGTAGCGATATAATGTTACTATTATTATTTGCAAATTATATCCCTTATTATTATTGCGTTAAAGTTCAAATTTATTTTTTATGCTATTCAAAGATTAATGTGCTTTACCGATGATGCTAAAGATGATATGCTGTATCTATAGTTATAAATAAATAATCTATCTACATAGGTATTCAATATTCATTATGGTATTGCCTCATCGTATATTGGACAAAAAATGTTATGGTATTTGGAAGTATGACATAGATTGCCGCCCAGATCCGCCTTATGAATGGCGTCTTGTTCGCAGAAATGATGACTAAACTTCTTCGCTTCGAACAGAAAGTCTTCTGACCTTCTTTATGTAACTTTAGGTTTTTTTTTCTCATACGCCGAGGAAAGTTTTAGCCTTAGGGTGAATTTTAATGGATTTACCGCTTCATATCGATTTATGAGTACGATATTATATTGATAAATAATGAAAGCTTGAAAGATAAATAAAAATAAAATAAAATTAAAAGCATCAAAGTATTAGTTATAAAAAATATTCAAACACTATTATATTCAAACAGCCTCAATAGCCCAACAAAGGTTAAAAGTGCGGACTGAAAACTGAACTGTAATAGTTTCGATCCCCATCCGTTGCACCTACCCACTTCTTACTCAGAGTTTCCGCTTATTTGGAGGGGAGAGGAGAAAATTAGTCAAGTTCAGCTTGGTTAACATTCTTTAAAAAAACTGCGTGGACCACGCTAGATATGAACTCTTCTAAGCGAAAATACGCTGCAGATTCCTACGCGTTCTAATCTTAAAATTCGCGTTCCATTTAGATATGCGAAAGGGGTTCCAAACAATAACAACTGTCTTTTCCGTAACGAGCAAACAATACATGTGTAGACACACGTTCATATTAGGTGTGAACGATATTAGAAAATGATGTAAAAGCGACGATATAATTTCAATGAAGCGAACCGACCGTGGGAGGGTTCTCACCGGGAGCCGGTGACGATCCGGTTACCGAGTGTGAGAAACGCTAATCAAGTAATCAGCTATAGAACAAACATCAGCAACTATAATTACAACGCCTTACGGATATTAGGTGCTATATTTTAACTTTTTTTTTCAACTGACTGCTGAAAATTGCGGAACATTTTTCTTTTAGTAAAATACGCGCAATTTCTTCGCCGATTATGGACCCATTATAACTAGTCTTGTTTTAATTATGACGTTAATTTCATTCTTTTAAGAAAATATATTAATTCTAAGGAAAATCAAGACACAACAAGTCTACTTTCCAAGATGGTCTTAAATATCGATTTTTCCGTAAGAGATGCGAAAGCATCTTGATCATTTTTAATATTTTATAGATCTTGACCAAATCATAATCATTGTGAGTCATCTAAAATTCTAAACCGTATTGCAAAAGGGTCATTCAAGGTATCCTTGTCATTCATATTTAACCATGTGTATTCAGCTCTACGAAAATTGGCAAGCGTGGGCACATTTTATTACGTTTACTAAGTAGGTAGACACTTCCTAATTATTATGTATGAGGTTTTTCTTATATGGAGTTTGGCATAAAACAAAGCTTTTGTTAGGCCTCTGAGCTCTGTAAAAAACTTAAAGCAGGGAGTTAGTTGTACCTAAGAATTTAACACTTTTTTAATCCATGACTTAAAGGTAAATTAGTCTTTAGGATAAGGGGAAAATTCTTACCGGGAAAAATAGACTTTGCACAAAGCCTCAAATATAGCTTTTTTTCCGCAATTTCATGCACTTAGACTTTTTTTTAAAATCCCGAACTTTCCTGTTTTTTTTCCCACTGTTTTTTTCCAGTGATAGAAATAGTGTCCGTCTACATGTAGAATGTTCAATTCGCAGCGTTGAAAACTTGTAAAAAATTAAGTATTGGTGGGATAAGAAAATTGTCGTAAAGGCTATATTTTAGATTGTTTAAAGCAAAAAAATTTGAGACAATCGTTGCCATTCCAGACTTTGCACTTAACTCCAGGCCATTTCTTTTACTAAAAAAGGTGATTCATTCATTTTACTTATTTTAAACGATTTCCCATTACGATAACCAGGCACATTTTAAAATCAACGCGCAATGTAACCATGCTTATTTACGTGGCTAAGTGGATACTTCTCGTATTATGCTATCCTTAAAACTTTTAAGGCCTTTATAGAGGTTATTATGAAGCATTTAATTTAATAAAGCTTAGGTGTATAATTTGCGATTTGCCGGGGCGCATACTGTGGTTAATTCTGTTGTACATACTACTCTAAACTAACCTAAGTCAAATCTCGTGCTACTCATATGCCTTTCGTAATGCTCTCTGCGGTCTCTTTCATAATGCACTCTACGGAAAAGGAAGGAAAAGAGGGACTCCCTTCTTTGTGTTCCTGTTTAAGAGCAGTAAAAGTAGCTACAGAAGAAGCTTCAGCTACTCTTGCTAAAAAAACAAATTTCTGACTATTTTGTGGCTTCTAATACTGTGCGAATTCAGTTTCTCTTTTTCAAACTTCTTGCGGAAAAAAAATTGCAATAAGTAGTTTTAAGCCTGTCAATTTAGTTTAAACATTTTGTAGGAACAACTGAATTAGCATCAATCTTCTCAAATTCGACTGTCTCCAGTGGCATGGAAGCTGACCACATATTTACGACTGACATACTTCCCTTCTGAGTCACGTCGAGAAAGTGCACTCAGCTGATAAATACGTAACAAATCACTATACTTTACAAGCGTTTCAGTAATATAATAGGTAGATTTGTAGGTACTATCACACAGTTTCAAAATCCAGTGTTGATCCATATCAAACACGACGCTGGTCATTTGTCAATCTGTTTATGGTTTATTTAATAAACGTCCCTTTACATTTTTTCTTATATGAGTCATTATGTAACATCCATCGGTGGGTACGTGTTATATTGAATGTTTTGTTAGAAGTGGTATGCGCTGATTCATGGTTTTTTAAACACCCTTGAAGTTAAGTAGTATGCGCCTGTATGTTTCACTTGATTTATTAATTTTAACTTAGTCACCTAATTATCTATTTAATATATAGAACGAGGAAACTTGTAAATTATTATTTTCTGCTGAATCAGCTTTCCGAACCGGTGGTAGATTCAATACTTGTCATAAGTGCCAAAATATGGCCTACATGAAATAAATGATTTTCGAATTTGAATTACATATAAACTACCTTATTTTCCCGCGACTTCATCCGCGTAGAGTTAGGTTTTATCCCTGGGAAAACTCTGTTTTCCGAGATAAAAGATAGCCTATGTCCCTCTCCAAATCGTCATTCTATGCAAAAAATCACGTCGATCCGTTGCTCCGTTGCAGCGTAATTGAAGCACCAACCAACAAACAAACACTTTCGTATTTAGGTATAGTATTAGTAAGGATGGTATCAGTGAGACACGGATGTACTCTACAAATTATAGTAACCACTAATTGACTATGGGATTCAGTTTAAAGTGAAAGATAAGAGTTATCAAAAGTCCCTACAATGACATATTTCTAAAATCGGTATAATAGCAATACGCACGTGTTCCAGAATTGAAAGCTCCGCTGATTTTATGGTTGGGCTTTGTGTGTTTCTAGTTTGTGTTATCGCTTTATAGACATAAACAAAGTGTATCATGTCGAAGGAGACGCACAATGTTTACGTGCATACGTTAGAAAGAGAAGCATTTGAGCCCACGTGAGAGACATCAACAATAGATTACAAAAAAGTAAGCCTACCTGAAAGGCGCTGGTTTTTCCGCCCCCGCGCCGCTGCCTCGAGTTCAACTTAAACCAGTCGCATAGAAAGCCTTCTCGTAGGTGATCGTATCGGACCCTGTGTCTTAACTTTTAACCGATAGTTTATAGTTCAAGTTACTAGCGGTTATTTTTATCGGCGTCTGAGTGGTTCTAACGTAGACAGTGACGCAATTCGGCAGTCGTTAATTGCTTCCCGTATCAACCACCTGCCGCATTACCTGTGTTGTTAGCGGCCGGTGTCTTCCCGCCGAAACCACCTTTATACGGCCAAATAGACGCGAGTAATAAAACTTTTGTGAGCATACTTGAACGTAACTCGCGAGTACAGTGGAATTCAAATGTTAAGTTTGTTGGACGTGTGTAGTTTACTTATTGCCTTATACGAAGTTGTCGCGGACTACGATTGATAGAGATATGTATATTTAGCGCGCGTCCATTGTCTTCGATCACGACCCGGTATGGAGATTGAATCTAAATGAGGGAACGAATTCAATTAATTCGCTGACTGACGATCGTGTTCGTGTTTAGTGCGAGCTATGCGGACTAGTCGGCGAAATGATCAAGTTTCGGTATAAGCGCAAGGAAACGAACGATGGAGGGAAAGGTGGGACGGCGATACAGAAGCAGAAGATCGAGGGGTTGAAGGACAGGGAGCTGCTGCCTCCCAAGGATTTGATAGGAGGCTCACTCGCTGGCGTGCGACACAACACGCTGCCGCGCTCGCGCCCGCCATCCGCTGCGAGACGGGACCCACCCGAAACACTTCTAAGTCAGACCACTTTGTCTCTTTTCAAAGTAAGTGTGCTCAACAGAATTTAAATTGTATGCAAATTATCAAACATGCTTTATGTATTACAATCAAGTGTTTAATTCATTATCTTGTCCAGTATATAATATTATTAAACCTACCCAATTAAAACAGGAATATTTATTACCTAAATAGAATCGTGGCCATTAACTAGTAATGATTTCAGTCGTTTGCTTAAATATGCAACAAGTAGTGGTACCTACTAAGGTTATATCACCTAGCAGTAAACAATTTGCCCAATACAATTTGTAATGTAAAATCACAGCGATGATTGCTTAGTGGACTTGACCTTCTTTTCGCTGTGTCCGGGGTTGAATGAGATCTCAGAAATGAGTTCCTGGGATCGATCCCAGGCACTCATTTCTGACTTTTCGGAGCTATGTGCGTTTTAAGAAATTAAATATCGCCTGCTTTAACGGTGAAGGAAAACATCACGAGGAAACCTGCACGCCTGAGAGACTGGGAGTTCTCCATAAAGGTGTGTGAAGTCTACCAATCCGAACTTGTGTGCAGATACAAGTACGCTCTACATGCCAATGTTGAGGACTATGCTATGCCCACTCTACACATTATCTCTCAGGAGACCTGCAGGCCTAGCATGCACGTCAAAGTGATATCTCGCGATATACAGAGAAATATTGTCGATGTAGACTGATTTCTCGTTTACTCTTTTAAACTTCAAAATTCGAGAAAATGACGTCGCCACTCGCCATGTTAGTTCGTACAGAAAAATAGAGAAAATAATTTTATCTCTATTTTTGACGTAACGAGACTATACATGGTGTTCAACCACGTTAGTTTCGATAGAGATAGAGATAATACGAGAAAAGGGGTAGAAATTTTTTCCTCGCGCTTGCATGCTGGGCCTGCTGTGGGGCCAGTAGTGCGCGAAGGGTTGAAATGACAATTTATAATGATTTTAATGAGCAGGTAAATAAAGTAGGCATTTAACGGAACGTTTCGTATTGCTTTTTGTTGGTGTGTTTTTGAGATCTTTCGATACGAACTGAATGGGTATGCATAGAAAGGGTGGAATGTGTAAGAACAAAGCACATCGAGCGTCAGTCTTGATCTAAAGAAGATAATAATATAATTAATTCAAACTGAACGCAACTGAATTCATTTGATACGAGTGTAATGGGTCACAGCCGGAGACAAGGTAAACACGATGTTATTACAGACTTAGCATTTATTATATGAAGAAAAAATATATAGAGGAGAGATTCACAAAGTACTTATAGCTATTAAACCTATTTGGTAATGCACTTGTTAAGACTCGTGGAACACTCTGAAGTACACTTTGATATGGGCTCAATATATATGAAAGAAATATAATTAATAATCAATTATTACGAAATTAAGAGGTATTTGGTTACTATCTAAACTTGATAACATGGAATGTTGGAATGTGACCGCTAATATAACATTAATATGATATTAATGACGATTCAATAAGGAAACAATTTGGAAAGTTTCGTAAGACTACGTAGTTATGATACAAATAATGGTTAGGTACATTACACCTTCCCCCTAAGAAAAAGAAATGATTGAAAATCATTTCGACTTAAATTAATTCATAATAAAACTTATATAATGAAATATAACATTTTGAGTTTTAGATTAATAACAATGATTAAGTTTTTAACTTAGACAATCTAGCACTCCTTCGTAGTGGTGTTTCACTATTACAATTAATAACTATAGGAGTTTTTTCCATTAAATTCTGCATTTCGAGATCTTCTATGGGTGCTGTAGGAGCATTAGAGTACATTGGGGAATTTGGAGAATTCCTTTCTCTATTTCTATTTCTAACATTGAATGTAATACAGTTAGTTATACTACTACAACAATCATTATTGATATGCCGATGTACTTCAGGTCCATATTTGTATAATAACCATAAATATTTGAAGAATCTATAAACAGCATATACAGTTAAAATTTGAATAATTGTGAATACATGAGGAAGAAAACTATTCCCTGTCATTTGATTAAATATAGAGTTATCATTTTCATATTCTTCAGTTAGTTTTTCAATTTCATCTAATTTATGACTTGTTAATTTAATTGAATCATGATCTAATTTATAAGATTGTAATGGAATTAAATCTAGTTTTGTAAAATTTAACTTATTTATCTTTATACAATCATTAATATCAAAAGTGGGAAAAATCCTTATATCTACTGAATTTTCATTATGAGTACTAAAAGTAGTTAACACAGAATTAGTAGTGAAAATCTTACAATTCTTATTAGAACTTAAAATTCCTTTATCTTCTAACATAATATCTTTAGGTTGCATTGTTTCGCATTTTACAGTAGCAATAATTGGCTTTGGTGCGACATATAACCATTGATTTAATTTATTCAGTTTGTAAAATAGCTCGTGAGAAAGTTTTGTGATTCTTATATTACAATTGTCTGGATTTTTTACATTATTTAACAAAATTTCACTTTCACAACTAGGTCTAGAGTGAGTTGAATACATTGGTACCTTATTATAACAAATTCTTAAATCATCTGACAATAATTTACATTCTGACAAATCCTTAAGAGTTACATAGTACATTCTATTTTCTGAAATTGACAAGTATTGACTATTTTCATCAGGTAATATAAAAGAATAAAAATCGTCGTTTCTGTGAATGGGTAAACTTATAAGTTTATATGCATCAAACTTTTCATTAAATATTAATGGAACTGAGATAACAAATATTAGTTTATTATTATACAGAAATAAATTTAGTTTCAGTACTGATTCTAGTTTATAAACTTCATTTCTAGTTAGATCGACTGGAAATTTGGTATTAGTAGGTAAGTAAGGAATAACTTTTTGAAGTTCATTTATTAAAACTGAGGGTGAAATTATACTTGGATGCAATGTTTCAGTTTTAGCAAACAAAATAGCATTAATAATAATAGAATATTCTTTATCTACTTCAGAAATTATTAGATTTAGCAATTCTAAATGGTCTTGCATGCTTTGTTGTTTTTGTAAAGAAGTTATAGTATCGACAGTTGTTTTAGTAAAATTCTCTAGTTTTCTCAAATTGGTATTGAATGTGTTTAAATTGCGTTCATAGTTTGTGATTGAGGAATTAAAATTCATTATTGTATTTTGAACAACTTGAGTCTGTTGTTTTAAGATTTTGACAAATTCATTTTTATCTTTATTAATTCGATCGAATGCATTTTCGAAATGTTCGCCATCATCAGCGTCTAAAGTGCCAAAAACTGTTTTGAATAGGTGTCCGAAGCCGTCAAACCAACCTCGTTTTTCTCTATGATGATCATCAGTTTTATAATAGTTATATGAAGAATCCTTTTTATTTGATGTGTGTCCTATCATGTCTTTTAATGATTCATCTTTTGCTTTTAAAACAGGAATAAGTTTATCAATTATATTCAAAGAAGTGTTGCATACAGAGAAGTTTGAAAACGTCTTGTCATTGCATAAAATTTTTGTATCGCTGTATGTTACTTCGATTAGTTCAATCTTGTTTTCTAATTCAGTTATATCAATTTTCGTGATTAATTTCCATGTATTTTCAAAAAATTCAATTTTTCCTATTTGATCATAATATAATCCAGTATTAATTTTTAAAGGGTATACTTGTATCAAGTTACTATTGATGTCGCAATTGATTGTCAATATTTGCATAAGCAGGATCCAGAAGGTTGTCCAAGCCATTCTGTAAGCAAATTATATGATTTGCATCAGTATGCTAATTTTAATCTATTATTATGAACTAACTTTTTCTTATTTTTTATAATAATAGTGGAGTTACAACTAGAATTGATTTCAACTATTTCATAAGGACCTTCGTAATTACTTCTAAGCTTTTTGCATTTGCCTTTAGAAGTGTTTTCATTTAACAAAAATACTTTATCTCCTACTTTAAACGATATAGGATTATTTTTCTGATCATAATACTTTTTATTAACTTCTTTTGATTTCTGTATGTGGTTTCTTGCTATTTCGTTACTTTTTTGTAATCTCATTTTTAATTCACTAAGATAATCATCATAAGTGTATTTGAATTCAGGTGTAGAAGTGAGACTAGATGGGATGTTTGGTTTTACACCAAAAACTAATTCAAATGGCATGAATTTTGTTGAAGTATGGACGGATGTATTATAGGAAAACATCGCAAAATCAATCCATTTGTCCCAGTCTGTCTGTTTTTCATTAACATAATGTTTTAAATAATCAGCTCACGTGTGATGAGATCTTTCAAGAGCACCGTTAGTTTGTGGGTGATAGGCTGTGCAATTAATTTGTTTTATCTTAAATAGTTTTGAAATATTTTTTAAAAGAGATGACGTGAAGTCAGCGCCTTGATCAGTAAGTATCGACTTAGGTATACCAAATTTACATATAAATTGTGTGACAAAAATATTTGCAATTGTTAAAGCTTCATGATTAGGAACAGCATAAGCTTGTGAAAATTTAGTAAGATCATCTTGGAGTGTTAATATGAATTTATTACCATCTTCTGACAGAGGTAAGGGTCCTACGATGTCTAAGGCAATACGCTCAAAAGGCGTTGAAGATGTGGTGGTAAGTTCCATGGGAAGTTTATGTTTCTTTCGTATTAACTTATTTTTTTGACATGATTCACAGGTTTTAATATAATTTTTAATATCAAGTTTCATATTTTTCCATTTATATTTATCTTTGATTCTTTTATATGTTTTATGGAAACCAGAATGTCCAGCTGTTGGATTTACATGGCATTCTTCTAAAATTTGTTTAATTTGATCTTTATTTGGTATAATTTTTTCATTGTGGAAAATGATAATTTTAATTTTTGTATCTTTGAAAATATATCTTAACATAGTTCGCAATTTAGACCAACTTAGTTTATCATATTTATCTCCTAATTTGGGAATTTTTAAAGTACATTCTCCCCCATTAGTTTTAAGTAAGTGCTCCCGCACTTTCGTTATTGTGTCAAAGAAATCTTGATAGTCTGCCCTATTCCAATAATATTGTTTAGTACAAAGGTAATAAATGAAATGATCATTATGTTTTTTAATGACAATATTACCAACATCGACGTCTTGTGGTTTGATATCGTTAAAATGATTTAATTTATTTTTAATGTCTCTATGGAAATCTTCAGTACATTCCAGATCGCATGAGATTGGAATACAGACGTTACTGTCTAATTTATCACATATATTTCCATTAACTTCTTCGATATTATCATTTAAAATCAATTTGTGTTGAAAATCGTTTAAAAATTGTTGATATTGAGAACGATTTACCGTTTGAATTCGACTTAACGCGTCGGCATTATGATTTAATCTACCTTCTTTATAAATTATTTCGTAGTCATAGTCTTCTAATAAAAGTCTCCATCGGACTAAGCGAGAACTTGGATCCTTTGCATTAAATAACCAAGTTAAAGGTTTGTGATCTGTTTAAATTTTAAACTTCCTTCCGTAAAGGTAAGGACGAAAGTGTTTTATACTCCATACAATAGCTAATAACTCTCTTTCTGTTGTTGAGTAATTAGATTCAGCATGATTTAAAGTTCTACTTGCATAAGCAATAGGAAGATCATTAGGTGGTGAACCTTGAGAAAGTACAGAACCTATCGCATAGGCACTGGCATCTGTGGTAAGTATAAATTCCTTTTCAAAATTAGGATATTGTAAAATTGGTTCACAACTTAAAGCGTTTTTTAATTTTTCGAATGAATCTTGTTGGCTACTTGTCCAAATAAAATCAGTATCTTTCTTTAATAACATGGTTAAAGGACGTGATAATTTAGAAAAATCTTTTATAAATCTTCTATAATATCCAGCGAAGCCAAGAAATGCTTTAATGTCTTTCTGACATTTAGGAATTGGATAGTTAATTATAGCTTCAATTTTCTTTGGATCAGGCTTAATTCCTTCATTAGTAATGAGATGGCCCAAGTACATAACTTGTTTATGCATAAATTCACATTTATCAGGTTGAATTTTTAAATTAAATTTATCCAAGCGTTGAAAAACTTCGATTAGACGTTTATTATGTTCTTGAAGAGAGTCTGCGTGAATCACGATATCATCTAAATAGACAAAACATCTATAATTTTGGATTCCAGCAAGTACAGTATTCATTAACCTTTGAAACGTAGCTGGTGCATTCTTTAAACCGAATGGCATTCTATTGTATTGGTAATGTCCTGAAGGGACAGAGAAGGCTGTTTTTTCAGCGTCTTCAGGCGACATTTTAATTTGGTGAAAACCTGAAGTTAAATCAAGGGTTGTGAAATATTTAGAATGACCTAATTGATCTAAAATGTCTGTTATATTAGGCAAGGGATAACTATCTCCTATTGTAGCTTCATTTAATTTTCTGTAATCGATTACTAAACGCCATTTTCTTTCACCAGAAGCATCAAGTTTTTTCGGAACGACCCATACAGGTGAATTCCAAGGAGATGTAGATGGTTCAATAATACCTTGTTCTAACATTTTTTTAATTTGTTTATCAACTTCTTCTTTATGAATTTGAGGATATCTATAGGTTTTAACATTAATCGGTGGGGTATTTGATTTAGTTGGAATAGTATGTTTGAGAACATCAGTACTAGATAATTTATCACCTTCTAAATAAAATATATGATGGTAATCCATACAAATTTTTTCTAAAGACTCTTTTTCTTCTTTATTAAGGTGACTGGTACGAAGATTGGATTTAATCTTTTCTAATCTTTCTGGAAATTGTAATTCAGCTTTCTGATAAAAATTTCTGACTTGACCAATATTATCGATATTAGAATTTTCATTATTTTCTAAACATTTTTTGAAATCTTCCGAAATATATTCAATTTCTATTTTCAAATTATTAATTTCAATAACTTTATCATTTGTATTTAAAATAGAAGTAATAACTTTTCCATTTGTAACTTTTACAAGACTATCCGCGATAAAAATACCATTTTCAATTTCCTTTTTATTTATTATTCCTAGCTCGGAATCAAAATTTAAAACATCAAATTCAACAACTTGTTCACAACGCGGTTTTAAAATAGTTTTATTTTTTATAATACTTGGAATATTTTGTCTTGAAAGTTTATTTAAATTCGTTTGAAGACCAGTTTCAGAGATCTGATCTGTTTTATTAGAATCCTCGAAGGGAATATAATCAAATAATTGTTTTAGACAAATATAAGAATCCTCAATGGGAATATTAGAATCCTCGATGGGAATATTAGAATCCTCGATGGGAATATTAGAATCCTCGATGGGAATATTAGAATAATCGATTTCGACTATTTTCTTGTCAGTACAAGAATCAAAGGGAATATCTACCCTATTAGAATCATTTAATTCATCAGCACGGGACCATGGTGCTTTATTGTTTTCAGGAGGGGCAGTAAGCGTTTCAATTACCATGATTTCAATTTCATTTTCATCTATCTTCAAAATATTTCTTTCAAAATCGAGAGAAGCGTTCAAATTTTTTAAAATATCGTTCCCTAAAATTCCATCAAAATCAATTGGAAAATCTTTCGAAATAACGTGGAAAAGAGTTTCGTATTTAAAGTTATTAAGACAAAAATCAAGGTATGTATAGGCGAGTGTCTTATTTAAATTTTTTGATTCGACTTTATCTATGCCTTTTAAATAAATTGGGTAATCTGTATAGCAAATTGTTTCATAATTTAATTTATCAACTTTAATTAGGGAAATAGTAGCACCAGTGTCTAAAAGTAGTCGAACTGGTTCGCTAGTTTGGTAAAATTGAATAATTACATATGACGTAATTGCATTGCAATTTACTGCATGGATCCGGCTTGGATCTATCGGGTTTCCCTCTGCACAGCCGGCTGCGGAGGACCCTGCCTGTTTAAAGACGAAGGTCCAGCCTGCTGTGAGGAATTCCCTCTAAACTGACTGTTATTTTGATGTGAATTATTCGTATGTCTATTGTGATAATTTTTATGGTGATTATTTCGATTATTATAATGGTTGGTGTTGTTATTATTATTAGGATTGCGATTTTTTAATTTAAAACATTTATCGATGGTGTGGTTCGTTTTTTTACAATATTTACAAAATTGGTGAGATACTGTTTGAAATATTTTATTTTGACTATAATTTGGTTTTTGGTTATTATGGAAACGTTGCATTTCAAATTTACTTTTTAATTGTTGCTCCTCATTGAGTGCGACAGCAACTGCGCTTTCTAAGGTGTCAGGCCTTTGCGACTTGACTAAAATTGTTAAGTCTCTGTTTAACCCATTCAGGAAAACGCTCAGAGCTTCATTTTTTATTAAGTTAACACATGCTTCTCTACTAATTTTATCTAAACTATTATCTAATGAATTAATGACTTTAATGTAACAACTTTCGACTCTGTTTGCGAAGCTCATAACAGATTCCTTATAATCTTGTTTACACGCATTTAATTCTAGCTGCCATTGCCCTATGGTCCTTTTTTCCGAGTACGCGTCCAGAAGATGCGTTTTCAGGGCGTCCCAAGATGGGAACTCTCGGTTTCTTACGACGGCACGCGCATTATCCGTGATCTTGGTTTCAATTAATTTGAATAATATTTCTTTATATATTGGATCGACGAGAGTCATCGCTTTATCACAATTGTCCAAGAACTCGTACAGTTTGCTTTTATTCCCGTCAAATTTAATAAGCATACGCTCCGCCATTTCTAGGCTAATTGTAGGAGCCATTTTTTCTTCAAATAAGGAAGCAAAGTTGTACATATAAAAGAATGCTTACTTGCGGCTGCTTTGACCTTATGGTGAGCACGATGTGGGGCTGCTGGTGTACTCCTCGTAGACCTCCGAAGCAGGTAGGCAGTAACTCGTACAGCGTTTCCTCACCGTGGTTCTGGATTCGTTAAGCTTTTATGCTTCTAGAACGATTCTACCGTAACTGCGCCAAAAATGTAATGGGTCACAGCCGGAGACAAGGTAAACACGATGTTATTACAGACTTAGCATTTATTATATGAAGAAAAAATATATATATGAGAGATTCACAAAGTACTTATAGCTATTAAACCTATTTGGTAATGCACTTGTTAAGACTCGTGGAACACTCTGAAGTACACTTTGATATGGGCTCAATATATATGAAAGAAATATAATTAATAATCAATTATTACGAAATTAAGAGGTATTTGGTTACTATCTAAACTTGATAACATGGAATGTTGGAATGTGACCGCTAATATAACATTAATATGATATTAATGACGATTCAATAAGGAAACAATTTGGAAAGTTTCGTAAGACTACGTAGTTATGATACAAATAATGGTTAGGTACATTACACGAGTACAGTTAATATTTGCATATTTTTCAACCGACTTCTAAACAGGGTGATTCTCAATTCGACTTAATTTTTTTTACACGCGACTTACTCGATATTAGTCGATTTTAAACGGATTTTAATGATATCTCGAGGGTGGTCCTCAAATTGAACAATTAATATAATATTCCAACTGTAAGGGTGGAAAATTAGGGTCATGAATTCCGTTTAGTATAATTTTATTAGTGGCGTTAAGTTTATTAAAAAGAATATTTATATGAAAACAAACTACTTAATATATTTTGCTAAAAAGTAAAAATCGTAATCGGATAAATGTTATATATTAATTATCGCCTGATGGTAGGTAAGTGACGATGTGGTCTAAGATGCAAGCGTTGCGTTGGTGAATATCTTCGCGGCATCGCTAAGGCTATAACGCTAAATCTCTTGGTGGTAACTCTTCGCCAGTACTTTTGGTACTTAGTAGAGCTACAGCCACGAAGAATTCCATCAAAGCACACCAGAGATACCTTAGAAATACGAGTATTTTAAAACTAAGTAAACTTTATTGTACTGGCAAAGTAGAGAAGACTTGTGATGCATTGACTGTTTCTGACCCCCTAAAAGGCTATTGTGCCGGAGCCTCCAACGGCAATTTGTTTAAAATGTAAAACAAGGCTCGTATTCACCTCGTATTCATGCGGCAGTGGACAATAGCCAAGACAAGCTGTGCCTTGAATTGCTATTGTTTCCTGAAGTAACTTTTGAGTTTTGACAAATGGCTTTGTAGATATCGTTTTGTAATATTCACGCACACGCGGTTGTGTACCCACCTATTTGTAATTTTTGACTCTTTTGTTTTGGTTTCCTTCACACGTTTTTAGTTAGTAGTAAGTACGTAGTACTATTATATATTCTGTGGTAAGGGTAAGTAGTTGTAGTCAAATAGACCTTGGTACATCGTCGCAAATCTTTCTCTTGGGCGAGCCACTCTACTTCTGGCGTAGCACCACAATTACCCACTTTTTAACCTTAAATCTTTTATCACTCCAGTAGCTCTTTACCTAACTAAACGAGAAAACAAACTTTACACATTTCCGATAGAGATTCGGATATTAACCCTGAAATCTCCCGAAAACAGTCTAACCAAAACAAATATTAGGTAGTAATATCGAACTCTATGATTTTATGAGTACCTACTATTTCATTTATAGATAGGCATAGGCGCCTTTACTGAAGTTCACAAGGAAATTGTAGGCAGATAACCATAACACCTGTATTTTAGGACCTATTCACAATCACACGCCGCAACAATGGGAGAAGTAGCCGAGTTCTCACATTTTCTAGTGTTTTACTCGATACATTAATTTCCGTATATGGCGCACCTATCTCATGTTCTCTTTGTATCAATGGAAAATGGCATCGTAAATAATTATTGTGTTCTAGCTTATATACGTATAGAAATAAGAAAATATTCCACTAGGTACCTGCTACGAATCCGAGTAGGCTCGCTTCGATATTAATATTTCTTTTTATTTTCGAATGTAGTAAGCATTTAATAACAAAATATAAAAATCTGTAAAGTAAAATTTATTAAAAATTGCTACGCTCGGCCCATATATTGGAAATTATTTTGCCTAATCACCTTCATACCTTTTAACCTATCTAGTGGGTAACCTACCCAATTAGATTTAGATGGGCCGCGAGTGGAATACGTAGCAATTTTCAATTAACCTTTCTATATAATATTATGTTCTTCTTCTTCTTCTTCTTTATCAACCTATAGACGTCCACTGCTGGACAAAGGTCTCCTGCATGGACTTCCACAGGCTTCGGTCTTGCGCCGCTTGAATCCAGCGGCTCCCTGCGACTCGTTTGATGTCGTCGGTCCACCTGGTGGGGGGTCTGCCAACACTGCGCTTCCCGGTGCGGGGTCGCCACTCCAACACCTTGGGACCCCAACGACCATCAGTTCTTCGAACTATGTGCCCCGCCCATTTCCACTTCAGTTTCGCGACACGCTGAGCTATGTCGGTGACTTTGGTTCTCCTACGAATCTCCTCATTTCTGATTTGATCTCGCAGAGATATACCGAGCATTGCTCTCTCCATCGCTCGCTGGGTGACCCTGAGCCTTCTTATGAGGCCCATAGTTAGCGACCATGTCTCGGATCCGTAAGTCATCACTGGCAACACGCACTGTTCGAAGACTTGAGCCTTCAGGCACTGAGGGATTTTGGACGAGAAGACATCTCGGAGCTTCCCGAACGCTGCCCAGCCGAGTTGGATTCGGCTGGGCAGCGAATTAAATATTATGTTATGTATAAGTAAATACTGAGTAAGTATGAAGTACCTATAGGCATAGAAAACTTTGTTATCTTATTGTTATAGGTACCTTAGGTACTGGCTTTCGCCTCATTTGCATCACGGCACGGAACTCCGATGAGCTTAGGCCGCTACTGGTTCTGTTAACTATCCAAATCATGAGATCCGTGGTTTTCTCTTACAATAAAGCTGCGTCGTATTTCATTCTATGTAATGTACTTAATAATAGTTTTTGTAGTGCGCTTTGTTTGCCGCGATCGGTGCATTAGGTGCAGAACGGAAGGCACGATGCTTCCGCTCGTGAACCGGATAACAATATTTTTTTATAATTTCACGCCTCGTTTTATGTTTATTAATGAATTAGGTAGTCGAAGACACAGTACTTGTAGAGACCGTATAGGACACTTCATCAGGCGCGTAGAGATAGTAAGTAAATGAAAAAGGTTCGATCCTTAATAGGTTCAGTTACAACTTACAAGGTATTTTTTATGTTAAGGTTCTATTTTACCTGGTAAGTTGAATACTTATATTATTATGTTTTAGATCTTACACTGATTATAATATTTAATTGGTAGGGCCCAGCACTCAGCACTATTCTACTATAACCTTAATCATAAAAAAGCTTTATTGAGTTAAATACGTACACATCATTACATAGAAGTAGGCATATGTCAACAATTAGAAACTAGAAAGAATTATTATTTTCAACCTTATCAATATAAAATAAGCGGGTAATTTTTGGAAATCATGTCACAAATTACCGTAGATAGCATTGTCGAAACAACCCATGTTAGCTACACCGTTTAACAAAATAAATAACAATTTACGGTTTGTTTTCTACGTTACGGAGCAGGGTCATGTTTCTGACCTATCTCGGAAACATACTGGTTTCGTAGTTTTGATACAATCCATCGTCGGACGAAAAATTTTAAACCTTATAATCTAATCAAAATAAAGTCGGATGTTGAATACAAATCTTCTCATCACATCTTTTGTTCTAGAACCTCTTTTACTATGAGCATTTCGATCGATAAGTTTTGTACGTAACAAAGTTGTGACTAAAAGTTAGATTAGTTCTGTCCTAAAGGAATTTTCAGTTTATCAAAAAACTGACGGCCGTCGAAAGTATCTCAAAGATTTATTTATTTATTTTATTTTATTTTTATTATATTAAGGAAACCTGAATAACTATATCGTGTAAGCTGCTATACCTCGCCACCTTCCACCATCACCTAGTGGGAAGCTAACTCTTACACAATAATGAATACTGAAATGTATCTTTCTTTATCTTTCAGGAGCTGTTCGCCCAGCTGCAATGGTCTGCCGAGCGAGCGCCGGCGGCCGACAGTCTCCGCAGGGCCTTGGGCGGCGCGGGAGCTCGCTTCCAGCTCGGCTGCATGGCCGACGCGAGCGAGTGCTTCGAGCATTTGCTGCTGCGCGTCCATGCTCACGTGGCGGCCGGCAGCGGGGACAAGCGCGACGATGACGCGTGCAGGGCGCCGCACTGCGTGCCTCACAGGAAGTTCGCCATGATGCTTGTGGAGCAGTCCGTATGCGGTGCCTGCCAAGCTACATCGGAACCTCTGCCTTTCACTCAGGTTTGTAAATGCTTTGGTGCTGATATTCAAAAGTTCATAATCTCTGAGCTTGTTTGTCTCTTCTCCCAGAAAACATTTGAGAAGGATATAATTATTTTAGTTTCAGTGGTACTTGTTGTTTCATTCCCGACTATCGCCGTCGTCTCATCCAAAAGAAGTTCAACGCTGGACATAGATCTCTTGCAAAGATCGCCACAGGACACGATTCTATAACGCTTGTATCCAGTGGCTGGCATAGTTCGAAAGGCAGGCAATCCGAGTTCCAACACGGCCAAAGAGAGATCTTGATTAGCACCGGTGGCTTAGCAATCGCAATAATTTTTCAGAAAATCCCAATAATTTTTTTGGCGCGACCCGGGACGGGACAAACTTTAGCCTGTAACCTCGTGCACCGCAGCTGAATGCTATGAGCTAGGGCACTAGAATTTTGAACAAAGAGCCAGTTATATCACGATATAAAAAGGTACACACCCAATAATTCGGGATGGGGCCAAAGCTCAAGCTCTGATTCGATGGAATTACTGTCACCAAATGTGCTACCACATTATCATAATATATACTCGGAACAAAGATTTCGCTATTGTTGCGACTGGAAAAAATTATTAATGAGGATACTTTTTACTTCCACAGATGGTTCACTACGTGTCCGCAACTGCTCTCACCGCGCAAGCAGCTCTTGGCGAACATGGCGACAGTTTTGGCCTGCTATTGAAAAAAGCTGGAGGCATGGGCGATATACGAGACTGCCCTGTAAGTGTAATAGTATATTTATTTCTCTACACAATTTCTTTCAATGGAAATATATAATTAGAAAAATTCAGTTGTATTTAATTCATGCAGGCCAACATGTGGCTCTTATGAAAATAAAAAACACTTTTTTTATTTGGGTGCCAAGAGGTAGAACTACAATTTTTGTTCTTATTTTTTTCAGAATGCGTGTGGAGCAAAAATACAAATCTGCAGAACGCTGATGAATCGTCCTGAAGTAGTATCCATCGGCATGGTTTGGGATTCTGAAAGGCCAGCAGCCGAACACGTAGCAGCGGTTTACGCAGCTCTGGGTACTGAATTACGTCCAACGGATGCATTCCACGCGTGCGTCGACAGAGCCTGGGCAGCGCGCGCTACCCATCAACTCGTCGGTCTTGTGACGTACTACGGCAAACACTACTCCACTTTTTTCTTCCATAGTAAGCTAAGATTATGGATTTACTTTGACGATGCTGACGTCAAAGAAATCGGACCGGAGTGGTCACAAGTTGTCGAAAAGTGCAAAAGAGGCAGATTTCAACCTCTATTACTGTTGTACGCTGCAGTAGATGGAACTCCTTGTGATACACGACATGCTCCTAAAGATGTAGTGCCATTCCCCGCTCCCGAACCGCGACGAGCAGTCACACCCGCTCCTGAACGACCGATGGCTGGTTACGCCAGGAGAGCAGTTACTCCCGGCCCGGATAATGATAGCGAATATGTGAGTAGAAAAACTGTCGAAAACATGTTAGATGTTCAAGCCAGTCGACGGGCACAGTTAGCAAGAAGTCTGAGCACGAGCTCTGCTTCGGATACACAGGAAAGACCGAGAGCCCGCAGAGATTCAGGTAACTGGAGTGGAGATAGAAACAGTGCGTCATCTGCTTCCTCTTCTACAGTTGAAAGCCCGTACATGTATCCGAGAGGACGTGGGCCTGGGAGCATTCCGAGTAGCCCGACTAGAAAGGGAGAACTATCTAGCGGAGGTTCTTGCGACGCTGGTTACGATTCCTACTCCTTATCGTCTACCGACAGTCTTCCCCTTCAGCAAGGATTAAGACATAATTTACAACTTGCTCAGATCCCGGAGTTGACCACTCGAGGAGATTGTGAAGCACTTTGCCTTGAAGCAGATAGGTTATTAGAGAAATCACGTCATGCCGAAGACGCAGCTGATTATGAAACCGCTCTAGTACTTTGCGATGCTGCGGCAGCTAAAGCTCGTGCTGCAATGGATGCACCTTATAACAATCCACATACGATGACATTTGCTCGGATGAAGCACAATACTTGTGTGATGCGTGCTCGTAGCCTCCAACGTCGTATGGCAGGTATGAATAGGGTCACAGAAATTCCACAATCAGCAGCAGTGAGAAACACTAAATGCGGCCTTGAAAGTTCGCCTACAACTATTGAAATTTATGCGACACTACCTAAAAAGAAAGGGTCAACTAAAAAATCACCAAAAAACATCGACGATGATATAGATAATCCTCCTAGAGAACGTCCTCCGCGACACAAATCTCGAGATGAAGATAAAGTAAGAGAAAAACGTTCGAGGAGCGAAGACCGTAGTCGTGCTCGAAAAGAAGTGTCCGTAGCTCCGGAGAAAAAAGAAGAGCCCGTCGAAGACAAAAAGGCAAACAAAAAACAGCACAAAATTCGTAGAAAACTGCTCATGGGTGGATTAATTAGAAGAAAAAACCGTTCAATGCCGGATTTGACAGAGGGAAATGACGCTAAAAATGAAACTAAAAATAAAGAGTCGCGTGTATCTTCTGTAGATGACGCAGATGTAGGACGAAGAAAAGCTGAGGACAAAAGTAATTTGAGTGGTTATTTGTCTGAGGGTCACTTAGAATATTCGGCCGCGAGTGGAACAAATCCTAATTTAGAAAGGAGCAAGTTAATGAGAAAAAGTTTTCATGGTAGCGCCGGTAAAATACTGACCGCGGCAAAAGTACCTCCACCGCCACCGGTACGAACGACTTCTCAGCTTAGCGGGACTAAGTTTGAATCAGAAGTAATAGAGCACGGCATCCAATCACGGCCACCACAACCCTTACCACCTTCCACTCAAGGCGAATATCCTTATGCTCACGACAACGAAGAAGATGGTGGCTTCTCTGAACAATATGGTGAAGAACATCAGTCACTACCGTTTCTTCCATCCTATGATGATAGTTCAATGAATCACTATAACAATAATAGGCTAGACGATTCTCCAGATACGTCCCAAAATTTCCACACAGTTGTCACTAAAGCTATGATTCATCAAGAACAGAGTCCCGTTAAAAGAGATACCATGCCAAATATTCTACCCACTCAACATAATATTCAAAATTTGACTCATGTATTCGATAACGGTGTGGATGTTGTCGATTGTGCGATGCCAAACAGGAGATCTCCGCCAATGTTTGAACTACCACCGTATCCGAGTCCAATGAACTCTGTCAACCATTCGAGACAACCAAGTGAAGAGTTTCCACCACCACCACCGCCTATAGTTATAGCACAACAAAACTTAATACAGTTGCAGGATGAACTTCATAAATTACAACTACGTAATAACAATGTCGATGCCAATAATTACAGTAGATATAACGACAGTGAAAGAGATAAACAAAATGATTCACTTTTAGCCCAGTTACAAGAAAAGAGAAATGAAATTCTTAGGAATGAGGAATGCATTACAAAACTTAATCAATTAGAAACCATCGGAACACCTGGAGATAATTGGCTAAGAGAATTACAAGCGAAACAAGCAGCTCTCAGATTGAAACGGTCTGGTTCTCTGGAATGCCAGCTCTCGAATAGTAATGAAAACCCCACACCCACTTTTGAAAATACTAATAATGTCAGGAACATTGCTTCAAGATTTGAACATAGCACACAAAGTATATCTAACGAAGGCGAGCGTACGCATCTCGGATATGTTGGTATTGGCGGAAGTCGTGATGTCATTAACTGTTCCAATCAGTCAAATAATAGGATGTACGGCCGACGCGCTTCATCTTCTTCAATTGACCCTAAGTATACGGAAGACGAAGATCAAAAGAACGTAAATGATGCAATTTATGGCGACCGTACAAAACCTAAGAAGAAGACCGTTTCTTTTTGCGATCAAGTTATTTTAGTTGCGACCGCAGAAGATCAAGAAGACGACAGTTACATACCCAACCCAATTTTAGAAAGGGTATTAAAGTCAGCTATGAACAAACCGGAGCTTACAACGGTTCCGTTGCAAACTGATAAGTCTTCACTTCAGAGAACGGAATCTTTCGATAGCCAATCTTCGAGATCTACGATTTCAACGTTATCGCAAACATCATATGTACCCAATGATGGCACCCACGCCGATTACTATAGAGTACAAAATTCTTACCCCACGTATGAAATTGCTCAAACACGACCTCAACAGCAATTTAATCCACAAAAAAGTGCGCCTGTACATGGAACAAATTCCCCAGTGCTAACAAATCCGAATCAAAATTTGCCAAATAATAATCAAATTTATCAAGCTCTTCCGGCTAATGCTCCACAGAATACCAGTAACCCGATACCTTATAACCAACCGCCTTCTGCATATCCCAATCAAAGCAGCGTGAGCCCACCGAATTTTAGCCAAAATCCTGCAAACAGACTGACACCTACGCCGCATAATGCTCCCTACATGACTAAACATGTATCAAATATCCAAAGACCTGTACCGAATGGTTATCCGCATCCTACGAATCCAGTACATCAAACGCAAAACAGCAACAATTACTATCATCTCAGACCTTCGCAACCCACTGTGCCTTATTCTAGCTACTACAACCCACCGACGAGTTACGCTAACACTGATTATTCTAGTCGATACCCCCAAGTGAATAGTACAAATCATTATAACAACAACCACTCGCCTTACCAGCGAGTTCCGCCGCCCCACGGCGACGTGCCCGTCGACAACTACAACTACCAAAAGATTCCTAACAACTATTACCTCGACAATAACGCGAACAACCAAAGTCGCATCAATGATCCAAGGCATTACACAAATTCTCAACAGCGCTCCCCGATGTACAACCAACCTTCGGACAATGGTCCAAGTGTCGAGCAATATCAGTATTCTCAAAATGGTTATAACCCATATCAGCATCTGCCGCCACCGAAACAAATTCAAAAGAAATCTGTGTCTTTTGAACCGGGGACAAAGGGAGGCACGGACTCGCCTGTACCGCCACAGATGACTGGAAACTATGCGAGCGAAAGTCAGCAATCGACGTTGATATCTGGTCAAAAGTCGCCTTGTAATTTATGTCGTAAGAAAACCATCAACCCTCCAGCGATATACTGTCCCGATTGCGATTACTACATGTCAAGGTTCAAACCGCGCTCATAGCATTAATGACTTTGAACAAATACGAATAAACCCTACCGAATGAAAAGATTTTATATAGTATAGATAGTAGGCTCTTGGGTACTATTTAAAATAAATGTAAACAGCGAATGTAAATTATGCTAACGTTTTAAAAAAAAGATAACAGGTATACCTACTTAAGTATTTGATAAATAATTAATTGATAAGGTACAATAAATTAATAAGATTACAATATTCAATGAAGTGAATACGACTGATCTCAATTAAGCCTTTTATAGATTATTCTCTTCTTTAAACTACCTAATTAATGTTAAGTGAATTTTCCTGCCTGTTTTATGAAACTAAGCTTATATTATTATGTACCTTTAGGTAGGCTATTTTTTTATGGAACATTTTAAACACATTTTGTTACTCTAAAATTTAAATAAATAATTATAAATTAAGTTTTGTTTTATTTTGAAATACATATCGCACACTTAGATTAAAAGTCAGACAAATCAAAATAGGTCATTTTTCAGTACATAGATGAAAAAGAAGTATTTTGAATTCTTTGTTAGATGATAGGTAATCTCATACCCAAAAAACTCAATTTTGAACCTTTTTTGAGATGTCTGACTTTTAATCTAGGTATGTGATTATTATGTTTAATGTAGGTATATAATCTACGAGCTATGCCAAACTTAAAACACCCCTCTTATTAGTCAGATAGTCAGATGTAACAAAAATACTAACGCTTCGAAATAAAAAATTAATTGAATATGTAAGTAGGTAGGTACCTATGGCAGTATCATCTTCAAAGGTTTGTATAAAAATCTTTACTTCAAAGTTTCCAGTTTAAGAAATTAATCAAAATATCGCCTAATTTGTGAGTAACTCACGTCCAACTCAGTATTTTGATTAATTTCTTAAACTGGTCACTTTCAAGTAAAGATTTTTATGTGAATCTGTGAAGATGATAATTCTAGTGGCGCTATTAGAATGCTATTTAGCCTAGTTTGTCGTATTAGTTTACAAATTGCGAAAAACCAAATTAAATTTGAATTTCGCGGGCAGAATTGTGTCTTCCACCTTATCATGAAATGGTAGACCCGTATAATCATCCATAAAGGTCGGACCGCATTAGAGCGGCGCTGCGCGGCGCGAAGCTTCACGTCGTCGCTCGACCTATCGCATTACAACTGCAGTAAGCGGCAGCTCGCGTCATTTCTATACCCGTTCGCGTGCGAGTGACGTTGCAAGATGAGCGATAGTGACGAGGGTTTGGTTATTATTTCTTTGTTGTGTGCAGAAGATGAACGAATTACGGAAGAGAAAAAAAAGAAGAAGAAGTGGATTGCTGACATACCAAAGTCACGCAATCAAGAAGGCGAATATCACTATTTGTTTCCTCGCCTTCTTAATGACTGCACGATTTCACACTTACTTCAGAATGTCGAAGACAAAATTCTATAAACTATTGTACTGGACGAAAGCACATATACAGCAACAGGATACTCGTTAGCGACGCGCCGCTTGCTATGTCGCACTGAGCGTTGCTGCACAGCGCGTCGCGGCACTGCGCAGCAAAATATTCTCTCGGAGGCAACTATGCCGCGGCGCGCAGCAACGTACATTGCAGCACCGCTCTAGTGCAACATGCACCATACGATGTTATGATTGAAATAATATTTTGACCGTTTGACGCTTAGTGCCGCGCTGTGCAGCGCTGCGCAGCACCGCTGCAATGCGGTCCGGCCTTTATTACGCCTATCGGCACGCACACTAGTGTACCTACGTGTCCGCGAACGTAAATAAACGACGACTCTTAGTACACATACATAGTTCCTTTTATGGGGCGCACTAAGCGGGTCTGCCCGTGAAATTTAAATTTGGTTTTTCGCAATTTGTAAACGAATACGACAAAATAGTCATAAGGTATTCTAATTTATAAGAAATTAGTCAGAGTATCGACTAATTTGTGAGTAACTCACGTCAATCTCGATACTCGGACTAAATTTTTAAACTGGACACTTTCAAGTAAAGATTTTTATCGACCGAGCGAAGCGAAGGTCTCTGAGTTTACTAGAGCGATTTGCACTTGTCCGTCCGTCCGTCTGTCACAGCCTTATAACTCCTGAATTACTGAACGTAATTACTTCAATTTTAGATAATTATGATATGTAAACCGATGGCCTCCAGCCGAAAATGGCTTAAAAAGTTATAAAAATCTTTATTTCAAGGGGGCTCCCATACGAAATGGGGGGCTTTCAAAGTGGAGATTGTATTCGAGGCTAGATTTCTAAAACCACTTTGTTTTAAAACTTGAAACTTACACATAATTTGAGTTATATTCTGTACTTGAACAACAAATACTAAGATTAGATAAATATTATAAAGAAACGAAATTATTTGAGTTTTAATGGGCATCAATGTTTTTAACAAAACTTCACTATACTGTTACTAGATGGCGCTGTCTTTAATATTGTAAATATGCATCCCATCCACGAAAGCAGATGACGATTGACGTCATCAGATTCGGCGCGTTTTAATTACAATATAATATAGTTAAAACTACCTTATGGGAATTATGGGATACCGCGAGGTCTCAGTTCGGGGCGAACCACTAGTATAAACCTGTCAAGATGATACTAGGCCATTGGCGCAATTAGAATGCCATAAGCCTAGTTTGTCGTATTAGTTTAAAAATTGCGAAAAACCAAATTAAATTTGAATTTCGCGGGCAGACTCGTTTAGTGCGCCTTAAGCTGGTCTCGTAGTATGGAAATATCGGTCTTGACGTTATTAGTCGGGCCGATTTCACCAACGTAAAATAAGTCTTAATCCGCGCGTTTATATTTTGACAGTATTTTCAATACAAAAACTGTCAGAACGCCCAACTTACCCCTCGGATAAACATCACTTGACGTTGGTGAAATCGGCACGTGTAGGATACCTATATCTCCGTGATTTCTAAACTGATTTGATTTCTAAATCTTTTTATAATCGATCCAGAAACTGCGAGATGTTCCCATAAAAACTTCGGGTTCTAGCTCCTCAATCCTGATGCTGCAGGGCTTCTGCCCACGCGGACGAAGTCGCGGGCATCAGCTAGTTCAAAAATATGTAGGTAAACAGTAATGTCAGGCCGTAAAAATACACAAAATGACGTTACTTACCAGAAAAACGCCAAGGTTTTTGGAGCAGAGGTCCGTGGATCGAAACCACGCTCTGCTACCAATAGGTTATGGCCGCAGCGAAGAAAGAAATCGTGATGGAAACGCAAAGTTTATCGAGCCTTCCAAGTATGGTAAAATTGGATGGTAGTGTGGATTATGCAACATGGAAGTTCCAAATGGAACTACACTTAATCCATGAGGACCTTTGGGAATATACAGCGACAACACCGAGTGCCACAGATGTACAAGGCATTAAAAAGGATCAGAAGGCTAGAGCAAAAATCTGCTTAATGGTAAGACCACACTGTCTAGTTCACGTTCGTCAATCAAAGACTGCAAAGGAGGCCTGGGATGCCTTGAAGAATGCGTTTGAAGACAAAGGGTTGAACAACAGATGCAGGTTGCTGTCCAAGTTAGTCAGTATAAAATTGGAGAATTTTACATCATTACGTGACTACGTTACCACTATTATGACGATGGCACAGCAACTTCGTGATTTAGATAAGCAGATAGATGACGAGTTACTCGCAGCCCTGATGCTACAAGGCCTGACGGAGAAATTTCAACCCCTGAGAATGGCGATTGAAAATTCTAATACAACTCTGACTACAGATTACGTGAAATCCAAACTGTTCCAAATGGAAGAAGATTACATTCAAGGAGATGCTTCTAGTAGCACGAACGCATTAATTTGCCAGAAACCAAAATTAAAGAAGAAATCCAAGAAGTTTGATATAAAAAAGATCAAATGCTTCATATGCGATGGTCCTCATAAAGCAAGGGAATGTTCACTCAAACCAAAGAAAAGCGACGCGGCAGTAGCGCTGGGTCTAGGGCTGATGACCACCGAGAATAAGATGGATTGGATTTTGGATTCTGGAGCTTCAAGTCACATGACAAGTCAAAAGGATTGGTTGAAAGAGTTCAAGTCTTGTGATAGACGCATGGAGATTGCGTGTGCGAATGGAGATAGAATGTATGGTGAAGGATTTGGTAATGTAGTGAGTGGAGGTCTGAGAGTGAATAATGTAATGCTTGTACCAACTCTTAATTGTAATTTACTAAGTGTAAGTACGATTGTGAAGAGAGGAAATGTGGTAGTCTTTACAAAGGATGGATGTCAGATTATGAAATCTGACGGATGTAAGGTTAAGGGAGAAGTTTCTCATACAGGTATTTTAGAAAATGGTGTATTTAAACTAAAATCCATATTTCAGAATCAAGCCTTAGCCTCAACTATGTGTGCTGATATAGAGTTATGGCATCGGAGGATGGCGCACCTAGGGATACGAAACCTTACGTTACTTCGAGACAAACTGGCAAAGGGTGTGAGTTTTTCTAATAAGACTACAAAACTAGAGTGTGTAGCCTGCTTAACAGGAAAACAAACCAAGCAACCATTTAAGAACTCTGCGAGTCGAGCGGATAAAATATTAGGTTTAATACACACTGATGTGTGTGGTCCTATGAATGTAGAGTCATTTAACGGATATAGGTACTATCTAACCTTTATCGATGACAGGACACGTAAAACCTTTGTTTATTTTCTCAAAAACAAAAGTGAAGTTTTCGAGAAATTTTGTGAGTTTAAATCCTTTGCAGAGTTGCAGACTGGACAGAAAATAAAAATATTGCGGTCTGACAATGGTACGGAGTTTGTCAACAAGAGAATGGCTAAATTCCTACAAGAGCATGGAATTTTGCATCAGCTTACGGTAGAGTACACACCGGAGCAAAATGGAGTTGCGGAAAGAGCTAACCGTACGATTACAGAGAAAGCTAGGTCTATGATGCAAGAATCGGGATTAGAGAAAAAGTATTGGGCTGAAGCAGTCAATACTGCCGTTTTCTTGAAAAATAGATCACCTACAAAAGCAGTCAAGAACATGACGCCAGAAGAAGCTTGGAGTGGAAAAAAGCAAGATCTGGGCATGATCAGAGTGTTTGGCTGTAGAGCATTCAAGCATATTCCAGATGTCTTACGCAAGAAGTGGGACGCTAAAAGCATTGAATTGATTCATGTTGGTTACTGTGAAGAATCGAAAGCCTACAGGCTGATAGACCCTGAAACAGGAAGACTACACAAAGCGAGAGATGTGGTTTTCTTTGAATCAGAGATGCATCACAATCGGAACAGTAGTAACCAAGAAGAGAAGAAATCAGAAGAAGAGATACTGGTTATCGATTTTAACCAGGTAAGGCTTGAAGAGAATGAAGAAACTCACATTAATCCAGATGTATCTGAGGCAGAGGCTGAAGATAATGATGAGAGTTTTGTATCTACATCTGATATAGATGAACAGATCGAAAATATTCCTGAGATGAGAACAGAAAGGGAGAGAAGATATTCTTTGAGAAATAGAGTTCCCAAGGAGTACCCCGATTATGTTACATATCGAGCAGTAAAAGATATCGAAGATCCCTTGACGGTAGGAGAAGCCTTGTCTAGAGAAGACGGCCACATGTGGAGAGCTGCAATTCAAGAGGAGTTGAAGGCTTTAAAAAAAAACAACACATGGACTTTGGTGAAGCCACCTGAAAGGAAATGCAACATTGTTGATTCTAAATGGTTATTTAGAATTAAAGAAGAGGCGGGAGGAAAGAGATATAAAGCTCGCTTAGTTGCAAGAGGCTTCAGTCAAAGAAGAGGCATTGATTACTTTGAAACGTTTGCGCCAGTGGTCAGACACAGTTCATTGAGATTATTGATATCCTTGGCAGCTAAATTAGGACTTCATATAGACCAAATGGATGTGAAAACAGCATTTTTGAATGGCCATCTTGAAGAGGAGGTGTATATGAAGCAACCTGAAGGTTTTGAAGAGCAAGGAGGTTACATCTGTCGTCTGAACAAATCATTATATGGCTTAAAGCAAGCGCCTAGAACATGGAACAAGAGACTTAATGAGACTTTAGAAAAGCTTGGCTTTCAGAGATCCAAAAATGAATCATGTGTTTATTTCAGAGGTGATAAGCACAAAATAATCATACTTGCAGTGTATGTAGATGATATACTTATTTTTTGGAATGAGGAGCAAGGAATGAAGAAGGTCAAAGAAGAGCTAAAGTTGAATTTTGAAATGAAAGATTTGGGAAGCGCTAAACTTATGCTTGGAATTAACATAACACAAGAGAGAGATGGGATTAGTCTTGATCAAGAAGATTACATAGGGAAGCTATTGCATGCATATGGAATGGAAGAAGCTAAACCAGTGACTACACCATCAGTTCAAGGACAGAGGTTAGAGAAACCTGGTCCTGACCATGTATCACCAAATGTACCTTATCAAGCATTGATTGGCTCACTTTTGTATGTTGCTGTGTGCACAAGGCCAGACATAGCACATACAGTGAATAGTCTGAGTCAATTTAACGGGTGTTATGATGATTGCCATTGGATAGCGCTGAAAAGAGTACTCCGATATTTAAAAGGAACCAAATCGTTCAAACTTAAGTACTCAAGAGAAACAGTACAAAGAGAATTAATTGTGGGGTATGCAGATGCTGATCACGCCGGTGACTTAGATCGCAGGTCATACTCAGGATCAGTTTTTCTGTGTCAAGGAGGAGCTGTGTGCTGGAATAGTCAGAAGCAGAAAACAATCGCACTATCTACTGCAGAGGCAGAATACGTGTCATTGTCGGAGGCTGCTAAAGAGGCTGTATTTCTTCGACGGTTCATGGCTGAACTGATACGAAAACCTTGTGATGCCATAACTGTATACACAGATAGTCAGGCGGCTATGGCTATTGCACAAAACTCTGTACACCACCAACGTACTAAGCATATAGATGTACGATATCAATTTATTCGAGAAGCAATAGAAAACGGTGAGATTTATTTAGAGTATATAGAAACCTCACGTATGGTTGCTGACGTACTTACGAAAGGATTGTTGAGAGGTAAATTTGAGTGGTGTGTAAGATGTATGGGGTTAGATGCATGAGTGAGTGTGTGATTTAATAAAAGAGAAGATGTATGAGTTTAGTGACTGAGCGTTTATGAATAAGGAGGAGTGTTGGAGTAAATACTTTTTTAATATTCATAAACCCTGCTTTATAACTATACACCTCCTCTGCATTTAAACTAAGAATGTGTCAAGTCTTATTTTGTTATTATTCTTATTGTGTCACTCAATAAAACTGGACTTACAACATCATCACGTATTTCTTTTATAATTATTTTTGAGTATTGGTAGCTGGATCACTCTGCTATACAGCTACCAATACACTCCGCCTGTTAATTTTGATTGTACCTACTTTAATCTATACTTCAACGAGCTCTAACGAGAGTGCTATACTGTGTGATAAAGAATAAACTGCTATACTTTTTGTATTGTGTTCCTACTCCTACTTTTTGTTAATTGATGTTCTGCTTCTGCTTCTGACCTTCACATCCAAAGCACAGCGAGCACAGCAGTCAGCACTGTCAGCACTGGTCAGCACGAACGTGGCACGAACCCTTCTGACCATAGAGAAGGATATATCTATAGCTACTTCTGACACTAGTCTGACACTGATTAAATAAGGCCAAGAAAATTTACCACAATTGGCTATAATTAAAATTGAACTAATATTTGCGTTACAAACCCAGACTTATCCGGAATGTGAAAGACTAGGGGACAAAATCTTGGACAAAATAAAAATTGATGATTAAAAATTATTACAAACTACGAACAAGCATTGTGTTATTAAATTAAATCATCGTCACGTCACTTCGTCAAAAATTGATTATTAAAACCATGGAACTAGGAATTACGACTACGTATTAAAACTCAATTCAAAGTTGGGCCCCCAAAAAAAGATGACGAAACGACAAAGGATCAAAAAAACCTAGAACCTAGAGCGGTAATCTGTGAATGAAGTCAGCCAAAAAACATAAAATGACAAGCGTCAAGTTGGCAATTTGGCGGTGTTGCTAAAGAGAATCCATTAACCGATTTTGGGGTGAAAAAGACATCTTTAATAATTCTTGGAATCAACAAGAAATTATTACTCAATAATAGTCACCATAACTGCTAATATCCCAGCTAAGCTAAGTATCTGTTTTTCAAAATTAACAAAAAGTATGTATATTAAACCTGTTTTCATTGATAATAATTATTAATGTTGATAAAATCAATCGTAAAATGTTTAATAGATTGTTCTATTTCAAGTATTTATTATATTTAACACGTGGTTCAATAAGTCCCGAGACTAAGTACTAAAACAAGGTTTTTTTTATAAAATTATTTTTTATTCATCAACGTAATCTCCTCCAAGAGCGATACATTCCCTCCAACGTTTTTCTAACTTTTCTATCCCATGCGTGTAGAACGATTTGTCTTTGGCTTCAAAATAAGCCTCCGTTGCTGTGATAACTTCACTATTTGAGTCAAATTTCTTACCCTGGAGCATTTTTTTGAGATCTGCAAACAGCCAGTAATCGCTGGGGGCCAAGTCTGGCGAATAAGGGGGATGAGGAAGCAATTCAAAGCCCAATTCATTAATTTTGGCCATCGTTCTCACAGACTTGTGACAAGGCGCGTTGTCCTGGTGAAACACCACTTTCTTTTTGTTCATTTGAGGCCGTTTATCCGCAATTTCGTATTTCAATCGCTCCAATAAGCACATGTAATAGTCACTATTTATATTTTGCCCCTTTTCAAGGTAATCGATGAAAAGTATTCCATGCGCATCCCAAAATATAGACGCCATAACCTTACCGGCCGATTTCTGAGTCTTTGGCCGCTTCGGGCGGCTTTCACCAGCCGCTCTCCACTCCGCTGACTGCCGATTGGATTCCGGAGTAAAATGGTGTATCCATGTTTCATCCATTGTCACATACCGACGTAAAAAATCCTTTTTATTACGATTCACCAGCATAAGTCGGCATACCACCGACAAATGGTTGCTTTAGAGGGAGCTGATCCCGCATAACATTTTATAAGCCATTGCTGTGCTTCAACTGTATTTTTTCCCATTAAAAAACAATGTTTTATCAACACGCGAAACTCGTTTTTTTCCATTGTACCGAAACTACAAACGTAGCGTCACTTAAATGTCTGCAAAATCAATATTTTAATGTTCCATTTTTAAAAATTTTACACATATCTTTTATTGAAGGCCAGTATTTTTTAAAAATCAAAAAGAGTTTTTAATATATACGCTATTTCCAAGTTAGTCTCGGGACTTATTGAACGATCTAGTAGTACGAATGCTGCGCAACACAAAGGATTGGTTAGGTACGTTTTCTTTAAATACAAAAATAGTTTAATCCTCAAATTATTTAAAATAGAAATAACACCTCAGTACAAATTACATAGGTATTACATTTCAGAGTATAAAATTAATATGAAATTATGATGTGATAATTGATATGGTTTTATGATTATTAAATTAGAGAATTCAAACGTTAAATTCGACTCATGCTTAAATTGGGATATAAAAAAGGGTGCAAGTGGCTATTTAAACATAGTAAATTATGTTTTTAATTTAATACACAACAATACCTAATAAATAAAAATTTGGGTATATTGTGATCATTGCTGTAGCAACCCTAAATCTTGGCATTTCATTTCAGTTCTCAAATGGCGACCACCGATGACGGGTCGCCTGCTGCAATCTGACGTTTAGTTATTATTTTAGGATAATAATAGATATTGTGTTTACGTAAACATGACGGGAATTTTGCCGAGTTACCAACGATTTGTAAACGGCGTGCCCGTGCCGTCCATTTCAAGACGCTCGTTTCGTCTTCGCGAAAAATATTTGATTATTTCTGTTCTCTTGACATTTGGGATCGTGTGGCTAGGTGCACTGTTCTATTTGCCAGAGTTTAAAAGTTCCACGAGTGTGAACGATAGTGTTTATAACGTGTACAAGCGCATACAAAAAGCTGGTCCAGAGCTTCTCATGCCACCACCCCTCGCTCAAAACGAAGTTGGAGACTTTCCCGTGGTGGGAATCGCCCGTCACGGCGAAGAGGGGGATGACCCTCACGTAGTTGAGGATAGGAACCGTTTACAAGCCAAGATAGACGAGGACATGGGTATGAAGGTGTTAGAAAGGCCACAGTTCGATGTAGCGCCTTCTGGCTCATCATCCCGGGGGCCCAGCAAACCTCCCGTGGATGCCATAGAAGAGCCTGCATTAGGTAATAATGCCGCCAACAAGGATGTGTCACCGCCGAACCAGAAGGCGGATGGTTCAGCCCAGAAGTATGTCATTCCAGCCTTAGATCCCAGCGCAGATGTAGACATCAGGCGTAAAAGGGACACTGTTAAAGAGGTAAGCTTATCATAAACGCTAAAAAACTCTTTATCAGTTGCAGCGTTCAAAACCATAAAATGCCACCAACATGTGTGGACACAGTGGGAGGTATAACAAAATCGCAGCATGTGAGCTACAAATTAGAATTGCCATATGCACACATTGACTATTAAAGTCCTTAACTTGTTATATCTTTTATATTTAATATAATATGTGTCTATAACAACAGGATGTCTGTGACTTGTTGTTTATTATATTTTGGAGTTTTAAAAATCTTGATTATACTAATATTATAAATGCAAAATTGTGTTTGTTTGTTGATTTGTCCTTCAATCATGCTACAACATAGCTATGGACCAACATGATTTTTTGTTAGTTGAGGACCTGGAGAGTGACACAGGCTACTTTTTATTCCAGAAAATCAAAGATTTCCCTAGATAAGCAGTATCTAGGGAATGCTCTTGTTTAGCTATGCCACCTCTTTGCAACTAGTGTTCTTTGATGTGGTTAACTCTTGCAACTTGTTGGATCTTCTCATGAGAATCTGCTTACTGAACCTCCCATAGGTTTGGAAATCATACTAATATTATAAATGCTATAGTGTGTTTGTTTGTCTTTCAATCACGCCACAACAAAGCTACAGATCGACATGATTTTCCGGATGGATGTAGTTGGGGATCAGGAGAGTGACAGGCTACTTTTTATCCTGGAAAATCAAAGAGTTCCCGAGGGATTTTAAAAACTAAATCCATGCGGACGAAGTCGCGGGCATCAGCTAGTATAAGTATAGTCTTGACTTATAACCACAAGTTAGTACACAAACTCACACATCATACACAGGTTTTCAAAAGTTTAATGAGGATTCTTGTCATAGTTGTAAACATTTTAAAAATACATTTAATTACTGTATTATATTCAGAAACAAAAATTTTGAATTTTGAAGGCTGTCTTCGCAAATTTTTTTTTTAAGAATATTAGCCAAGCTTAATTTAACTTATATTCTCTCCCCTCCAAATAAGCTTAAAGCTTGTGTTAGGACTGGGTACAACAATAGTGCAATGGGTGGGTATTGAATCTGCAACTTTTCAGTTTTCAGCCTGCACCTTTAACCGTTGAGCTATTGCTGCTTTTGAAATTGTTGAATAAAATAAGTTTCTACTGCTATAAACATTAATTCATTTGAGTAGTTCTATTTAATGCTACCTATTTTGTTCTATTATAAAATTATCAGTAAGATAAGCCTTCAAACATTAAAATCATGGCACATACTACACGATTACTTAGTAAACATCATGTTAATAATTCATATTAAGTATTATTTTAAATACTGTGTGTTTAAATTTTAAACTCCATATATAATGTTTGTCCAACTTTTGTCAAAGGATTAACCATTTTTAGATTGTTTTATATGCTCAATATAGCTACTAATATAGACATAATTTATGATGCTAGTTTCCAATATAATAGTGGTGTAAGATACATATGTAGATACCCATAGAAAGAAAAAGAATTGAGATTTTCTTCAACTTCAACTTAATTCAGAATTTAGTTTTTAGTTAACTGACATTTACATAAAACTGTATTATTGATACTTAACTCTGTCTTGATTTGACTCTAAAAATAACACTACCTAAACTGTAGATCTTAGGTTTAGTCTTAGACACAAAAGAAAGCACTTGGTTCAAGCAGGTGTAATTGCAGGCATCTACTAGTTTTAATTAAATTCAACCTAGTCTCATGAAATGCTTTAGTTCTACATTTAGTAAACAAACTGCCAAGGTGTGGAACACCCTTCCAGCATACATTTGAGAACCTTCAAGGCAAGAGTGAATAGGCATCTGCTA
The DNA here is from genome assembly GCA_029955525.1 of Oeneis ivallda. Classification (NCBI taxonomy): domain Eukaryota; kingdom Metazoa; phylum Arthropoda; class Insecta; order Lepidoptera; family Nymphalidae; genus Oeneis; species Oeneis ivallda. The sequence continues at coordinate 18,685,188 of JARPMR010000012.1, read as the reverse complement.
GGCAAGCGCGCTCCAACCTAGACCTCATCAAACTAGTTCCCAGCGTTGATTGTCGTCAAGCGCAAGCCTATCTATTTCGACCACGGCGAACTATCTTCAGAGAGATTAACCATCTGTGCGGGAGATATTAAAGTGCACAAGTGTGTGCGCGAACACAGGTGCACTCTCTGTTTCTTTACTCTCATAGCCCAATGGTACGGAAAATTCGACACGACTGGAGAGAGATCAGGTGCAGGACCAACGGCTTTACGTGCTCTCCAAGGCACGGGGGTGAAACAACGCCAACTTCCTACTCCGGGCTAGTACTGAGAATTTTTTATCGGAAAACCCCAATACTTGGTATGGTCCAACCCGGGACTCGAACCCGGGACCTCGTCGGCCGCAGTTGAACATGCTTACCACTAGACCAATGAGGCAGTTAAAATTAAAGGACATACTGCAGTCTCCACAAACAACTAACATTTTTTTCAATAAGGTTGTTATTTACATGAATGAGGATCGAAGACTTTTGAAAAATCATAACCGGGTTTAGTCTGGTGGGAGGCATTGGCCGTGGCTAGTTACCACCCTACCGTCAAAGACGTGCCGTCAAGCGATTTAGCGTTCCGGCACGATGGCGTGTAGAAACCAATTAGGGGTAGGTATGGGTTGAATGTTCACTGCGATACCCCTTCCAAGTTAGCCCGCTACCATCTTAGACTGCATCGTCACTTACCATCAGGTGAGATCACAGTCAAGGACAAGCTTGTCAAAAAAAAACCTTTTATCCGGCACATTGACATACAATTTTTCTTTTGGCAATCGAAAGAAAAAATCACCAGTGCCATGAACCTCTTCTTTTATTTTTAATGGAATTTTAAAGTTTTCTGTAGATTTTGGATGAACTTAATTTTCTTGAAATAATTTTAAATTTAATGCTCTTAAAACCAGCTAATCAGACTGGATTTTTTTCTAAGAGAGTACAATTATTATAAAGATATTCCATAAAAAAATTGCGGAAAAATTAAAAAAAAATTAAAAGTTCGTCAAGGCATTGATATTCCAAAATTTTAAATATTTATTTTTTTCTCGTAATCCGGTGGGAACCGATTTTTTTCCTTACGGGTCCTGGTGGGCCCCTAAGTAAACAATCTAAAAAAAATTTTATATCCACCTAGCCTGGCCAACCCTGTATATTTCTAAAACAGACATGAAGTAAAAGTAAATAGTACCTGCATACGTGTTTTCCTGTAAACTTTCCCTTGAGCAACACCGTGCTCTGGTCGATGAACCGTGGCGCCGCTCAATGGAACTCGCTTACGACATCCACATTTCTGCATTTGCCAAGTGAGCGGTGGCATCATTTGCGGAATATCAGTGACGTCGACAAAAATAGACAACTATAATAGGAATATTTCTTTAAAACTAATCTTTCTTTTTAAAAAGACGATAGATAAGTTAGCTAAAATAATATGTATGCTAGCTTTTGTCCACGACTTCGTCGGTTAATGGAGTCAATTTTTTAAAAATCTCCCAGGAACCCTTTGATTTTCTGGGATAAAAAGTCAAGCCTATCAGGTATTCAGGTCCCTACTACATTTGCAAAAAATAACGTCACCTCCATTTTTGCGCGATTGTGACTGAAACATACACTTTGTTTGGGGACTAAACATACGCTGGCATTTTTGTGATGTTAGTAATCTCCATAAACATAATATTCTTATCTATATGGTAAGCTCTAGCTCAAAATAAAACTCGTAATCTACTCGTAGGTACAATACCTACCGATCCGTGACAAACAATCCGCATTTAACTATTAGACTAGGCAATGGGGCGGTTTGTTGTATGGAGACCCCCGCATCAAATCCTCAGTCGATGAAACTTGGCAGGGTTGTAGTATGGGATGACCCAAAATTTACACAAAAATATCCAAAAAAAAATCCATGCGGAAGTTGGGTATTTATACCTAAAAGTACAAATCGCTTAATATTTTGAACAGAATAATTTCTCCGTCCAATTTTTTTTTACCAAACTAATTATTAGCCTTAATAAGAGGTACTTGATAAAAATCCAAAACTTTTTTCAAACGGAACTGTCATTTTTAAAGAGGTTTCCTTTTTTTGTCCGTAATTTCGACCAGAAAATTGCTCAGTCAATTTTTTATTTTCAAATGTCCTTAAAATGTAATTTAGCATAACGTGTAAGAAAATCCAAAAAAAAATCCATACCAAAATCTATTTATCTTACTTCAACTGAAAATTGTTTATAACACGGAATGAAAAATTTCTCTATCCAATTTCTTTTTTTTAACATAGTCGGTAGTCACATTTACACACTTATCCTAAATATCCAAAAAAAATATCACGAAGAACATCGATATTGAAACAGAGTTTTTGAAATCTAAACTGCGTTTTCGCGATAATGTACCTTAATGCTTGAATCATTGGGTATAGTTTAGCGTGCGCGAGCGAAGCGACTTCACAAATAATATAATATTACTACATGACTTCTACGATGCTAAATAATAAACATAAATGTGTACCTCAACATTAATTTATTTATACAACCACTAATTGTAGCGACTTAGCTTCCAGATAATTAATGAGCTATTTCAATAGTTTAATTAAGGGCCCTTAAGCATAATTTGTTTCTCCGAATTAGTTTATTTTGGGAAAATTTAAAAAAAACAACATAAAATTGCCACAACAGCTTATATTAACTAATATTCATTTCCTTCACTGAAAATAAAATAATATGTATCTGCTTCAAACAACCAAAAAATAACATCTTTATTTTGAAAAAGTATAAAAAATTATGAAGCTCTATAATGTTTAAAAACAATTGTTTTTTGGCAAAAGCTTCATTGATTACTTTGTTACCAAAACCTTTTTAACCGACTTCCAAAAAGGAAGTGGCTCTCAATTCAGCACTTATTTTTTTTAACTTATGCACGGTATTTTAGAATCCCTAAAAAAGTGACATACTGTTTTTATTCAAGACTAGCTGATGCCCGCGACTTCGTCCGCGTGAATTTAGTTTTTTGTTTTTTTTTTTTTGTATTAAAACCTTCCGTGGAACTTAGGAACATACAAAAAAATAAATTAACCGAATTGGTCCATCCATTTTTGAGTTATGCGCTTACCAACATTCATTTTTATTTATATAGACTAGCTGATGCCCGCGACTTCGTCCGCGTGAATTTAGTTTTTTGTTTTTTTTTTGTATTAAAACCTTCCGTGGAACTTAAGGAACATACAAAAAAATAAATTAACCGAATTGATCCATCCATTTTTGAGTTATACGCTTACCAACATTCATTTTTATTTATATACTAGCTGATGCCCGCGACTTCGTCCGCGTGAATTTAGTTTTTTGTTTTTTTTTTTGTATTAAAACCTTCCGTGGAACTTAAGGAACATACAAAAAAATAAATTAACCGAATTGGTCCATCCATTCTTGAGTTATGCGCTTACCAACATTCATTTTTATTTATATAGATAAGATAGATAAATTCGTGTATTATGAATGAATACAATACAATAAAATATAAAAAGAGCATGACACTTTTTAGGGATCCTAAAACACCTTGTGTTGTATGTACAACGGTTTCTTCGAGATTTCTGAACCGATTTGGATAATTTTTATTTCACTTGCTAGAAAAAATTCTCGAGATGGTTCCCCAATAATTTCTGGATCCAACTTTTCAATTCTAATGCCTCATTCTGAAGTCGGGCGAGCATAAAAACACGCCCAATGTCAACATAATGTATAGAAACTAAAAACTTTTTTTTAACACACTTGCTCATAAAGTGGCTCTAATAGTCTAGTTGACAAGTTCAAAATGGTACAAAATAGAGATACTGGTCTTAAAATTATGTGCGATAGCTCATTGGATCCGGAATGATGCCTAGAAAAATGTTCCAAAAGCGTGTATTAGCACATAAAAAATTGCAAAAGTTATAAACAATTAAAGATGAAAAAAAATGGCATTTCGTTTTTTGCCAATATTTCATAAACTATTAATATTTAAGAAATTTCAAAAAAAGATTCTAAAAGAAGAGGAAATTTTCAATAAAAAACTCCGAACTCACGGAACTCTATCTCCATTATTTATAATTTTAATTTAACGCTGAAAATAGGTCTGCGCGCGACATTTTTAGGTTGCGCGCGCGGCGTCAAAAGCGAGTACGGCACATTAATTAATTTATTTAAGGTATTGAATATTTTTTTAAAAATTTGAAAAAATTATGGTGTGTTTTGAACACTATAAATAATTTATTCTCGTTGGAAATTTTACTTAAAGTTAATTTTTCAACAAGTTAAACAATTGTTAACTAACAAAATTTTCTCGAACTTCCGTCTTAATTGTAAGTGAAAAAAATGTTTAAATAATTGTCGTAAAAAATTTTAGCTTCGTAGAGCCTTTTTTACATAAATATTTAACAAGATCGCGCCATAAAAGTTAAAAAAATATTTATGTTTTTTTTATAATAATTTTTTATACTTGAACAAAAACTGAAAAATCCAAGTAATGTTGTAAAGTAAAATAATTATTATAAACAAAGTATAAATTTTTTTTACCTTTTATGGCGCGATCTTGTTAAGTATGTATGTTAAAAAGGCTCTATGGACTATCTACAGGCTCACGTCGCCGTGAGCAAAGTCGGGTCTTGTGACGTCATCACGCTCCTGCTCACTCCTTGTTATGGAGTAACATCGGCACAAAAAAAAACTTCGAATTGATAACCTGCTCCTTTTTTTTTGAGTCAGTTAAAAATAGCCATAACAACTTATAAAATAATAATATCCATTTCTTTCAAATTCAAATTTATTTCACGTAGGCCAACCTGTGGCTCTTATGACACGTCGTGATTCTACCACTGGTTCGGAAAGTAGATTCTGCTGAGAAGAGCCGGCAAGAAAGTCAGCTCTTTTCAAAATTGGTATGTTATGCAGAAAAAATGTATACCTAAACCTAACTAAACTCGCTCCTAAATCATCAATTTTCGGTGTGAAGAGGTGACGAAAAATCATTTTTATAGTACTAAAAAGAAAGATTTTTCACCAAACCAAAACCAAAAATTGGAGATAAAGGACCAATCTCTGTGTGTAGTAGTTTTTAGTTCCATTGTATTTTGTTCGAATTAGTTACAAAATGATCCGAAAACTCCAATAGTTTAACGGATTTGCATTAGCGCCCTTAAAATTGTGCAGTAATGTCGCTATGATATGGATTTCGTGCCCCTTTTCGAGCGGGATGGCAAATTATCGTTTTCTCGTGAGTGAGAAATAGAGTGATAGACGCGCGACGTACTTTTGACGACGTACTATTTTTTACCTAATTACAAGTTACTTAAAATACAAAATTGCATATTATTATACACTCTTAAAGCAGTTTTTGTCTCAGCATTTAAACTAGTTTTAGATCTGTGTGCGATTTTTCGCTTTAATACCATGACAATATGGTTCAACACCATTTGACCGACACAGTCACTGTAGTTGCCAAAAGTTTTTGATTGAAAATTGAACTGTCGACTCAACGACACATTCGATTATCGAGTACTGGCTCGCGTCACAAAAGGCAGATACTAATGTCAGTCTCGTCACTGAATAGATGAAGTCTCGTTATAGTCCGGGAGCCAGGTACAAATTCGGTCAATTATTTCCTCTCGAGCGAAACTTCGTGAAACGCATTAGGGATTTATATTATGAATATTCGCGACCGTCAGCTGCGACTCTGTGGGTGGGGCGGGCAGTGGCAGCCTCCAACGCATGGAGAAAAAAAAGTTTTTTAGTCATTTCCTCCCATTTGAAAATTTGACAGATTATTACCTAATATTTTGAAGGAAAATTAAAGTCAGCTGACCATAACATGGTGGACCATGTTATGGTCAGCTGACTTTATTTCTTTTCTATATATCTGACAAATTTTCAAATGGGAGGAAATGACTAAAAAACTTTTTTTTTCTCCATGCGTTGGAGGCTGCCACTGCCCGCCCCACCCACGGAGTCGCAGCTGACGGTCGCGAATATTCATAATATAAATCCCTAATGCATTTCACGAAGTTTTAATTGGGAGGGACTTGGTCATGAAAATCTGTCACTGGCTCCCGGACCATTACGTCAACTCACCACGCTCCTGCTTCCCTTGATGGATTAAATATAAAATATTTCTTTCTAAAATTTTTATAGTTTTTAATGCGCTTGATTATTTTTTTGGATATTTTGATACTTGATACAAAAAAAATAATTGTAATCATATCAATTAAAAAAATGGATGGAGAAATTTTGCACTGTGAGTAAAAGGGTAGTTTTTGAAAAAAATATAGTCTCTTGGTATATTGTTTGGATTTTCAAGTTGTAGGTACAAAACGGCTATAAAAGGACATTCCAGTGAAAAAAATTCACAGAGCAATTTTTCGCTGCAAGTTACATTAAAAAAACTTATTTTTCAAAATTTGGTGGTTTCAACTAGGAGTATATTTTGGATATTTTATATTTTGTTTCTAGACTTTACATGAATGTTTCAGGTGAAGAAAGTTTTGACCGAGCATTTTGTCGAACTGAGATATTAAGCATAAAAGAGTTTAGGTAAAAATACCTAACTTCCGTTCAAATTTTTTTTTGGATATTTATAAAATACGTTTAACTACTGATACTTTATCATTCTGTAAAGTTTCATCGCCTGAAGAATTGCTGTTGGGGTCCACTAGCTTCATTGCCTAGACTATATGTTACATGCTATTTAATGTATTAGGTATGTATTAATTCGACTTCGAAATCGAAAATATTTTTATAAAAGTATTATTAATTAATTTTATTAATTAAATATGACATTATCAATATTAATTAATACCGAAATAAAAATAATTTCGATAAAATACTCATCTTATAATAAAAAACTTGAGAGGTGTCAAGGGACACCCGGATTGAACGTAGTTCCTTTCGATTAATTTTAGTGAAGGAATTGTAATAAACTAGTGGTGTCATCTAGTATTAAATTGATTAACTACGATGAATTATTTTTAGTTTATTTCTATTGCACTGTTACAAAACCAAAGAGTTACTCTGGTGGAGTTACTGTTTTTTCACTCGATGGCGTTAGTAGTACAATAGCATTTTATCCAATTTATTCAATAAAAATTAGGGAAAAATTCCACATTTAGAAATTATTTAAAATAAAATTGAATATAGAAAATTCAGTCTGTCGAGCTGGGATTCGAACCATCGACGTTGAACTTATAGGCGACTGCCCTAACCACTAGGCCATGCAGACGCCTTGTTCTAAGGCGAATATACCGAACACAATGCAAAATTCACATTCAAGAAAAAAGTGTCGGTTTCAAAAATGTGTCGAGGGCCGGTTTCCTTAATTTTTTCCGTCTAGCCCCCTTCCGTACCGCGCGATAAGGAACTACGTTCCAATAATATTTTATACTGACCTAACCTAATTACTTACTTAGTAAATGTAACTTTGCAACGCCCTGACGGGGCCTCATATAATCTAACTATATAATTACGTGTAAGTAATACATGAATGCAAATAATTAATAAATAAAATAAAACAAACTACAAGTTTTATACATGCTTGATCAATCGCCAAAAAAACACAAGTTTGTGCTGTGATAGTGTGTTTGCTGATTGTACACTAAGTACAATCAGCACAAACTTAGACGACAGTTAAACAAGCAATATTGTGTCGCAGTTATTGAGTTAACCTTAATAGGAAGCAGCAATTTTTATTGATAACACCGTAAGAGGGTAACGGTTATGTTCGTACAATCGCGTCGGTTGCGCTCCACGCCGGCTTGACACACATCTGACACGAAAATCGTCGACCCACAACTACAAGTGGCGTCAACAACCGCTCACGGAACCGCAACACACTTTTAGAACAATATTGTTTGTTAATGAACCTGACATTAAGGAGCCCGAAGACTAGGCTATCACCGCTAACTAAGCGTGTCTTTATAATTTAAAACAAAGATATTCTATAAGGGTTCCGTTTCTCATAAGGAGGTTCGGAACCGTAAATCTAAATCTTGATTATCTGACATAGCTCAGCGAGTTGCTACAATGAAGTGTAAATGGACGGGGCACATAGTTCGAAGAATTGACGGTCATCGGGGTTCCAAAGTGTTGTTGTTCCAGATCGGAATCCGGTCGGTCGGAATCGGATCGGAAGGCGGATCCGCAGTGGAAAACGCAGTGTTGCTAGACCCCCTACTTGGCGAACCGACGACATCAGGCAGACAGCGCAAGACCGAGACCTGTGGAAGTCCAAGACCTGCGCCCAACAAAAGACGTTTATCGGTTGCAGATGAAGATGAAGAAGTAACAGTGAGGCAATAACAAAAGTAGATGCACAAAATCGGGCAATTTGTGCGCGGTGGAGTATGCCAGTTCCAGAAAACTAGTGGAATAACAATAAGTCGAAAGAAAAATCCAAGGCACTCAAAATTCTCCTATTGAGAATGAAAGTAATTTGTCTAGTGAAACCTTCGCAACGCGATCCAAGATAAATATAGGCTGGCGCTCCGCATAACTTGCATTTTAATAATTCCTGAGTGAGTTCAAAGATGGCACTCAGTTAATAACATAGTTCATTATTCCTTTGATGTAATATCGCAGACCTTAATATTTTCCATTAAACCTTCCGCTCTGTCCTAAATGCTGCATCAATTAAGTTTGCTGCGTTACGTAGTACGTACGTGAAAGGATGCCGGTATTGTGATCAGGGCTGACTGTTATTTGGAAATACATAGTAATTAAGTTTTCTTCCATAGTGGAGAGGCATAATCTCAAAGAAGAAAACATGTTTACTTTGTCCGTAGACGGTAGAAGTATAGGGAATATTTGAAGCTGAATATATAAGTCTGAGGTGCTTTTAATTAATTTTATCGGATCATCCTTCCGTAAAATAATAATCAAACTAGGTACAATGTTTTTCTTTAATTTCAGTATGTATCTTTTGGATATCGGTTAGCTAATATGTAATCAAGACTTAAGTATATTTAAATATCACTATTCCGAAATTTTAAATAAGCCTCTTCTTATGGCAAACGCCTTCCATGTTCACTTTCCAGTGTGATTGTGGTCAAGCGTTCATTGTCTTCTTGTTCTTCATTGTCTCATAATCTCAACTCATCGATGGCCCTTGAGTCACCTCTCAGAAGGGCATAGCTCATATCATATTCCTCCACGCTGGCCAAGTGGAGATTGCCAGACTTCTCATGCATTTTGGAACATTATGAAGGTTCAGAAAAGCTGGTTTTCTTACTATGTTTTCTTTCGTTCACCGTCAAAGCAAATGATATTTCATTGCTTAAAATGCGTATTCGAAAGTCGAAACCCAGACAACCCACTAGGTGAACCGACGACATCGCAGAGAGGGAGTTTGTGGAAGTACATGCAAGAGACTTTTGTCCAGCAGTAAGATGAGAAGAAGAACCCTTGAGTATGAGAGCTTTGACGTCAGCCCTAGTGCTAACGCGTGTTGTAATTAGCAAACGGGACGGTGTCCCGGAACTCCTTTATTGCTCTTAATGTCCGAACCGCGGCAGTTGTATCATCTCCCATTGTCTCGTAAAAACGTTGATTTCGCCGCCTTTTAGTATCTCTACACGTGCATTATTACACATACATAAATGCACATTACATTTTATTAGACTTTGGTTTTGATTTGGTTCGCCATTTCGCATGCCAACTGAAATCCTGTTGCATAGTTTTTGAGGTTGTTTTGTTTGGAATACTTCAAAGTACGTCTTTGAATTTCCTCCCACTTTACCCGCTTACATTAGTTGATTTTATCGCCTTTCTAGGGACTGCTTGGGAAAATCCTTAAACGCTTGTTCTAATAACCGTTTTAAAGATGAGATCCAATATTCGAGTTTGATAACCAATCCAAACAAGGATATAGCATTAGTAAAAAATTTTTGCATTCCCTTGTTCATCTTATTGATTTCAGAATCTACGTGTTATTGTTCTCTAGTTGTTACAAAATCTACATTTAGAGTGGAATAAGTACTTAATTTGTATTTTATTTCGGCATATAAAAGGTTTCCTACCGGCTACCGCTAATCCAGAAGCCATTTTGCATTTAAATACCTACATGATAGGAACATCGAGCTATTCGCAGGGCTTCCAGACAAATGTCTGGAAATACGAATAATGTTCACTTATAAAAGCCAATAAATGTCTCTTACTTTAACTTAAACGAATTAAGAATTTTATCTAAGGGAATCCTGTTTTCTACTGCTATTATATAAATTTAAGTCTACATTTAGGTAACAGTACCGGAGTTACCACGGTTCCTATTTCAATGTATCTGTAATCTGTCGATAAGTTACCCAGCAACCTTGTTATATTTTGTCAATGTACTTTTTTGACAACTAACAAGGTGGCTAGGTTACTTATTGGCAGGTTACAGATAGATTATATACCTATAGGCACCGGGTGTTAGTAAACAAACTCATCAAATCGTGATATTTGTCTGTCTCTAAAGTGTCTCTGAACGCCTATATACCTCAAAGTTACACGGCTCAGAGCCTCAAGTAGAAGAGAAGAGAAAGTGGGATGGGCTAAATCTGTCATGTGTATTATGGTTAGTGGTCTATCCATCTGTTTTTATTCTCATCTGCGATATTACATTTGCTTGCTAAAAATTTTATCAATAAGTTCAAGAGCTCAGACTAGTTATTAGTATTCGTATTATTACTAATATTTAAAAAGCTTCGGGCTGCATAATATATTCTCAAGCCCTTTTTTAATACCGAGCAATTTGGGTATGCAAATTTCTTCCCGAAGTTTGTCATTATCACGGAGCATGTGATAAGAATAATTTATAGAAATAATGTTTTAACTTCATCGTGTAGGTCACGTGTTATCTTTGATGTGCTCAACGCTCAAAATGGTTTTTTATACAAACGGGCAAATAAATATACCTATATTATAGTATACTAGCTGATGCCCGCAACTTCGTCCGCGTGGATTTAGTTTTTAAAATACCTCAGGAACCCTGATTTTCCGGGATAAAAAGTACCCTATGTCACTCTCCAGGTCCTCAACTATACCCATCCAAAAAATCACAACGATCCGTGGATCTGTTGCGGCGTGATTGAAGGACAAACCAGCAAACAAACACATTTTCGCATTTATAATATTATAGTATGATTTAGTATTAAATTTCATACGAAAATACTGTAGGTATTAGGTACGTCCATACGATGATTACAATTTACATCCATACCTACTATGTATAATGATCGTTTGGCTACTGACGCCTTTGGACTACTTTGGAGTAGTTTAATTTTGACAAAATAGGCCTATCCATGATGCGCTATACGATAAGGTGTGCATGCCAGCTTAAGATGACCCGTACATTCAAAGTTTCCTATGCATTCAGGGGTTCAAGTTACTTGGCTTTATACTGAGGATTGTGATGACTATAATTTCTGAACTACTAAACCGACGACGTTGAAATAATTACAGGACAACCTTTAAAGTACTTCCTTTCTAACAAAAAAAGAATGAACGAAATCGGAATACGCCTTAATGAATTACAGCTAAATACTCATTTTGACTTTCATCCCCTCTCCCAAGGGAACCGTGCTGAGTTTCGGGATAAAAAGTATCCTATATTATACCTCGTAGTATGAACTTAAATTATGCCAAGGTTCATTAAAATCCGTCCAGTAGTTTCGGCGTGATGCGCGGCCAAGATACAGACAGACAGACAGACAGACAGACAGACAGACAGACAGACAGACAGACAGACAAAAAATCAAAAAAAAATTGTTTTGGCTTCAGTATCGATTATAGAGTGCCCTCAAACAAAAATTTTCAAAATATCTTCAATGTACAGAATTGGACCTGTTACAGTTTTATTATATTATAGATAGATATACCTATTATAGTACCTATGCTTGATTACTGATTAAGGTCTATTTGGGTAGATAGATACCCGGTATTGAGTTTGGGTTGAACTAATTTCCACAAAGTCGATCAGTCAGATTTGAATTTTGTAGTCCGTTCTTATTTTATTAACTAATTTCCAAAAAAATGTATTTTGCACACTCCGATTTTTTTGAAAGGATGCACGGTCAGGTTGGTCCCATTTAAATTTGGTGAAGATAGTCGGGCTAGCGTCGCGCATTGGTTTCATCGTTTCTATTTATGTTCGCCTTACTTCAACATACGTGTACAATCAAAAAATTTCTATGTCGTAGGTACAAAATTCTTCGGTTATGTTTTTATTTACTTATAAGGAAAATTATGCACATAATTAGTATAGGTACGTGATGTGTTTCAGTTTGTATTTTTTTTGTATTTTGTAATAAGAACAATAGTTTTAGTACGGTAACTAACGATTAGTACTTGCTGTCAATAGTTGCTCCTCACTGCTGTAAATATTTTCGTAACAATTTTTTGATAAAATTGTGATTCATGAAAAACATGTTGTTTATTATAATAACTACATAATGTAGTCTGGTTGATATTGATTGGTGAACACAGACTATTTTAATTTGTCTGCGATAGTAAAAGAACGATTTTGAATTTTTCTAAATATATAAAAGGAAAAGGTGACTGACTGACTGACTGACTGACTGACTGACTGACTGACTGACTGAAAGACAGACAGACTGATTGACTGACTGATCTATCAACGCACAGCTCAACCTACTGGATGGATCGGGCTGTTTGGCATTTACAGATTGCTATTATAGCGTAGACATCCGCTAAGAAAGGATTTTTGAAAATTAAAACTCTGGGGGTAAAATAAAAATCGAAAACTTAACGTGAGCGAAGCCGCAGGCAAAAGCTAGTTGCTAAATAAAATTATACAACATGTTTTATGCGCACCCAAAAAAAGTGCTCCACGCGCCTAAAGAAGTTTTCACTTCAAAAATCTGCATTTACCCAGCATATTATATTAATATGTGTGAACTCTGCCCGCAGCGTGGTAAAGTATGGCCTATAAATCCTTCTCATCCTGGAAGAAGAACCGATCTGAATAGTTCCAGCGCCAATGGCTGGAGATGAGGATGTATATATTTATGTATGTTTGATGAATTTGAATATCGTATTCCGTATGAAAAATTCTTCGCGTGCGACTCGTTACTTTTTAAGTTTAAGACGAGTTAACCCATATGGGTTAACTCGATTCGCTTTATCACAAGTAGTACAACATCGAGTCACTGCAATGTGCGATCAGTATATGAGCACAGTTTGATATATAAGCCTGCCAAAGGATTTTTCATCATACCTATTCGAAAAACGAATATTGGCTCCAGAGGATAGCGGGAGCAAAATTTAATTTTAACCCCATGGGACTATTCATTTCTCTCTTCTGATTGGTCCGCGTTCGTGCTTTAGCATACTAAACTAACTAACGCGGACCAATCAGAAGAGAGAATTCAAAAATGTGTCGAAATTCAAAAATGTTTGAGAAGCTGTTGTCTTCGATAAGTCACGTGATCGTCGATTAGATATATACGCCCATACTTCCAACATAAATATTAATGTTTAATTATTTCATAAAAATTTATTTGTGTTTTATTTAAACTTTCAATATACGTATTGGTAATGTCTATACTCTATACATAGTACAGGGGTTGTAGGTTGATACTCCTAGCTTTTTCTCATAGGTAATGATGAAAAATAGTGTGTTTCATTCGGGGCCAAAATTTTTTGTTCTCGGGCGGCGTATATTGAATTCCTCGCTACGCTCAGGATTCTACTTTAGAATCCCTCGCTGCGCTCGGGAGTCTACTATAGAATCCTTCACTTTGCTCTGAATTCAAAATAACGCCCTCGGGGAACAAAAAATTCCTTTGGCCCCATATAACACAAATTACTATTTCATCATACCTATTCGAAAAACGAATATTGGCTTCAGAGGATAGCGGGAGCAAAATTTAATTTTAACCCCATGGGACTTTTCATTTCTCTTTTCTGATTGGTCCGCGTCATTCGGGGCCAAAATATTTTGGTCTCGGGCGGCGTATATTGAATTCCTCGCTACGCCCAGGATTCTACTTTAGAATCCTTCCCTTCGCTCTGAATTCATAATAACGCCCTCGGGGAACAAAAAATTTCTTTGGCCCCATATAACACAAATAACTAGTGTTATGTATCACGTGAGCTACAAACTGCAATGAATTTAGGATTCTTCAGTAATTTTCGAACGGAAACTGCATTTTGTTGGTAGGTATGCCATTACGTTTGTCTTTCGTAAAACTTTGGTGTACGTAATAGCTATGACACGGAGAAAACGTGATTTATACTGCCTTGGAGGATCTCCTCTCAAAAAAAAAATATAGCTATAATTAATCTACGTAAATAGAACCACCGTGCTTTTCGCACTACGAATGGACTTCTTAAAATTGCAATATTTGTCAAGGTTCATAAACATTCTGATTAAATATTTCAAGTGAATATGTCGCATATTATGATATGATCCTTAGCTCATTATCATAAATGGAGTTAGGTATGGAGATATAAGCTCAAGGATGTCGATTTGCCTAGCACCCGAGCTTATGATCCGTGTTATCAGCATCGGTGAACGTCCGGTATGCTCTCAGCGATACGCGTTCTTATGTACCTACCTACTTAGTTCCACAAGTCTCAAATCTTTATCCAATTTGGTTGGTTACTAAAATTTTTGCTAAACAGGATATTATTAAATTAACTTAGTTATTAGAATTTTTGGCGCAGTTTTAAGAATTTTAGTCACTATTGATAAATAATTAATTACTTACTTCCCACTTCTCGTGAACGGAATCACTGCTCGTGAACAGGTTCCACCGGCGGGAATTGGGCTACTTTCTATCTGTCCGTCTTAACATGTATTGAATTGAAAGTAGTATGCATTTTTGGAACTTCCCCACACTGTAGAAACACTGCATACATTGCATAATACCTATTGTAAACTATTTTGAAAAGAGCAACCGCCAAGCTTCTTGCTGGTTCTTCTCGGCAGGAACGGCATTCCGAACCAGTGGTAGATTCAGCGACTATTCAAAAGCACTTGTAAAAGTTTATTTGAATAAAGAATATTTCTATTCTATTCTGATACTTGACAGGAGTGGTTTGAGTAAATAATCTTACGATTTGCTAAACTGCAGATTTCGTATAAAGGTTCTGTCAAAAGTACAAATTTATTCCTGGGTTAAACCTAACCCGGCGTCTCTGCAAGCGGGTCTAAGGGAGTGAATTTTAGCTAAAAAAGACGGTATTTCCAGTTATTGCCAAATCGTTGATTGAAAAATTGTAAAATGTTGTACAATTTGACATGGTAGAGTAGCAGAATAGAAGAAGAATCTACGCGCCATTACTCGCCGCTAGGGCTTGCATTCGAATATTCGAATATTCGAATTATTCGAATAATATTTCTTGTCCGAATATTCGAATATTAAATCTGCTATATTCGAATATTCGACCAATTTTCCGGAAGCCAAACTCTGAATATTGATGTGCATGTCGCAGGCATTTTGTGTGATTCCGCCGTTTACATACGGCGTCGTCAGTTTAGAAACGTTCGCTGTTATGTAATGCCGCGGCAAATTGAAGTACTTATTTAGTTCTGTTTCTTATGCCTAACAAGTACTATGTTCGCCAAAATCTAAAGTTAGGTTAGGGTTATACATGAACAGTCGGGTGGTAGTGTGAACAGTCAGGTGTGTGTGAAGAGTCTGGTGAACACTTAGGTATATTGGCCAAATGGAACCTAAGGGCACCTGACTGTTCATGTCGAACCCCAACCTAACCTAACTTAAGAGGCAGATTCGTGGCCCTGGTGCTTGGGAATTGCGTAGATTCACAATAACTACATCTAAAACTACAGTGAAATTCATCGCCTCCAGGCGATAGATATGGGGAGTCTGTCGCCTGAGGGAGTAAGGTCCTCGGGCCGGGAGACACACTTTGTTTCTTGTGTGCCTCAGATAGAGTGATGAGTGAAGGACTCTGTGTTTGAGAAGAGGTTCTGTCTCTGCAGGCGCCGCTAGCTGGGTTGCGTGAACGTGATTACGGTCCCGTTGCCCAGTCACCGGGCGATGAGAAGGAACACCGTGGGGTTTTAGTCGGTTAGAGTCCGACATAACTGTCGCGTAACCCCGGGGGCGGTGGTATCCATGATGGATTTCCCCACGTAAAAAAAAAGGTATATTGGCCAAATGGAACCTAAGCGGGCACCTGACTGTTCATGTCGAACCCCAACCTAAGCTAACTTTAGAGGCAGATTCGTGGCCCTGGTGCTTGGGAATTGCGTAGATTCGCAATAACTACATCTAAAACTACAGTGAAATTAAAACAATTGAACGAGTTGTCATTTTGCCTTTGGCATATTACATAACAGCGAGCGTTTCTAAACTGACGACGCCGTATGTAAACGGCGGAATCACACAAAATGCCTGCGACATGCACAAAATATGAATTTTAAACTCCGCGCGCAACATTATGCTTAGAAGTAGAAGACAATAATTATGCTTAGAAGAAAGCAGTGATGAGGTCTAGGTTGGAACGCGCTTGCCTAGAAGATACCTATTCACTCTTGCCTTGAAGGTTCTTAAGTTGTACGTGTAAGTGTAAGAATAAGCCAAAGTAAGATGATAAGACAAAAATGCATTTTATTTTAGTGCAATGTAACATTGATCTGATTCTGATCTCATAATCATGGTTCTCCTACGGATCTCCTCATTTCTGATTTGATCTCGCAGGGATACTCCGAGCTTAGCTCTCTCCATAGCCCACTGAGTGACCCTGAGCCTTCTTATGAGGCCCACAGTTAGCGACCAATTCTCGGATCCGTAAGTCAACACTGGCATACTGTTCTTTTACTGACTTAGAAGACTTTCGTCTTCAGGCGCTGAGGGATTTTGGACGAGAAGACATCTCTGAGATTCCCAAATGCTGCCCAGCTGAGTTGGATTCGGCTGTTGATCTCTTTCTCCTGTTGAGGATTTGATCCCAGAGCCAAACTGACCCGACACTATACCGAAGATATCCCGGACGTCAGCCTATACGAGATTAGTATGGCTCAAGCAGCTCAAGAACACCAAGGCGACTGGTGATGATGGAGTCACTGCAGAACTCTTGAAAGCGGGTGGAAAACCGGTACTTTAGATCTTTCAGCGATTGTTCAATTCCTTCATCACGCCGCTGCATCCGCCGAAAGCATGGCACAGGAGCGTGGTGGTTCTGTTCTTCAAAAAGGGTGATAATACCTTGTTGAAGAATTATTATAGACCCATCTAGCTGCTGAGTCATGTTTACAAGTTGTTCTCGAGAGTCATTACGAATCGTCTCGTTCGTAGGATCGACTACTTCCAGCCTCCCGAACAAGCCGGATTCCGAAAAGGCAGGGGCACCATAGATCACATTCATACGCTGCGGCAGGTTATACAAAAGATGGAAGAGCATTAACGGCCACTTTGCTTAGCGTCTGAGGACTATGAGAAAACCTGCGATTTGATGGAAACTTGGGCCTTATTGAGGTCGCTGCAGAGATGCCGGATTGACTACCGGTATATCCAAGTGTTGAAGTGCTTGTATGAAAACGCCACTAGGTATGTCAGTACGTATACAGGACCAGACTACGAGATCAATCCACTTGCAGCGTGGAGTGTGACAGGGAGACGCAATCTCCCCTAAGCTATTTAGTGCTGCATTGGAGGACGTCTTTAAGCTTCTGGATTGGAACGGACTTGGCAACAACATAAACAGTGAGTACATCACTCACTTGCGATTTGCTAATGACATCGTCGTTATGGCAGAGACTCTGAGCGACCTCAATACAGTGCTCAACGATCTCAGCACGGTTTCTCAGCGTTGGGCCTAAAGATAAACATGAGCAAGATGAAAATCATGTCCAATGCTCATGCTCCACTCCACCCTCGTTAAGAATATTGCACTTGACATTGTGCACGAGTAAATAATATACTTGGGACACACAGTCCAGCTAGGTAGGTCCAAATTCATAATTTCTAATACTGAATTGTTACTTAATTGTATTCTATCGACGTTGAAAATCTTTCTTTTAAATCTTTTAAGATTTGTAAGTAAGTAATACGAAGTAAGTAGTACGAAGAACCAAAAATAATGTTTAGAATTTAGTACTTTATTTCTAGTTACATGATAAAAGATTTTAAGCAAGTTGTTTTTTTTGTAATTGATTATTTGATTTTATTGATAAATATTATTACAATATTCACACTCATATCTCGGTTTATAAGACTGTGTTATATTGTGGTTGTCTTGTTAAACAACAACTTTTTATATTTTTTGGAGGACTGAATTAGTGCCATAACAGTCAAATTCCAAACAGTTCTTTAATTTTTAAGTAAAATTTTGTTTTGGTTCAAAGATATTAGAATCAAAGTAAGAGATTGGCAGTTAAAAACATGATTATTATAACATCTTTTGTTTTTTTTTAATTATTCGAATATTATTCGAATAATTCGAATAATACCCGAAAAAAAGTCGAATATTCGAATACCAAAATTTTCGAATATTTGCAAGCCCTAGTCGCCGCGCCGTAACGAAAACTTGAAAGTACATAAGTATGATGGGTAAAACATTTACGTGGTTAGTATCAAGTAACATTGAAACTCTTGTACTAACCGCGCTATCATGTTTCGCGAGACGTTTAGGAAGCTCTAACCACGACACTAAGTTCGAGGCACTGCTAGCTAAAAGCTTAGTGCACATCGGTTGAGTCTTAATCACTCTCGTGCCACACAATGCTCTTGCTAAGCTGATTCGACCTAGATAGAGAGAACAGCAGACATTGCCGATTGACTTTCTTGTAAATTTTACTCCCAAAAATGCTTGAAAGTCTTGGTTTTGTGACGTCAGCAAAAAAATTTAACCACTCCTTATAATCCTCAGGAAGTCCCGTTAATATTTCATGCGTTCCGAAGATTACCACGGATACACAGAACGAAATACTGAAAGACAAGAATACCTGCTTAAAATGTTTCCGCCGATCTATTACTTCGTTGCTGCGTGATTGCAGGACGAACGAACAGACAAGCACACTTTCGCTTTTATATATTTACTAGCTGATGCCCGCGACTTCGTCTGCGTGGATTAAATTCATAACATCCCGCGGGAAATCTTTGTCACCCTCCAGGTTCTCAACTATACCTATCCAATAAATCACGTCAATCCGTAGCTTTGTAGCAGGAAACATTTGATCGTCTTGCTCGCGGCATTGTTAATGATGATTCAAAGAGAAAACATATTACTGATGATATTATCAATTACGTTTAGCTATCATTTTTATAATTGTCAAATTTTTTACCATACTTAACCAAAGACAAAATTACGTTTAGCTGTCATTTACGTTTTGTTATTCCACTGTCATTTGCGTTTTGTTATTCCTAGTCAGATGCGTTTTTGTTATACCACGTTTTATAGTGACTTGACGGAAACGCGGTCGAACGGGATAAAAAGTATGTCCTATGTCCGTCTCCTGGTTCTAAGCTACCTCTCCACCAATTTTCAGCAAAATTGGTTCATCTGTTCTTGAGTTATAAATAGTGTAACTAACACCACTTTCTTTTATATATATAGATTGAATGGGTTTATTCTAATTCTACTTCTTTGTCAACGTCGTCAAATGTAAACGTCCACTGCTGGACAAAAGTCTCTTGCATGGACTTCCATAGGCTTCGGTCTTGCGCCGCCTGATTCCAGCGGCTCCCTGCGACTCGTTTGATGTCGTCGGTCCACCTATTATTCTAATTATTTAGAATAATTTCAGTCTATGCAAATAGCGTAATTATTAGCTGCCTACCATAATATATAACATATTTTATTGCCATATAAACTAGGTACAATATACATGCAGGGTTATTACAGAATCGGTCATGGATGGCAGTGCTTCTATTATGAAGTTAATTGTTTCGCTATGAAGCAGAATTTCATAACGCATTTTATGGGACATGACTGTGTCGCATCCATTGTTGGCGGCAAATTGCGCGACTCCTCATATCAATTTTCCTATTTCAACGTAACAATTGAAAACTCTGCTTTTGATATAATGGGCATAAAGTTGAATATTAGCCCATCATAGATCTAATGGATATTTTTCTGTGTTGTATCATTTTTAATAGACTTTGTTAAGTGTGTGTGTGTTAAGCTATCATTGAAGCAAATCCGCTATCAGATTGTGTCGTCCTTCTCTAGAAAATTGTAAATTTCTAAGCTTATGTTTCAAAGTCTGTAGAAACGACCTCCCTGGGGTAGTGGTTAGTGCTTTGGTCTTACAGTAGGAGTCTCGAGTTCAATTCCCAGCGTGGACAATTTCCTTTATAATTTCTGAAATTTCCCTGGTCTGATCTGTTGGGAAGCTTTAGCCGTGGCTAGTAACCACCCTACCGTCAAACAAGTGCCGCCAAGCGATTTAACGTTCCGGCATGATGCGAACTGCGTAGCAGATTATGGGTAGGGATGTAATTAAAAACTGCCAAGCTAGCCCGCTATCATCTTATACTGCTTGTCACTTACCATCGTAAAAAAAATCCCTTTACTTCGTAACTTCGTATGCAAATGCATCAGGCAAAAGTATTTTAAGATTTTATGAGGTTGCATTTTTAAAATGTAATCGACGATTCGTTTCTCGTCTCGAATGAATCGTCTTATCTAAAGCCTCATCCGCACGTTTGGCGTTTGCGGCAAACTCCATATCACTCCAAACCTCTACAAACGTTTCGGATCGACCACATGCCATGCCAAACCTACGCAAGCCAAGCCAAACGCTCTATCCGCACGTTTGAACTTGTGAAGGCTTGCCGAGGTTTGCCAAACGTGCGGATGAGGCTTAAAACGTACTTCGATTTATTTTTCCACATGTCAAAATTTACTCGGAGGCAACCGTAAACGATTAGTCCTCTTGACGTAGTGTTTACTTGTTAGTTTACTAGTTATACAGACGAGAGGGTCTAAAAGGGAATGCGGGCTATGACCACCACATAAATAACATGAAGCTTAAGAATTAATGCGTCAAGCTCTGAAATGTTTGAGAAAGTTAAACAGAATAAATAGATCGCAGTGGTGGTTAACTTCAGTAATCGTAATTCGTCAGAGAAATACTGCATATTTTTTTTAACAATATCAGCCTTGCTAGACATGACTATTATTCCCCTCTCCATTCCAAATAAGCGAAAAGCTTGTGCTAAGTGGATACGATGATAGTGCAAAGGGTGGGGATTGATCCGTCGACCTTTGTTACGTTCCCTCAAATATGGTTGAGCGAAGCAGCGGCGGCTGGGTCATGCGTCATGCTCGTGAACGGGTACCACCACCGGCGGGAATGGGACTACTTTCTGTCTGCCCATCTTAACATGTATTGTAAGTATGATTGTAAGTAGATATGCATTTTTGGAATTTCCCCTCATTGTGTAAACACTGCATACATAGCATAGTACCTATTGTAAATTATTTTGAAACTAGCTGATGCCCGCGACTTCGTCCGCATGGATTTAGTTTTTAAAAATCCCGCGGGAACTCTTTCATTATCCGAGATAAAAAGTAGCTCTCCAAGTCTGAGGAACCACTACTACATCCATTACTAAACCCATGCAAAAAATCGCATCAATCCGCTGTTCTGTTACGACGTGATTGAAGGACAAACCAACAAACAAACACACTTTCGCATTTATAATATCAGTAATGCTTTATTATAATTTATTAACACTTTTTATAATTGTCAAATTTTTTACCATAATTAACCAAATACAAAATTACGTTTAGCTGTCATTTACGTTTTGTTCTTCCACTGTCATTTTCGTTTTTTTATTCCATGTCAGATGCATTTTTGTTATACCAGGTTTTATATTGACTTGACGGAAACGCGGTCGAACGGGATAAAAAGTATCCTATGTCCGTCTCCTGGTTCTAAGCTACCTCTCCACCAATTTTGAGCCAAATCGGTTCATCCGTTCTTGAGTTATAAATAGTGTAACTAACACCACTTTCTTTTATATATATAGATGAGCAACCGCCGAGTTTCTTGCTGGTTCTTCTCGGCAGAAAGGGCAGTCGGAACCAGTGCTAGATTCATCAACTATTCAAAAGCACTTTTAAAAGTTTATTTGAATGAAAAATATTTCTATTCTATTTTAAGTTTTTAGTCCGCACCTTTAGGCTATTGAGGATTAATACTGATAGAGCTGAACCGATTAATTCAGTTCTTACATGCTGTTGAATAAATAAGAATAATAAATTAAAACCAATTGGAGTTCTACTAATTACTTAACATTAATGTAGTCATAATTCAAATTCACAAACCAACTCAGATTTTTCGTCACCATTGCTAATCGATCAGTCATCTCTACGCTTATGGTTTATCAGCGCCGATTGATGAAAAACTTCAAGTAACTTATAATTTATTTTGTCTTTTTCATCCATCGAAGCAGTCTGAGACTGAAATGGAAGAGGGCTAATCTGAAAGGGGTAAGTAAAGCAGTTACTTTTAATATACTTATATATCTGTCATTTGCTACGGCTTCTACATCGAATTGGACCAGATCAGAGATAATTTTAGAAATTATAAATTCCTATATTGCCCCCGCCGCGCCGGGACCTCCACTTATAATATAATACCACTGCGCTCGGAAAGAGATCCTGAGAGCGTCGTCAGTTTACCTTATTCCACCAATTGATTCATGTGGAAGTAATGTTGGTATTTCATGTTCTGGAGCCTAGGTAGTAACAAAGACTTGTGGTGGCTGGTACGTTCATCGCAACGGGCTGTAAAGCCGGGCGGAACCGTGGTCGTAAATTAGAAGACTGCGTCCTGGGCATAAATAACCAATTGTGCTGTCAACGAGGTTGCGCCATCACTAAGCCTCAATATCCCCACAATGGATCGGCATTGCGTGTCGATACTTTTTTGGGCAAATCTCGGGATACTAAAACTGGGTATGCAGTAAAACGAAACACAATATAGTTAAATTTTTGCTTGTTTACAGTAGGTTCATACTTTTACTGAGCTGTTGAGATTGGCAAAGCTTCCGTTTGAAAATAAAATTCTTCTTTATCAACCGATATCCGGTCACCGCTGGACATATGTAGATCTCTTGCATAGACTTCCACATGACTTGATCTTGCAACACCTGTATCCAGCGACTCCTCTCTCGTCTCTCTCTCTCTCTCTGACTGATTGACTCGTCTGATGTCGGCAGTCCACCTAGGGAAGTTTTCAATACTGCGCTTTCCGGTGCGAGGTCGCCACCACCGCCGTGGGACCCCAACGACCACCAGTTCGCCGAACCATAAGCCTCCCCCCTCAGTGCCACTTCATCTTCACGACTCGATATAAAATCAACTAGCAATTCAGTTAACCGATCGATATACTCGTACAAAAACCGAGATAATATACCTACCCTACGAGTTAGTCTACATCTACACTAATATTATAAAGAGAAAAGATTTGTTTGTTTGTTTGCTTGAATTGAATAGGCTTCGAAACTACTTGACTGATTTGAAAAATTCTTTTACCAATTAGAATCCTACATTATTCGTGATGAACATTTGTTGTGTTGTTGAACAACGTGGCTATAGAATATTTTCAAAAAGTTAGGGATCCGTATGAAAACTTCGATAATGTAACCAACCCAAGGTGTAAAAAAAATACCAATAAAAATTCTTATATCGTGTACGCTGCGGCTATAATTATACTCAAAGACGCTGCGGAAACTATTGACAATAGAGCAAATTGATGTACTACAGTTTTATAGAAGTCATTAATATCTACAAAAAAGTCCGGGATATTATGTCACAGTTACGTCACAATAACTACTTTTTCATGTTAAGATTATAATTAATACTAGCTGACTCGGCGAACTTCGTACCGCCAACTTATCTATATAAATAAAAAACAAATAAAGTATCCTAATCCAAAAAACTATCCTATCTTTCAAGTTGGATCAAACCGCACACGGTGTGCAAATTTGATTAAAATCGGTTAAGTAGTTTAGGAGTCCATCGCGGACAAACAACGTGACACGTAATTTATATATATTAAGATTATAAATGCGAAAGTGTGTTTGTTTCTTGGTTTATCCTTCAATCAAGCCGCAACACAAGTGGCTACATTTTATCCTGGAATATCAAAGAGGTCCCCGAGGGATTTTAAAAACTAAATCCACGCGGACGAAGTCGCGAGCATCAGCTAGTACGATAATAGTTGTGAAGTGATACTTAAAAAGAAGACATTGAAATAATATTCTGGACTATAACATACGGGCGAGGATGATGCGTTTGTCGTCTTGCTCGATTTATATTACTCGTATATTCACTAAATTCTGAAGTATCCAGTACGGTAAAAGCTAATTAATTGTCAAAACAATCGATCGCCAATACGTGGCGCATTGTTTCATGCGCTGTAAAGTGATAGAGATAAGAATGATTTAATGGACAGTAGGTACGGGGAAATGTGCAGGATAAATCAACCGCGTCTGGCTTGACATCGTGCAGATTCTGTGCTCGAGGTCTGTAAATGGCGACGATTTGCGTCGCAAGCTGAGATGTAGTTGATGTCTTCAAATACAATGTAATAGTTTGATACCCGTTTTCAGCAACCATGCCTAAATCATCCCCTAAGTAGGAATCTCTTTACGTAGGTAGCCCCTGAATACAATCTCTTACCCAATGTGATTTCCACCTAATTTAGGTGTTCCCCAAAGATTCGTGAAAACGAAATTGACAGGAAACGTCTCCTAACGTAGTCTTAGCTAGTGAAAACGGGCATGAGTCATTTTCTGAGTGCTGAGAGTTTATTATTTAGCTTCATTTTCGTAGTCTGTTTCAGATACCTCCTCTACTGAATCGGACGGACGGACGGACTGCTTTTGCTTTGCAAACACACTGCAAAATTACAGTTTGATGCAGTTTTGTGCTGGTTCTTCTCGCCCTTCCTTTTCCTTTCATCCTTCCTTATTCCTAATCAGAAGGGACACTAATTATTATACCTAAGTATTTGAATGAAAATAAGTAACTAAGTGTTCAATAAATATGAGTACTTATTCTACGTACAATAATAACAACAGAAACACTTAAGGTTGATGGATAGCCAGTTGACATTATGGATGACGGGAACAAAGAATGTTATTTTGCTTTTTGCACATCTCTTATCTGGTAACCGATGAGTGCTATTAAGGTCCAAAAACTTTTCCTCAGCAATAAATGAAAAGATATATGTGCTGTGAATGCTGTCATTCATGTAGAGGCTGTAATAAATATTGAAAGCCGCTCTTTCTTATTATTTGTATTGCCGAATGTAGTATCTAACTTTTTCTTAAAATAAAATTGTTTCGACAAGATAAATCTGATCTCGATTGATCTTAATACCGTCGTCCGGGTCCCCTCGATAAGAACTTCTTAATGAAATACGTCTTACATGCCTCGGGGAATACATTAAACATTACCCCCTGCCGTGATGTATCGAGCTTCGGTTAATCACATTATCTTTATCGAGTGTATGCATTTGTAATTTTTCTCTTGGCAGTTTGTATTTTAAATGTGATTCGTGAATTCGCTTACGATTCGCGCTCCTAATGCCCGTTAAAATTGGATTTCGGGATCGTCCTTTTGATGTGGAACCACGCAGGCTTTCGTCGCGCCTCTAAATTAATCATACTTGTGCTACAGTGGAGCATTAATCATGTATTGTTGCGTGTAGGGAAGGCTGGCGGGGCCCCGGCTTGCGAGTTGTCGTATGTTCCCAAACGGACATCAAACATGGTTTGGACGACGTACGTGAGTTTACGTGGGCCTTTTTACAGCTCTCATTGTTCCGCTGACCTTGTACTTGCTACACCTCATTATTTAAAAATTAGAACTGATTTTGGTCTGAAGCGGCATACTCGACATTTCAATTAGTGTTCATTTGGCGTAAGCGTGTTGTGGTCTGTGGATGTTGAAATATTGGTACCCTTATGAGGTGAAGTCGTGGCAAAAAGACTCCTCAGTCTGGAATATTAAACGAAATATGTTACATAATAAGTATCGCAGAGTCAGTTCACGTTATTCAGGACTTGTTGAGAAATGTAAGGCTTTAGTTATTTTGAGTTACTTAGTTGTTATAAATATTTCAGTAGAAAAACAAACTTACATAAAAGCACTGACAGCGTGGTAAAAAGTGGTGCGAGGTCTGAGGTTTGATCCCAGGCACGTACTCGTGACTTAAGTTATGTACGTTTTAAGCATTTAAATATCACTTAATTTAACGATTAATAAAAACATCGTATTCGTGAGTAAGCCTGCATGCTCTAGAGTTCTTCATAATGTACTCAAAGATTTGTGAAGTCTGCCAATCCACATTGGGCCATCGTTGTGGATTATGGCCTAAACCCTTCTCGTTTGAAAGGAGACCTGTACCATGTAGCGGACCGGCAAATGGTTTGAAATGATGATGATGAGTTACAAGAATTATATATTTTTTTGTAACTCTGAATAAAAATTTACGATAGACAAGTTACATATATTTTAAATACGATGCCATTTTAAATAAAGCAAATAAGTCGGCAGTTCTAATGAAAAGCAGCTTTGCCTCGTGCCGCCATCCATTTCCTTCGATTGAATTCTTGGCAAACAAATCCTATTCCAGCATGCGAATCGTTCCGAACTCCGTTAATTACTTTTCACCTTTCGTCTCTTGGGAAAAATATATTTTCACATTAATCCAATTATTGCGACCTGTCACCTGTTTAAATACAACTAAGTTTAACTAACTACCCATCAATTTCAAAAAGGTTACAGGATTTCAAAGGTTCTGTTTTAATGTTGTTTAAAAATAAACTCGCCGGCATATTTAGCGGAACATAAAAAAAGGTCCATAATTAAAAAAATATGGTTTTATTTTAAAATCTACTTACTACACTTCTTTTGTTATTTAAAGTTTCATTTGTTTTACTTAAAATGAGATCACATTAAGAACAGATTTTGCGAGTAAAGGCTATTTGTGAAAAATTGTACATTTTTGAACTTTTCATGTAACCGGGAAAAGTGAAATTTAATATTAAAATAACAATTAATTAAATTAGAAAAATGGTGATTAATATCGCGTATTTCCTCCACGTGCTCTTATTAAAGTTTCTACCCGTCTAGGCATACTGAGAATGATGTTATCGATGGCCTCCTGGGATAGTCTCCGCCATTCCTCAACTACGGCGATTCGCAGTTCTCCCACGTTGGCAGGAGCTGGAATTCTGGACTTAACTTTTCTTTTCAGCAAGTCCCAAACGTGCTCTATTGGGTTCATATCCGGTGATCTCGCCGGCCACTCCATAACAGTGATATTCATATCATTAAGATAAGCTTGAGTTACCCGAGCGGTATGCGGCCGAGCATAATCCTGCATAAAAACAAAATCGTCACCGATATATGGGGCAAACGGTACGACATTTTCTTCTAAAACTTCTCTGATATAGCGGTCTGCAGTCAGACTCCCTCTGTCAATCACTACCAAGTCTGTGCGAGCTCCCAAACAAATGCCCGCCCAAACCATTATTGATCCACCACCGTATGCAACTGTAGTTTCAAAATTTGTCTGAATGTATCGTTCTCCTTTGCGTCTGTATATTCTTTGCCTGCCGCCAATTTGATTTAAGAGAATTCTGCACTCATCACTAAACAATACCTTACTCCATTGGTCCGCGTTCCAAAGTCGATGTTCCTGAGCAAAAGTTAACCTGTTTCTACGATGATTTACCTCGAGCCTTGGAGCCTTGGCGGGCACAAATGAACCCAAACCAGCTTCTTCGAGCCTTCTTCGTACCGTACGCTCACTTACGGTTACACCCCGCACTGCTTTTAACTCATGTCGGGCTTGGACGGCCGTCAAACGGGGGTTCCTACGTACACGAAGCCGAATGAAACGATCATCCCTACTCGAAGTGCGTGTTTTTCTGCCTTGTCCTGCTCTTCTCACATAAGTACCGGTCTCCCTGAACCGTTGGATACTGCGATGGATCGTTGAAACTGGTCGACGAAGATCTCTGGATATCACTCTGTAGGTTTGACCATTTCTTCGCATTTCGAGTGCCCTGGCAATCTCCGTTGGGGCTAAGTCAGGCATAATTCAGTCATCAACTCCAGAAAGATACGCGATTAAAAAAAACTAACAAAAAACAGTATTTCAATGAAATTTTAAATCAAACTCAGAAGGAAGAAATACTCGAAGTTCGCTCCAGATAAAGTGTATTTGAATAAAATTAAAACAATTGCATAAAATGTGATGTTCAGTTGTTTTCTTAGTTTGAAAATATTTCTTTTTAAATTAAATGACGTATAAACCAGCCAGCAACCTTATATGATACTGATATCAAACCTTTTTTTTATGTTCCGCTAAATATGCCGGCGAGTTTAGTTCAATTGCAATAGTTTTGTCAGTAAAAAGTCCAACTGAGGCTGAGTTTTGTAAACTTAGAACCCCGTTTAACACATTGCTGTAAGTAAAGTTAGTTTTTTTAAAAAGTTTATAATATAACTTCATCAGAAGGACGGCGACTAACTTTGTTGGCTAGCGCTAACTTACTCGGCCGTAGCACGTCGGGGTGCCGCTTTGAACAACTTAAGCTTGCTGAAAGCTAATCGAGAACTCGGAAGCCTCTTTTCCCTTATTATTGGTTAAAGAAAGTTAGTTTATAAAATTGAAATGTTAAGTTTTCAACTATTTTTTAATTTTTTTAACACAAATGCAAATATTTCTTCTCGTGTGCTTCCACTATTGAAGCTATGCCGCCACTGGTCTACCTTCAGACACTCGCCGTTATAAATGTGATGTCCTTCGCCAAACGGCAAAGTGGGCGTTGGCACTAGTCGGTAAAGGACTACCTTACCGGATTTTCCAGACCTACCAGTTTCTTCTATCCGATAATTCTCTTGCCCTTAATTTTACCCATCATGATCGTCTGAAAGCTAAAGTAGATTGTGCTGGCCATAAAAAAATTCAATATAATATTCTCTTCTTTCGTCAAACGATAGGCATTCTTAAGTTCAGGCTAAGATTTCCACACGCCTCGGTCTTGTGCGTACTCTATCCAGTGGCTCCATGCGACTCGTCTGTAATTATTTATCGTTGGTCCATCTAGTGGGGACTCTGCCAGTACTGCGCTTTCCAGTGTGAGGTTGCCATTTCACCACCTTGGAGCCCAAAGGACTGCCAGTTTTTCAAATTATGTGGCTGCTCATTTCTCCTTCAGCTTCGCTTTGACTCGATGAGCTACGTCGGTAACTCTGCTTCTCCTACAGATGATCACTTCATTTCATTTTGATCGCGCAGGGATACTTCGAGCATAAATCTCAAGCATCCACTGAGTGTCTCTGAGCCTTCTTATGGAGCCCTTTTATTATGGTATAAAACCATACCATAATAAACGTAAACGATTTAATGGCCTAGTATTTTAGTCATTAGTCAGTTTGAAGTAATAAAAGCCATAGAATATTTGTTACGCTTGGAGTTAATTTAGCACTGGATATGCTGTAATAAAAATGTAATTAACTACTCGACTGTAACGTAACAATTGTACACAGTGGCTCGCAATTTATTTTTAGACGTAACGTTGCTAATTCGACATTAAACGCATCCAGTAAAGAGAAGTGGATCCGAGAAACGCTCAGGGTCCAAGAAAATTGTAAATCCGGAATTGAAATTATTTCTTCCACTTCCTACTAATCCTACTGATATTATAAATGCGAAAGTTTGTGAGGATGTATGGATGGATGGATGGATGTTTGGATGGATGTTTGTTATTCTATATCTCCACAACGAATGAACCGATTTGGCTGAAAGGAATGGCAATAGCTCATACAAAGGATTAACACATAGGCTACTTTTTATCCCGGAAAATTAAAGAGTTCCTGCGGGAATTAAAAAAAGTCGCGGGCATCATCTAGTATATTATAAACCCGAAGTTGTCTTTGTTGATTGGTTTGTCCTTCAATCACACTACAACAGAGCTAGACATAAATTTTTGCATTGGTATAGTTGAAGATCTGAAGGGGAACATAGGCTACTTTTATCTGGAAAAACAAAGGGTTTTCGCGGTAGTTTTTGAAAACATAACACCACGTGGATGAAGTCGCGCACAAAACGAATCGCCTACGAGTTAAGTTTAGTTTTAAAAAGTAATTTTTTTTAACAAAATATAAACTATGATATGACTTATTCAATGCGTTTCAATACCTAAATGAATCCTTACTTAATACCATAATCCCTACGACACAAAATTTATAGAGCATGGCTCTTTCAATGCTTTATCTGTACAAAAGAGTATAAAAACTATCTCGAACAGCTGCAGTATTGCGATGCGTTCATGTAAGTTAAAGCATCTTAAATACGCTGCCTGAGCTGGTTTGGCAGCGTGCCCCGCAGATTGTAGCTCGCTGCCCTCTCGATCTCGGCCTGATAACTGCCAATCCTCGGACGTTTTATTGTTAATACATCTTATGTTTTTGCTACGAAACAATTGATTTATTGATTGATTTGATTGAATTGATTCTCATTAACATTGCCGGCCCAGTACTGGGTACGGGTCTCATCTCCATGAGAAGGGTGTAGGCCATAGTCCCTTACACTAATTTTGAGATCACCGTGAAAACGATAATATTGAATTGCTTCAAACTCACAATAACTCCGAAAGAGGTGCGTGATATCAGAGAAATAAAGAGAATAAACGAAGTGACAGTGCTCAAAAATGGCGGCATAGCACCGTGGTTTGGGGCACCCTCTACAAGAGACTTATCGGATGATTTTCATCCATCTTCTGAATTGAACCGTCATATTCTAAGATGAAAATTAAAGCTCTAAGGCTAAGAGTAGTCAAAGAAATGATACGATTTCAGAAGAGGGATTGACATGGAAATAAATAACTTTATACCCTTTACTATAACCTTTTCTTTTACATATTTTAAATATAATATACTCATACTACGAGAATTATATTCAGTACCCAGTATATAAGTATTCAAGACCCGTTCAAACAATTGAGTCAATATAATATTGCGCATTATTTGTTCTCCCTCTATCTAAATAACTATTGACTTTAGACGCCTTGGTATTATGGGTTATATTGAAACATAAAGACGCAATTGTATATTATGTATACAATAATTTATCTTCTTTTTATTTATATGCGACATATAAGTCAATGCTTTAATGAGTGCATACGTAGACGTCATCGTTAAAATTTTTTAAAAAGTTTCACCTGTACATACTGTGCATTAATGCGTCCGTGCGCGCCTGCATCTCTTGCTCCTTAAATAAGTAATCTAATAATGTACTGCCGTATACCTACTATACCTAAACTAGCGGCACGCTATGATGGCCGGTTTGACGTTTGTCCGCTCATGAAGTTCCGTATTAATTGATAACGACTTTGAAGGAAATAATTGTATTACTTTATTGACGATAGTGATGTGCAGAGATTCATAAATTTTATCGAATGTAGTTTTAGGTTTAGGACTCAAAATTTATTTATTAAATTGATTTCTAAAATGTATACAAGTGTAGAAAAATCAGTTTGCACCATTTAAGGGGTGAATGTACTTGTGAATATGAACAATTTTCACTATGTGGACAAACCTCTGAAATCGCAAAAAAATATCAGCTGTTTCATACAAAAGGTAAAATTTTTATTTTTATATGATATATACCACAACTCGGCATTTGGTTTTCTAAATTGAAAATTTTTAAAAATGGAATCTAATACGATCGTCACATAGGATCGCTGGCTAGCACAACTACTACCTCCGGCAAACTCGCGTCAATGCTCAATGCAAAACAAAGCAGTTTCGAATTGACGTTGCTTCGAAAAGTATAAACTGTCAGTGCAATGCGATTGTGATATAGTTTTGACCTGGCTTTGGATTTCAAATATTGATACTGCATTACTGTTGACCCTTGCTCGTTAATTTGGACTCTGTTCAAGCCCTTTGTTGTGGATTTCGTCGATATGACCGAACGTACGCAGAGAACTGTTCTAAATAGTCAGACACGTGAGTTCGTAATACGCCTTCGTAACTATTTCGATCGTGAAGCTCAAAATGGAGGGCCAATTTTACCTATAACGTCAGTGGTTGAACGCGTAGCTGATGCGCTTAATATTGGACAACGAACTGTTAGACGGATAACTAAAAAAAAATATGGCGAGACTGGCACAGAAGAAAATAAACTTCACACACCAAAAAAAAGAAAACGAGCAAAACCAGTCGTAGGCATCGATAGCTTTGATGCCGATGCTATCCGAAGACATGTTTACGGCTACTATTTACAGAAGGAGTATCCAACAAGAAAAAAGTTGGTGCATTCACTGAAGGAAGCTGGATTATTCTTCGGTGGGGAAAGTTCTTTAACGAAGATTTTGAAGACCATTGGATTTCGATACAAAAAATGTAACAAACGCAAAATATTGATGGAAAGATTTGATATAGCGATGGCAAGGTATACTTTTTTACGGCAAGTGAAAGAAATCAAAAATTGGCAAAATGTTGTGTTCTTGGATGAAACATGGCTTAATGCTAACCATACTGTAGGCCGTTCTTGGAACGATGACACAGCAGCATCTACTTCCAAAGTTCCTGTAGGAAAAGGATCGCGACTTATAATTTGTCACGCCGGAACCATCAACGGGTTTGTCGAAGGTTCTCTCATGGCTTTTGCGTCAAAAACCACTGGAGACTATCATGAAGACATGAATGGAGAAAAGTTTACTGAATGGTTTACCTCAATGTTGTGTAGCCTCCCTGAACCATCTATTATAATTATGGACAACGCCCCATACCACTCGATGCAAATTGACAAGCCACCTGCCCAATCCCAAAAGAAAGCTGATATCGTCGCATGGCTTCGTAAAAATGGCGTAGATGCAAACATGAATATGTTAAAAGCGGAATTAGTACGTCTTTTAAAAGAAAACAAACCAACCAAGATCCGATACGTCATTGACGAAATAGCATTAGAACATGGGCACAGAGTTATACGGTTACCGCCTTACCATTGTGAGTATAATGCGATTGAGTTGGTGTGGGCTCAAATTAAGGGATATGCTGCAAGACACAATACAGAACCCCCATTTACCACAAAAAAAATGCTAAAATTATTAGAAGAAGCTTGTGAACATGTGACTAAAGGAGACTGGGAAAAGGTTGTGAATAGAACTGTTAAATTAATAAGGGAAGATTATGAAAGAGATGTGAAAATAGATAATATTATAGAAAACGAACATATAATTATTAATGTAGGTGATGATAGCAGTGACGACAGTGAAAATAGTAGTATGGACGAATCTGATTAATTATGGCCTTTTGTGGCACCTTTTTTGGTATCTTTTGTATTCATATGTTTCTTGTGTGCATATAAAGTATGTATATTCATTTTCATTCAAATATTCAGTTCGTTCAAATAAATTAAATAAACATATACATTTTTGTTTTATTAAACCTATTTAATCAGGTACAAAAACAAAACTTAATTGTTTTTTGTTCGAGAATAAATTGACATTCCACATCACTATTGTAATGTGTCAAACCGGCCATCATAGCGTGCCGCTAGTGTAGCTACTGTTTTATTTCAATGTATGTAGGACTATATAAATTATGAGACCTTACAAACTCTTATTTTGTTTATGATCATTTTTTAATACCTTTCTGAATTTTGCATTAAGTCGATTGATTGCGGAAAAGCTGCATCAATCAAGTCTCAATTGTAGTGATTGTCTGAATTTATGGTGTTCGTTCAGTAATGTATTTTAGCCAATAGCGAGAGTTATTGCGATTGTCAAACTGGCACTGCAGCAATTATTTGTAGACAATCCCTTGACTCAGCAGGTTGTGTATGATAGTATAGTGAAATTACAATATAAAAGAGTAAAGGGTTCCTGGTGAGAGGTTTTGGCTGTAACTGGTTCTATACCGTCAAAAGACGTGCCGCAAAGTGAAGCGGTCGACTACGATGCCGCGTAGAAACCTTTCATTTATTATTTAACCGACTTCAAAAAAAGGAGGAGGCTCTGAAATCGACGCGTTTTTTTTTTAATTTATTTAATTTTTTTCTCGATGTTACTCCATAACTCCGTCAAATCTGAACCGATTTCAGTAAAAAAAATTACATGATAGGTCATACCGCCAGGTTGGTTCCATTTTTTGGTGAAGATCTGATAAATATCTTCGGTGATGGACGACGGAACTCCTCAATGAATAAGAGCAAATCGCTCGCGATCAGAGAATGTGAAAATTGATCCTATGAAGCTACCACTAAAAAGCTTAAAATAATATATAAAAATTCTTTTTTTAAAAACCGACTTCAAACGCCACTACAAAGTATAAAATAATTAATTTTTAGTTAGTACAGGTAGAACTATAAAACCGCAACGCTAGCCCGACTTCAACATACCTGTACCAAGTACTATTATGTGTCTTCTGTGCCTGGACCTACATACTAAAATTATGGCTAGCGTGGCGCATTCGTTTCATCGTTTCAACCTGCCACGTACACATACCTGTACAAACATACCTGTACAAACATACCTGTACAAACTAAAATTATTTTATACTTTGTAGTGGCGTTTGAAGTCGGTTTTTTTAAAAAGAATCTTGATATATTGCTTATTAATATACCTAGACTAATGCTTCACAGACTCACAGCGAGCACAAACTGCATAATGCATACTGCAGCATCTCCGCTATTTCTTTACTTTCCCACTCAAGCGATAGTTTAGTCTTGCTCATGAAATTTTAAGGCTATTTTTTAGTAAATCCTCTTACTCCTTAGTTTGCTTTGTAAGAATTGCTATCTTCAACTAGATTGGCTCCTCTTCCAACTTCTTCCGTCGATCTTACCGTTTCATTTACAAAAAAAATATGTACAGTACCCAGTTCTGAATACGATGCGGACGTTCATACTATAACAAAGACGACGCACTAGGAAGCACACTATCCTATCCTATCAATGCTTGATATGTGATTTACTGCCGGTTACTGTATATTTCTTTATCAAATAGTCTGTCTTAGAATGTTTTTTAACGCATAACGTTTGTAGTTGCCAGAAAAGCAGACTAAAATGTTATTGTTTGTAATTCTAAGCGAGCACACAGAGATGGTTGTTTGCAACCACTTTGCAACCAACTATGGCGCCTAATCTAGAGACTCGTTAGAAGACTAACAACTGTCTGCATGCTTGAGAGCTTAATAGCTCGTACATAGCCTTTGTGCGGATCATTTTCTATTTTTAAAGGAAGTTCGTGCTTCCCCGCGCGTACCGTACCGTATATGTATATGCCGTGGTTTAACGCATAAGTGATCTTTTAGAATGATAGCAGACGAGCAATTAGTGACTGTGGTTCGGAAACCTTTGAAAGGCGTTTTCGATTTTTTTTAAATTTTTTTATGTGAGAATCTATCTAGCCAAATAAATCTTTTTAAATAAAATAATGTAATAAAATAGGCCAACCTCCCCTTCACCTGCCAGAGCAACGATAACGAAGAGAAACTACCTAAAAGAAGCCTTGGGTAGGCTTTTAATATTTACTCTAGCGGCACGTTATGATGGCCGGTTTGACACATTACAATAGTGATGTGGAATGTCAATTTATTCTCGAACAAAAAACAATTAAGTTTTGTTTTTGTACCTGATTAAATAGGTTTAATAAAACAAAAATGTATATGTTTATTTAATTTATTTGAACGAACTGAATATTTGAATGAAAATGAATATACATACTTTATATGCACACAAGAAACATATGAATACAAAAGATACCAAAAAAGGTGCCACAAAAGGCCATAATTAATCAGATTCGTCCATACTACTATTTTCACTGTCGTCACTGCTATCATCACCTACATTAATAATTATATGTTCGTTTTCTATAATATTATCTATTTTCACATCTCTTTCATAATCTTCCCTTATTAATTTAACAGTTCTATTCACAACCTTTTCCCAGTCTCCTTTAGTCACATGTTCACAAGCTTCTTCTAATAATTTTAGCATTTTTTTTGTGGTAAATGGGGGTTCTGTATTGTGTCTTGCAGCATATCCCTTAATTTGAGCCCACACCAACTCAATCGCATTATACTCACAATGGTAAGGCGGTAACCGTATAACTCTGTGCCCATGTTCTAATGCTATTTCGTCAATGACGTATCGGATCTTGGTTGGTTTGTTTTCTTTTAAAAGACGTACTAATTCCGCTTTTAACATATTCATGTTTGCATCTACGCCATTTTTACGAAGCCATGCGACGATATCAGCTTTCTTTTGGGATTGGGCAGGTGGCTTGTCAATTTGCATCGAGTGGTATGGGGCGTTGTCCATAATTATAATAGATGGTTCAGGGAGGCTACACAACATTGAGGTAAACCATTCAGTAAACTTTTCTCCATTCATGTCTTCATGATAGTCTCCAGTGGTTTTTGACGCAAAAGCCATGAGAGAACCTTCGACAAACCCGTTGATGGTTCCGGCGTGACAAATTATAAGTCGCGATCCTTTTCCTACAGGAACTTTGGAAGTAGATGCTGCTGTGTCATCGTTCCAAGAACGGCCTACAGTATGGTTAGCATTAAGCCATGTTTCATCCAAGAACACAACATTTTGCCAATTTTTGATTTCTTTCACTTGCCGTAAAAAAGTATACCTTGCCATCGCTATATCAAATCTTTCCATCAATATTTTGCGTTTGTTACATTTTTTGTATCGAAATCCAATGGTCTTCAAAATCTTCGTTAAAGAACTTTCCCCACCGAAGAATAATCCAGCTTCCTTCAGTGAATGCACCAACTTTTTTCTTGTTGGATACTCCTTCTGTAAATAGTAGCCGTAAACATGTCTTCGGATAGCATCGGCATCAAAGCTATCGATGCCTACGACTGGTTTTGCTCGTTTTCTCTTTTTTGGTGTGTAAAGTTTATTTTCTTCTGTGCCAGTCTCGCCATATTTTTTTTTAGTTATCCGTCTAACAGTTCGTTGTCCAATATTAAGCGCATCAGCTACGCGTTCAACCACTGACGTTATAGGTAAAATTGGCCCTCCATTTTGAGCTTCACGATCGAAATAGTTACGAAGGCGTATTACGAACTCACGTGTCTGACTATTTAGAACAGTTCTCTGCGTACGTTCGGTCATATCGACGAAATCCACAACAAAGGGCTTGAACAGAGTCCAAATTAACGAGCAAGGGTCAACAGTAATGCAGTATCAATATTTGAAATCCAAAGCCAGGTCAAAACTATATCACAATCGCATTGCACTGACAGTTTATACTTTTCGAAGCAACGTCAATTCGAAACTGCTTTGTTTTGCATTGAGCATTGACGCGAGTTTGCCGGAGGTAGTAGTTGTGCTAGCCAGCGATCCTATGTGACGATCGTATTAGATTCCATTTTTAAAAATTTTCAATTTAGAAAACCAAATGCCGAGTTGTGGTATAAAAATAAAAATTTTACCTTTTGTATGAAACAGCTGATATTTTTTTGCGATTTCAGAGGTTTGTCCACATAGTGAAAATTGTTCATATTCACAAGTACATTCACCCCTTAAATGGTGCAAACTGATTTTTCTACACTTGTATACATTTTAGAAATCAATTTAATAAATAAATTTTGAGTCCTAAACCTAAAACTACATTCGATAAAATTTATGAATCTCTGCACATCACTATCGTCAATAAAGTAATACAATTATTTCCTTCAAAGTCGTTATCAATTAATACGGAACTTCATGAGCGGACAAACGTCAAACCGGCCATCATAGCGTGCCGCTAGTTTAGTAAGATCTGTCCCTATTTCTGCGAGCTTTCTAGAATTATCACGACCAATTGGTTTTTGACTATTTTTTCACCAAAAAATAGAATGAAATGTTATATGGATGTTAAAATATATAGTTATAGCATATAGATGTTTTCATTGATGACGGAACTATTAGCTTAGCTTCATAGAAGTTAAATCAATTATTTATCGACCAATTATTTCACACATTTTGTGTATTCTATTTCGAATAACGATTTACTAAATAACTTATTTTTTTTAATTTTAATGAGATGTGCAATAAAGTATATTATATTCATTTCATTTCAACTTATTGCGTTAATGGTCATGTTGTTACCTAAGTTGCTTCATCAATCATCACCTTAGCCGCGCCAGTAGCCATTTTACGATACAATAGGATAACGTATAGGTAGCAATATATCCTGATAAAAAGGAGAGAAGTGTTGAAAGCCTCCCAAGCGCATTGGAGAGTCAGTTTGAAAGCACGTCACGAACAGGCCCTGAGCAACATAGTTTGTCGCTTTCCAACATTGAGTTAAAGGCTGTCTAGAGATTCAGGCTGTAAAGTGACTCAAGATTATCTCTAACGGGAGCTACTCGTAACTCCAGTGATCGCGTGAAGTGACTTTGTAGAGCTATAAATGAATTTAAAAAAAATAATTCATTTCTCATATTAAAGGACAGAAAAACTAACAAAAAGAAGGTGAAGCTGCAGGGTGACTCATTAGTCTTTTGTATGCATTCGAATAATACGGAGTAATCTAAACTTAAATATTATACTTTGAAACTTATTGTTACTTTTCTATTGTTCCAGGTAAGCGCCGAGAGTCGAGCCCTACTCCACGTAACGCAGGTAACGTTAATTCAGATTGTGCGGCAGGCTGTTAATTCAGAACGTGGTGCCACGCGTCAAGAGCAATCTCACTTTATTGTTACCTTCAGAGTTATTTGGGCACTCCACAATTTACTCTTCCGCCTCTGCGCAATCTTTTACGAGCAACGTAAAAAAAATGCTAAAAGTATTTGTATTTCCTCAAAGACGCAACGTTGAAATACAGGGCTAAGTACTTGACTAAGGCGAAAAGTTCTTAGTCCAGTGATATGGTTTTATTTAGTGGGTTTTTAATCCTTACTTCCTTACATAATATTATCAATGCGAAAGTGTGATGTTTGTCCTTCAATCACGCCGCAACAGAGCTACAGAGAACAGGAGCTGGGGAGTGACATATGATACTTTTTATCCTGGAAAATCAGAGTTCCCATGGGATTAAATAAATCCACGCGAACGAAGTCGCGAGCATCAGCTAGTGATATTAAATGAGTGTCAATAGCCCAAAGGTTGAAGGCGAAGATAGAAAACCGATAGTTCAACGGACCAATCCCTATCCGCTGCACTAGTCGTATCCATTCATGGTAGGTATATTATGTTTATATATTTATGGCATCCTATATATTATATAGGATTGGTTTAATACTCAAAGTATAGGATACTTAAACATTTATAGTTGGTACTATTCTCTTCTTGCATACACGTGATGTCGCACATCCAAAGGTAGACTAGGAGAAAATTATCTGGGCATTTTGTTGTGCAATAAACTAAAAAAATGGGCAGACGTGAGGACTGCCAATAGAAGTCAATGGTAGGTATAGTGTATGTCGGTGACGCGAACTCATAAGATTTTCCCCTACCGAAAATCGGTCGAAAAAGAAAAATGTTTCAGCCTTCCTTGAAATATTATGAATCGTCTGGTTTCCTAATTTTTTAGACCATTTTCCGAATGGAAAAATCCACTCAGCGGCAACCGCGAATGATTACTCCTCTTTACGTAGTGACACGCGGCGGAAGAGGGTCTGCGAGGCGGATTTGGACTTAGGCATAATAAATAATCGAAAGCTTAAGGATTTAGCTGTTGAGTCGGTTTGAAATATCAAAGCAAAGTTGTACCCAGGAGCTGATCGCGTAGGGCAACCCGCGCTGCTTTGTCGCATTTTTATCGCTGATAGGACCGATTGATAACTGAAATGGTGTTTCAAGTTTATTTTTATATTCTTAAGAATGTACGTATATCACTGAGCTCTTTATTGAATCTATGAGTAACACAGGAGAGGTTACCGTCATATTTTTTTGAACCTACTTGATTGACGCCATTTTGGCGCTGTAAGCAGATACGAGTGTCTCTGGAACTAATATAATTGCAAATGTCTAACAGGAAACTTTAAAGCTCTTTATCTTATTTGTTTTTGGACCGATTTATTTTCTGTTTTTACAAATGTTATTCTTACATATTACATTATCGATTATAAATAATGAATATCAACATTTTGACAACAGTCAAATACCCAATTAAAGTGGTCGGTGCGCCATTTGCAATATTATTAGTTCCAGAGACACTCGTATGTCAAATGCGGCGCTTCGAATTGATCCATAATAATTAAGCTTCCATTTGTATAGGGAGAGCCAATCCAATGTTAATCATGGATTAATTATAGAGATCAGTGACGAAGGTATATATATTATACAAAAAAGTTTAAAACTCTGACCCGACTACGGACAATCTGTCATACTAGGATATATTTTATTCGTATAAAATTTATCCTAGTATATCACGCGGGCCATAATAACCTTACGGTTGTACGGTACGGTAGTAAATAACTAATCGATTGACACCTCTTTCATCAAAATCGGTCATTAGTTTAGCTTATTATACTAATATATACTAAAGTCTAAACGCACTAATCTCCAAAACTACTTGGAGAGTTTTCACAGATTACTTAAGCGAAGTTCGGGGCAACATATTATAGGCTTGATGTCATCAAATTGGCTCACGAAAAAAAAAGAATTCAAATATAAAGTCTGCTCAGCTCAGTACAGTTCGTAGAAGTCTTTTAACTTTTCTACGAACTGTACTAAGCTGAGCAGACTCGGAAAGATCGTATTTCATGTGTAGATTTGGAATTGTAAACCTAAATCCATGTAGGCGAAGTCATAGGCTTTAGCTACTTAGTTTGCGTATTAACCTCGGTGAAGATAATTCTGCGCCAGATAACCAGTTAATTGAAAATTAATTAATTCTGTGAGCATTAAAACAAATACATATCACAGCAGTAGTTAATTAGTCGTTATCGTGTGAGCTCGCATTAGGCTATTTTCATCTCGCTTTAGATCCATTAACTAGGCCCTGGACAGACAAAACGCGCCACGGCAGCGTGTTCTACGCGAATCCCAATGGACTTTTCACCAGATATATAGCCTTAGCCAGTAGTAATATAGGAAATAAAAATTTTGCCATGTCTATGCAAATGAAGTAAGCAGTTGGCAGTAAAAAGACAAAAAATACCTGTGTTACTACTTGTAATAAGTCAGGTAGTTACACGGCTAACGAATCTTCTTCTCGTTCTCTTGTACTTGTCCTCCTACTTTAATATTATTATAAATGTGAAAGTTTGTGAGGATGGATGTATGGATGGATGTTTGTTACTCTTTTACGCCACAACGAATGAAGCGATTTGGCTGAAATTTGAAATGGAGATAGCTCATACCCAGGATTAACACAGGCTACTTTTTATCCCGGAAAATTACAAAGATCCCGCGAGAATTAAAAAATCTTAATCCACGCGGATAAAGTCGTGGGCATCAGCTAATTATAAAATAAGTTTAAGAGCGGCTCCTGCTGCTATCAGGGTTCGCTACCGCTTTTGGTTCTGTTCGTCCAACTTTCGATGAAGTCAAAATCGCGATAAGATTTGTTCGCCGTGTCAGCGATTCAAAACCCCAATGCTGGTACAACGTAATGTTCCCAGAATGCTGATCTCATTACGATAGTTTTCATATTCGGCACCCCCGGGCCTCTGACCGAGACACATCGCCGATACGGTACGCCTCGCGTCTCGTACAATCAATTAATTTGTTCCCTGCCATTATGTGAACTAGATTGCATTAGAGATAACGCGAACCTTAACTCCCTTTCAATATCTTAGGCGAAGAGCACGCAGTAGGCATACAATAAAAGCTTAGAAAACAACATTCATCGAATTCTATAAAAGGGGGCCAATAATTGTGTTGACATTTCATGCAATGACGACGTTAAAGTTACATGATAATGACGTCATTGTATGAAATATCAGTATACAATATCAGAACGTGTACTCTATGCGTTGGTGGTTGGGACCTAGCAGTATCAAAACTGACCGGCAACGCACAGCCTAAATCGGTGGATTTTTTGGAGGAAATATTCCTTGAGTACCCTAGAGGTGCAGAGAGCTTTTTTAACCGACTTGAAAAAAGGAGGAGGTTCTCAATTCGTCGGAATCTTTTTTTTATTATGTATGT
Organism: Oeneis ivallda; assembly: GCA_029955525.1. Taxonomy (NCBI): domain Eukaryota; kingdom Metazoa; phylum Arthropoda; class Insecta; order Lepidoptera; family Nymphalidae; genus Oeneis; species Oeneis ivallda. The sequence continues at coordinate 18,643,106 of JARPMR010000012.1, read as the reverse complement.
TCACCGATTACTTACTCGAAGACGCCTGAACCGATTTGGAAAATATTTTTTTTTGTTTCAAAGGGTATACTTTCCAGGTGGTCCCAATGAAATTTTATCGAAATCGGTGGAACGGTTTTTAAAATCTATACTTATAATAATATCAACAATAAATTACATACTTTGTAGTGGCGCGGGCGTTTGAAGTCGGTATTTTAAAAATAATTTTTCATATTAAATTATTAATTTTAATTTAACCACAAAGTTGTGGGGATTCATAATATACCTGCTAGGTTTATTTTATTAGAACAAACATCAGGTAAAAGCATGTACAAATTACACAGTAATCTCTCGTAACTTCTAAATAATATTTTACATAGGTAAAAAAGGTTGAAAGGTTTTTGTCGTGATCTCTTGAATTAGCGTAAGCTTAGAGAAATTTCTCGGTTGGTTTACGTGGAAACATGCTAATTTGTCAAATCTCTCGATCGCCGATACGGGGTGTATGGTTTTCAATGCACTGCACTGAGATAAAGATAAGAAAGATTTAAAGGGCAAACAGGCTTGAACACGTGCGGTTAACATTAGGTCAGCGTCATACTTGTAAATATAACACGCCACCCGATTATACTGCTATTTGTTGATCGTAATCACATGAATGGTTGACATTCTTCCACTATCAATTAGAGAAGATAATCTAGACACCAAGAATGTAATATTATACAGACTCCTAACTTGAATATCCTCCTCATGGGTTCTGGCTCACTTTGTGCGATCTTGTGCATCCGTTTTTATTAGTTTATTGGCTCTCATATGGGCTCTTACGAGATCTAGCAAGCGCTTTCTTGAACGTCCGCGATTTTTAGCTGTCAGGAAGCGGCTGCCGGCTGTTGACATATACTGTTACTAATGTAACTTTGTGGTTTTCGTACTACATAACCTAGTCCAGTAAATAAAGCATTTATCCTCGCACTAAATTTCTGATCCAATTTTAATTTTTTTTTAGGTTAAGGGTCACTTACTGACCACAAAAACACAAAATGCTGACAAATCCAGGTGGAGCTTCGATCGCAATCTTTAAAAAAAGTTTTTGGCCGATATCTCGGAAACTATCTACTTTAGGGCAAAAGTTATTCAGACCTTTTTTTGTAGAGAATAAAATTTTGCATCTTTTATTTCCTGTAAACTTTTTTGTAAAACTTACCGTTTACGATTTATGGCCCATTTAATGAACCGGTTTTTCGTTTCGTTTCGGAACACACACACACACACACATACACACGAAAAACCGGTTCATTAAATGGGCTTTAAATCGTAAACGGTAAGTTTACGTAAATAGCAAAGGTTTTATAAATTCATCCAGACTGTAGATATAGTATAAAATATTATACATACTTAGTATAAAAACTGTTTGAATTTTTTATCGTCCTAAATCCTTATAATATTTGTTGATACAGTTTATGAATGTCCATTAAAATATTGCCTCACACCTACATAGATTCAGTACAAGGACGTGTTTTTGAAGAGTGACTCAGTTTTATGTAAATGGAAATCATAAATATTCTTAATTGTGGTGAATTCCATCTTTACGTACTAAAGCGCAGGCCTTCGCTCATGTTGCTACCACGTGTTTTCATATTTCGGATCACACCGTGAACTACCAGAAGGCCACACTGGCTACTTTTAGCGGCAGCGATCGCGGCGTTTTTATGGCATTTTTCGTTCGATCGCGGAATCGCGCAGCAGACGCAAAAGGCCATGAAATCGCTAAAATTCATAAAAACGCGCGAATCGCGCAACAGACGCAAGAGGCCGTAAAAACGCTAAAAGAAATAAAAGTGCGCGATAGCTGCCGCTTAAAGTAGCCAGTGTGGCCTCTCCCTAAGCCCTTTGTTGCTTACAAAGCACTCAAAGGTACATTTGGCAACATCGCATGTCTTAGTTTCGTTTCGCTTCACTCCCAATGTAACATGCGCTTTAAGTATTTTTTATGTCTAAAATATTATGTCTTACATTATAAATTATATTGTGGTCCAGTATGTATATGTATTTGTTTGGTCAGAAGGGCTATTTTTTAGGTTTGGTTAATGGAGAAGTTTCATGATGTTGTTAATATTACATTCAACGTAATGGTATTAAAATATAGATCAAAACTAATCAATCACTGAAAATGTTTTTGAAAATCCATCAATAAATTACTTAGAAATAGATTATTGAAGTTACACTAGCTGTGAGGAGGGACCCAAGCAGCCGTTGATCGACTGGTCTGTACTCCACAATGAGGAGCCTCCTCCCAATCATGGTTAAATCCCTCAGGAACTCTTTGATTTTCCGGGATAAAAAGTATGTCTATGGCACTCTCCAGGTCCTCAACTATACCCATGTCAAAAATCACTTCGATCCGTAGCTCTGTTGCGGCGTGATTGAAGGACGAATCAACAAACATACTTTCGCATTTATATGTTTTTGTATTTATAATAGGTCTTTACCTATGAAATTGCCGTTTTGTATGCAATAAGTGAAAGTACCTACTTATTTTTTCAAACTTTTTTATTTCTGTTATTCGAAGTAATCACCCATGCAATCGGCGCATCTTTGCCAACGCATTGGCTGTTTATTGATGCCCTTCTTGTAAAAATCAGCTGGACGGGAGGCAACAAACTCTTCAAAGGCATTTTGTACTGCCTCTCGGGAATTGAATTTTTTACCCACTAAAAAGTTGTCTAAATTTTGGAAAAAGTAATAGTCGGTAGGTGCAAGGTCTGGTGAGTATGGCGGATGAGGGAGAGCTTCCAACCCCAGCTCTTGCAGCTTGGAGACTGTCTGTTGCGCAGTATGGGGTCGCGCGTTGTCGTGAAAGAGCACTGGGGACGACCGATTGACCAAAGCTGGTTGCAGATGTGCAAGCTTCTCCATCATTCTCTCCAGTTCTTCACAGTACACATCTGCATTAATGCTCATGCCGTTTTGTAAAAAGCTGTGGTGAATTACACCCGCACTAGACCACCAAACAGTGACCATCACCTTTTTAGGGGTCATTTTTGGTTTAGGGCATTGCTTTGGTGCTAAACCAGGGTCTAACCAACTTGCTGAGCGCTTCCGATTGTCGAACAGAATCCATTTTTCGTCGCACGTAACAATTCGTTTCAAAATTCCTTCATTTCTTTGCCTGTTGAGCAGCGCAAGGCAGGTCTCGACGCGTACGTTGCGCTGGCGATCGTTAAGGTCGTGGGGCACCCATCTATCAAGCTTTTTTACCTTGCCAATTTGTCGCAAATGGATCAATATTGTTTTGATGCTTACATCAAAAGCTGCTGCTAGCTCAGCTGTAGATTGAGTTTCGTCAGCTTCCACAATCGCCTTTAATTCATTATTGTTAACCAAAGTCTCCGGACGACCACGAGCTTCATTTTTCAAGTCAAAATTTCCAGAACGGAACCGGGGAAACCAATAACGGGTTGTGCGATCGTTTGTACAGTTCTCTCCGTAAACGTTTTTGATGTTACGGGCCGTTTGTGTCGCGTTGGTGCCACGACGGAACTCATATTCCATAATTACACGAATTTTTAAAGTATCCATTATGACGAAAAATGTTCAAATGTCATGAATATACAACGCTAATCAAAAAACAAAAGACTGAGTTTGTAAATAGAATGTCATGGTTTTAAAACAAAATTAATTTGAATTTAGAATACAGAGCCATTACAAACTTTTTTTTATTTGAAATGACCAGTACTGAAGAAAGGCAATTTCATAGGTAAATACCTAATATTAGTATGATTTAAGTTTATTAGGTAGTGGAGAATTATTACAGCCATCACTCTGGCTTAACCTACTTGTAAATCTTTGTTAAGCTATTTATTGGTGTTCTTACAACTTTTTCCTGCTATTTGGCGGGCTATTTGTAATAATTAGAGTAAACGCGTGCCGGTAATGTCTATCATTACTCTGACGAACGTCTGTTGCCTGAGAAATAAAAAGAAAGTTTTTTTGTTAGGTGTAGTGTAATATAAGATCTGTTCTTTTTACTTTAATCCAGAGAAGGTATTTCTTTAATTATTACATTTTATTAAAAATAGATTATAGTTTATGCCTGCGACTTCGTGTGCGTCTTTAAAATCCTGTGGGATTGCAAATCATTGCATCATCTTTAAATCGTGGCCATTTGAGTAGGTATGGCCATCCACGGTTGGGCATAATACTTTTCTAATGAGTTAATTATGTATTTAATTTATAGTATACCTACTTATAATACCTAAATAAACTATAAACCTAATCGATCTGATTTATTGGTTTAAAGGGCACTTGGTGGAACAGTCTGTCTTATAGGCGAGAGCCTCAATCTATGTTTAGAGCTTAGACACTTGAATAAAGTCTCCACTCTAGGTAGACCTTGATAATAATGAAGTGTTGCTTGGGCGTCATAAACATAATTAACGTAAAACTTTTCTGTCTAGGTAGGTCATAACTTTTCTTACAAGGTCGATAGAACCTGACATACAAACAGAAAATTACTACCTAAGTAAAGAACAGCTATGGCAGAGCGCTGGGAGGTCAAAACTAGTTCCTTTTAATTATTATCATATTAAAAAAGTCTTCCAATCCCAAACCGATTCTGCGCCTATAAAAGACAGCACGAAAAGATAAATTAGGGGTTTCAGATTTTTTTTAAATGACTTCTGTATATTTAGCTCGATAATAATACACAACATAATATAGGTACATTCGTATACCGTCCAATTAAAGAGTTTTATATTTTCATAATAAACGATGCAATAATTATGGCTTTCCCAATGGTTTAAATATGGTTGAGCGAAGCAACGGCTGGATCATGCGTCATGCTCGTGAATGGGTTCCACCGGCGGGAAAGGTGCTGTTTTCTGTTGCCCGCTTAACATATTGTATTGAATTGTAATGCGTATATTTTTGGAACTTTTCCTCATTGTGGAAATATTTTATTATATTCTATCAAGTTGCATGGGATAAATCGGCTTGGCATCCAGCTGCCAACAAGATAATATAAAAAACGTATTACAATGTAAATAGCTACATAATAATATTATTGTAAAATGATTATTTTGAAAAGAGCAACTGCTGAGTTTCTTGCCGGCTTTCCTCAGCAGAATCCGCTTTCCGAACCGGTGTGGTAGAGTCATGACGTGTCATAAGAGCCACAGGTTGGCCGACGTGAAATAAATAATTTTGAATTTGAATTTGAATGGAATTTCGACCACAGCGCGGCAGTCAGTCTCAATAGAGGTAGTGATTAGAACCCAGGACCCGGCGTCAGCGGCCGCACAATCTCGCTATTTGATCCACGACGCACTAAAACGATAAAAAACAGTATCGTCAAGGAGCATAATAAGTTCCGTTTTTATTCCGCACGCAAGTTTGCAGTGCCGCCTAATTAATTTTAATACATGTGTTTCATTAATCAAATTGGCTTGATTAATCACGTATTGTTCTACGGTGAGGAGGCTGTGGGAGCTTGTAAGGAGTTTGGCGGACCCCCATAGTGTTTCTGACCCAGACTTGCAGCCCACGTTCACGAATCAAACTTCTGATACTTGTTGTAGTAAACCAGACTAACAAAAAAGTTAATCATAGTCAATCAAATAAAGTTGGGAGAAAAAAGATATTCAGTAGGTACACTAGCGGCACGCTATGATGGCCGGTTTGACGTTTGTCCGCTCATGAAGTTCCGTATTAATTGATAACGACTTTGAAGGAAATAATTGTATTACTTTATTGACGATAGTGATGTGCAGAGATTCATAAATTTTATCGAATGTAGTTTTAGGTTTAGGACTCAAAATTTATTTATTAAATTGATTTCTAAAATGTATACAAGTGTAGAAAAATCAGTTTGCACCATTTAAGGGGTGAATGTACTTGTGAATATGAACAATTTTCACTATGTGGACAAACCTCTGAAATCGCAAAAAAATATCAGCTGTTTCATACAAAAGGTAAAATTTTTATTTTTATATGATATATACCACAACTCGGCATTTGGTTTTCTAAATTGAAAATTTTTAAAAATGGAATCTAATACGATCGTCACATAGGATCGCTGGCTAGCACAACTACTACCTCCGGCAAACTCGCGTCAATGCTCAATGCAAAACAAAGCAGTTTCGAATTGACGTTGCTTCGAAAAGTATAAACTGTCAGTGCAATGCGATTGTGATATAGTTTTGACCTGGCTTTGGATTTCAAATATTGATACTGCATTACTGTTGACCCTTGCTCGTTAATTTGGACTCTGTTCAAGCCCTTTGTTGTGGATTTCGTCGATATGACCGAACGTACGCAGAGAACTGTTCTAAATAGTCAGACACGTGAGTTCGTAATACGCCTTCGTAACTATTTCGATCGTGAAGCTCAAAATGGAGGGCCAATTTTACCTATAACGTCAGTGGTTGAACGCGTAGCTGATGCGCTTAATATTGGACAACGAACTGTTAGACGGATAACTAAAAAAAAATATGGCGAGACTGGCACAGAAGAAAATAAACTTCACACACCAAAAAAGAGAAAACGAGCAAAACCAGTCGTAGGCATCGATAGCTTTGATGCCGATGCTATCCGAAGACATGTTTACGGCTACTATTTACAGAAGGAGTATCCAACAAGAAAAAAGTTGGTGCATTCACTGAAGGAAGCTGGATTATTCTTCGGTGGGGAAAGTTCTTTAACGAAGATTTTGAAGACCATTGGATTTCGATACAAAAAATGTAACAAACGCAAAATATTGATGGAAAGATTTGATATAGCGATGGCAAGGTATACTTTTTTACGGCAAGTGAAAGAAATCAAAAATTGGCAAAATGTTGTGTTCTTGGATGAAACATGGCTTAATGCTAACCATACTGTAGGCCGTTCTTGGAACGATGACACAGCAGCATCTACTTCCAAAGTTCCTGTAGGAAAAGGATCGCGACTTATAATTTGTCACGCCGGAACCATCAACGGGTTTGTCGAAGGTTCTCTCATGGCTTTTGCGTCAAAAACCACTGGAGACTATCATGAAGACATGAATGGAGAAAAGTTTACTGAATGGTTTACCTCAATGTTGTGTAGCCTCCCTGAACCATCTATTATAATTATGGACAACGCCCCATACCACTCGATGCAAATTGACAAGCCACCTGCCCAATCCCAAAAGAAAGCTGATATCGTCGCATGGCTTCGTAAAAATGGCGTAGATGCAAACATGAATATGTTAAAAGCGGAATTAGTACGTCTTTTAAAAGAAAACAAACCAACCAAGATCCGATACGTCATTGACGAAATAGCATTAGAACATGGGCACAGAGTTATACGGTTACCGCCTTACCATTGTGAGTATAATGCGATTGAGTTGGTGTGGGCTCAAATTAAGGGATATGCTGCAAGACACAATACAGAACCCCCATTTACCACAAAAAAAATGCTAAAATTATTAGAAGAAGCTTGTGAACATGTGACTAAAGGAGACTGGGAAAAGGTTGTGAATAGAACTGTTAAATTAATAAGGGAAGATTATGAAAGAGATGTGAAAATAGATAATATTATAGAAAACGAACATATAATTATTAATGTAGGTGATGATAGCAGTGACGACAGTGAAAATAGTAGTATGGACGAATCTGATTAATTATGGCCTTTTGTGGCACCTTTTTTGGTATCTTTTGTATTCATATGTTTCTTGTGTGCATATAAAGTATGTATATTCATTTTCATTCAAATATTCAGTTCGTTCAAATAAATTAAATAAACATATACATTTTTGTTTTATTAAACCTATTTAATCAGGTACAAAAACAAAACTTAATTGTTTTTTGTTCGAGAATAAATTGACATTCCACATCACTATTGTAATGTGTCAAACCGGCCATCATAGCGTGCCGCTAGTTTAGTAAATTGTTAAAACTGAGGTTATGTTTCCATTTAATATATTTAAGGCAAATTACCACTATAGCTTTGAATCAATCATTAATCTGTGCTTTGAATAATCTAATAGGTACAGAATATTATTGACTGAATATACATATGAGAACACGCTTCCTACCAACCTTACCTAAAATGTGTAATTCGTCGCAATTCCTAGTTCCATGGTAAGTCCACAGATTTATAAAGGGAAGTTCCCTTTATAAGTCTGTGGTACTGTCATGTAATTCGGCCAATGGTATTAGCATGGAACTAGGAAAACGACTAAGTGATGGTGGTTGTCATGCTGTTCTATTTTTTGGAAAAAGATTATTTTAGAGATCCATTACTTCCATCAGTCTTTCGTCTGATGTCATCTTATCGAGCGATATGTAAGGAACTTTGCTTTGGAACCAATTTGCTTGTAATTACTTTAAGTTGAGAAAGAAATGCTGTGTCTTGTCCAAAATCACGCCAAATTGTTAGGATTAACCATATTATATACACTACAATGCATAAAAAACACAAAACGAACGAAAAAATAAAATAAACGCGCAAATTCCAAATGCATTACAATTAACAAATGAAATGACCACGGACAATGAACATGGAGCTAGGAATTACGTACGACCTTCCTATTTCTATGACCACGAATGACATTTGCATGGACCTAAGAATTAGAAGCAGTGATGGCCTAGTGGTTAGGACTGTGGTCTCTTATTCGGGGGGTCGCAGGTTCGATCCCGGGTACGAACCTCTGACTTTTTGGAGTCATGTGCGTTTAAGCAATTAAATATCACTTGTTTGCGGTGAAGGAAAACATCGTGAGGAAACCTGCACACCTGAGAGTTCTTCATAATGTTCTCGAAGGTGTGTGAAGTCCGCCAATTCGCATTGGGCCAACTTGGTGGACTATGGCCTACAACCCTTCTCTGAGAGGAGACCTGCGCTCAGTAGTGAGCTGTTAATGGGTTGTTAATGATGATGATGATGATGATGAGGAATTACAACTCATCTTCCTAGTTCCATGGACATTTGAGTGAGTTGACCATGGAACTAGAAATTGCGACTATAGTCTTCCTATTTATAGGGAGTTGACAATTGACATTGACATAAATAATTTGACAAGTTTTTACTCTTTACTCCGTAAAATGTTAAGTATTGCCATTAGAACGGTTAATTATATTGTGTAATTGTGAATAATTATATTTTTGATCCCCATCTTCTAAAAATATGGGGTTTACACCGAAAAATACTTTGAAAAATATTAATTTAAATGAAATGATTTCTGAATCTGAACGGTTTTTAAAAGTCCTGGGTCCAAATTCGCCATTTTGTCGCATATATAGGTACCTCCGCGGTGTACGTGCTACGTGATCCTTTTACTGCTCCTTACATATAGGTTACCTACTGGCTGATTTAGGTTTTGATAATAAAAACGTGAAAATTCAATTATTCATGTACCATATATTTTATTTATTTATGTTCCAAGCAATTATTAACTCAAACAATGAAACGGAAGTTTATAAAGGGCAACCTATCTGTAAACAGTGTGAGACTCAAACAGTATGTTATGAGCGACTGTTGAATGATACAGAACTATGTACTTAGTTAAGTAGGAACGAATGGTAAATTCATTACTGGCGGAACGTAACCTTGGGTAGTTAAAAGCGCTTGTTTAAATAATTAACATGAAGGAATAAAACTTTTTTGTTTTAAATTTACTTTATCAACGTGTGTTTTTTTTGTTTTTCGAGGTAGCATAACTAAGGAAAGATAAAAACTGTTTCAATTAAAGCTACCCTTATCGTCCACCACTAGCTACTTGATGAATACAAAAGTATTCATATAACGCAACAAGAAACCGTTTGTTCCTTAAATCACGCAGCATGGGATCGATGTGCTTTTTTGCAATAGATAGGTAGGTATAGTCGAGAACTTGGAGAGTATCATAGGCTACCTTTTAATCCTGAAAAACAGAGGGTCATCGCGGGATTTTAAAAACCTAACTACATGCGCGGGCGAAGACGCGGACAAAAGCTACTACATAAAATATAAAAAAGTTAGAACTGATTTGAATCAAAACATGTCCAAGATTCTTAAACATTTCAATTTGCTTTCGTTTGGCATGAATGAATTGTGGATTTTGGAATCAGTAAGGACTAAGGAACTACTATATTTATGGTTGGAATATTTAAGTGCCTTTATACGATGTAGAGTCAGTAAAAATCACGACGCTTGTGAATAATAAATAAACCAAGTTTCTCGAGAATGTCACAGAAACAGGCCGCGTGACCCAGACCTTGGCGCGAGCTTGTTGAATATAGATGAAGTCTAGTGAAAAGCTTCTCACAAAACCGCTTATTAATGTTACAATCACTTCGGAAGATTAAGTTATCATTATTTTTATGCGTAGGTACATTTGTTTTGTAGACGTTAAAGCGAACACTGCGGCCCTAACGAAAAGGGATAGAAAAAGGTCTTCATTCCTTTCTGGACAGCTTCAAATAGTTAGACGTAGTCGTAATTCCTAGTTCCATGGTTTTACACTATTTGAAGCCAATAGCGAAAATCAACAGGTCGACGGCTAAAACCGCCCTTTAAAAACCATTTCACTATTGTCGTACCTTAATACAAGCTTAAACTAGCGGCACGCTATGATGGCCGGTTTGACACATTACAATAGTGATGTGGAATGTCAATTTATTCTCGAACAAAAAACAATTAAGTTTTGTTTTTGTACCTGATTAAATAGGTTTAATAAAACAAAAATGTATATGTTTATTTAATTTATTTGAACGAACTGAATATTTGAATGAAAATGAATATACATACTTTATATGCACACAAGAAACATATGAATACAAAAGATACCAAAAAAGGTGCCATAAAAGGCCATAATTAATCAGATTCGTCCATACTACTATTTTCACTGTCGTCACTGCTATCATCACCTACATTAATAATTATATGTTCGTTTTCTATAATATTATCTATTTTCACATCTCTTTCATAATCTTCCCTTATTAATTTAACAGTTCTATTCACAACCTTTTCCCAGTCTCCTTTAGTCACATGTTCACAAGCTTCTTCTAATAATTTTAGCATTTTTTTTGTGGTAAATGGGGGTTCTGTATTGTGTCTTGCAGCATATCCCTTAATTTGAGCCCACACCAACTCAATCGCATTATACTCACAATGGTAAGGCGGTAACCGTATAACTCTGTGCCCATGTTCTAATGCTATTTCGTCAATGACGTATCGGATCTTGGTTGGTTTGTTTTCTTTTAAAAGACGTACTAATTCCGCTTTTAACATATTCATGTTTGCATCTACGCCATTTTTACGAAGCCATGCGACGATATCAGCTTTCTTTTGGGATTGGGCAGGTGGCTTGTCAATTTGCATCGAGTGGTATGGGGCGTTGTCCATAATTATAATAGATGGTTCAGGGAGGCTACACAACATTGAGGTAAACCATTCAGTAAACTTTTCTCCATTCATGTCTTCATGATAGTCTCCAGTGGTTTTTGACGCAAAAGCCATGAGAGAACCTTCGACAAACCCGTTGATGGTTCCGGCGTGACAAATTATAAGTCGCGATCCTTTTCCTACAGGAACTTTGGAAGTAGATGCTGCTGTGTCATCGTTCCAAGAACGGCCTACAGTATGGTTAGCATTAAGCCATGTTTCATCCAAGAACACAACATTTTGCCAATTTTTGATTTCTTTCACTTGCCGTAAAAAAGTATACCTTGCCATCGCTATATCAAATCTTTCCATCAATATTTTGCGTTTGTTACATTTTTTGTATCGAAATCCAATGGTCTTCAAAATCTTCGTTAAAGAACTTTCCCCACCGAAGAATAATCCAGCTTCCTTCAGTGAATGCACCAACTTTTTTCTTGTTGGATACTCCTTCTGTAAATAGTAGCCGTAAACATGTCTTCGGATAGCATCGGCATCAAAGCTATCGATGCCTACGACTGGTTTTGCTCGTTTTCTCTTTTTTGGTGTGTGAAGTTTATTTTCTTCTGTGCCAGTCTCGCCATATTTTTTTTTTAGTTATCCGTCTAACAGTTCGTTGTCCAATATTAAGCGCATCAGCTACGCGTTCAACCACTGACGTTATAGGTAAAATTGGCCCTCCATTTTGAGCTTCACGATCGAAATAGTTACGAAGGCGTATTACGAACTCACGTGTCTGACTATTTAGAACAGTTCTCTGCGTACGTTCGGTCATATCGACGAAATCCACAACAAAGGGCTTGAACAGAGTCCAAATTAACGAGCAAGGGTCAACAGTAATGCAGTATCAATATTTGAAATCCAAAGCCAGGTCAAAACTATATCACAATCGCATTGCACTGACAGTTTATACTTTTCGAAGCAACGTCAATTCGAAACTGCTTTGTTTTGCATTGAGCATTGACGCGAGTTTGCCGGAGGTAGTAGTTGTGCTAGCCAGCGATCCTATGTGACGATCGTATTAGATTCCATTTTTAAAAATTTTCAATTTAGAAAACCAAATGCCGAGTTGTGGTATATATCATATAAAAATAAAAATTTTACCTTTTGTATGAAACAGCTGATATTTTTTTGCGATTTCAGAGGTTTGTCCACATAGTGAAAATTGTTCATATTCACAAGTACATTCACCCCTTAAATGGTGCAAACTGATTTTTCTACACTTGTATACATTTTAGAAATCAATTTAATAAATAAATTTTGAGTCCTAAACCTAAAACTACATTCGATAAAATTTATGAATCTCTGCACATCACTATCGTCAATAAAGTAATACAATTATTTCCTTCAAAGTCGTTATCAATTAATACGGAACTTCATGAGCGGACAAACGTCAAACCGGCCATCATAACGTGCCGCTAGTTTAGTTGAAGCGGAAAATGCAATATTAGTCATGTGTCATACGGCTACTACAATAATTACTATTGATTAAAAACAAAAACAAATTATTCATCACGCCCACGTCTGACTTAAGTCGAGTTGTATGTTATAACATAAGCCATTATAATAAAGAGCCTAATAACGTAATCTTTTCTTGATTCGCTCTAATAATTTTTCTGTTTCACATTTTTTCTTAACAATTTATTAAAACAAAGTTTGATACCAATGCGACATTATGTCACACATGGAAACGCGAGTTTACAAGATTCTTAAACGTAGCCTTCTATCAATTTTAAAGAGCGTTAATAAAAAATAGTTGAGAAGCTCTTTGTTTTTAAACGTTCAGCACGAAAGCGACTAAGTTTGTTGACCAGCGCTAAGTTGCCGCTGCCCGTCCGGGCCACTTTGAACAACTTTAACTTGGTAAAAGCTATGGCCGGGAACAGGGAAGCCTCTTTTCCCCCATTTTATTGCTTAAGTTCGTTCATACGTGTCTTGAAAAGTTAAGAAATAGGCTTTAAATTTTTACTCGACGGTGCCTTTTGATCTCGGATAAAAGCAATGTGAAATTAAGTTTCCTGAGTTTGGTAACTTGAAGTTATTGATTTCCTTTGCTTATTATATATTTGAAATATTAATGACAAAGCTGATTAAGTGTATGAATTTCTTAATGATCATGCAAATATTATAAGATCGGCTTTGCATTCAAAATCGTTACTAATATTATAAATCTAAAAGTGTGTTTGTTTGTTGGTTCGACCTTCAGTCATGCCGCAATAGTGCTACGCATCGACGTCGCGTGCAAAAGATAATAGTGCTATAATTAGTTAAATTAATGTAAATATGCTTTATATTAAAAAAAAAATAAAAAAAAATATTCAGCAGAATTTGTTTTCCGAACCAGTGGTATAGAGTCTTGACTATTAATATGAGTCCCAAGTTTATGTACAATAAATAATATTGAATCTGGAAAGATCTAGACTCAAGAGTTTTGCTTTGTTAAATCTCTTCCTAATTTTATTTTCACAGATCCGACGGTGAAGCTTTTGAGACGGGTTTTCCCATATATCTAACGAAGATTTGAAACATTTGGTACAAGGTACCTAGTTATATGTGAATTGTTATAATCTCTTTGAGGTATTCCTATTCGTTAAGGATATTCAACAATAGGACAAGAACTTTTAATTCCATAGCTATTGTTGATTTGTCAAGGTAGCGCAAAGATACTTTAGTTAATCATTGTAATGTGTTTCTAAATACAATCATGTTAAAAAATCAAACTAATAATGCCTCAATAATGGTAGTACATATTTAGGTACCTGCAATGCAAAACCTTGTACGTCATCGTTTCATCGCCAACCAAACAGACTTGCCCTAGAATTTCCGGTCTATAATATAGTCTTCTATGTGAAATTAATGACGTTTAGCAATCGTTACGTCACAATACAACAAAAAAAAAACGTTCGTATCATCATGGGTTATTAGGCCGAGATCTATAGATCAATATGAAAAGATGAGTTAAAATGAGACACAAATACGTCCAGACATAAATCTGTCTCGTTTTAACTCAGTCTTGAGTCTGAGCTGAGTGTGAGTGTCATCTATAGATTTCACCCTTAGTGAACTTTGACTCTCCTTTGGACCTCCTCTAAATATCGGGCGTGGACAAAAACGCTGTCGAGAATATCCGCCAATATGACTGCCAAAATACTTGGACGATGGCAAACAATGCATTTTGTGGACGTAACCCATTATGCACGTACTTCACATATAGTTTTCACGTTGCAAAGAAAAACCAAGCCACGAACCTTGACAATAACTTCAAATCTGTATCTCGGGCAACAGCTGCAACACTGTGGTGCATTTGTGTAAGTTAAGGCATCTTAAGTACGCAGCCTTGGCTGGTTTGGCAGCGTGCCCCGCCGGTTGTTGCTCGCTGCACTCTCCGCTCGACATCTGCGGAACTCCTCGCATTTTATTGCCACTAAAAAACTATTAACACTAAAACTGTTCAGGGACTTTTAACCCTCGACTTTTCTTTAAAACCCAACTTTTATACAATCCCTCAAACTAACACATCAGTTAACTGTTGGTACATTGCTATGAGAGACCAATGACCATTAGATACATTCATCATCAAGGTAAGAACGGTTGTGTTATAGGGTAATTAATAGTCATTACAATATTATTAGTTAACGACTAAATAGACTATTAACTAGCTGATGTCTGCGATTTTGCGCGCCTCTATTTAGGTTTTTAAAGCCCGCGGGAACTTTTGATTTTGTTTGGGATAAAAAGTACGCTATGTCCAAATTAGTTCAGCTGTTAATTCGCATAAAGTTGAGAGAAAGACAGGTTTATTTTCGCATCAAGACATTCTGCGTGTAGATGACTTTCAACAGCAACGTAATGAAACATTTTGGCATCGCGAAAAGCTAGATAACTAACCTTTTTACATTGGTAAAATAAAGCGCAGTAGATCGTGGCCATGAGTCGAGCGTGCGGTCTCTCCGGGGAGTTTATTATAGAGGCTTCCAGAGTACCTTTTAAATTCAAGACAATTCGAATGTAGGTAGAATACTAAACTAGTTTCATAAATACCATTGTTAGTTATGCTCTGAATATAATGCCAGTGATAACCTCACTGGGATCTGCATTGTTTGAAAAATATTTGATCTAAATGGAAATTAAAAATCTTTTTAGAATTCTATATACCGAAAAGATTTTAGTTTAGAAGAGTTATGTTTGTGAGATAATAATTATTGTAATATTATTTCATTTTCTAATTTAAATTGCTAAAAATAACCTAATTTAATTTTTAAAATGTATAACAATTAACACTTATTAAATATTAAAAAGTAGGTGGTTAGTTCTGTATCTCACGTAAAGTTCTACATCGATAACTTTAGACTATGAATGTTTAAATCACCAATGAAAGATGATTTAAAAAAAATTGAATTGTATCTTAGAAAAACTGTGTACTGATGCAGTTAGAGTTTGGAAAACTTTCCCCTTTATGAACTTATAGTTAAAACTTTTCCGTCAATACGCCGCGCCTTATTACGTTAAGAGTTCCTATTTACTACTGAACTATGCAGGAATATACCATATTTCCCGCTTGATAGGTATGTAACTTCTAGGGATACAACGCAATAGTTACCAACGCATACATTTTTGACCCGATGTTAGTAGATAGATACGTACGAGTTTAAACTCGTAGGTACATAAAGGCAAATCGCAGGCAAAATAAAACACAACAGTAAGAGAAATCTTAAGTTACCCTAAAATACTACAATTGTAGGCTTCACTTTCACAAATTAATTTAAGCTAAAATAATTTAGATTTTATGTTGGGTATAACCTATAAACTTCAGTGTAAAAAACGTTAAATTTATCTCTTTACGGGTTAAAAATTCAACTGGCGTATATTTTATTCATAAAATATACCCAATTCAATATTATTTGGATATTTATTTTACATTAGAATTGTCATATTTTAAATGAATATTATTAATTCACAAACATATTCGGACGACAAGGCTCCTAATAGCCTAAGTAGTTACTTTTTTATTCAGTTCATGTGATTGGATTACGTAGTTTCATTAACGAACAATGAAAATCCAATCTTTTAAGCTCAAAGGTTTCATTTTATTTGATTGAAGTGAAGGACGTTATAACTCTGATATAATCGGAACATAGTCCCAGGACAACGTTAAAACGAATCCATATCGAGGACTATAATTATAATTACATTTTCATTCGAACAGTTCGTAAAAAAGTTAAATTAAAAATTTTAAAAACCCCCGACACAAAAAATAATCTCTAAAAACTAACAAATAATATTTTATACCTAAACTAGCGGCACGCTATGATGGCCGGTTTGACACATTACAATAGTGATGTGGAATGTCAATTTATTCTCGAACAAAAAACAATTAAGTTTTGTTTTTGTACCTGATTAAATAGGTTTAATAAAACAAAAATGTATATGTTTATTTAATTTATTTGAACGAACTGAATATTTGAATGAAAATGAATATACATACTTTATATGCACACAAGAAACATATGAATACAAAAGATACCAAAAAAGGTGCCACAAAAGGCCATAATTAATCAGATTCGTCCATACTACTATTTTCACTGTCGTCACTGCTATCATCACCTACATTAATAATTATATGTTCGTTTTCTATAATATTATCTATTTTCACATCTTTTTCATAATCTTCCCTTATTAATTTAACAGTTCTATTCACAACCTTTTCCCAGTCTCCTTTAGTCACATGTTCACAAGCTTCTTCTAATAATTTTAGCATTTTTTTTGTGGTAAATGGGGGTTCTGTATTGTGTCTTGCAGCATATCCCTTAATTTGAGCCCACACCAACTCAATCGCATTATACTCACAATGGTAAGGCGGTAACCGTATAACTCTGTGCCCATGTTCTAATGCTATTTCGTCAATGACGTATCGGATCTTGGTTGGTTTGTTTTCTTTTAAAAGACGTACTAATTCCGCTTTTAACATATTCATGTTTGCATCTACGCCATTTTTACGAAGCCATGCGACGATATCAGCTTTCTTTTGGGATTGGGCAGGTGGCTTGTCAATTTGCATCGAGTGGTATGGGGCGTTGTCCATAATTATAATAGATGGTTCAGGGAGGCTACACAACATTGAGGTAAACCATTCAGTAAACTTTTCTCCATTCATGTCTTCATGATAGTCTCCAGTGGTTTTTGACGCAAAAGCCATGAGAGAACCTTCGACAAACCCGTTGATGGTTCCGGCGTGACAAATTATAAGTCGCGATCCTTTTCCTACAGGAACTTTGGAAGTAGATGCTGCTGTGTCATCGTTCCAAGAACGGCCTACAGTATGGTTAGCATTAAGCCATGTTTCATCCAAGAACACAACATTTTGCCAATTTTTGATTTCTTTCACTTGCCGTAAAAAAGTATACCTTGCATCGCTATATCAAATCTTTCCATCAATATTTTGCGTTTGTTACATTTTTTGTATCGAAATCCAATGGTCTTCAAAATCTTCGTTAAAGAACTTTCCCCACCGAAGAATAATCCAGCTTCCTTCAGTGAATGCACCAACTTTTTTCTTGTTGGATACTCCTTCTGTAAATAGTAGCCGTAAACATGTCTTCGGATAGCATCGGCATCAAAGCTATCGATGCCTACGACTGGTTTTGCTCGTTTTCTCTTTTTTGGTGTGTGAAGTTTATTTTCTTCTGTGCCAGTCTCGCCATATTTTTTTTTAGTTATCCGTCTAACAGTTCGTTGTCCAATATTAAGCGCATCAGCTACGCGTTCAACCACTGACGTTATAGGTAAAATTGGCCCTCCATTTTGAGCTTCACGATCGAAATAGTTACGAAGGCGTATTACGAACTCACGTGTCTGACTAGAACAGTTCTCTGCGTACGTTCGGTCATATCGACGAAATCCACAACAAAGGGCTTGAACAGAGTCCAAATTAACGAGCAAGGGTCAACAGTAATGCAGTATCAATATTTGAAATCCAAAGCCAGGTCAAAACTATATCACAATCGCATTGCACTGACAGTTTATACTTTTCGAAGCAACGTCAATTCGAAACTGCTTTGTTTTGCATTGAGCATTGACGCGAGTTTGCCGGAGGTAGTAGTTGTGCTAGCCAGCGATCCTATGTGACGATCGTATTAGATTCCATTTTTAAAAATTTTCAATTTAGAAAACCAAATGCCGAGTTGTGGTATATATCATATAAAAATAAAAATTTTACCTTTTGTATGAAACAGCTGATATTTTTTTGCGATTTCAGAGGTTTGTCCACATAGTGAAAATTGTTCATATTCACAAGTACATTCACCCCTTAAATGGTGCAAACTGATTTTTCTACACTTGTATACATTTTAGAAATCAATTTAATAAATAAATTTTGAGTCCTAAACCTAAAACTACATTCGATAAATTTATGAATCTCTGCACATCACTATCGTCAATAAAGTAATACAATTATTTCCTTCAAAGTCGTTATCAATTAATACGGAACTTCATGAGCGGACAAACGTCAAACCGGCCATCATAGCGTGCCGCTAGTGTATATATAATTATTATCGTCACATATATTATGTAAGTTCAAATATTTTTATTTTCCAAGTGTCGTCGTCGCGTCGCGGGACCGCTAAAGTTTATAAAGTATTTTTCCAACAGCTAATTAATTATTACGAATTACATTTAGGTTTTAGTCCGCCAATTCGCATAGTCCGCCAATTCGCATTGGGCCAGCGTGGTGGACTATGGCCTATAACCCTTCTCTGAGAGGAGACCTGCGCTCAGTAGTGAGCCGTTGATTGGTTGCTGATGATGATGATGACATTTAGGTACGAGCGATCTTAAGTTTCATGCATATATAGTCTACGCTCTACGTAATGCCGCGCGCGACACGTGAGGGCAGACAACGTTGACAGTTGTGTCGATTTTGCGAATATTTCGGAGTAAATTCTTTGTTGCAATCTGCGACTACACCTGTTTTTCTCACTTAGCGGTCCCCCGACGTGACGACGACACTTGGAAAATAAAAATATTTGAACTTACATAATATATGTGACGATAATAATTATATATAGGTATAAAATATTATTTGTTAGTTTTTAGGGATTATTTTTTGTGTCGGGGGTTTTTAAAATTTTTAATTTTACTTTTATTTAGTCCTTTTTAAAGTAGGTATAAATATTAGGAAGGTATTTATAGTGATTTGTTAGCGCAGTGGTAATTGAGCCTAATTGATCCCATTTAATTACCCACCTTCGAAATCTAAACCTTACTCTAACATGTCATATTTAAAGTCATGGTTACCTTACCATGTTCTTTCAATATCATTGAAGTAATACGGTACCTTTCGAAACGATAGGACATATGGAAGGGAGTCAGATCCCCTCATCAACTATTAAAGAGCTGATGATCTTCAAAGGGCTGATCAGGTCATTGTTACCTTACCATGTACTTTCAATATCATTGAAGTAACAATGTACCAAATTTCGAATCGACAGGACATATGGAAGGGAGTCAGATCCCCTCATCAACTATTAAAGAGTTGATGATCTTCAAACGGCTGAACAGATTTTCATGAAACATGGTTAAGAACACTTGGGATAAAATTATCTATGACACAGAAAAAATTAAACGAAAATCGGTTCATCCGTTTGGCGGCTACGCTACCACAGACAGATACACAGATACACAGATACACAGACAGACACGTTAAACTTATAACACCCCTCTCTTTTTGCGTCGGGGGTTAAAAACAAGCAGTACAGGTGGTAGGTAAGGTGGCCAAAGTGGAAATAGCTAAGAATGCATTGTAAATTAAGTGCCACTTTTACAAAGAAACGTTTAACCGACGATTTTTGACGTTTTGGCTCAATACAAAAAAGTCACAACGTATTTACTCCTCGGGTTAAGTAGATAGATAGATACTTACCAATTCCATGCTACCAGTTAGCACACAATGTCGAAGCTCAAAACTATATCGCGATGCTCTTTGTGACATACATTATGTACCTACGTCTGAAACTAAAATCTGCAACACACTGGGGTAGTCTTCTTAAGTCCTATACTTCGGCCTCAGAAACGTATCACCTGACATATTACGAGTGTCTGACTCTTTGAATTCTAGCACGCGATGTGGTAAATGAATTTCATATTAATTATTAAAAACTCTATGGCGTGCTATTGCAGGTTTTAAAGTAGAGTGGTATTCATGATTTCGAATCTACTAGTTTTGTGAGCGACCTCTACGCCATTAAAATAGGTGTCTATTAAAATCCTGTAAGAATCCCGTATTGTATTACATGTTCTTCTTCAGCCAAACGTTGACATTGGTTGCATTGCATGTGACTTTAAGAATTAACAATCAAACAGGTACTTCTTCTCATCTGTCCGATTTCTCAAATAAGCTTGCATACAAACAACAATAGACAAATTCCACTTATTTTAAATTGTAAATTATGAAAAACAAGATGAAATTAAACATTGGTTTTCTTAATTCGGTATTTGAACAATTACGTCTTATTAATAAACAAATTACAAGAACAAAATACAACTGAGAATACAATATAAATTATAAGAACATAAATAATCTTAAGCATTACATAATTCCGTGAAGCTGAAAAACATAACGTAAGCTTGGTTTAAGTATTTCAAAAGCTTCCGTTTTTTAGTTTCGATATAAAATGACACATTGGTTGAATATGCTCGTACTAAGATGACGAAACTAGGTCACTCCAATCTCTTAAAAAAGAGACTGCTATTGATTTAATTTGCATCCCTGATAACGCTGACAGGCGAAAAACTATGGAAATGCGTCCTTCGTGCCGTAGTACATCAATGGGTAGCTGACAGGGACACGTTCTAATAGAAAATTTTCATATTCATAAGGACGTGGCGAATTAGCATATAAAACGAGCAACTTGACTCCCTCCACCGGGCCTGCTTTCAGTGCCCTGTTTTCTGCTGTGAATTCTTGTAAGAGGTCGATACGAATAATTTTAAGGTTTGCATAATTTTTTATCAGTTCCTTTTACTCTTAAAGAAACTTATTAGGTCTTAAGGTAATAATATAGATCCGACGGATTGGATCAAAATCATTCGGGATCGTCTAAAAATGATTGCATCAGTGCAGTGTGACGATCGCAATCACAGCTAATTGGCTGAATTTATGGCGTTTTTGCTGCGTCAATACATTTAACTACTAGCGAGAGAATAGGTACCTGCCAATCTGTGATGTCTACCTAGTTTCTGCCATGATTGGTAAGAAAGATGGTACATAAAATAATGGTGAATTTTCAAAAACTTTTTACGATCTCTCTGTAATTTATCACCCAAAGAATATTTGCAGCACATTCGGGCGTGTTTGCGAACAAACTTTTCTAGTTTATCCTTTGAAGATTCCAAGAAATATTACTAGTACCTTTGCTCTCAGTATATCAAACGCTGGAGAGGGTAACTTTGATTACTTTATTTATTCCAAAATACAGTTCTGTTATTTATTTTAAAAACTTTAATAAAATTTTAATAAAAAGGGTGATTTTTTCTTTAGATCATGCTTAGTTTTCTCTTAAGCTTTTCCTCTGAAGTAAATCACTTTCACTAGGAAAAATAGCCAAGTAGATGCTACCCAATTTTTGTCTTTATTGTATTAGTGCTTCTCGGTAGAAACAAAAAAGTTTAAAGTGTGTCGTGTAAAAATTAAAAAATGTAATTGAAAGATTCCCTTTTAAATTTTGTTATTTTAATATTATTTGTTTTATTGTGAAATATCGACTCATGTTTGATGTCGCATGAATGAAGCGTCTGATTCATCTCTCGTTTAGTTATTAGCTATAACTTGACTTTGTTACATAACGTCCATCTAATTGAGGATTTACAGTTGTTGATACAAAAAGTTTATATCTAGGTATATATTACATATAAAGAAAAATAAAAAGTCTAGAATAGAAATGCTGGAACAATATGGGTGCTCGGCTAGCTGCGGTCGCGGCAGCTGACGCTGGCACGCTCGACTTGAAATTGAAATGAATTGTTTGTGTAGCCGATTCACGCTAGTTTATGTGCGGTTTACCGGCTCCTCCTGCCTCCCACGTACCTACTTTGGGTATAGTGTAACCAAGTTTGCGTTAACTGTGTGCAAATCTGTCATTTAGTATGGACGGGAAAGAGACATAAGATGTTTATCCCTTTTCCGACAATGTTAGACTGGAACCACATCTGTGCGCATAGATTAAAAACTGTCATTTTTCATAAAGTCGTGTACGCATCAATTCGGCTTTTCGATACGTACACGACTCTGAAAAATGAAAGTTTTGTATGGACAAAATGCGAATCGATGCGCACAGATGTGGTTCCAACTTCCAGCCATAATTGACAGACAGTTTTGACAAGTTTAACTTGTAAAGCTATTGTACACGAAAGCTACTTAAATTGAAAGAAACAATTATTTTATTTAAAAATAAACCTTTTGTTCAGTCTTACTGATTTTTATCTTCTTTGTTTAAAACATCATACTGATGATATTAATATCTCTTCTCTGAGAAAAGACCTGCGCTCAGTAGTGAGCCGTTGATGAGTTGCTGATGATGACAATGATGCAAATATCTACACCATCTTTAAACTTATTGACAACGCTAAATATTATTATAATACATAATCTTATTATATCTCTAAATATTACTAGTGGTTCGCAACGAACTGAGACCTCGCGGTAACGGTGTCCCATAATTATTCATTCAATCGATACATGACGACCAAAAGTGACATTATTATTATGCCCATTTTCACCAAACATACCCAAAGCATCCCATAAGTAGGAGTCTCTTTACGTAGGTAGCCCCTAAATACAATCCTAAGTCCTAACATCCGTCCCAATGTCCTTTGAGGTGTCCCATACAGGTTCGTGATAACTGATAACGAAGTTGACAGAAAGCATCACCTAACTTAACATAATAGGTAGCCCGTAAAGGTTAGGGAACGTAGGAAAATGTGCAAATAATGGCACAATTTTCAGATCTATCTGTTTAGATTAGAGATTGTATAGAAAATAATTATTAGTACCAATGTTTCAGATAAAGAGAGCGAACTGTATTTAAACAGGAACTTGCCAATATTATGGGAACGGCCAGCGACGTGATATTTAGCTGAGCTGCGGTACAGCGCGGCGGTTCGCAGCTGCAGCTCGTTCCGGCATCCTCGACTCCAAATTGAAATGAATTGTTTGCGCAGTCAACGCTGGTTTATGTGCGGTTTGCTCTCACCCGCTGAAATTGGATCTTCGATGTGATGTCTTTTACCGTTGCTCGCGTAGGTACTCAAACAACATCGCTTATTTCTCTTTGTGGAGCTCTTAGATGTCTCTCTCGAGTTTGTTTATTTTCCTTATAGGAAGTTATGCTTAATTTAATATTCATCGATAAATTTTCATTTAATTTTGAAGTTTTATCAAATATTCGCCTAAGCAATATTGTATACCTCTTTCTTAATAAAATATCTAATAAAAAAGGAAGAGAGCATAATATTATCTATATTCAAATATTTTATTTTCTTTAATAAAAATATAAAAAAAATCACTCAGGTTCCAATAAATGTTGTTGAAGCAGTTTTAACAGTCTTGGTCCATTTAAAAGTACACCACCTTTACGTATAAAAGGGCAAAAGACTGATATTGATTGCGGTCAGCGGAACCTTTCGTATCGTGTTTCTATTGCTAATAGCCTTCCTGCCATTAGAGTCCCAACGCCCCTTCATTAATGTATTTTTGATACATAAAACCAACAAAATTACTAGAAAATAATACCTTATGTTGTTACCATCCATTTATTTCAACTGTGGAAAAACAGACACCTAAATCTGAATTCCATTTTATTTTTCACCTTCACTTTCGTCGTAACATTTCACTCTAGAATCTATAAAGTTGTATCGGTCATCATACGACTTTGGGGCATGTTATGCGCCTCACGAACACTATTTATTTATTATTTTAGGTTTACTAGCGATTTTACATTAGTAAATATTTTAAAGGTAAGGTGAGTATGTAAAATCATTTTAAAGTAAACACAACATGCACAAAAATTCCGTATCTATAACATTGTTAAAAAAAAAAAGACATTTTTACTATAATAAAAAGACAGTTTTACTATAATAAAAATTCCATAAATACATACTTTATAATACTTTACTTTATACATTGTAATATTAATAATAACATCCGATTCTTATACTCATACTGTACCTCTCCTGCAATCATGACTGGTGCTTTCAAAGAACTACCTACAGCAGAGTTTGGTCAGACCATCGACGATCTTCCGATTTTATTGGAACAGAGTTCCTTATCGCACGGTACGGACTTGGCGGATGGGGCATAGGCGAAAAAAGTGTAAGAATTTTCCGTCACGTACGTCACGTCCGCCCTTTCTATTGTGTAGACATGTAGCGAGAGATGGCGTTGATTCTAAAAGGTAATGTATTTTATTAAAAGGAACTTCATTCCAAGTTCCAACCCGAGTGTTTCACGACACTCACGCATATTTTATAATATTTATCATCATTCATCATCATTCATCATCACTGAGAACTTGACGTCTATAATAGACGATTTAAACATTGTCTAGAAGGCATTTTCTCCTATAACTATAGAAACCAATCCTTGAGTTGCAATAAAGTCAACATTTGCTTCAGCAAAAGGCTCTGGTTGTTCTCTTGTTTTTACATTCATTATGTGTATATCTATTTGAAATCAACTATCCCTTCTTTTCATGAGCCCTATCACTTTCGCGACTAAATTTTTCCGTGATAACTGATTGCTTTTTTTTTAAATCATGAGGTAGAAATGTGATAACACTATTAAAGGCCAAATGGAACAAGGAAATGAAACAGTATCTAGTCTAATGCTTGCGGTTTTTCAAAGCATTACGTCGCAGTATCACAATTCACAACCCATGATTCTTGTACTTGGCTATCGAGATGGAATCGATGAAATATGTATTTTATATATTGGTCTCGGAGACTGCACGCGCGCTGGTCGTGTGAAAAATCTTATTGCCCAAGTACAATGCTCCTCGTGACTCCAGATGCGATGCTGTGTATAGATTATGCTCTAACATAACTTCCAAGATATTTATTACATCGATACGGAAACGGTTTATCGAAGTCTAAAGCCCACCTA
Source organism: Oeneis ivallda (assembly GCA_029955525.1). Lineage (NCBI taxonomy): Eukaryota > Metazoa > Arthropoda > Insecta > Lepidoptera > Nymphalidae > Oeneis > Oeneis ivallda. The sequence goes on along the minus strand of JARPMR010000012.1, from coordinate 18,617,596 downwards.
AATAAATCATTATTATGTTAGTTTGTAACTTTTAACGGCAAATCGCAATTCGCAATCTGTGATATTTTTAACCCCCGACGCAAAAAGAGAGGGGTGTTATAAGTTTAACGTGTCTGTGTATCTGTGTATCTGTGTATCTGTCTGTGGTAGCGTAGCCGCCAAACGGATGAACCGATTTTCGTTTAGTTTTTTTTGTGTCATAGATAATTTTATCCCGAGTGTTCTTAGCCATGTTTCATGAAAATCTGTTCAGCCGTTTGAAGATTATCAGCTCTTTTCTAGTTGATTAGGGGATCTGACTAACTTCCTTATGTCCGATCGATTCGAAATTTGGTACCGTGTTACTTCAATGACATTGAAAGTATATGGTAAGGCAACCATGACCTGATCAGCCGTTTGAAGATCATCAACTCTTTAATAGTTGATGAGGGGATCTGACTACCTTCCATATGTCCTGTCGATTCGAAATTTGGTACCTTGTTACTTCAATGATATTGAAAGTATATGGTAAGGTAACCATGACCTGATCAGCCCTTTGAACATCATCAGCTCTTTAATAGTTGATGAGGGGATCTGACTACCTTCCATATGTCCTATCGATTCGAAATTTGGTACCGTGTTACTTCAATGATATTGAAAGTATATGGTAAGGTAACCATGACCTGATCAGCCGTTTGAAGATCATCAGCTCTTTAATAGTTGATAAGGTGATCTGACTACCTTCCATATGTCCTATCGATTCGAAAGGTACCGTATTACTTCAGTGATATTGAAAGAACATGGTAAGGTAACCATGACTTTAAATATGACATGTTAGAGTAAGGTTTAGATTTCGAAGGTGGGTAATTAAATGGGATCAATTAGGCTAAATTACCACTGCGATAACAAATCACTATAAATACCTTCCTAATATTTATACCTACTTTAAAAAGGACTAAATAAAAGTAAAATTAAAAATTTTAAAAACCCCCCGACACAAAAAATAATCTCTAAAAACTAACAAATAATATTTTATACCTATATATAATTATTATCGTCACATATATTATGTAAGTTCAAATATTTTTATTTTCCAAGTGCCGTCGTCACGTCGGGGGACCGCTAAGTGAGAAAAACAGGTGTAGTCGCAGATTGCAACAAAACAATTTACTCCGAAAAATTCGCAAAATCGACACAACAGTCAACGTCGTCTGCCCTCACGTGTCGCGCGCGGCATTACGTAGAGCGTAGACTATACATGCATGAAACTTAAGATCGCTCGTACCTAAATGTAATTCGTAATAATTAATTAGGTGTTGGAAAAATACTTTATAAACTTTAGCGGTCCCGCGACGCGACGACGACACTTGGAAAATAAAAATATTTGAACTTACATAATATATGTGACGATAATAATTATATATAGGTATAAAATATTATTTGTTAGTTGTAGAGATTATTTTTTGTGTCGGGGGGTTTTTAAAATTTTTAATTTTACTTTTATTACATATAAGTATCTATTACTTGTGAATTCACGTCATTCACAGTAATAGGCTAGCCCGCTTAGTTTTGGAGGGCAAAACTTTTATCCAGAATCCATAGCATTTAGCTGAATTTTTTCCGGGATAAAATGAAGCCTAAAGAGGATAAGATAAAATGGATGTTACTATCCAAGTCCTCGACTAAACCCATGCAAAAAATCACGTTGATCCGTGGCTCTGTTGCTGCGTGATTGAAGGACAAATCAACAAACAAACACATTTTCGCATTTATAATATTAGCAAGGAAAGGTTTTTTTCTAAGCGAAGCGAAGATATCAATTCACTCAGTGAAAACGGTCTGATTTAGTAAAATCAGGATGAGTAAATCCTAGGTCTAGGAAGCGATATCCACAAGTCTGTGCCCCAATTTCAAAAAATTCTGTTGGTGGTCCAAATGATGACATGGTAGTGTTAACACAATTTGCAAGTTTAAAGTGAATAAACACAGTACTTATGTAATTGCATGCAAAGAGGGTACTGCTCGCAGGTCTGAGTGGAATGGCAGCACTGCGAGAGGTCGTTCATCGACGCTGACTGGATAATGTACGTGCCAAATGCTAACTTTGCTAATTGGAACCGAAACGATGGTCCTAGCTGTTTCACGACATGCTTACCTTTACAACTCTTCCATCGTGTGATTTAAAGATTATTCACTGAAAAAACCTTTATTATTGGTTCTTATTCTTACACTTTCTTCTCCTACTAAAGGGACAGGGATGACTACATCTTTAGATTTTCTCGGAATAGTTAGATAGTTTAATACCTATAAGATGTAGTTCACTTTATTTTTATAAGATTTATTTAGATTATTTATTTAAGTAATCTTTAATAATATAAATGTGAAAGTTTGTATGTTGGTTTGTCCTTCAATCACACAGCAGTGGAGCAGCTGCTCGACATAATTGTTTGCATAGGCATGTTAGAGAACTTGGAGAGTTACGTAGGCTTTTATCCCGGAATGACAGAGGGTTCCCGCTGGGTTTTTAAGAACCTGGCTCCACGCAGATAAATTAGCGGATAATAATATATTGTATTAATAGTAGTAGATATAGTATGGATTCGGGGATAAGGTGTTAACAAAGTATAGATATAAATTCTTCATATATGTTTGTGATTCCGTTAGTCTGGAAAACACAATACTTTGGCAATATTCTACGGACACGCCTTTCATTGCACTGAAACTTTTCGCCGCTTAGTTTCTTTTATATTTTCTATTCTTTTGTCTTCGAACCGCAGTATTTCTCTCTTAAAGCAAACGTCTCGAACCCACACATGAACATGCTTTTGTAATATTATTTTAAGTAGGTATAAAGAAAACTTTGTGCCTTGTCTAGCTTTAATCTTTTAAAATTAAAGGCATTCGACTCAATTCGTTAAATCTTTTTTATATGAATGTATTAAAGAAAGTTTTTTTTAGTAAAATCCACACTCAATTAAATATTATTTAGTTTAATGCATTATCATTGCATGTTTGATGAGTTGATAAAAATTATAAGACCTCTTAACAGCTTCACCCATGTCCCACAGTTTTAATTAAAATGTTACGTGCGGAAAATAAACGAAATAAAATTAAACAGTGACATAATTTTAAACAAATGAAAACGCGAACAATGCATCCCGGTTAGCGTTAAAAATGCGCAAGTGGGCTCTAATTTCGGTCAAAGCATGCCCAGTTTTTGTCCCTCTTGTCGTACTTAGGTATGGCGGAGTTATTGCGTTGTTTGTTGGAAGCTGGCCGAGAGTTTAATCTACCCGCATTGTTTTTGTTTGACTTTGTGTTTATATTAGTCCACTGCACATTGCTTTATTAGGCTCTAAATAGAAATACAAATATTAGTTCTAACATTTGGCCTGAACTATAATTAAAAGATTAGCCAATTATAATTGCTCTATCATATATTTTAGTGTCGTTTTCTCAACCGATAGACGTTTACTGCTGGTCATAGGACTCTTGCAAATATCACCATAGAACATTTTCTTGCGCGACTTTTTTTCGCATGTAATGTGAACTAGAACTATTTCTTATTGTGTATTCAAGATATTATCACCATCACCGCAACCTTCATTATCATCATCATCAGAAACTCATCAACTGCTCAATACTGAGCGCAGGACTTAGAAAAAGATTAATAAAGGCTGCATAGTCGACCACGCTGGCCCAATTCAAATTGGCTGAAATCCATTTAAGTAACTTTAAAACGGTTGAGTATGATGTTAACTCCTGACAAATAACTCTTTCATTTGGTGTTCCAAATTAAACTTCAGAAAGCATGTCGGAACTATGTAAGTAACAAATTCGTTTGAACTCTAAAATTTATATGTGCACGGGCGAGGAGATTCAACCGATTTGAAATGAAATTGACAATCGTTTAGAAACTTCTACCTATTTCGTATTCTCAAAGGGCGATTTCTTTGAGGTTAGTCAGTAGGGGGCGCCGAGCGTTGCGGTGCATCGCAGTCTTGCTCCGAAGACCCGATATTACGGAGAGAATATTACTATAATATCTGAATGTGCATCCTGCATACATAGCGCGCTTCGTCGCGTTCGGTGAATCCCCAAAGCTTCTTGTTAAAGTTTATTCAACTTCTTCTGATAGCAGGAAATGATATTCTTTAGCTTTACAATCTATACAACTATAAAAATAAATATATAAAAAAAATTTAAGTGTGTCCTGTGATTTCTCTTATTAAGCTCATAATTTTATATGAACCCAAGCTTTTGTTATTTTGTCTGCCCGTCTGTTGGAATGCACTAATCTTCGGAAGGACCAAAGACTTCGTGCGATTTTGATGGGACTTTCACAGGCAGGCAGGGGTGTCCAAAGGTTTTTTCACATTTTTAAAAGACTTCGAAAAAAGGAAGTAAAGGAGGTGTGTGTTTACTATGTATGGGTATTGGGTACTTGTAATCTCGCTTTATAAAAGAATGCCAAAGTATAATTACTCCGATTATATGATGCAAAATTCAGTATGAAACTAAAACTACGGCACATTACCTAATAAAAGAGCCAAAGGAGAGAGTCGCTTCAGTGTTTGGACGAAAGAACCTGCCTATCATAACGTTGTTGCAATAACATAGACGCTAAGGTAAACGACATAATATTGAACATCATCATCATCATCATTAGCAGCCCATCAACGGCTCACTCCTGAGCGCAGCGTCTCCTCTCAGAGAAGGGTTATAGGCCGTAGTCCGTCAATGCGAATTGACGGACTTCACACATTCCAGAATATTATGAAGAACTCTCAGACGTGCAGGTTTCCTCACAATGTTTTCCTTCACCGTTGAAGCAAGTGATATTTAATTGCTTAAACGCACTTGACTCCGAAAAGTCAGAGGTGCGTACCCGGGATCGAACCTGCGACCCCCCGAATAGGAGACCGCAGTCCTTACTACTAGGCTATCACTGCTTACACAACGTAATAAACTCGCCGTCATATTTAGCGGAACATAAAAAAAAGGTTTGATATCAGTATCATATAAGGTTGCTGGCTGGTTTATACGTCATTTAATTTAAAAAGAAATATTTTCAAACTAAGAAAACAACTGAACATCACATTTTATGCAATTGTTTTAATTTTATTCAAATACACTTTATCTGGAGCGAACTTCGAGTATTTCTTCCTTCTGAGTTTGATTTAAAATTTCATTGAAATACTGTTTTTTGTTAGTTTTTTTTTAATCGCGTATCTTTCTGGAGTTGATGACTGAATTATGCCTGACTTAGCCCCAACGGAGATTGCCAGGGCACTCGAAATGCGAAGAAATGGTCAAACCTACAGAGTGATATCCAGAGATCTTCGTCGACCAGTTTCAACGATCCATCGCAGTATCCAACGGTTCAGGGAGACCGGTACTTATGTGAGAAGAGCAGGACAAGGCAGAAAAAGACGCACTTCGAGTAGGGATGATCGTTTCATTCGGCTTCGTGTACGTAGGAACCCCCGTTTGACGGCCGTCTAAGCCCGACATGAGTTAGAAGCAGTGCGGGGTGTAACCGTAAGTGAGCGTACGGTACGAAGAAGGCTCGAAGAAGCTGGTTTGGGTTCATTTGTGCCCGCCAAGGCTCCAAGGCTCGAGGTAAATCATCGTAGAAACAGGTTAACTTTTGCTCAGGAACATCGACTTTGGAACGCGGACCAATGGAGTAAGGTATTGTTTAGTGATGAGTGCAGAATTCTCTTAAATCAAATTGACGGCAGGCAAAGAATATACAGACGCAAAGGAGAACGATACATTCAGACAAATTTTGAAACTACAGTTGCATACGGTGGTGGATCAATAATGGTTTGGGCGGGCATTTGTTTGGGAGCTCGCACAGACTTGGTAGTGATTGACAGAGGGAGTCTGACTGCAGACCGCTATATCAGAGAAGTTTTAGAAGAAAATGTCGTACCGTTTGCCCCATATATCGGTGACGATTTTGTTTTTATGCAGGATAATGCTCGGCCGCATACCGCTCGGGTAACTCAAGCTTATCTTAATGATATGAATATCACTGTTATGGAGTGGCCGGCGAGATCACCGGATATGAACCCAATAGAGCACGTTTGGGACTTGCTGAAAAGAAAAGTTAAGTCCAGAATTCCAGCTCCAGCCAACGTGGGAGAACTGCGAATCGCCGTAGTTGAGGAATGGCGGAGACTATCCCAGGAGACCATCGATAACATCATTCTCAGTATGCCTAGACGGGTAGAAACTTTAATAAGAGCACGTGGAGGAAATACGCGATATTAATCACCATTTTTCTAATTTAATTAATTGTTATTTTAATATTAAATTTCACTTTTCCCGGTTACATGAAAAGTTCAAAAATGTACAATTTTTCAAAAAATAGCCTTTACTCGCAAAATCTGTTCTTAATGTGATCTCATTTTAAGTAAAACAAATGAAACTTTAAATAACAAAAGAAGTGTAGTAAGTAGATTTTAAAATAAAACCATATTTTTTTGATTATGGACCTTTTTTTTATGTTCCGCTAAATATGCCGGCGAGTTTATATTGAATATTCAACGTTATTGCTGAAATAACTAATACAGACGTTTTCCGCAAATGTTTACACCCGGAGCGTTTTATAATGGCGACAACGTCGCTTTGCCGGGAACCGCGTGACCCCGGACATGGAAGAGGCGGGCTGTGGATCAAAAGAGGGCTGTGACATATGCTACTCTTTTTTAAACCTTGATTTTATACACGTAGCTGTAACATTTTTACCTAAAGAAAAAGAGTAGGTAGATGAACGTTTTTTTTTTTTAAATCGTGCGGGAACCATTTGTTTTCCCGGTATAAAAAAGTAGCGTACGTCACTCCGTTTCTTTAGCTATAGCAAAGTACACCAGCTGTAATTAATATCCAAGCAAAAAATCGAGTCAATCTGTTGATGCGTTGCTGCATAACTATGAGTGATAGGCAAACACAATTAATTTGCTTTTGCATTGGGATAGAAGCAGGCGTTATTTTACTGAATTCCTTAATACACAAGTAAAAAGAAAATATGTCTAAAAAGTGCCGCTCGCGCTGTACATTGCCGCTCTTCTAGAAGTAGAGCAAGTATAGGAACTACGAAACGCTAACACGCAACCCTCTCTCGTACACTCTACAGTCTACGTCGTCTTCGTCTTTTCACTCCGACACCGGAGCATCTTCAGGAAATGTTGACTCCACAGTGCACAATTGCAAAGTTACAAACGACGAAAATGGAGGAGGTTCTCAATTACTGAAGTGAAAACATTTTTGAAGTGAAAACTTCTTTAGGCACGTTGAGCACTTTTTTGGGTGGGCAAAAAACATGGATTTCGCGAAATCGTCACCGCCACCATCGTCACCTGGAGATTTCAATAAGCGTTCAACATTTTACAGGTTCTCACTTCTCAGGGAACCTTGTTTAATGTATGATGTCGCAGGTTCGAATCTTCGAGTTCGAAACGTGACAGCGCGATTATTTAATTTATTTTTATATTTATTTTATATATTTTGTTTTTATTTATTAGCAAATCTAGTTTTAAATTCTATCGGCAGTCCCTATGACTGCCAATTTTTTTTGTTAGTATGAATTTTGGTTTCTTAACAATTGATTACATTCATCCAGTAGGTAGTAAGTTACTTGTGGTATCTTTCACAATGGAATCTTTTTATGAAAGTTCATCTTGAGAAGATCGTATAAAAAAGTTTAAGATAAAAATTGTTAGAGTGTACGAGTATGTACTATGTGGACAGAATGATTCTGCGCGTGACGAGGCTCTATTCCGCCTTTTTCATGTCGGAGGCTCTCAGCTCTCCGCTCTTCTCAGTCCCATTGAACATCGTTAGTGTTAGTAAGAACTTTTCGTGAAGATAAATCTTTCCACTTTTTTCGTTTTAGTCTAGGTGATCAATTTCAGTGTAAGAGTTTCGCTGCGTAAGCACTTTAGGTAAAAGCTTGTTTCTGGTAACAAAGCTGTTAAAGAAATAAAATTGCTGTCTAATTGATTTTTTCGCTTTGTATGGGTATAGATATACCATCGTGGACTTGTGGAGTATCGTTGAGTATATTCAACGATACTTTTTTAAACAAGACACTAAATTGTTTTGTTTAATTGTACTTCAAAAGTTAACGATGGGGGGTCAGTCATATCCCGTAGAAACAAGACAATATCAACATTAAATCTATACTTATAAAAGGTTTGTTATCTATAATTTAATTTAAGAAATATAGACCTTCTTTCTATTCGAATTGTCTTATACAGAAATCCAATTAAGGGTACTAAACAATAATGTCAGTTAAATATATGAAGGTAGAACAATTTATTATTTAACCTTTTTCAGTTGTCAGGCTTGGGTAACTTGTAAAAGGCACTGAATGGAAAATCAATGTTCGAAAGGACGGCCATTAATTGTTTGAAGAGAACCAATTGTTTGTTAAAGGAGAAGTTGGGCAAGCTGAATTGACTTCATTAGTCAAGTGATCGAAACAAAGACATAGAAACAAAATAAATAAATTACTTACTATCATAAAAGTCGACTCATAACTCTCAACGCAAAAGTTTAAATTTCGAATATAGGTAAATTAAATATAAGCAGTGCTTGCCTAGAGGTTAGGACTGCGATCTCCTATACTGGGGATCGCTAGTTCGATTCCGGCCATGCAACTCTTGACTTTTCGAAGCTATTTGCGTTTTAACAATTAAATATCACATACACACCAAAGTGTTCTTCCATAATATTCTCAAAGGTGTGAAGTCTGCCAATTTTGATTGGGCTAGCGTGGGAGACTATGGTTTATAATCTACCTGAGACGTGACCTGCGCTTAGTAGTGAGCCGTTGATTAGTTACCGATCATGATGATAAATTAAGTATGACAAGGAATAAAAGGAAGAGTCTGTCAACTCGGTCCATATATTTTGTTCTGAATAGTAACTGTGTAGTGTTGGAGTAACCAGAAATATAGAACCTTGGTAAAACCGTAAAATTGTAGAAAAACTTACTGAGTCCGTAGTTCACGATCTTCGAAATGCAGCGGCTCTTCAAAGGCTTTAGATGCGGGTTTTACCTTAAGCCGAAAGTCTTAAGCCTTAAATCCGTCAGCTTAGCTTGGAATGAAAGTTTATTCTAGAGATATAGCCTAGAGGTAACGCCTAGACTAGACTTGTGTAAATTATTACTCGTAAGTATGTATCTCGACGACTAACTTTATCATAATGTAGATATCTATATCTATTAAAATCTTGTGAATTTCTGTTATTACAAGCTTTTATTTAACTTGCAATGTTTGTTTGGGTCAAATCTTGCAAGATGAATTAGACCCACTTCCCGGTTTCTGATCGAGCTGAAATTTTGCATGTATGTGTAAATCGGATGACAATACAGTATTATCGTGACATGGAGCTGATCTGATGATGGAGACGGAAGATGGCTATCGGAACTCTGTAATAAAACGACGTAACCCCATCGAGTTTGGGCTCGTTTGATTCGTCATAAGAAGTACTCTGATCCTAGATGATATCCAGAGTCTAATGATGTAGCTACTAAAAGCTTGCATTTAAAAATAAAATTTTTAATTTACAATTGTTTTACTGGAACATTTACTAATATTAATCATCATCTCAAGTCTCAAACGATAGCCTTCTATTACTGGACAATGGACATAGGTCTCTTAAAAGGATAAGGAGCTTTAACTGAGTACTTGTCGTTGGTGAAAAGTAAACTATAACCCTAAACTCAGTTAAGCGCGTAAACTGAGTTTAGCGTGAACTAATCGCGTTTAGTTTGGTCGGTGAAATCGGCCCTTAAGACCGATTTACACTTCAATAAGTACATATCGGGCTTTAGGGATCTCGTGGAAATTTTAAAAATCTAACTCTACGCAGATGAAGTCTCGGGCTTAAGCTAGTCTACACCTTTTTTATTTTATCTATGTCTACACTAATATTATAATTATAAAGGGGAAAGATTTGTATGTTGGTATTGAATATTCTCCGAAACTACTGGAACGATTTGAAAAATTCTTTCCCTATTAGAATCCTGCATTATCCCTGGTGAACATAGGCGATAGAATATTTTCAAAAAGTTAGGGATCAGTATGAAAACTTCGATAATGTAACCCAAGCCAAGGTGTGAAAAAAAATACTATGTTACTAATAAACTTAAATCTGAAAGTGTGTTTGTTTGTTGGTTTGTCCTTCAATCACGCTGCAACGGATCTACGGACTGACGTGATTTTTTGCATGGGTATAGTTTAGGACCTGGAGAGAGACATACGCTACTTTTTATATTAAATCAAAGAGTTCCCGATGGATTTTAAAAACTAAATCCACGCGGACGAAGTCGCGAGCATCAGCTAGTAAATAAATAAATAGGTCAGGGTGTATGCTTTGGATGATGCCCTCTAGCAGCTTGTTTTTATTTTACTTAGCATAATCTCGGAAATTATGCATTCACTCGACAATGCTTTGTTTTGCCGATTAGACAGGTACAATTATACAAAACACTTTTACAAATTGCCTGCCGAGCTCTTGAATAACTACGTCAATATTTATTTAAATGAATTTAAAGACTTACCTTCCAAAATTAAGTCTATTTAATAACTAGCTTTTGCCCACGTTAAGGTCATGATTTTTCATACCCTTATTTTACCCCCCAGCGCAGTGCTGGCAGACCCCCCACTAGGTGGACCGACCGTGAGCCGCTGGATTCAGGCGGCGCAAGATGGAAGTCCATGCAAGAGACTTATGTCCAACGGTGAACGTCTGTCGGTTGACAAGAAGAAGAATTATTATATTAAGTACTAGCTGATGCCCGCGACTTCGTCCGCGTGGATTCAGTTTTTAAAATCCCGAGGGTACTCTTTGATTTTCCGGGATGCTTTACACTCTACAGGTTCTCAACTATACCTATCCAAAAAAATCACGTCAATCCGTAGGTTTTTTGCAGCGTGATTGACGGACAAACCAACAAAGACAAAATAACGTTTAGCTGTCATTTACGTTTTGTTATTCCACTGTCATTTGCGTTTTGTTATTCCATATCAGATGCGTTTTTGTTATACCACGTTTTATAGTGACTTGACGGAAACGCGGTCGAACGGGATAAAAAGTATCCTATGTCCGTCTCCTGGTTCTAAGCTACCTCTCCACCAATTTTCAGCCAAATCGGTTTATCCGTTCTTGAGTTATAAATAGTGTAACTAACACCACTTTCTTTTATATATATAGATTAGTAATAGTGTCCACTTGGGATTAGGTTTTTAAAATCCCGCGGGAACGCTCTGTTTATCCGGGATAAAAGTTAGACTATATCACTCTCCAAATCCTCAACTATCTTACTCCATGCAAAAAATCACGTCAATCCGTTGCTCCGTTGCTACGTGATTGAAAGACTAACCAACAAACACACTTGCATTTATACATTAGAAAGATTATACAAACACACACGAAGATAAAAAATAAAGGACAAAATAACTGTCAAAGTTATTCCTACAATACGTCACATAAAAAAATACGTATCGACAAAACACTTAAACATTGCACGCTTTATTTCGAATTAAAAGCAGTTTCGTATGCGCTTGCAGATAATGAATTGATATATCGTTGCCAATATACTCGCACGCCCCATATACATTCATTGAACACAGTCGCGTTTACGGAAACTAGGTAGTTTGCGATGCACGCCTACACCAACTTCCGTCCCGCGTTAACAAATAGAGGGCGCTGTTGTAGGCCTGATAGGCGGGCGTTTCATTGCGTTTAGGGCGTCTGCACACGAGGCCGTTTAACGTTTATCGATGCACAAGATAAACAGTATGAGAAGTGTAGTTTCAATAGTGAAGATGGTTTCAAGCTACGTATCTAAAATTATGCAAACCAGGAAAGCCTCTTACAGCATCAAAATTGAATAGTGACGTTGTCAGTGTATTTTGTCGAACATTACATGATGTTTCTTCAAGAAGAGATAGATTCTACCCATGACAGCTTAAACGTGACGTCTCGGACCGTAGTTCCGGCGCGCGGCGTGATCACATGCATCACGAAATATTGACAGCTTTCGAACTAAAAGATTCATCGTACTCGTGAAATCCATAATAATTTAAAATTAAATAAAATTTATGGCATTAAACCACCAACTAGTGTAGGAGCTATGTGACATAACTGCAACTTTGGACCACCAAGTGCGCAGCCTGCAAGTGGCCTGTCGCAAGTATACGTATAATTATTACTAGTGCTATTCGTATTCATAGTAATGAAAGTGTTAACTTTGAGATTTTTTAGAGAATAAAAGCATTTAAATAATATTCCCAACACGTCAGCCTACGCGCAAAAACCGCGCTATATGTAAGCGTCCTTACATGCACCGTTTATAAATTCAAATGAGTGTTCAGTAGGCGCTTCACGTATTAGAAACAGCTTGAATAGAGCCACTATGGGAGTGAAACGCTTAATGGAACGATAAAGAGAAATATAAATTGCCATTCGCACGTACGTTACTGAAAACACTGCACACATTGTTGGTGTCTACGGCTTAAGTTTCATTCATTAAAACCTGTTTAATTACTACATTCCTAGCTTCTATTGCATAACTAGTCTACTTGTTCCCTTACTCAATGTCTTACTTACATACCTATAATGTGTCTCTTTCGAATAGCTATTCGTATTTATTAATTATCAAAAGATATCTACAAATGTAGCTGATGCCCGCAACTTCGTCCGCGTGGATTTAGTTTCCCAAGATCCTGTGGGAACTATTTGAATTTCCGGGATAAAAAGTCTATGGTCTGTCATTCTCCAGGTCTTCAATTATGAGTAGGTACTTCATGCAAAAATCACGTCGATACCCGTAGCTCTGTTGCGAGGTGATTGAAGAACAAACTAACAAACAAACAGGATTTCGGATTTATAATATTAGTACTTAAGGACTATTAAGGTTCGAAATGATTCTTTGATGCCCTCAGTTATGTATTTTTATAATTATTATGTACGTACTTCTGAATAACCGAACGATTCCCGAATCGAAAGATAATTACCTCGCAAATCACTATAAACGTTCAATAAAGAAGAAACTATCGTGCTATTATAACGAGTTATGATGGTAGTACTGGAAACTATTTATCCAAGTAATAATGAACTTTTCTCGCTAATATCGTGAAAGGATAAGGAGACTTATGTCTTATCCCTACACTTATCCAATACTCTTTCATAAAACATAGAGCGGTGAGCAAGTTTCAGATACGATCTCAGTTCTCAACCCACTGCTGAGTACGTCTGTCTCATTGTCTTTAAGCCATAGTCCATCATGCTGGCCAAGTGCGGATTGGTAGACTTCACACACCTTTGAGAACATTATGGAGAATTATCTAGGCATGCAGGTTTTCCCTACAATGTTTTCCTTCAGCGCGTTTTCGCGTGATGCGCGACAGAGAGACAAAAAATTTAAAATACAATTAATTGTTTTGGGCGCTCAGTATCGTTAATAAAGCGTCCTCCAATTAGATAAATCTATACTTACAAAACATTTTATGTGTTTCCCATTTGTATCTGTTGTACAAATAAATGGGTAAGTAAATGCGTGGGAAGTTTCGACCACTGGTTACTAACCAACTACTAAACCAATTTTCTACCAAAAATTTGAAAACAACTTGAAAACAACGACAAACAATACAAATCCTGTCCATGACACTGATTCACTATTACACACAAATCGTATCTCAGTAAAAGGTTATTCAATACAAATAGGATATGACGCGCGGAGTCGTTACTGCATTTTATCGTGCAGTGCTGTAGCTAGTGCAAAAACGCCGCTGCAATTTGTGACGTCAACTTTAACGTCAACAATATGGGGCAATGTGGATTTATGTAATAGTATTACTTCCATGGCTAACTCAGAGCAACTGACAAGATGTGATTACTGATATAGCTTTCATAAAGTATACTTGTGTAGGTAGCTAGATAGCTAACACTGAATCTGAGGTTCTGTGGAAGATATAAACTCGTTGCAAGCTCAGCAGCTAATCTAAAAGAAATTTCTTCTTTCACTATCAATCTTTCGAGGGTCTTACAAATCGGTTTTAATATAAGTCCAATTTATCTTTTAGCCTTCCTTTTTGCCCTCGTCAAATTAAGCCTCTAGCGAAAAATCCTGACACCTGCGAGTGTCTATAGCTCGTCTTAAGTTGACAATTCGTTAAGTTTTCTACTTTAGGTATATGTATGTATATGTAGTTACTTTTTTAAGGTTCCGTAGCAATTATTTTATGATGTAAACTAGATACGTATATATACTACTACTATGTATATAGGCCCGTTTTTAATCATTACTCGTCAGCCTTACTTATTAGCTGAAATCGCAAAAGCACTTAATATTCTCATACTTAGTACCTATCAAAAAGGTCCCTTCTAAGTACGCATATTGTGACGGGCAATTAAGGAATTCTTGGGCTTTCCAACATGTACTCCACAGTGGCACTCCTATAGGTAGGTTTACATCTGCTAAACTTCGGGCACGAAAAACATTTTTAACAAAATCTGCTAAATATTTTGAATGCTTTACAGCAGAAGGCGCGGCAGGTCCGGACGCGACGTCAACCTGATTATGACAAATGGCCGGCGTTGCTTCTATTCCATCAAAATGTTTATTCGAATACGCCCCTGGGACTGGCGAATCTACACAAATTTGATTTGCATTGTCTGCGTCGTAATACACGAACGGAACCGCGGAAATTCTTATTTGTCGGATGGGTTTTTATCATTCTATTGTTCAAAGATTATGCCGAGAAAAATGAAACATAATATAATATAGTCGGTTTTTTTGTTGACGTATTGTTCATCAAGTCCATGTACCTACTTAAATCTTAATTCAACCTTTGTTTTAATATTTTACTTATTTGCTGCAACGATGTTTTATCTCAAAAAAATAATAGGGATTAAGTTACTAGAGTAATGTAGGAAAAATCGCCATTTTATGCAAACTACATTAGTTGAAAGGTAAACTTTACTATAAAATCGAAAACTAAGATTTTAAAAATTAGAAGCCTTTCGATAAACACGATTTGAGATTAAACAGTGTTGCAACCTAACAACCATTTTTCTGATTTTTTTAATTCGACCAATTGATAAATTCGTTAGATTGTATTTCCCAGGTTTCATTATTTCCTATTATCTACTCTGAACTCTTCCATTTACAGGCTTCCTATCTTTTCCACGGTTCATGTTGCCCGTGTGACGTTTCATTTGGGGAATAGTGGTCTTACGAAGTTCCTTGGTCGCTACCTCTATAACAGGCATGAAACACGAATTTGCTCAAGGGTACGCCGATATTGGATATCGCTTACGAACGGCCCATATTTGTCGCGCTGGCGATCTAAGGCTTTTAACTTCCCAAGTAACACGACGCAACTGCAAATCTGTGATGTGTGTGCCTCTGATTTACAACATGAGTATAGTAGGCTTAGGTACCAAGATGGTTTATTTCACAGGATTTTTATTAATTTTTTTTTCAAAAATTCAAATAAGCAAATTCCTTTTCCCTCCGAAATAAGCGTAAAAAGAGTGGGAATGGCAATAGGGATCTTACCAATTAATCAAAAACGTCAAATACCGCGCATTTGGGAGCTTGTATGATACATTGAACTGTGACGTCATAAACATTTGACGCGCTTGTTGTAGTTTAGTCGATAATAATTTAAAATGGAATTATCACACTTTAAACAACAGAAGATGTGTTATTTTACTGTATTCGGAACACCTATTTAATAATCGGTAAGAAAAAAAAAATAGAATAGAAATATTTTTAATCAAATAAACTTTTACAAGTGCTTTCGAATCGTCAAATGAATCTACCACTAGTTCGGAATGCCCTTCTTACCGACAAGAACCAGCAAGAAACTCTACTTTTAACATAGGCAACATCCCAATAATGTAACGGGTGAAGTTTGAACCGTCAACCTTTCATTTTAAAGATTAGATGTTTACGAAGGAAGTTATAACTTTCAGAAACAGTCAAGTAGTCTACGTAAAAGGTTCAACAAAAAGTGTCTTTTCTTAAGTGAATAGCAGCGGTCCATTAGGAGGCTAGGCAGCGAGCCGAGGATAACGTTTTCCGAACAAATCGAATCAGGAGGGGAACGTCCCATTATGCAGATTTTCCATTACTGAAAAGCTCGTTCAGTCCTCCGGCCGGCGAACTCGTATACCATGTTTATCGTGATCAGAGATTAGCTGAAGAAGTATAGATTGCTAACAAAGCTCGCAAAAGTTATAAGAACAAAGCTCGCGTAAGTCTAGTGTATTTCTTTCAAGGTTTTTCTATGAATTTGAGGAAGTCTATACCGAGACCGCGATCCAGCGGTGAGTGTTTATTGTTTGATATATGACAAGAAAACTAAAATAAACTATCGTTAAGATGAAAGTTTGTAGACAAAAATGTATGCTCCATCCGTATTCTGTTGCAGAATTGGCTGATGTCTGATCTGTCGTCTAATGGACCCCTTATAATTCGCATCTCATATATAATGCAATGGCTCCAAATAAAATCGAATCAGAATGGGGACGCTCCATTATGTAGATTTTTCGTTCGTGAAAACCCTTAGCTCATCCTCCCGCCGTCTTTGCCTTATCGTGACAAAGCGTCGTGAACTTGTCATTTCGACCGATGCCACCCTATTTCATTTAGTAAGCCGGCTATAATCTAAATAAAAGCCAAATACAATTGTCCTTCTGGTCACGAAATCTTCAGATCAAAATAAACTAGATGTATACGCCTTGATCGTTCGTAAGTTCATGACTCATCAATGCTACAATTAATATCGATGAGTTTTTAACGTCTTACTTCCTTTCCATAACACTTATAAAACTATTGGAGACACTTACGCATTTTAGAAGAGATCTCTTCATCTTTTCTCTATCTGGGAATTAGAAAAACTCAGAATTAGAGGTAATTATAATTAATTCACCGCGTCTGTTTCGCAATTTTCTCCGGAACTCTACGGAAAGGATTTCGTTGCAGTTTTCACAATTAAATAGATTGATTCCCGAGGAACATTTCGATGTATGTTCAAGGCGGCTGAAGTCTTGCTAGGTGTGGATAAATAACCCTCATACAAAAAAAAGCTGTAGCCTATATATCTAAACCTCTATAGCTCTACATTTCCCTTACAACGCAAACGAGGCACAGCGAACTAGCAATCCGTTAAATTAAAATTGAAACAGAAAAGAGAGCCGGCAGCGGACGTAGCGCGGAGAGTGACGTCGATTTAAGGGACGGGGGTCGAGAGACATCTCGTTAACTTAATTCTATAGGGCTGCTTACTTTGCTGAATATCGTGTTTTTGTGATGGTATGATGTTGCGTCTTGCGTACTGGGAAAATTAAACGTCGTTTAAAGTTGAAACTGGTTGACTCGCCACAGCACCGCATGGGTGTCTTTGCCCCTGGGATACACTGTTTCTTGGGGAGAACTTCGAATGAAACCCGCTCAGCGTTTTAAGATTTAGCTCTTTCGAACACACTAGGAAAACTTGAACCGTAAGTTCTCGAACGACGACTATGTACTTACGAATATCTGTATTCCGTCCTTTTTAGGGTTCCGCACCCAAGGACTGCCAACTTCAAATTATTTTTGAAATTTTCACAGAATGTGCATTAACTATTTTATTGCCGCTATAAAAACAAAAAAATTCTCCATACAAAGGTAAACTTTTGTTGTGCTCGATCTGAATTAGCTGGTGATAAATCTTGTCCGAAAGTACGGAACCATTCGCATGCGGGTCCGACTTGCACTTGGCCGGTTTTATCTAACATTAACAATGTTAGATAAAACCGGCGGAAAAAAAAGAAAAAAATTTTAAGTAATGTAAAGGTTTTTTCCTAGCCCTCTCTTCAGAACTTAACTAAGAAGATTTACATATCTAAAATATCATCAACAACCTACATGAAGTTGAACCAAGATTAAAGGGGGGGTCGACATAGATATCTCACGGCGTCTATATTACTTATACCGTCTCTGTAAAGGCCTTCATTTTATATTCCGTATAACATGAACGTAATATTCACATAATATGACAGAAGCCCATTCATATAACTGGGATGACACATTTTCTCCTGTTTTCAGAACATACGCCCGTTACTGTTGTTTATAGTCAAATAGGTCTCAGATAGCAATTAGTTGCATAACAACACATTCACGAACGGACAAAGGTGTCAAAGCGTCGCTGGTAGTGATCGATTGTGTTCTGTGAAATCCTACCGCTGTCTAGAAGCTCTCCAGTTTCCCCACCTTCCAGCTTAAATAAGTACGCGACGAATTGGGAACCTCCTCCATTTGTTTCGTCTTTTGAAAATTAAAAAAGCTCTACGCGGACGAAGTCACGGGCAAAAGTTTGTAATTTATAGGTATGAAATCCTAAGCTAAGATTATATTAGGTCTCATACACTTCACGTTGAGTTTCATCCTTTCACCTTTCTAAATTGACAAGGTAGCCCTTGCTTGACTGCTATCTCACCTGATGGTCAAGGGACGACGCAGTCTAAGATGGTAACGGACTATCTTGGAAGGGGTATAGTCAGGACTATTATGTGTTGTATTTTAATACGTATATTTACACTACTATACCAAGGTAATATAGTAGTGTAAATATACGTATTAAAGTTCATAGGTATAGTTACTAATCAACATCCGTCTGCGGCGGATGCTCGACTACTTCGGTCACATTGCTAAGAAAAAAGAAGATCGAAGAAAAGAGTTGGTCTGACCAGATAGGTAAGAGAAGCGGTCGACACACCCTTATGCAATGCCTTCCGCACGCCCTCCAACAGCCAGAAATGGCGAAACATCGTTAAGGAATTGTTATCTCGAGGGAGCCACGATTCTCAAATCTGTGGAACCGACGCGAGAAGAAGTATACCTAATCGGTTTCTATACGCCATCAAGCCGGAACGCTTAATAAGTTTGCGACATGTCCTTGACTCTGTAGCAACCAGCAGCCTCCCCCTAGACAAAGCGAACTTGTATCTATGTTGTAAATATGTACTTGTTGTATCTTGTGTAATCTACGAAATTCTTATTGTATATCGCTTATTATAATATACACTCTTACTAACCAAATCACCACATTGTCGCTTTCTCTCAATATTGCACTCAAACTTAACCCCAAACCAATATCTTTGAGTTTGCATCGACTTTATGATCGATTTAAGCAATAAATTCTAATGTCCCGTAGGTATCCCTCTTGTCTATCGTACACACGTCTCTACATATGTCTCCGTGAGCACAATGATCACTCAACACGCCCATAAGCGTCGTCCGGAGACGTCAAATTGTCGCAGACAGTGATCGATTGCAGCCTACACTCACGTCACTACCCTCTCCGCAGCCCATCGAACAAACACGCCTATAGAGCGGCTTTAGCTAGAGATAATGTTGTCCGATATAAAAACTTCCGAAAATACAGCATGGTGAAATCGCAAAAACAAATAATTGCGTTGAAATCAACCCTCGCCCTCTCACTCACTCACTCTCACTCTGCTCAGACTCAGGACAAAATGAAAATGAGACAGACTTATGTCAGGACTTATTTGTGTCTCGTTTTAATTCTGTCTCAAGTCCAAGCCAAATCAGAGCACGCCTTAGCCATGGCCACGACCTAGTTGCGTAAGGCGCAATGGTTCCGGACAAGTTCATTATGTTTGTTGTCCTAGTATTCTTAAGCATTCCTGATACTTCCTTCGGTTGCCGAAAGTGGCTTGGGTAGGTACTCGCATACGATTTACTTCCTGAATTGTTTGTGCTTGTCAGTGTGCCATTCCACATTTTATACAATCAACGCACACTTCGATCATCATCATCATCAGCCAAAATGTATGTGTGCGTAATGTATACGTTGGACATAGACGTCTTTTAGATAGCGCAAATGCCCAATGCCAATTAAATGCCGACCACTTTCCGGATGTCTTCGCTCCATCTAGCGCTAGGGGGGAGCCCTTCACTATGTTTATCGAGACGTTGCCTCCATTCGAGGACCTTACATCTCCAACGGCCATCCGGTGATTTGGCAAAAGGGAAAGCTGCCTATACTCTTCATTTATCAGCTATGGGATAGTAGACAAATATTTTGTTACATTGTGACGATTGCAGTAGCCTCTGAGTGGTCTATTCTCTGTCGCTATTAGCGAAGCAATGTTGAAGCAAGAACACCATAAAATCAGCCAATCACACAACTCTCAATTGAAACCTTAGCAATGATTGATTCAGCTTTTCCGCTATCGACCATCAGGTAATAGGTACATGGCCCCTAACATCAGCTTATCTTGTTATTATAATATTGGCAAAGCAATTATTGCACTCCACTCGTTTAATCTATGGATTGTAAAATCCATTTGAGTATTTTATTAAGTGTTTGATAAAAATAAATCAAACATTATTATTAAAATTCAAAAATTGAAAATTCAAAATTATTTATTTCAGGTAGGCCAACCTGTAACTCTTATGACTCGTCATGACTCTACCACCGGTTCGGAAAGCGGATTTTGTTGAGAAGAGCCGGCAAGAAACTCAGCAGTTGCTCTTTTCAAAATAATCATTTTACAATATTATTATGTAGGTAGCTATTTACATAGTAATAAGTTTTTTATACTATCTTGTGATGGGCAGCTGGATGCCAAGCCGATTTATCCCATGCAAATTGATAGGATAGAATAGAATAGAATATTTCCACAATGAAGGGAAGTTCCAAAAATGCGCACTACAATTCAATACATGTTAAGACGGGCAGACAGAAAGCAGAACCCATTCCCGCCGGTGGTACCTGTTCAAGAGCATGACGCATGATCCAGCCGTTGCTTCGCTATTATTATGTTTCTTTAACTTTACCTTTATTATTTAGAAATTCGAAAGAATGGGTTAGTTGTTCTAGATCATAAAACCCGTTCAGCAACGGCTGAAAGAAAACAGTAAACATAAACCTATTTTAAATATCTATGTTAGGAAAAATGTGACCTGCGCTTACTAAACCTATTTTTTACCGTTTCTAAAACAATGTGCGAGTGCATGCACAACGACGAATGTAGCCAAATGGATGGAACTTTAGAAAATAAAAATCTAACGCTGTACGTACGTCGGATTTCTGAATTTTATGTTGACAAAGCTCAGCTCTGAACCCTAGTATCTTCAGTCTGTACAACCAATAAATTTTCCCGTAAAGTTCCTTCGTGTCATCGCCTTGCGTCTAGCGAAATATGTCTCGGATAGATGTTCAGATAAGCTGGATGACCTTTCAACACGCCCACACCGCCTCCCGGAGGTGTCAAGTTGTTGCTGCCAGTGATCGATCGAGCTATGGACACCCTCGGAACATACTCGTACATCATCTTTTACTTCAAAGATTCTTTTACTTTACTTTTTACTTAAAACCGTTTAAGATTATTACAGGTTCATGTTTTCTATTTCCCCGTTTTTTTTGAGTTATTGCACAACTAGCTGTTGCCCGTGATTTCGTCGAATAGCTAATTGTTTTGCATTCAGCTACACCACTACACATAGTAGAGGGTAGTCTGGAATGTCATATTTTGTTGTTACTTTTTTGGTTCAAGTTAGGGGTAAATAAATAATCAATTGTATCTTTTTATAATTTTACGAGCTTTTGCCGGCGGCTTCGCTCACGTTAAGCTCGATTTTTCAAACATATTTTACTCCCATTAGGGGTTGAATTTTCAAAAATCCTTTCTTAGCGGATGTCGTAATAGCTATCTGTATGCAAAATTTCAGCCCAATCCGTCCAGCAGTGGTTTGAGCTGTGCGTTGATAGATCAGTCAGTCAGTTAGTCAGTCAGTCAGTCATCTTTCAACTGAGTTTCTCAGCGGAATTTTATTTAAATTAAAATTAAGTTGTGACTTGAATGAATGAATGTTTATGAAGAAATTGTTCATTTTAGTAATTTGGGTTTTTTTACTTTTCTTAGATTTTCCTGCACCTATACCAGTTTACGCACATACTTTATGAGAATAAATTATCTACGAAATGATGCCTTTTGATGATTTCCGAGATTAAATGTAAACTCTGTGTTAATCCAGGGTATCTTCATTCCAAATTTCAGCCAAATCCTTCCAGTAGTTTTTGCGTCAAAGAGTAACAAACATACACACATACAAACTTTCGCCTTTTAATATTAGTGTGCAGTGTGATGCATAGTAACATTTTAACAACTATCTAGACCATAAAATCTTATCTCTTGAGTACCTACGTATGAAAACCGTTTTATTAAGACATCTTGACTCTCTTGAGTTTCGATGGAAACAATTTTGTAGCTAGCTGGTCGGAACATAACAGTTAATCTGGTCACACGGATTTACGATGGTATTGCAATCAATACTGTCTCCGATACCCACGTTTAATTACGTGCCAGATTACTTCTAACGCTTGTTACTGACTCTTGCCCTACTTTTGAGGTTAATATTTCAATCACCTTCCTACTGTCTATAGATCAGTCTCTAACTATTTGTCAAAACTACTAAAGGAAAAGGTGACTAACTGACTTACTGACTGACTGAGCTACGCTTTGACAGATCGTCAAGGCGTAGCACAAATCACTGTACGGATTAGGCTGAAATTTGACATACAGTTAGCTATTATAACGTAGGCATCCGCTAAGAAAGGTTTTTGAAAATTCAACCCCTAAGGGGGTAAGATAGGGACTAGGGGGGAAGACTTAACGTGAGCGAAGCCGCGGGCAATAGCTAGTATTTAATAAACGATCAATGTCAATTGTTAATCTATTAATTATTAGATTATCTTTAGCGACGCAGAAGTTTTCAAGAAGAAACCATGACAAAACAAGATATGAATGAGTAACTTTGCTCGCAAAACATCTGTCCGGAAAGAATTCAGTTGAGTCAGTCGCTTAAGTAGGTACACTGGTTCCCGCCACTACAGTTTATAAAAATAATAATTAATTGTTAACTCAATGAAAATCTGTCACTCTGCCAGCCTTGTATCTTGACCCCGATTCCACGCCCTAAAGCCGAACGAAAAAGCTAGAATTATAATAATAATAAAGCTAGAAAAATAATAATGAAGATGAATTCATCTCAACCCATCTTCTACTTCCAAGTTCCAACCCACTTCTGGGCATAGGTCTTTCTCTGGAATGAAAAGGCTTTAGGCTTTAATACACCACGCTCTCTTATGGAGAATCCTCAGGTATGCACGTTTCTTCCCGATGTTTCCCTTCACCGATAAAGTATTGTAAGTGATATTTAATATGTAAGTATAACCAATTCACTTTAATATTGTAAATGTATGAGTAAACCTAACGTTGTTGAATGTTGACATTAAAACATTTTAATGAGACATCTAATAAGTTTTGCAGGACTGTTAGTGGTTATCTGCCCGGGCTATAACAGTAAATCTGGCCTCAGATTTACGCCACTCGCAGCGGACTCTGGTGTCGCCTTTCGCACTTAATTAATTACTTACCGGATATCTCGGTTCCCCGCAAATATTGCGAACACTGCATTGTTTTGGCATATTTATTACAGAAGCCCTAAAGCCTAGCCAGCCTGTTTCCTTGGATAGCGGTGTCTGCAGACGATGCTAGAGAGAGCGTTTCTTGTACAGCGCTATCTCTTTTCGCAGGGAACATTGTGAAACGGATACTATTTTAAATCAGCTAGCTGTGGGATTGTCTAAAATTTATTGATATAGTGTGACGATCGCAATCACCTCTGTTTGTCGGATGCTCTCTCGCTATTGGTTACAACTTACCATGAATTGATGCAGCAAGAACACCATAAATCATTTAGCCAATCAGAGGTGCGATTATGTAAGAATTGCCGATCAATCAATCGTCAAAGTTCGGCGTCAAAGTAAAATAAACCAAAACAGCATTGAGTTAGAGCTCAATTTCGTGTATCCATTCTCAACCGTTTAGGGTGTCGTACATACCTAAACTTATGGGAATGGATACACGAAATTGAGCTCTAATTCAATGCAGTTATGGGTATTTTACTTTGACGCCGAACTTTGACGATTTGATCGGCAATTCTTACACAATAATTGGGGGGCTGAGGTGCGATTGTCTAATAATTGCCGATCAAAATCGTATTCATTTGATGGAATTAGCGTCAAAGACGTCTTCGAGTACCTAATCAGAGAATTGAAAACCTCCTTCTTTTTTTAAGTGGACTAAAAATAGAGGATATTTTCGCATTTACTCGTACGGATAGTATAGATATGAGAAATGTCCAATCGCAAAGTGTTAATATTCGAGGTTAGAAGATAAAGGTTATCAATAATTAAATGGTAACATGTGCCTATTATTTCGAATCAAGTATAATAATTATAATTATTAACAATGGATTACATACTAAATATTAATTAATATACTTATTTGAAATTTTTACACATTTTAGCCAATTGATTTAAAATGTTTGTGACTAGTATTGTAATATAATTTTTTTTTGTGTCGAAATTCTAAACAAACAACTTACTATTACTACTAAGAACTTAAATCTTACGTAGTGCGCTAGAAGTTCGAAGTAGGCAATAAAATGGAATTTTCTCGATGACCGAGAATAATGTGAAAATCTAAAATATTAACGGTAATAATTAATTAATTCTCAGAAGTGGACATAAGCATTGATTAGCTTTTAAGGATAGTTTAAATCCAATCAATGTTTCAAAGCTGTAAGCTGGTTCTTGGGCGGACTTTGGAACTTTTACATTGAAAATTCCTTTCGTTGAAAAAGTGCTAAAAATTTTCAAAGAGTGCAGTAGTACCAGTACAGAGGTATTTAAAAAAAAATTGGCCTGAGGAAGTTTTGATATAAACTAGTTTTTTATAATTTTTCTAACCGACTTCATTTACTTCAACTTAGGGAACAGAGGTTTCATCAAAGTCGGTACTGCAGTAGTTTTTAAGATACGGACACTTTTCCCTTTTCAGTTATTCTTTATTTTACTATATTGAAGTCGGTTCAATTTTTCCTAAATTATAGCTTGTTAAATAAAATAATGGACGCGAGTAGATGATTTTGTTTATGTTTCACAGAAGAGAATTTATCGACAGCGTCGCATCCCCTCATTGTTTTCATGTTTGCGAATGCCAAAGGAATGCCGTTCACTATTCAGGTGAAGAAAGTATAATCTTCAATAGAAATTACGTAAATTAAAAATTTAAGTTTAGGTGAGGTATTAAATTTCTAATAAAGTGAACTAGTTTACAAAGTAGCTATTCTATGAATGGAAAGAATATACCTATATAATAATCGACTGTGACAGACGGACGGACGGACGGAGAAAGTCTCACCATAAGGGTTCCATTTTTACCATTTTGGTACGGAACCCTAATATTATCAAAATCTTGTAAATATGTATTTGACGACAATTTGTAGAATCAACCCGAAAACTTGTTAAGCCATGAGTGTTTTCTAAGTATTTCCATTTCATTTATTTAATTTATTAAAAACATGTCCTGTTACATTTTCCTTATGTCCATGATCAAGAAATACACGAATTGATTGTTGGTTAGCGAATAGCGATAACGTGCTAACGTCAGTAACGCATTCCGCACACTCAGACAAGTTAGGAACGCGCGCGCGCTTAGTCGCGCATTGCCCATCCAAAAATTACATTTTGATGGGCCATAAAAAACCTTTATAGTGATTTCAATAAGTATTTGTGTCAAATTCAAATTCAAAATCACAGTCAAATTTTTTGAATGTGATTAACCACTTTTTTTTTTTAATATTTTATTATCCAGTAGGTATAGAAGTGTGCATAGTTTTATCGGAAAAAAGTGTTATCAACAAGTGTTAGTTACTTATCTGTGGGAGAAGCAAAAATGCGGAAATTAATTCGTTATGCCACCGCGGGTATGATATTTGTTGTGACTATGATGCTGCTTGTCCGGGTGTCCCAGTTGGATAACCAGGGTGATAATAGGTTGGGGAGGATGGCCCGAGCGGTCCGTGGGGTGGAGGTAGGAGCCCCAACATCGGAGGCGGCTTGGGATCGTAATACAACCGTTGCGAGGCAACGTAAAGTCGCCGAGGTGTGTACTATTTGGAACTAAAAAGAAATATTATTTTATTGCCTATAATATTATATAATATACTAGCTGACCCAGCGAATTTCGTACCGCTTACTTATCTATATAAATAAAACAAATAAACTATCCCAATCCAAAAAAACTATACTATCTTTTAAGTTGGACCAAATTACAGATAGTTATACAACGGCCGTTCAGAGAATGCGTTCCTGACACGTCGCGATTGAACTGACGACGTAACTTTGTAATGGCGTTGCAGTTACGATAAAAATATTATTGCTGGTTGTTTACCGTTTTAACAATTGATGAGCATTAAAACAACATTATTATATCAACTAGCTGATGCCCGCGACTTTGTCCGCGTGGATTTAGTTTTTAAAGTCCCTCGGGAACTCCTTGATTTTCCGGGATAAAAAGTAGCCTAGATGTTGACCCGAGTAATAAGCTACCACGGTATAAAATTTTGTAGAAATCTGTGTGGTAGTTTTTACGTGAAAGAAGGACAAACAAACAGACAAAAATTAAATAAAAATCTGTTTTGGGCTCAGTATCGATAGTAAAGCATCCCCCAATTAAAATTTTCAAAATATATTAAATGTACAGAAATCTTCCAGTTACAGTTTTATTATATGTATAGATAATCAATTAATGTTATAATTTTGTGCCAAACTGAGTGTCAAATAACTTTGTAAACAATATATTAACTGATAGGTGTCAGGAACGCATTCTCTGAACGGCCGAACTTTACGAAGTTTGATAAAAATCGGTTCAGTAGTTTAGGAGTCCATCGCGGACAAACAACGTGACACGTAATTTATATATATTAAGATCATAATAATATAATAATATTATAAAAGCGAAAGTGTGTTTGTTTGTTGGTATGTTGATTTGTTGGTTTGTCCTTCAATCACGCCGTAACAGGGCTACGGATCGACGTGATTTTTTGCGTGGGTATAGTTGAGGACCTGGAGAGTGACATAGGCTAATCGGAAAATCAAAGAGTTCCCGAGAGATTTTAAAAAATAAATCCACGCGGACGAAGTCGCGGGCACCAGCTAGTTGCCTATAATTTCTATCGCCATCATCAGCGACCCATCCATAGTCCACCACGCTGGCCTAATGCAAATTGGCAGACTTCCTACGCCTTTGTGAACATCGCGGAGAACTCTCAGACGTGCAGGTTTCCTCACAATGGTTTACTTCACTGTTGAAGCAAGTGATAATTATTTAAACGCACATATTTAACTCCGAAAAGTCAGAGGTGGGTGACCGGGATCGAACCCGCGACCTGCCGAATAGGAGGCTGATGTCATATCACTGCTGTGTTCATTAATTATTATTATGCAATGCCTATACATTAAATATAGCAAAAAAAATAATTTTTCATTTTACAGCACAACAAATTGATTATATTTATTCACAGATTAGCGTTTTAATATTTTAAAAATGAGAAAATAATCGCATGTCAAATCAATTTTGCCATTTGTATGCGAACTCGATATTTTCAATTTTAATTAGGTAATTAGTAAGTAAAATATCTATCGAACAATTACGTTCAATTTATTTAATTTTTTTTTTGTTTGATTTACTAATATTGTTTACCGTGCGACATACCGTTTTGAGTATCAGGTTCCGAATATCTCTTTTATTGAGAAAGCAATCACCGGAGCACACTTAAAGTTTCCGCCCTGGTAACGCTTCTCATACTCTGCAATTTCTTGATGAATTCTTTCTCCGTGTTCATCACTCATTAAACCCATAGTATTAATCCTCCAATGAAGTTTAAGCCTCAATATCCCAACAGTTATGGGTGCGGACTGAAAACTGACAGGTCGACGTTTCGATCCCACCCGTTGCACTATTGTCGTGCCCTTCCTAAGACAAGCCCTATCTTATTTGGAGGGGAGAGGAAAATAGTATTTAGAGTCAGCTTGGTTAATATCCGTTTAAAAAAAAACACAATTTTTGTATTGCATAACACGAAGCTAACTAGAACAAAAGTTATAAAATAATTACAATGTATTGTGCAATACACAAGCAATATATATATATATATATATATATATATATATATATATATATATATATATATATATATATATACTAAGTATAACTATTAACTCTATTAAGAGCAACTGCAGAGTTTTTTTCCGACTTTTCTCAGCAAAATCTGCTTTCCGAACCAGTTGTAGAGTCTTGCCTTCAAATGAATTTGCTGTACATTCCGTAAATTGATTACTTAAATGGAATGAATTTTCAAAATCATATTTATTGAATTTGATGACTCAACTGATTTGAAAGAACATATTTTATGATTTCTTTCAAGTATAACATAATCTTGAACGAGATAAAGTAATCTTCAAACTTTAACTTGTGAAAAACGATTCTCGTAAATGTTTATTTTCCGTGCTCTCATCAACTCATTCTGTACAGCTGTTAATTGGTAAAGTGTCGAGTTTTTCAAAGTCATTGGCGACAAAGTTGTTGTAACCTAATAATAATTAATGGTCCCGGCGTAAGTCCGATATCGTTTCATTAGTGTTCGGTCGGGTACGCCGCTGAGATTAAAACTTGCGCTTCGGGCTACGGCAGCAGTTTGCGAGCTTTACAAAACGACAGTCTTCTTTTCCGTGCCGCCTTTGAGAAAATGTGGATGCCGTCTCAGAGTTTGTTTCACAAAAACAACTTTTTCTATGGGAGTTCAAGCACAAACAGACATGCTTTGTTTTGGAAATGCATTTCTGGAGCAATGTTTTTCGAATTTTCTCTTGTGTATGTTGCTAGTGATTGTTGGAACTTGGGGTGTGCCGTGTGCTCGTAGTTATTTCCTTTTTACCGTGAACTCTGTTTGTGATGGGTATTATTATCTTTATTTTATCTTTAGGAACTATCCCAACAACTGGAATTACCGTTGGGTAACATACAAAGTTTTTTACTGTTTGAAACTATACGGTTCTCATCTTATTTTGTTTAGTTTACTATTAGGGTCTGTTAGATGTTATGTTCTGCTTCAGTCGATTATTTTAATCATTATTTATGAATTAAGATTACTGAGTAGAAAAGGGTAACGTTTCAGGTGTTAGTCATGCAAATGCAAGCATTAGTACTAACTATAGTACTTACTATTAGTACAGCTTCTACTACTAGTAGTAGTATTATTAGGTATTAGTAGTATTATTAGGTACTTACTAGTAGTAATAGTGTTATTAGGTACTAGTATTCGTAGTAGTATTAGTACGGCTGGTTATCCGTCAGTCACAGTAGTATTTCAAATTAAAAACACAGTCAATGTCAAAACACAGTTGTATGTCAAAACTGTCAAGTTACAGCTTAACTTATATCTTGGCTGAACGTAAGTGAGAGATGGCGAAACGTCTAATGTCTTGCAGAAACGCCGGGTTGTAATTTTGACAGAAGTTTTATACGAAATCTGAAAAAGAACAGCTAACTCTGTGGTAAAAGGATAACCCGGCGTTTCTGCAAGCGGGCCTAGCCGCCTATTCTGTCCTTGCGCAGTATCATACTAGAATGCTAGAACTTAACCCAAACCTTCCACCTGACGCCGCTGAGATTAAAACTTGCGCTTCGGGCTACGGCCAGGCAACCACATCACCAAAAGTTTCCAAACTTAGGTCAATTTGGATAATTATATTATTTTCCAATAAGTAGTACGCCAAATAGTGAATTTCATGGGCAAAATTTTGCTAGTTTGGGTTACATTATTGCAATTTTCTTAATGATCTCTATTTTTTTTTGAAAATTAATTATAGCCTTTGTTACTTCCTGATAATTTAGCTTTCTATTGGTGAAAAAATGATTAAAATCAGTCCAGTAGTTTCAGAGTCTATTCGGTACAAACAAACAAACAAAAAAATCTTTCCTCTTTACAATATTAGTATAAATATATAAAACAAAATTAGTCAAATACCCTATTAATGTATTCGTCGTTTGCTTGTCCACAGATGATGCGCCACGCGTGGAACAACTACAAGCTGTATGCGTGGGGCAAGAACGAGCTGAAGCCGATGTCCAAACGGGCGCACTTGACCAGCGTGTTCGGCGGCGGCGACCTGGGCGCCACCATCGTGGACGGCATGGACACGCTCTACATCATGGGCATGATAGACGAGTTCCGGGAAGGGAGGGATTGGATAGCCGACCATTTTCACATCAATGAAATCGTAAGGAATTTTTACATTATCTAATCTATATATATAAAAGAAAGTCGTGTTAGTTACACTATTTATAACTCAAGAACGGCTGAGCCGATTTGGCTGAAAATTGGTGGGGAGGTAGCTTAGAACCAGGAGACGGACATAGGATACTTTTTAATATTATAAATGTGAAAGTGTGTTTGTATGTTGGTTTGTTTTTCAATCAAGTAGTAAAAAAGCTACGGATCGACGTGATTTTTAGGGTTCCGTACCCAAAGGGTACCAACGGGACCCTATTACTAAGCCTACGCTGTCCGTCCGTCCGTCCGTCCGTCCATCCGTCCGTCCGTCGTCTGTCAGCGGGCTGTATCTCGTAAACCGTAATAGATAGACAGATGAAATTTTCACATATTATGTATTTCTATTGCCGCTATAACAACAAATAATAAAAATTAAATTTAATTAAAAAAATTAAATTAAAATATTTCCATGGGTACATGAAAATATTTTAATTATTTTTTTTTTTAACGGAACCCTAAAAGAGCGAGGCCCGACTCGCACTTGGCCGATTTTTTGCATGGGTATAGTTGAGAAACTGGAGGGTGACAAAGGCTAAATTTTATCCGGGAAAATCAAAGCGGGATTTTAAAAATTAAATCCACGCGGACGAAGTCGCGGGCATCAGCTAGTAGTTTATATAAAGGAGTGCAGAATGCTAATATTTTTTTTAATTATGCATAAAAATACATTAAATAAATAAAAAAAACATTATACACACTACCATGTATTTGACACAAACACGCCAAATCTATATAAATAAAAATGAATGTTGGTAAGCGCATAACTCAAGAATGGATGGACCAATTCGGTTAATTTATTTTTTTGTATGTTCGTTAAGGTCCACGGAAGGTTTTAATAAAAAAAAAAACAAACAAAAAAAATTAATTTTTACTTTTAACTTTTGACAGAACGAAGTCTGTCCGGGCAGCTAGTCTATATATATAAAAGAAAGTGGTGTTAGTTACACTATTTATAACTCAAGAACGGATGAACCGATTTGGCTGAAAATTGGTGGAGAGGTAGCTTAGAACCAGGAGACGGACATAGGATACTTTTTATCCCGTTCGACCGCGTTTCCGTCATGTCACTATAAAACGTGGTATAAGAAAAACGCATCTGACATGGAATAACAAAACGCAAATGACAGTGGAATAACAAAACGTAAATGACAGCTAAACGTAATTTTGTCTTTGGTTAAGTATGGTAAAAAATTTAACAATTATAAAAAGTGTTATAATAAAGCATTACTGATATTATAAATGCGAAAGTGTGTTTGTTTGTTGGTTTGTCCTTCAATCACGTCGCAACAGAACAGCGGATTGATGCGATTTTTTGCATGGGTATATTAATGGATGTAGTAGTGGTTCCTCAGATCGGGAGAGCTACTTTTTATCTCGGATAATGAAAGAGTTCCCGCGGGATTTTTAAAAACTAAATCCATGCGGACGAAGTCGCGGGCATCAGCTAGTAATTATATAAAATTCTCGTGTCACAATGTTAGTTACCTTACTCCTCCGAAACGGGTGGACCGATTTTTATGAAATTTTGTGTGCATATCTGGTAGGTCTGAGAATCGGCCAACATACCCTTTTTCATACCCTTAAATGATAAGGGTGACCAACCACTAAATATTTTTGTTGGCGGTACGTAGTTCGCTGTGTCAGCTAGTAAATTATAATTTACAAACTCCCATCGACTGTATAATGTGTTCCCGCTTAATTACAACATGGGGTTATTCAAGGGGCGGACCAACAAATTTCTGAAAAGCCGGCAACGCATTGGTGGTGCCTCTAGTGCTACAAATGTTCATGGGCGGCAGTACCTAATCGTGACATAAAATATCAGGTGATCCGCCTGCTCGTTTGCTCGCTATTCTTGTATAAAAAAAATTTTGGAACGTAGTTCCTTATCGCGCGGTGCGGAAGGGGGCTAGACGGAAAAAATTAAGACAAAATTGAACCGACTCTCGACACTGATCGACACTTTTTTGAATGTGAATTTGGCTTTGTGTTCGGTATTTTCGCGGTACAATATTGGGTCTCCGTAGCCTAATGGTTTCTGCAGTCGCTTAACAGTTAAAAGTCGATGGTTGGGTCTCGACTCGAGCCATCGAGCTGGGATTCGAACCATCGACCTTTGGCTGTTAGGCGAATGTCGAAACCACAAGGCTACGGGGATCTAATATTGTAGTGTGAAAATGTTGAACACAATGCCAAATTGATTAATCGAAAGGAACTTCGTTCCATCCGGATGTCCCTTCACACCTCTCAAGTTTTTTTTTTTAGAAATGAAGGGATACGTAGGGGAACCAAAGTTAACGTCGTAGATAAGGGAGTCGTGTAGTTGAAGTACTTCATAGTTCGAAGAGCTGATGTTCGTCGGGTTCCCCCAGGCTGGAGCGGCGACCCCGCACCAGAAATGAAACGCAGTGTTGGCAGACCCCCCACTAGGTGGACCGACGACATCAATGACAGACGGCAGGGAATCGCTGGATACAGGGAACGGAAGACCGAAATTTGTGGAAGTCCAAGCAAGAGACCTTTGTTCAATAATGGACGTCTTATCGGTCAAGATAGTGTTTGACGGTGGCCTAAAAGAAAATATTGTATTAGGTATACTAACTAACAAAGCTAATACTGCCGTAATAGTTTTGTTGATGAATGTTATCGGCAACGCTATATTAATTTGATTTATAAAACCGTGTCAGTGGGTTATAATTATTATTTAGCTGATTTGTAACCTGGTTAATTTAGCAAGATTTGATAATTTAACGAACTAGTTTTTGCCCGTGACATCGACAGTACCGAGTACCGTCTCCATGGCTGCAAAAAACAAGTACATAAACACATTATTATTATTATAGCTAGCCAATAATCAACTCTTCGTTACAATGGCTACATTAATTTATTCATGGTTTATAATAATAATCTGTTAAAGTAATACTTGGAATACGCAGTAGGTATTTTACGGCGGTAATAAGATGATGTATTTTATTATCTTTTTCCTGTTTATGAAAGTTGGGTTATTTTATTAAAGAGTTAAAGTAGGCTATTTTGATCTCTATAGATATTGAAATAATTATTGTGTTTATTTTTTTTACACAGTTTGGGTAGACGAGGACATAATATTATGTTACATAATATAGGTTATAATTCATAATATAGCTTATTTAGGATTACGCTCTAATAAGAATATTGTCGTAAATGCCAGGTGATGTTTATTGTCTACG
Organism: Oeneis ivallda; assembly: GCA_029955525.1. Classification (NCBI taxonomy): domain Eukaryota; kingdom Metazoa; phylum Arthropoda; class Insecta; order Lepidoptera; family Nymphalidae; genus Oeneis; species Oeneis ivallda. Next base: position 18,584,125 of record JARPMR010000012.1, on the reverse strand, counting down.
CCATCCTTACTAATATCACAGTAGAATTATGTAACCAGTACGGAAACTTATCAAAATTGCTCATGCAAAAAATCACATCGATTCGTCGGTCTGTTGCGGCGTGATTGAAGGAAAAACAAACACACTTTGGCATTTATAATATTAGTAAGAGTAACATCACATGACCTCTAAGCATTAATATTTTATTTGCTATTAAAGGGTTAACCTACAGTTAAAGGAAATATCCGAATTTTTTAAATAACTTACATATCAAAAATTCCGGCAATTTTGAATTCTAAGCATTAACACGACTGAGATCTATAGATCATACTCTGACTCTGCTCAAGACTCAAGAGTTAAAATAAGACACAAATAAGTATGTTCCGACGTAAATCTGTCTCATTTTAACTTAGTCTTGAGTCTGAGCTGAGTGAGAGTACCATCTATAGATTTCATCCTTAGACTGAGATGTATAGATCAGACTCTGACTCTGCTCAAGACTCAAGATAGAGTTAAAATAAGACACAAATGTCTCCTGACAAAAATCTGTCTCATTTTAACTCAATTATGAGTCTGAGCTGAGTGAGAGTGCCTTACCCAAAGTTTCCACATCTCTTCCAGGACACGGACCTGTCAGTGTTCGAGACGACGATCCGCTTCGTGGGCGGGCTGCTGTCGTGCTACGCGCTCACCGGCGACGGCGTGTTCCGCGACAAGGCGGCGGACGTGGCCGACGCGCTGCTGCCGGCGTTCGACACGCCCACCGGCATCCCCTATGCGCTCATAAACCCGTCCAATAAGGTACTTGTTCACACACTGCTCTCTGTCAGTGTTCGAGACGACGATCCGCTTCGTGGGCGGGCTGCTGTCGTGCTACGCGCTCACCGGCGACGGCGTGTTCCGCGACAAGGCGGCGGACGTGGCCGACGCGCTGCTGCCGGCGTTCGACACGCCCACCGGCATCCCCTATGCGCTCATAAACCCGTCCAATAAGGTACTTGTTCACACACTGCTCTCTGTCAGTGTTCGAGACGACGATCCGCTTCGTGGGCGGGCTGCTGTCGTGCTACGCGCTCACCGGCGACGGCGTGTTCCGCGACAAGGCGGCGGACGTGGCCGACGCGCTGCTGCCGGCGTTCGACACGCCCACCGGCATCCCCTATGCGCTCATAAACCCGTCCAATAAGGTACTTGTTCACACACTGCTCTCTGTCAGTGTTCGAGACGACGATCCGCTTCGTGGGCGGGCTGCTGTCGTGCTACGCGCTCACCGGCGACGGCGTGTTCCGCGACAAGGCGGCGGACGTGGCCGACGCGCTGCTGCCGGCGTTCGACACGCCCACCGGCATCCCCTATGCGCTCATAAACCCGTCCAATAAGGTACTTGTTCACACACTGCTCTTTGTCAGTGTTCGAGACGACGATCCGCTTCGTGGGCGGGCTGCTGTCGTGCTACGCGCTCACCGGCGACGGCGTGTTCCGCGACAAGGCGGCGGACGTGGCCGACGCGCTGCTGCCGGCGTTCGACACGCCCACCGGCATCCATTATGCGCTCATAAACCCGTCCAATAAGGTACATGTTCACACACTGATCTGTCAGTGTTCGAGACGACGATCCGCTTCGTGGGCGGGCTGCTGTCGTGCTACGCGCTCACCGGCGACGGCGTGTTCCGCGACAAGGCGGCGGACGTGGCCGACGCGCTGCTGCCGGCGTTCGACACGCCCACCGGCATCCATTATGCGCTCATAAACCCGTCCAATAAGGTACATGTTCACACACTGATCTGTCAGTGTTCGAGACGACGATCCGCTTCGTGGGCGGGCTGCTGTCGTGCTACGCGCTCACCGGCGACGGCGTGTTCCGCGACAAGGCGGCGGACGTGGCCGACGCGCTGCTGCCGGCGTTCGACACGCCCACCGGCATCCCCTATGCGCTCATAAACCCGTCCAATAAGGTACATGTTCACACACTGATCTGTCAGTGTTCGAGACGACGGTCCGCTTCGTGGGCGGGCTGCTGTCGTGCTACGCGCTCACCGGCGACGGCGTGTTCCGCGACAAGGCGGCGGATGTGGCCGACGCGCTGCTGCCGGCGTTCGACACGCCCACCGGCATCCCCTATGCGCTCATAAACCCGTCCAAAGGGTACATGTTCACACACTGACCTCTGCAATGCATCTATGATGGATTCCTCACGATATCTAGGAAGGCAATTACCGTGTACCGGATCTCATACTGTAAGGATAATCTCCTTATACTGTGATTTCATACTGGATTGGCTGTCCATGTACAGACTGTACTGTACTGTACAAATGACAGCTTAAATTATGGATTAATTTGAAACGCCACATTTGACATAAGAGTGTCTGGAACTAATTATATTTTTGCAAATGTCGCACCGACCTCTATAAATTGATCTATGAAGTTATAGATCAATTATATGAAATTATAGATTAATTATAGAGCTCTATTAATCATTTATCTATGAAATCATAGATTAATTATAGAGGTCGGTGCGATAATTGCAATATGATTAGTTCCAGAGACACTTATGTATCTGCTTGTAGCGACAAATGTGTGCTCACATCACTATGTAGCTCTAACCTTTGTTCTAACCTATACCTAATAATAAATTATTATGCAACTTCCAAATCGAAATGTACAAGTTTATCTCGTTATATAACTAGGTAGCTAGTAGCTACTGATAAGGATTAAGGAAAGTAGTCCACCACGCCTGACTAATACTATTAGCTGGCTAACTTAAAATCGCATAACTGAAAATTCGGGCTCGTACTCCTATCCCTGATACGTGCCTGGAATCCAACCCCGAAAAGGATACTGAAGTCTAACCATAAGGCTATCACCACTGTAGCACCCCTCGCACCGCTGAGAATTCTATTTTAACTAAACCTTGTTAAATAAACTTTATGGAACCAATTAATAAATTAAGAGGACTGAGGAGGCGGTAAGAATTGCACAAAAAAGTCAACTTCTCTTCATCCAACTTGGAATACTAACCAATATTTCTAATTAAATAACTGTCGAATCGAAATCCGACGTCCAACGCAAGCCGCAGCCAGTTAACTCGTTATCACTTCAAAGCGACCGCCGCGATCCCGCACGTTAGGGTTACCACAAGTACCCTGTACCATATTCTTTTATCTCCTCTTATTCAATTTGTTTGCTGAAAAACCGTTACACATTATATATTTTAGAGGCATATTTCCGCCCTCCCTGACAATAAAGATATTTTTTTTACCTTAATGGTCTGATCCTATTTTGATATGGCCTGGGACGTCATTCGTGTTAAAACTGGTGATCGATTGTGGACAAACTGTATCCCTTATTTTCACAGGCTTTATGGGTTATTTATGGATATGAAAAGTACTAACTGTTCAAGCCAAAGACTTCTATGTATCCTACACTTTTCGAACAACAGTGATATTTTCAAGGATATAATATGCCTCCTGAACCCCGCGCTCCGTTCACGCCTCTGCGACCCGCGGCTGCGTGATTCAATGACGCAATTAATAATAATGACTTATTGTAACTGGTCGCATCTGCGTATGCGAAGCATAGTCACCATGCCGGCTCTCCTCTCTACTTCAGCCCGTGCAATCCAAAACTGCAACACATTTCTTATTCCGAATTGCCGGTCTTGAGTTTAGCTAGTAGTATACATAGAAGTCTTTGGTTCAAGCACGTGTTCTGTTTACATTAAAACATGCTTCGTAGCTATTTTACAAACGAAATGTTAAGGTCAATGTCATGCATCTCTTTGATGCTATTGTTTGATATTTTATCCAAACATTGCCAACCTTATACATTACTTGTTATCATTCCTTTGTGAATCACTCATTAGCCAGAGCCCCCATACCTTTTTTTTCTTATCAATAAAGCATTGGATAAGAAATTATTAATTCATCGAATGCGCAAACCACCGTAGGTACTTATGGATATCGGCGATTTGAATAATTTTTGATAACCATTTATTTACTGGCGCAACTATTGCCAAGGTCTTATTTTGGAGGGGAAAGTAGAATATAAGTCACATTCTTCTTTTTTTTTATACAAAAAAAAAAACTATTACTGGGCCGATTTCACCAACGTAAAATAGGACATAATCCGAGCGTAAATTTTATGTTTTGACAGACTTTTCAATACCTACAAAAACTGTCAGAACGTCCAATTTATTCCTCGGATAAATGTCACTCGATCAAAATATGCCAATTCACCAAAGTCGAGTGACGCTTAACCGAGGAGTACATAGGGCGTTTTGACAGTTTTTGTATTGAAAATATACGCTCGGATAAGGCTTATTACTTATACGTTGGTGAAATCGGCCCTAAGTGTCTGAATTTTGACGTTTTCGTCCTTACAACTAATATGTCAAAAACCAGTCCCTTAACGCTTAGCCTGGCAATACACGTCAGGTTTTGTTTCCGATTGTCTGATCAGACTACCGGATCGTATTTACTCGATACACGTCCGATTCTTGCGTCAGTCTTTTTTTGAGCTCAGTCGTTCCCGAGCTATCATCCCGAGTGCTTGCGTACGGAGCAAAACGGACGGAGCGACGCTATTGGATTCACCCAATTAATTTGACAAGACTTACCGAGAGTCATTTCTAATTAAAACATCCAAAATTACTAAGACACCCCGAAAAGTTTTTAATTTTTATAGAATGTTTTTCTACGGCTACAATTAGCCGTTCAATATCATAAATTTCGGCCATTATTCGATCCACGATGCGATGGAGAGAGCTTTGCTCGGTATATCCCTGCGAGATCAAATGAGGAGATTCGTACGAGAACCAAAGTCACCGACATAGCTCAGCGTGTCGCGAAACTGAAGTGGAAATGGGCGGGGCACATAGTTCGAAGAGCTGATGGTCGTTGGGGTCCCAAGGTGTTAGAGTGGCGACCCCGCAGCGGGAAACGCAGTGTTGGCAGCCCCCCCCCCCCCCCTCCCCCCCACCAGGTGCACCGACGACATCAAGCGAGTCGCAGGGAGCCGCTGGATTCAAGCGGCGCAAGACCGAAGCCTGTGGAAGTCTATGCAGGAGACCTTTGTCCAGCAGTGGACGTCTATAGGTTGATAAAGAAGAAGAAGATTCCATCCACAACGATACACAGTATCAGCGCTAGATTCGACTGGCAAATCGGAAGGAATAACCGGACGTCTATTTCGTCTCACACTAGAAGTATGTAGACCGCGCCTTCAGACAATCGGACCGACAGTAAAATCGGAAACGCCTCGCGCCCGCTTCCGACTCGGACGTCCGATCCGACGTGTATTGACCGTTCATACAAAGTAATGGCTCCAATGCCTTCCGGTAGCCGGATCAGACTATCGGATCGGACAATCGGATGAAAAAACCTGACGTGTATTGCCAGGCTTAATCTGCCCTAAGCACTGAGTAGGTATATATTCCACTTCGTGGTTCAAAATTGCTATGCGATTCAATATTCAGCCGTCATAAATTTTACGTTGCACGTTGTCTATACTAACACAGAATAATAACTAGTAACTAGCGGTACAGAAGCTTTACTTCGCAATGGTTTTCAAAGAAATATGTACTCAATCTGATAAACAATATGATTTAATTTAGCTCGCGTTCCAGTCGAGCACGTGTTCATTTATATACCTACCAAATTTTTTTTGAGGGAATATGGGCCTTAACTCACTGGACTACGGTTCTTAATAAGTTATACGTCGTTATACGCATTGAAAGAGCCGCGGACTAGGGTTGCCTACTTCGAGAAACTACTTACGCCATCTAGCGCACAGCACGAGCGTTTACTCCTACTTGTGGCGGGCAACGCGCAGCAGGCAGCGCCGAGTACGTTCATGCAGTCTAAGAGCTAGCTGCATAATTGTATATGCTATACGATTATTGCCAAAGAATTAATTTAATGAAGTAATAAAATAAAACACATTTTGTTCATTATACTTAAATAGACAAAAGAATAGTAGATGTTATGTATGTGTAAAAATATCTGGAATTGTTTTTGTTTCGGACGAAACATAATAATTGTATCATTGTTAATTTATTACTTAACTGATCTCTTTTGAAATAATCCTACTAATATTATAAAGGCGAAAGTTTGTGAGTGTGTATGGATGTATGTATGTATGGATGTATGGATGTATGTATGTATGGATGGATGGATGTATGAATGATGTATGAATAAAATACAAAAAAGTATCTACGTATTATATCAGTTGTCTAGCAGCACCCATAGTACAAGCTTTGCTTAGTTTGGGGCTAGATGGCGCTGTGTGGATTGTCCCATGATATTTATTTATTTATAAATTTAGAAGTACGATTTCATTTACTTGAAGTAAAATAGGTATCTAGGTACTTAAAACATTTCATTCAGTCAAAACATTTTTTTTTCATAATATTGAGATGAAATTGATCATGATATTTTGGGTTAGTTTCGTTGAGCACTAATCCCACTCAGCGCACATTTTATAATCGATTCATTAACACAATATGATCCCAGATGGTCGAAATAAAACTTATTATTATTATTATTATTAATAAATTTTGAGGTTAGTTGTGTCTGTAAATTTAATACTTTAACGAAAAAAATAATTGCAACAGGCAAGAAATGAACGATACAAGACCATTTTTTTTATAATTTTTATTTTCTTGTCCGTCTAGTCACTATATTGAATGAATTTGAACGATATTCGGCATTATAACTATATGTATACTAGTGGTTCGCCCCGAACTGAGACCTCGCGGTAACGGTATCCCATGATTATTCATTCAATCGATACATGACGACCAAAACTGACATTATATTATATTATGTACCTAAATAATAATGGTCGACGCAAAACTGTTTTTGGGATAAATCGTAGTCGTAACTCCTAGTTCAATGGAATAGTTAATGACTGCGCCATCTATTAGCATTATTGTGAAGCTATGTGAAATTTACTGATGCTCATTAAAAATTAAATAATCTCGTTTCTTTATAATATTCATATAATTTTAGTATTTGTTGTTCAAGTACAGGATACAAGTGAAGTAAGAAAATAAGTACAACTTGAAAATATATAGAAAATTTTCCCAGAGAGCGTCTTCAAGCGAGCGTATTAAATCGCAACTTTGGAAGCCCCCCATTTCGTCAATTTTAGGAAAAAAATTTAAAAAAAAATACGGTTGTACTCTGTTCCAAATTGTCTTTAAAATGATACACAGAAAACCTATGAATCGCAAATAAAAAAAAATTTCTTCGCATTCGCTTCTATGAGAGCCCCCCTGAAATAAAGATTTTTATAACTTTTTAAGCCATTTTCGGCTGGAGGCCGTCGGTTTACATATTATATCTCAATTTGAAGTAATTACGTTCAGTAATTCAAAAGTTATAAGGCTCTGACAGACGGACGGACGGACGGACGGACAAGTGCAAATCGCTCTAGTAAACTCAGAGACCTCGCTTCGCTCGGTCAATTATTATAATTACAACGTCATTACTGGCGCTGGTTGCATATCTTGAAATTTTGTGAAAACTACTACATCTATGAAAATTATTCTTCAGTTAAAAACCGATATCAGTTTCTAAAATCAAAAACTAAGGCGCGAGCAAACCCGCGGTTATCAGCTAGTACCAGCTAGTACCTAAATGTGTGCTGAGTGTGAATAGTGCTCACCGAAACTAACTCAATGTTTTTTATCTTGCACCTACAGTTTTACTGCAATATTGCAAAATATTATTTTATTTTTAAAATTATTTATTTATTTATTTCCAAGCAATAAATTCGCAATATGGATTCGCAAACTTCCTTTAAGTTGAAAAGAATTCCATAGGTATCACCTATAGTATCACCGTAAATATTTTGCGTTGGGCTCTTAGTCTAAGTTCGTAAATGAATACGACAAATGAAAATAATGCAACTCGAGTGAAACGACTAAAATGTCTTTTTATTGTACTTTTAAATACTTTTAGGGTATTGGAATAGTACTTTGTTCAACAAGGGGAGAAAGGGTTTGTAGTTTGAATTAATTTCATTTCAAATAGGAACATAATGTAATCCAATCAAAGTAGATTTTACCTGTCAGCGTCTTTAGGCAACCAAAAAAAAGTTAAATTTCGATCACCATCCGTATTTAAACAATTAAATACTGCACAGTATCTTTTTGCTTTTTTTCGTTTTGTGTCCATCTTGCAATTATTGAGAAAGTTGAACGTGGTCGAACAAATAGCGCGCGCGCGTATGTCTTTTTTCGTTTGCGGCAGCCTACTAGATTGGCCCTTGCGCAAGGGCCGCCGCCTGTAGGTATGTTTTTAATACCTACACGCGGAGTGACACAGGCCTGATACTAATATTATAAAGACGAAAGATTTTTTGTTTGTTTGTTTTTTGTTTGCTTGTACCGAATAGGCTCTGTAACTACTGGACCGATTTTAACCATTTTTTCACCAATAGAAAGCTAAGTTATCAGGAAGTATCATACGCTATAATTTATTTTCAAAAAAATTAGAGATCCTTAAGAAAATTGCAATAATGCTACCCAAGGTAGCAAAATTTTGCCTATAAAATGCATTATTTGGCGTGTGCTGAGAAACTATTGATGATACATAAAAATTATGTACTACATGATTAAAGTACTCATTATTTTCTACAAAAAAATGCCCGAGGGAATATCTATTCTATCATATTTTAAGTCACAATAGTAGCTTTTGTGTTCTAAAATTTAATTAGATTTCCTTTATTATCAAAGTATTAATTCTTCCTTACTAATAGGTACATATTATAAATAAACTAGCGGCACGCTATGATGGCCGGTTTGACACATTACAATAGTGATGTGGAATGTCAATTTATTCTCGAACAAAAAACAATTAAGTTTTGTTTTTGTACCTGATTAAATAGGTTTAATAAAACAAAAATGTATATGTTTATTTAATTTATTTGAACGAACTGAATATTTGAATGAAAATGAATATACATACTTTATATGCACACAAGAAACATTATGAATACAAAAGATACCAAAAAAGGTGCCACAAAAGGCCATAATTAATCAGATTCGTCCATACTACTATTTTCACTGTCGTCACTGCTATCATCACCTACATTAATAATTATATGTTCGTTTTCTATAATATTATCTATTTTCACATCTCTTTCATAATCTTCCCTTATTAATTTAACAGTTCTATTCACAACCTTTTCCCAGTCTCCTTTAGTCACATGTTCACAAGCTTCTTCTAATAATTTTAGCATTTTTTTTTGTGGTAAATGGGGGTTCTGTATTGTGTCTTGCAGCATATCCCTTAATTTGAGCCCACACCAACTCAATCGCATTATACTCACAATGGTAAGGCGGTAACCGTATAACTCTGTGCCCATGTTCTAATGCTATTTCGTCAATGACGTATCGGATCTTGGTTGGTTTGTTTTCTTTTAAAAGACGTACTAATTCCGCTTTTAACATATTCATGTTTGCATCTACGCCATTTTTACGAAGCCATGCGACGATATCAGCTTTCTTTTGGGATTGGGCAGGTGGCTTGTCAATTTGCATCGAGTGGTATGGGGCGTTGTCCATAATTATAATAGATGGTTCAGGGAGGCTACACAACATTGAGGTAAACCATTCAGTAAACTTTTCTCCATTCATGTCTTCATGATAGTCTCCAGTGGTTTTTGACGCAAAAGCCATGAGAGAACCTTCGACAAACCCGTTGATGGTTCCGGCGTGACAAATTATAAGTCGCGATCCTTTTCCTACAGGAACTTTGGAAGTAGATGCTGCTGTGTCATCGTTCCAAGAACGGCCTACAGTATGGTTAGCATTAAGCCATGTTTCATCCAAGAACACAACATTTTGCCAATTTTTGATTTCTTTCACTTGCCGTAAAAAAGTATACCTTGCCATCGCTATATCAAATCTTTCCATCAATATTTTGCGTTTGTTACATTTTTTGTATCGAAATCCAATGGTCTTCAAAATCTTCGTTAAAGAACTTTCCCCACCGAAGAATAATCCAGCTTCCTTCAGTGAATGCACCAACTTTTTTCTTGTTGGATACTCCTTCTGTAAATAGTAGCCGTAAACATGTCTTCGGATAGCATCGGCATCAAAGCTATCGATGCCTACGACTGGTTTTGCTCGTTTTCTCTTTTTTGGTGTGTGAAGTTTATTTTCTTCTGTGCCAGTCTCGCCATATTTTTTTTTAGTTATCCGTCTAACAGTTCGTTGTCCAATATTAAGCGCATCAGCTACGCGTTCAACCACTGACGTTATAGGTAAAATTGGCCCTCCATTTTGAGCTTCACGATCGAAATAGTTACGAAGGCGTATTACGAACTCACGTGTCTGACTATTTAGAACAGTTCTCTGCGTACGTTCGGTCATATCGACGAAATCCACAACAAAGGGCTTGAACAGAGTCCAAATTAACGAGCAAGGGTCAACAGTAATGCAGTATCAATATTTGAAATCCAAAGCCAGGTCAAAACTATATCACAATCGCATTGCACTGACAGTTTATACTTTTCGAAGCAACGTCAATTCGAAACTGCTTTGTTTTGCATTGAGCATTGACGCGAGTTTGCCGGAGGTAGTAGTTGTGCTAGCCAGCGATCCTATGTGACGATCGTATTAGATTCCATTTTTAAAAATTTTCAATTTAGAAAACCAAATGCCGAGTTGTGGTATATATCATATAAAAATAAAAATTTTACCTTTTGTATGAAACAGCTGATATTTTTTGCGATTTCAGAGGTTTGTCCACATAGTGAAAATTGTTCATATTCACAAGTACATTCACCCCTTAAATGGTGCAAACTGATTTTTCTACACTTGTATACATTTTAGAAATCAATTTAATAAATAAATTTTGAGTCCTAAACCTAAAACTACATTCGATAAAATTTATGAATCTCTGCACATCACTATCGTCAATAAAGTAATACAATTATTTCCTTCAAAGTCGTTATCAATTAATACGGAACTTCATGAGCGGACAAACGTCAAACCGGCCATCATAGCGTGCCGCTAGTGTAGTGTGTTTGTTTGTTGGTTTGTCCGTCAATCACACTGCAACAAAGCTACGGATTGACGTGATTTTTTGGATAGGTATCGTTGAGAACCTGGACATAGGCATCCGGGAAAATCATCCCGCGGGATTTTAAAAACCAAATCCACACGGACGAAGTCGCGGGCATTAGCTAGTATTTTATAATAATCAAATTTCCGTGAAGACGAACGCTGCTGCGGTAAATATTTGGAAATATAAATAAAGAGAGTTCAAGTAAAGGTCGAGAGGGCGCCGAGTGTCCTTATTACAAATTTGAAATAAGTACTTAAAATTCAATAGATTTTTGTACGGCTCTCGATATCACTCGAACCGAGACGTTGTTTAATGATCTCTCCAATTATATTATTTATCCGAGACCTGTACTGTATAATTGGCGAGCCGTGAATCAGCTTATCAGAATTTATACGTAAGATCCTTGTGACATGCACTGCTAAGTACTTCGCAAAAATGTAGGCAAATATAAGTCAAAAGTTCTGTAATTTTTTATTTTATGTTTTTAAATTGCACTAGCATTTGCCTGCGGCTTCGCTCACGTAAAGTTCAATTTTTTAAACTCCTATTTTACTCCCTTACGTCATAAAAGCTATCTGCATGCCAAACTTCAGCTCGATCCGTCCAGTGGTTTGAGCTGAGCGTTGATAGATCAGTCAGTCACCTTCTCCTTTTATATATTTAGAAGATAACATAACAATTTTTAAATATATTTTTGCTGCTATATACTTACGTATATTTGTGAAATCCAAACTTCGAGCAAAGTTCACAATTTACAGGCACCGTCCACATTTAAGGTCACGTTTATATTTACGGGTACAGTTAACAATTATAGACAGCAAAATAGTAGAATACAAAGTACCCAACCGCGTTTTCCTGTGTATTCGCTACCTCATACCTACCTTCAAAACTCGAAATTTGGATTTGAATGTGGTTCATGTTCATTTACATTTAAATCCACCCCTGCGAAGCCGTGCAGTCTTATACTTAATAAGTATAAATTGTTTTTAACTGACTTCAAAAAAAGGAGGTTATCAATTCGACACCTTTACTTATCGTAATATTATTGGAACTGCAAAATATTCATAATCTATTGGGGCTTCCAAACAAACATACAAATTTTATAAGGTGTATGTTAGTCCACGCATTTCTCCCAAACTATTCATCGGATTGTGATCATTCTTTTTTCATTTTATTTGCTTACATTTACTTCAACTTAGGGAGCAGTAAAGGTTTCATCAAAATCGGTTCAGTAGTTTTTAAGATACATGGACACTTTTCCCTTTTCAGTTAAGTATTCTTTATTTCGGTATATTGAAGTCGGTTTAATTTTTCCTAAATTAGCTATAATTTAGGAAATGTAATTAATGTAAATGAGTATTATAATTCGTTCTTAATACCCACTGTATAAAAGATAGATAGGTACTTAGCGTCAATTTGAATACATTACAAATTGATGAAATATTATAATGGAGCTATAAGTACTCGCAAGTAGCAGTTATGTTATCAACAAAGGAAAACTCGTAATATTTTAGGAATTCTCCCTCGAAAATACCGTTTACTTGGCGAACACTTGAATGGATAGAGAAATCAAATGTTTGCTATCGGAGAATTTTAGGATTTGCCAAGAAATGAAACAAACAAAATGTATATTTTCAATATTTTTGTTTCCGCACCTCTTATTCTTTATTATCTATAGTACCTACCTATAGTAACTTTTACCCGCGGCTTCGCTTCCGCCATCTATTAAAAGTAATCCCAAGTGGTGATTCCAATAGAAAAAATTACCAATTTTGATTTTTTCGATTTTTCAGCTGCTGTTTTGAAAGAAAGAAAGAAAGAAAGAAAGAAAATATCTTTATTCACTATAATGGTGACACAGACAAAACTAGTTACAAAGATATAATTTCGTCTGTGACACCACCCAGAAAGGGTGTACAGCTCAGCACTATGCCTTGCGTCATATGCAAAGAAATGCATACAATGCCAGGCGCTGATTTTCAGCTGTGTGTGTGTTTTGGGTTTCCCTATTTTTTTATTTCTAAACCACCCATGTATTAGAGCTAACTAATACTTATTGTGGGTCAGGCATAATCTCATGTACCTAAGAGATTCAAAGACCTTTCAAAAATTGAGAATAAAAAAAATAAAATTAAAATCGCTCAAGCCATTTTTGTGTTTCACTAGACTAACGAACAGCCCTTGATTTACAGTACAGTAGTATAAGTAAGGAAGAATTAATACTACGATACGAATGTAACTAAACTTTTTTACTGGCGATTTAACACAAAAACTACTATTGTGACTTAAATATGATAGTTAGGTATATTCCTTCGCGGACTTTTTTATAGAGAATAATGAGTAGGTACTTGAATCATGTAGTACATAATTTTTATGTATCATCAATAGTTTTCTCAGCACACGCCAAATAATGCATTTTATAGACAAAATTTTGATGTTATTTCCTGATAAGTTAGCTTTCTATCGGTGAAAAATGGTTAAAATCGGTCCAGTAGTTTTTATGAGCCTATTCGATACAAACAAACAAACAAAAAAAATCTTTCCTCTTTATAATATTAGTATAGATGTAGATAAAAGAATTGAAAAGTACAATATATATTCGTAACAATGAATATATTACTTTAATTGTTTCTCACGCCATTATTTTAATTTTGGTATCTTTTTAGCACAGCAGTTGAGCTTCTCATTATGATTGTCGCTATTATCTACACGTGTTCTTAGTAGAAGGTAACAAGTACATTATAAAAGTCGAAAGCGTATTTGAGTAAGTGCCGATTTCACCAACGTCGAGTGACGTTTATCCTAGGAATAAATTGGGCGTTCTGACAGTTTTTGTATTGAAAATACTGTCAAATTATCAAATTTACGCTCGTATAAGACTTATTTTACGTTGGTTAAGTCGGCCCTAAGACGAAATAGATCCGCCAGCCTATCAATGGTGACTATGCTGGTTCATCCAGGCGTTAAGTCTAAGGGGACCTTCCAAAAATGTTCACAGTGACACAGTTGGTAGTTGATGATTATTATTAACGATGTTCTTTCTACAGGTGAACCGGCAGTACCACTGGGCGGGCGCGAACAGTATACTGTCTGAAGTGGGCACGCTGCACATGGAGTTCACCTACCTGACCGAGGTGACGGGGAATGATGGTGAGTTGATCTCATCACTAATTAAATATACTATTTTCTAGATACCATGATTTGCGAGACAATTCTCAAAAAAAATACGACACATGTTACATCGATGTGTGATACGTACACTGTCGATTTTCGAAAACCAACGTTACGTTGAAAATGTTGAGATGTATAAACTCATACAAAACCTAGGTTTAGTATGTTGAACCTATTGTTTGAACCTCAAAAAATATATTTTGACTGTTTTGAAAATGTTGATATTCATTAATTATATACCTATGAAAAATGTACCTATTTTGTTAGAACAACATCTGTAAAAACAGAAAATTCCTCTAGATAGATTCTCTATAATTGATTGATGTTCTTTGGTTCAGTTTACAGGCAGAAGGTGGATCGCATTCGCGACGTGCTGCACAACATTCAGAAGCCGGAGGGTCTGTATCCTAACTACATCAATCCGCGGACAGGACTGTGGGGCCAAAGTGAGTACAAAATAAATAGGTTTTAAACAATAAAGTACAAAAAATTAGGTTCCTTTTATTAAATTTATTAGTAAAATTATTATAATTTACTAGCTGACCTAGCGAACTTCGTACCGCCAACAAAAATATTTAGTGGTTGCTCACCCTTATCATTTAGGGGTGTGAAAAATAGATGTTTGCCGATTCTCAGACCTACCCGATATGCACACAAAATTTCATAAAAATCGGTCCAGCCGTTTCGGAGGAGTTTGGTAACAAACACCGCGACATGAGAATTTTATATATTAGATTATAAGATTGTCAGGCTCTTAAGGTGGAAGACACGGTTCTGCCCGCGAAATTCAAATTTAATTTGGTTGTTCGCAATTTGTAACTTAATACGACAAAGTATGCTTATGGCCACCTTAATCTGAAATCCATAGAGCGTGCTCTGACTTGAGACCATGTTAAAACACGATAAAAATATTTCCTCCCTCCAACGAGGTACGTTTCAGCACCGCATTCTTTGGACAGTTTGAGTGTTAGCTCCCTGTCCTAAAAGCTAAAACTCGTCAATCAGCTTTAGAATGAAAAGGATTTATATCCGAGATATATTTGTCTCTTTTTAACTCTGACTCAAGTCTGAAGGAAGTAAAAAAAAGGTTAGAATTATTTTGCTATAATCCGCCAACAGAAAAAATCTGTATGGTCAAATATGAAGTAACAAGCTAAGCACCGCGCACCTTCCCAAGCAAGCAAGAAAGCAAAGTTCCCAAGCAAGCAATGCCATCACCACACAAGACTTTTACACTAATTTCGACGCACGTTTCGCCCCGACACCGGAGCATCCTCAGGAGATGTCGACACTCGACTTTACAATGCAATATTGTCTAGTGAATGACGTTCGTGTCAAATGCGCGGTAATATACCGTATTTTTACCTCCACTACTGTTACCCCGCCCATTATCCCCCGGACGCCCCCTGGCCTCCCCCCTTCAAACAAACGAAAGGTGTAGTCCAGGGGGTAATGGTCGAGGTAACAGTAGTGGGGGTATTATTGTATAGACTGGACATTGCGCCGTATTCTCTATTTTTGACATTTACTGTGGCTATGGAAAACAATGGAAAGTTGCCAACTAAGAACTGTCAACCCCGCAGTTCTCCATACAAAATATTAGTTTGGCAGTTCTATTTACCAACTGAACGATACCTACTGAGATAGGGAATAAGCCAACTTAAGTGGCTAGAAGCGTGCGACAGGCAATTCTCGGTGAGCTCTGTGAGGTTTACAAATTGAAAACTATAATTGCAATTTGAATAATTTCATTGCAATATGTAATTTAGGTATCTTCGCTTAGAGATAGAAACACGATTGGAAAAAAAATCTCGATAGAAAGTTTTCCCAAACTTTGATCCAATAATCTCCTTTTTTAGTTTTAATTTTAAACCTTGTTTAAACAGAAACGGTAGGTTTTTTCCTGCTATTTTTTTTATTTGTGTTGACATATAAATAATTACTAAAAGCGATGAGAAAAATTCTTTTATTATTGGCATCCATAATTTTTTAAATCAATTTTAAAGTTTTTTTTTTCAATTCCCGACCCCTGAATCCATTATTTCCATCTCTTTCCTAGCACTGCAAAATATATAGGCTCTATCCCACTCGTACGACCCAAACAATTTAGGATCGTTATAGCCCCTTAACCTATGATCTCAAAAAATCTGATATAATATTGCAGGGCACACGTCACTGGGCGCTCTGGGCGACTCCTTCTACGAGTACCTGCTGAAGGCGTGGCTCGTGACCAACAACGAGGACGAGCAGGCTCGGATCATGTTCGACGAGGCGATGCAGACGGCCCTCGACAAGATGCTGCGGACCTCGCCATCGGGACTATCCTACCTCGCCGAGGTCAAGTACGGCAGGGTGTACGAGGAGAAAATGGACCACTTGTCTTGTTTTGCAGGTGACTATTTGTAGAGGGTTTCTGTCCACTTTTGTTGCGCAACATTATCGTTTATACAGGGGTAGAGGACAGGACATATTGAGAATGCAAACTTTGTGAATAGAGTAAACTTCATGCTGAAATTACAAATGTCACTTATCTCGGTAATCGTGGGTTACCAATATTGTAATTTTTGAGCACGCAATGTATCGCGAACAAAGAACGCCGATACCTACACGTGCGCGTCGCATACGGTGCGCGGTTTGTTGGTACTTAGGCCGAGTGTTTTAAACTATTGATAAACAGCTGATCGCTTTCCATTGCCGCTGTTTTGTATTAAATATTGTCATTGGTTGTTCTTTGTGATTAATTAAAAAAATGAAAAATGAATGAAAGACCGATGAAAAATTCCAACGCTAATTGACTCAGAATCATATTTACCTACTGAATCCCTGATAAGTTGTCGTCAGCACGTCCTATACACCATGTCTTTGTCAGTGCTTTTAATACGGTCACATACCGCGCAGGCGGGATGTTCGCGCTGGCGTCCACCACGCTGCAGAACACGCTGAGCGAGCGGTACATGGACGTGGCCAAGAAGCTGACGCACACCTGCCACGAGGCGTACGACCGCGCAGACACCAAGCTCAGTCCGGAAGCTTTCAGGTATTTACAATACGGTCACATACGCACCGCAGGCGGGATGTTCGCGCTGGCGTCCACCACGCTGCAGAACACGCTGAGCGAGCGGTACATGGACGTGGCCAAGAAGCTGACGCACACCTGCCACGAGGCGTACGACCGCGCAGACACCAAGCTCAGCCCGGAAGCTTTCAGCTATTTACAATACGGTCAAATACGCACCGCAGGCGGGATGTTCGCGCTGGCGTCCACCACGCTGCAGAACACGCTGAGCGAGCGGTACATGGACGTGGCCAAGAAGCTGACGCACACCTGCCACGAGGCGTACGACCGCGCAGACACCAAGCTCAGCCCGGAAGCTTTCAGGTATTTACAATACGGTCACATACGCACCGCAGGCGGGATATTCGCGCTGGCGTCCACCACGCTGCAGAACACGCTGAGCGAGCGGTACATGGACGTGGCCAAGAAGCTGACGCACACCTGCCACGAGGCGTACGACCGCGCAGACACCAAGCTCAGTCCGGAAGCTTTCAGGTATTTACAATACGGTCACATACGCACCGCAGGCGGGATGTTCGCGCTGGCGTCATGTTCGCGCTGGCGTCCACCACGCTGCAGAACACGCTGAGCGAGCGGTACATGGACGTGGCCAAGAAGCTGACGCACACCTGCCACGAGGCGTACGACCGCGCAGATACCAAGCTCAGCCCGGAAGCTTTCAGGTATTTACAATACGGTCACATACGCACCGCAGGCGGGATGTTCGCGCTGGCGTCCACCACGCTGCAGAACACGCTGAGCGAGCGGTACATGGACGTGGCCAAGAAGCTGACGCACACTTGCCACGAGGCGTACGACCGCGCAGACACCAAGCTCAGTCCGGAAGCTTTCAGGTATTTACAATACGGTCACATACGCACCGCAGGCGGGATGTCCGCGCTGGCGTCCACCACGCTGCAGAACACGCTGAGCGAGCGGTACATGGATGTGGCCAAGAAGCTGACGCACACCTGCCACGAGGCGTACGACCGCGCAGACACCAAGCTCAGTCCGGAAGCTTTCAGGTATTTACAATACGGTCACATACGCACCGCAGGCGGGATGTTCGCGCTGGCGTCCACCACGCTGCAGAACACGCTGAGCGAGCGGTACATGGACGTGGCCAAGAAGCTGACGCACACCTGCCACGAGGCGTACGACCGCGCAGACACCAAGCTCAGTCCGGAAGCTTTCAGGTATTTACAATACGGTCACATACGCACCGCAGGCGGGATGTTCGCGCTGGCGTCCACCACGCTGCAGAACACGCTGAGCGAGCGGTACATGGACGTGGCCAAGAAGCTGACGCACACCTGCCACGAGGCGTACGACCGCGCAGACACCAAGCTCAGTCCGGAAGCTTTCAGGTATTCGAAGAATTGATTTCATAAACCACCTTTGTCATATTTTACACATAATGAGATAGTGGCGCCATTTTTCAAAATGGTTTCAGCTTACGTGCCACATTCTGTTGTATGCCTGAATCTGTTCATACCAGAAATTCTGTTAAAAACAACCTTTTCAATTTATTCCAATATTATACCAAAACCAACTAATGTCGACCAAAAACTACTCTTCTCATTATGTTGTAACTTGCGGAATAGAACTTTGATCCCCTGTAAAATAGATTTGACAATTACAACAGATTTAAAACAGTGACTTTTGAAATTGAAATTTTTCACTTACAATACGCATCGCAGGAGTTCTGGATGGGATATTCACGCTGCCGTCCGCCAAACTGCTGAAATAATTGATCGACTGCTTTAAAATTTGAAGATGCAAGTTTATGTTTTTTTTAGGTATATCTAGCTTTTATATAAGCTCTGCTCTACATCAAACTATGATCATTGCAGGTTTTCGGGTGCGGTAGAGGCCCGTGCGATGAAGAGCAACGAGAAGATGTACCTGCTGCGGCCGGAGACCTTCGAGAGCTACTTCATCCTGTGGCGCCTCACCAAGGACCAGAAGTACCGCGACTGGGGCTGGGAAGCTGTCCAGGTGAGATGCGTTTGAATAAAATATTTAGATAAACTACTTGGTCAGGTTTTGACGTGATCAATGAACACCGGCTGAACGCACGAAAAAGTGTCACGTTCCGCCTGCGCCTGAGCGTGCAAGCGAGAGCGCGGAAAAGCGATTTGCTTAGAGAGCGCCCGCCGCCGCCCGCCAGTCATCGTCAATGTTTCTTTATGACGTTATCACGTAAAACTATCGTCCGTAAAAAGACTTTGCAGACAACCAATTTTTTTTTTAATATGTACATTATAGGCACACGCTTGACCCCTATCACACCTGATGGGGAGTGATGATATCGTGGCCTAAGGTGGAACGCGAACGCGAAACGTTGCTTTGGAAGTGTGTGGTATTTTAGTGAATAAACCTGCAGAACTTTGTATAACAATGTTTTAAACGAGTAAACCCGCCGTGTACATTGCTTGTTTTTCTCTGTTCGAACGGCATTCGGAAAAAGTGCTACCAGTGAAAATTCAAATAAACGACGTTAAAGTTTATCTTATTTTCTATATTCTATTCTAAGATAACTTACTCCAAGAGTTAAATATACGAAAGTAGGAATAAATAAATCTATATAATTATGTTATATTCAATGTCCGCAGGCTCTTGAAAAGCACTGCCGGGTGGAGGGCGGGTACACCGGCCTGGTGAACGTGTACCACTCCACGCCGCTCGGCGACGACGTGCAGCAGAGCTTCTTCCTCGCCGAGACGCTCAAGGTAACAGATCACAGTAATGTCCACCGACCGGCCACGGCGGCCTATCTCAGCTGAGGCGTAGACTAACCTCATCATCATTCATCATCATTAGCAACCCATCAACGGCTCACTACTGAGCGCAGGTCTCCTCTCAGAGAAGGGTTATAGGCCATAGTCAATTGCGAATTGGCGGACTTCACACACATTCAAGAACATTATGAAGAACTCTCAGGTGTGCAGGTTTCCTCACGATGTTTTCGTTCACCGTTGAAGAAAGTGATAGTTAATTGCTTAAACGCACTTGACTACGAAAAGTCAGAGGTGCGTACCCGGGCTCGAACCTGCAACCGAATAGGAGACCACTGTCCTAACCACTAGGCTATCACTGCTACTAGACTAACCTACTGCGAGATATTAAAGAGTCATGCAAAGGAAGCTTTATCGCAACGCAGAAATGGTTTTTCATACTTTTTATGGCGGTATCAGTGTAACCAGGGCCTGTACTACCAACGCTTAAGGCATAAAGTTAGTGTAGAACAGTTTCAAAAGTAAATTTCATCATCGTCGTCAGTAACCCATCAACGGCTCACTACTGAGCCCTTGATGTAGGAGACTACAGCCCTACAGACTATTAGGCTATCACGAATTATTAAGATTTAAGAGTTATAATATATAATGTTGTAGATATGTCGGCTATGTGCTCAAAACCCTGTAACCTCTGTCGTGTTGACCCTTTATCTATATTTAATATTAATTTTATGTATCATTTCTACTGTATCATCTGTTGTCCCCAGTATCTATACCTCCTGTTCTCCGACGACACCCTGCTGCCTCTGGACGAGTGGGTGTTCAACACGGAGGCGCACCCCTTCCCTATCAAGGACAAGAACCCCCTGTACCGCGCCGCCGCCAAGCCCATACTCATCGAGCGCGAAGACAACCGCCTCTAGGCTCAACTCAGACAACTCGACAAGTCAAGAAGGCTCAACTTGAAGATATCCGCGTACTGGGACACACGTTTACAAAGTATACATTTTGGATTAAAGGGAAATGTCCATTTTTGGTCAAGGCCATCAAGTTGATACTAAAAAAATATAATACCCCCTTTACGTGTAGAGGAGGTATCCAAAATAATAGTTTTTTTTTTCAAGATTTTAATTAATATACTTAACTATGCCAAATTACAGTTCATAAGTACCAACAGTCCGCGCTAAGCCGCAGACAGACAGACAGACGGACGGACTTGACGAAACTATAAGTGTTCCTTGTTGTTTTATCACGGAAACCTAAAAAAGGCTCATTTATTAAGTAAAATATTGCTATTACCTATGACCTATGTGAACGTAAAACGCCGGGATAATTGAATGCCAATATAAAAAGGCTAAAAAATTTCCGCATGCAATGTCAATCTAAACCATCACCGCAGATCCATTTTACTGACTTCTATGTTAAGTATTATATTTGCTTTACAACAGTTCTACCAGGCCAGGCACAATTCGCATTTTAGGCATAAAGCTACAAGTGACGACCTCCCTGGCGCAGTGGTGAGCGCTGTGGTCTTATGACTGGGAGGTCTCGGGTTCGATTCCCGGCGGGGGCAACTTGGGAATTTATAATTTCTGAATTGGCTCTGGTCTGGTCTGGTGGAAGGCTTTCGTTGGCCGTGGCTGGTGACCACCCTACCGTCAAAGACGTGCCACCAAGTGATTTAGCGTTCCGGCACGATGGCGTGTAGAAACCGATTAGGGGTATGGGTTTTAATTTTCACTGCCATACCCCTTCCAAGTTAGTCCGCTACCATCTTAGACTGCATCGTCACTTACCATCAGGTGAGATCGCAGTCTTAAAAAAAAGGTACTCTGTGTCGTTCCGTCCGGACGGGCCAACTCAAGGGGCTAATGTAGTTCGAAGAAATAAGAGCTACGCGAAAGGGAGGCAACTTCTAGGTAAATATGAACTGTGGGTAAGTTAGCGCTGTGCGACCTGAATTGCGCTTTAATGTGTGGTAGCGAGAGTCGTTATTTATTTAAATGATTTTGCAAAATGAATCTTCACTATTAGAATAGAATAGAAATGTTTTTTATTCAAATAAACTTTTTACAACTGCTTTTGAATCGTCGATGAGTCTACCACTGGTTCGGAATGCCGTTCCTGCCGAGATGAACCAGCAAGAAACGCATGCTATGTATGCAGTGTTTCCACAATGAGGGGAAGTTCCACAAAAGCATACCTAATTATAATTCAACACATGTTAAGACGGGCAGACAGAAAGCAACCCCATTCCCGCCGGTGGCACCCGTTCACGAACATGACGCATGACCCCAGCCATTGCTTCAGTCAACCATATTTGAGGGAACGTAACTATGTACGTATTATGTATTCTATGGTTCTTAATCATGTTTCTTAATCTATGAGGTCAATCCTAATCCCTATAATTTATTTAAATAAACGTGGCCAAAACCTCTTTGACGAATGGGCGTTTCCCTTTTAATTGTTTACTTACCGTAAGATCATTCTAGGGACTTTTCCTCAAAGATTTAAAGTAGATATATACCATATACATAGACACAAAGAACTTTTTCACCTGTTGTGAGAACTGTCTCTTTTTGAGGCGAGTTCCCTAAATATGCAGTCTTGAGGTAACCATGGCCAGTGCCTAGTCCATAAATTTTCATACAAAAATGAAAGATGAAAAGAGAATGATACCCTACAGCAAAACTACTCTACCTTTCTTTGGGAGTTTTTAATTTATATTTTAAGATCAGAACTTCTGTAATATACTTACAATACTTATAGCTGTTTTACACAATTTTTTTCGTATCTTCAATACCATTTACTGATTTGTTTAACATAATTATTATTATTATATTTGGTAGCTAACTAGACAAAAGAGCTTGCAGGCGAAAGCATATCTCGATATAAAAATAATAAAATATTAAAGTCAATCAATTGAGATACATTTGTTATTGTAGGCCAAATGTAGCTGTACATTTATATTTAATGCCACTTCCACACCATGTAAATTTTGCGTTGTGCGTCTTGTTCGGCTTAAATTATCGTTCTGTGCAGCCTTCGATCCTTACCTAAGTGTTGGTGAAAAATAAATTCTTTTTATCATAAACACAGAGGTTCTATATAGTTCCCAAACGTCAATTCAACTTTAACCGACGAAAAAATTTTTACGTTTTGACAGATTTTCAATACAAAAACTGTCGGAACGTCCAATTTATTCATACGCACTTCATACATTACTCGGAGATGGTGAAATATGACCCAAAGAGTTAATTTTTATTGTTCTCACCTACTTATTAAGCAAAAATAAATTTTTCTTCGAACTTCCTTCAACCTTATGTACTTGTGTTTGTATTTTTACTACTTTTGAAAGCCCACTGTGTCATCTTGATAGAAGACGTGTACACATTGAATCTTTCACATAAAATAAGGGAAAACGTGTACGAGTGTAATATTGGGTTAGAATATTTTTCTGTAACCTTTATCGTTTCGATATCATATCTATCTATTTTATCGATCGATGTTTGCAGCCCAAATCATCAGGCAAAAGATTATGAAATTAAGATTACGTACAGAGAAACACAGCGCAAAATTTATTGATGTGGACGAGGCTTTAAACATTGCTTTATGTAATATGTATAAAATTGCGTAATTTTGTAAAGTTTGACAGATGAAAGTTTTGTTATTTCTTAATCATTATAAGAGGAATAATTGTTAAATTATTTAATTTAATTTATGATACTTAATAAATTAATAATATATTATAATATAATGCAATAATTAAAGAAAACATACAAATCTATTACTAATCCGCGATAAATATAAAACATTAAAATTTAAAAAAAAAAAACATTTCCGACAGATCACCCAAATTATACGTATATTATTTTTCCGTCCGTCGTTTCGTATTTCCTATATTTTTGTCTAGTTTTTTTAACTCGTTTTTTACGTCATTACGCCAAATACCATTTTTGGTTAAGTTCGGATTTTAGGACAGCTTATTGTTTTTTTTGTGAGCTAGATGATAGGAAAGATGATAATGTCTGTTCTGATAAAATAAATATTATGATCAAATATTATGATCTTGAGAATGCTCGCCATAGTCCTGTTTATGTACAAATAAACCGAATATAATTTCAAGTATGGTGTGATATTTTAAATGTTTACTTAAGTCAATTATAAAAAAAGAAGGTTGAGCATAAAAACCTGTATTACTTTTTGTATAAATATATATTAGCCATATTTAAATGCATAAATAAAATTATAATGCGGCTACAGGATTAACCGCTTAGTAACAAATATACATTATATTCATAAAAGTTTATAAAAAGTGGTAGTTAATAGAATTCATAGTAAAAATGATATCAAATAATACTCGCAAATAATAATTCAACCAATTTTCAATAGCACTGGAAAATAACTGATTTAAGTACATAATGTTAACTCTAAGGCGACGTTTTAGCATAGGCGTGGCGTGGCGCGGCGCGTGCGGCGTCGTGTCGCGCGTGAAATTCAAACATATGGCCAAGTATGAGAGCGTTTACAGAGAGGCGTCGGCGTTGAACGCGGCGGAGCACGCGGCGTCGCACGCGGCGGGCGCCGACGCGGGCAGCGCGGCGGGCACCGCGGCGACGCACAGTGGGCGAAACAGTTATATGAGGGACATAGGATTTTTTGTTACAAATTCCATTTAAAAAAATACTTATCGAAAGACCTTGTCATTCTGATGAATAATTGTTATTAAACGTTTTTCTCTAAAACTGATAGTTTGCCCGGAAAAAAAATATTTTCTGTTTTTGTTGTATGGAATGAAACAGAAACTGCTAAAATTTGGCCAAGTCTTGAGAGGTCTTGCTTTAAAACTACTTTATTCTTATTCTTTGGCTTGTTGGCTATAACTCTATGCTATCAGCTTGCACCCAAACTTGCCCGTTTAAAAGTTATAAGAATCTGAAATTTTTTTAAAAATATGATTTTTATTGATTTTATAATGTCGTGGATTATCAAATATTTGACCAAAATAATGTGCTGCATGAAAATTCTATGAATAAATATTGAAATTAACTTTAAATCACTAGTTCATCGAAGAGAAACTTATAAGTTAAGCACTTAAAAAAGGATATTTCATAGATTAAAACTGTAAATTATATTAAAATAACGTGAATTTAAACAAAGGATCTACAAAAATAAAACTTTCAAAATATAGCTTTCTTTATTTCTTTTTAACAATTCATTTTATTATGTATCTAATGTATCTCCTTAGCTAAGCTGTCTTTGTTGTTGGAAACTAATTACAAACAGTGAAAAATTACCTAATCATACTTAATATTATAAATGCGAAAGTGTGTTTCTTGGTTTGTCCTTCAATCACGCCGCAACAGAGCTACGGATCGACGTGATTTTTACATGGGTATAGTTGAGGACCCGAGAGTGACTTTTTATCCCGGAAAATCAAAGAGTTCCCGAGGTACTTTAAAAACTAAATCCACGCGGACGAAGTCGCGGGCATCAGCTTATTATTAGCAAATTTTAGCAGTTTCTGTTTCATTCCATACAACAAAAACTGAAAATATTTTTTTCCGGGCAAACTATCAGTTTTAGAGAACAACGTTTAATAACAATTATTCATCAGAATGACAAGGTCTTTCCATAAGTATTTTTTTTAAATGGAATTTGTAACAAAAAATCCTATAAACCTCATATAGCAGTTTCGACCCACTGTGCCGCACGCGCCGCGCAAAGCCACGCCTATGCTAAAACGTCGCCTAACGTTAAACTATAATCCCTATGAACATTATACATAAATATATATATATATAGATAACTTTTACCACCATATTTAATAATAATCTTTTGTTAACTTATATTCTTATTAGATCTCATTTTAAATTAAAATTATCATAAAATAAAATATTGCATTTGTATGTTTTTATATTTAAATAATATTATCAACTGTGAAATCAGTAATTTTAATGATAGAAATTGTTAGGAGGTTTTATATCTGTATACTAAATATATTGACAATTATTAATAACCAGACATGTTAATAAATTATTTGGCCTATTTATTAATACATTTATATGTTAAATATATTATTCAGTAATCCTGTTTCTGTCATTGATATGATATACTTATTACTTATGCATAATAGGAAATATAATATGCGTGTGATTTCTTATATTGAGTTCAAATATTTTTTTGTGTCACATTTATCGACACGAAATCAAATGTTAATAAAAGTGTCAGCCAATCACGATTGTTAGAATTTGGTGCGTGACGACAGATAACAGGTTTGATAGCCCGTCAAAATGGCGACTTTTAAATCGTCCGATTCAAAGACAGTTTCAAATAATTATTTTTAACTAGATACATTTTCATGCGTGATGAAGTTTTTCTATACTATAGTAATGCTATAGTTATTCTTTAGAATAAATAAAAAATACATTCATATACCCTTTTCCTTTTTTCTTCAGTTTCCTTTGAATAGCAACTTTTTGGGAGCGCTAGACCCATGATGACATGGCGTCTTTTGTCAAGCTTAATAATTGAATCTTAGCAACTTGTAGCCCTGTCATATAAGAAGGTAGTTCAATTTGTGTACATTATGTATATAATAGTGATATAATAATCAATAAAATAGTTTAAGATATTATTATTATGTGTGTAGTCGGTCGTTAATTTTTAACCAAGGTATGTGTGGGCGGTTGTTGTATGTACTTTTGGAATTTTCTTATTTTGTTTTGTATAATATATCTAAAAATAACTGCCATCTTAATTTCTGTTGTATAAAATATTTATGAGGTTATAAGGTAATAGTTTTATGTGTGAAGATGCAAACACATGATTGTGTTGCGGTGTGTCGTGACGTAGCTAGCGGGGTTTCCGCCGCGAGCGGAGCGGACTCCGTACGAGCTCCGCTTTACTCGCAGAGTAAGTCTGCATTCAAGCGCTTCCACCAAGAAAGAGCCTAGCGGAAAGGACTAAGCGAGCAAAAAGAGTCAAAATGAGCTCGCTCGGAAGTGGTGTTATGGCTACTTTCATAACTTTTTTGGTGGAAGCCTATACCGAGTCGGTTCCGCTTAGCCATTTCACGCTCTTTCCCCTTTTTTGGTAGAAATTGGCTTAAAGACGAATGGAGAACGCACGCTCTGCCACACACTTCTTGCTCTGTGGAAGTCCACCTTTAGGGTGCGTTATCTGTCAGCCAGTCAGGCATACGTGAAACTGTTTTATGGGTATAGTGGAAAGCTTTGAGATGCACTCTTTTCTTTCCTTTTCTGGTCAACGCTCACATGTTTACGCTAATGGCTCACTCCGTTTTTTAGTCGATCCAGATTGCATTGCGACACACAACAACGCAGTAATGTGTCTGCAGCTTAATGATGACTGAGAAGTCCAATTTTTTACGACTAAAATGTTGACGCGAGTTTCTCATAGTCATAACACAGTTTATTCTACTAGAAGTCAATGACAGAGTACACAAAGATATGCATTCAATGTCGGTCGATGGGCATTATGGCTGATTCACACTATTTCAGTATCATTCCAGATCATCGAACTTAGTTAATCATTGGAACAGCTGAACAAATTTTGTGCCAGGAGTAGTAGAACGTACCGATTAGTCCAGTCTGGCTATGTGATTTTCAGGCATTCCACTTTTCAATCCAAAACGCTTAAAATCATCACGAAAATGTAGTGTCATTGCAATGGTCTATGAGTGACTGAAATCATTTTCGATTTCGGACGAGCGGTATCGTGAGACGTGATTTACTTTATGGTTGCGTACATGCCTATTTAGAGGTAACGTTTTTGTAACTAAAAAAACTTTAAGTTTCTAAATTAAATGGCTGTGACTCATGTATCGACAAAAGGATAGGCGGACGGATGGACTGAATAAAAACATGTATTTTATAGGCGTATCGCGTATTCTTTATCAGACCACGCTTGTTCGTAAGCCTGTCAAATAAATTCATGTGGATCGGCTATAAAATATCACCGACCATTCATTTAAATACTATGGTCCAAGATCCCAGTGCCGCCAGACCTAAGTTATTTTTTCAGCCATGATTTGTGTACGATAGAATAGTGTTCGTAAGTCCTTTCAGTATATACGTACCTGTTAGCTTGTGCCGACGGCCAATTTCCAGATACCAGGTGCTAAAGGTAGGTAAAAACTAGACTAACTTATCTTAAATTCTCAGGGCTGATTTTCATATATGTTTTAAACAATATTGTAAAAATTTATAAATTAATACTGCCAGACGCTTACCGCCGGCGGTAACTTTTGCCAGACGCTTTGAAGCTCCCAAAAAAATATATAATTTAAGTTATATTCTCAGTTACGATTTTTATACATGATACTCAGGGAACTATTGCAATATTTTCTGTAAGCTGCCAGACCTATTGGAGGGGTCAAACATCCCCCCAGACACACATTATGCGTCCCCATATGTATGAGCGCTAGAACATGATTCAATCGTTTACTTCTACTACTTTTTAGGGTTCCGTAGTAAACAAGGAGTTTCAGTAGTAGTTTCGCCATGTCCATCCGTCTGTCTGTCCGTCTTCATGAAAAAATTCATCCCCACTTTACATGTAGGGGCGGTACCCTAAAAAAATATTTTTCACAATTTTATTTCACGACTTTGTCGGCGTGATCGATATTTATACCCTTGTCAAATTACAGATTTCTAGTACCAATAGTCTCTGAGCTAAACAGCGGACAGACAGACAGACAGACAGACGGATGGACATGGCGAAACTATAAGCGTTCCTTGTTTACTACGGAACCCTAAAAAGTAGTAGAAGTAAACGAGTGAATCATGTTCTAGCGCTCATACATATGGGGACGCTTAATGTGTGTCTGGGGGGATGTTTGACCCCTCCAATAGGTCTGGCAGCTTGCAGATGATATTGCAATAGTTCTCTGAGTATTATGTATAAAAATCATAACTGAGAATATAACTTAACTTAAATTATATATTTTTTTGGGAGCTTCAAAGCGTCTGGCAAAAGTTACCGCCGGCGGTAAGCGTCTGGCAGTATTAATTTATTAATTTTTACAATATTCTTTAAAACATATATGAAAATCAGCCCTGAGAATTTAAGATAAGTTAGTCTAGTTTTTACCTACCTTTAGCACCTGGTATCTGGAAATTGGCCGTCGGCACAAGCTAACAGGTACGCATATACTGAAAGGACTTACGAACACTATTCTATCGTACACAAATCATGGCTGAGAAAATAACTTAGGTCTGGCGGCACTGGGATCTTGCTCTACTAGGACAATGAAGAACTGCAACCGTTAATCTACCGACATAGTACCCATTACTATGTCGGTAGACTAACGGTCGAATACTGAAAGGTCTCTTAGGCCCGCTTGCAGAAACGTCGAGTTATCCTTTTAAGCCAGAGTTAGCTGCTGCTTTGACAGATTTTGTATAAAGCTTCTCTCAAAATTACAAATTTATTCCTGGGTTAAACCTAACCCGGCGTCTCTGCAAGCGGGCCTTAGTGATTAAGAGCTTCTTAAAAAATAATTGTTTGGTGACTTTTGTATATAATGGATAAAACCAGTTCAAACATTCTACAATTTTAAGATGCCATGTAATAAAATTAGACCCTGAGCACTTCCAAAAGTGGCTTCAGGCTTTATGAATTCGCAGGTAAACATAAATTAAGTAGGACAGTGGGGGTACAATGAAACGAAAAAGGTATTTCGATTTTTTTTAAAAAAATGGTTACATAAATCAATGATATTTTTGTAGGAACATTAGATCAGTCTTTAACTTACAATTTGAATACTAAAGTGATTTAAAAAATCAACGCTTAACCCAAACTAATTTTACTTTTTTAAAACCCTTCCCCTGTTTCATTGTGCCCCAGGTCTGGGGTAGGATGAAACACCACCTGGGCCACAGTGAAACACAAGGCATATCAAAACTTTGAGATCAAAAAATAGAGTTATTGCCCACAGAAAGGTAAACTTAAACAATCATCAAGATTATAATAATAAAAAAACTCAAAAAAAGCTTAACATCTGATTATCCTAAAGTGTATTTTTTTAAAAATTTTGCAGGAAACGTGTAGATATCTGCTTGGCGTTTGGTTTTACCCGCAGAATCAGGTTTTGGTAATACTAATTCAATGTCAGCACTGTGTACGATAGCATGATCAGGCTCTAAAGGAAAAAAGAAACTGTTTTCTTTCTTTAAACTTTTGCGCAAATACATGATATCGTACTCATTATTCTCGTCTTTATCAGTCAATATTTGACCAACAAAATATTTATTCTGCTTGCCTGAAAAGCGAACCAACACAAAGTCATGAGCCAAAGGTGTCTTTTTTGTGAACAATGGCAAATTGTCTCCATCTTCATCATACTCTTCTTCAGTCTCTTCTATTTCAAAAATTAAATCTAAGCTCTCAGAGCTAGAAAATAGCACTTTCGTTGCCTTTTCAATTTTTGTTTTATTTTTCTTCTTCTCTTTCTTTGCAGTTTCAAGTTTATTTCTTTTTTCATTCCTTTGATGTGCAAGATTTTCTATTTCCGCTTTTACTGGAGTATCAGTCAAAATTAAACTTTTTCCTTTCTTCCTTTTGTTGGTTCCCTTTCTAGGACCTGCTTTGGGATAATCTCTACATCCTATTGGGCTTTCAGAAGTTGTTTGACTTTCAATTGGTTTCGGAGCTGCTTCATAGGAAGTAGAGGGGCGTGGTTCTTGATTATCATGGATTGTCATTATAGGGTGTGGTTCCTGACTGGTAGTAACAGGTATTGGTGTTTGTGAACAGGTTAGCATGTTTGTCTGTGATGATGGTGAATCGTTATTCAAAGGCCGGTTAGTTACTTCACTGGCAAAAAAATCGTCGTCTTTAAAAATTTCGGTGTCTAAAGGAAAAATCCCAGTCTTTCTAAATCCAGCCTTGATATTCATGGGGGTCATACTTTTTTCAAAAGCTTGTCCCATAAGTTCTGCGACTGCATATATTGTGACAGTTTGCCCCGGATGGCGGCACAACCACGAGTCTATTGCGCTGTTATAAAAATTCTGAAACGGTCCAAATACAGCCACGTCTAGTGGCTGTAATTTATGACTGCAGTGTGGTGGTATTGTAAGTAGCGTCACGCCAAAATCTTTAGCAATTTGTAATACTGCTGGTGCTAAATGACTTTCATGGTTGTCCATGATGAGTAGGGAAGGATTTTCTTTTGTAGAGGAAGTCAATTTTATGAAATGCTTGATGACTTCTACAAAAAGTTCGCCTGTCATCCAACCTGTAGGTTGAGCAAGGCCTAAAGTTCCTGGGGGCGCATTGCTCAACATATGTGGCTTGTATTTTTTCCTAGGAAACACCATTGCTGGCGGTAAAGCTGATCCAATGGCTGACACAATGCAGCATGTTGTTACAAGGGTTCCTCGTTCTGCGCTAGTCACTTTATTAAGTTGTCTCGTAGATTTAGACGCCAAGACCTTCCTTGGCTTTTGTACTGTAGTTGTACTGGTTTCATCCAAGCAAAAGAGCCTAGTGCCGTCGCCAAAAGTATTTTTACGCTGAACAACTGAATTTAAATTGTTGAAAAAAACTTGGACGTTGTGCTTATTGAATGATGTCGATCGAGAAAGACTACAGGCTTCCGGCTTCCGCAATCTTAAATCTGGATGCCGTTGACGATATCCATAGAGCCAATCGATGCCAGCCATTTTCCTTTCTTCCCAAGTTGGCGGAATGTTAAGATTATGGTATTTGGCCATTTCATATGCTAAACGTCTTGCTTCTAAGGTATCTAGACCGTAGGACATTTTAGAGCAGTTGATAATATATTCCTCAAGTGCTTTTTCCTGCTCATTTGAGAACACTTTTCTTACTCCATAGTTAGGAGTCAAACGAATTTGTTGTTCACCATCTCTTTGACTTTTTTTTTTATGAACATATCTGAATAACGTGATGTAGTTAACGTGTTTTAAATCAGCTGCGGTTCGTAAACTCATACCATTCTCGACAAGGCTTATAGCTTCTCTCATATTCTCTTCTGTATGAAGCCCTTTCTGAGTCTTTCTTACTCGGTTTCTCACCATCTTCCAACCTCTAATCAATCTGAAACAAAATACATATGCATAATGAGACGGGGTACGATGAAACGCTGTTACATTGTACCCCGTTTCATTGTGCCCCGACCGGAATCAAAAGATTCAAAACAACCTACCCGAAATCGTTTTAAGGTTAGAAAGTAAATAAGAAGTGATAATTAACGTCAAGAATGCTAATGTTTTATATAGAAAACATGACTCACCTATTATTTATACTGTTGCACTAAACACAAAAGATTTTCACGAAGAAATTTTAACTTCTTACTCCTCAAAACTATTTTTTTTGCAATAAATCGACCACCATGACAGACCGAGATCTTAAACTAATTTCACGATGAACTGTTACAATGCCGGTATTGGTCGAAAAAAAAGAGCGCGAAAACTTTGGAAATTCAATTTTTTAAGTGGCACGTTACATTGTGCCCCGTGTTACACTGTACCCCCACTGTCCCTATGCCAAAATTTAGATGATTCTGAACATAATATGTACCTATTACGTATAAAATATGTAATAAATACCGAATTATCTCGCGTTAATGTTTTACTGTTATACTTAATCGTCTTATTTAAGGATGTATAATTAAGTAATTAATAAAATTAATTATGAATACAATTGTTTTTATTTCCTTGTTCTCATTACAGTCGACAAAACTTCTACTCAGATTTTATTGTTTACTTTATTTTTGCATGAAACTTCAGTTAATTTAAGAGCATTCCAAACCAAGTAGGCACAGTACGTAGTGACTGATATATTTATCACACAAACATACAACTTTATATGTTTGTGATTTATCAGTGCCAGTGTTTACGTCATGCGACAATTTACGACAGAAGTCTTATATTCTGTTTGAAGACGTGACGATCGTATAGTCGGGCACTGCCTAGAATTACTACTTTTTTAGCCAGCTTTTTTTTTCCGATGCAACTGCTCTTTTATTTAAGGATTTTAAAATTATTAAAAAATATGATTTTGATACACATTTACACTCTTCAGCTAAGTAGATAAGAAATGTTCTGTAAAAATCCCACCATTGCTACTAAAACAGAAAAATTATAACAATTCTCTTACTAGCATAGCAGTATCTAGTAATTATTTATTATAATTCTGTGCCTCCTGTGATGAGTGATCTAAGTCGAGTTGTACCATTTTTGTGATTTTTACATAATTTTTTTGGTCTAACTCACGTTCTTTTACCTACCTACTATGCTAATATAATACTCATGCTTAAACAGGTTATTATGATTACTAGCTGATGCCCGCGACTTTGTCCGCGTGGATTTAGTTTTTAAAGTCCCACGGGAACTCCTTGATTTTCCGGGATAAAAAGTAGCCTAGATGTTGACCCGAGTAATAAGCTACCACGGTATAAAATTTTCACAGCTCGTAAATGTCACCTGATCGGCCGTTTTCGCGGGAATCTCAAATGAATGTATAGTTGTTTAAATAAACTAGTACGTAAATATTAAAATACTTTTCCGAAAACTGTCAAATAGCCAAATAATTTCCCCAAGAATTGTCGCTGGCCTATAAACTCAGTATAAAACTGCTCAAGCACTGAATAAAAACTTGTTTTCCGTTTTCTATAAGAAAGCTTTAAATTAACAAGAGCAAATGAACTTGGAAACTGCCGACCCAGGAAAATTACTATTACAACACGATATTGTTAATAATAATGATTATAATACTATGTATGAAGTTGTATTTCATAAACAATGTAAATTTCAGTTATGTATTAATAAAACATGTTTACATATAATAATTGTTGATCTTGTTTTTTATTTCATATTTTTCCTGATTTTGTTATAGCCATAGTTAAAATATAATAGGTACTTACATTGACATAGGAGGTGTACACAATACAGAAAATTTTGTTTACCCGTTCTCTCGTGATAGCCCTTAGAGATTCACGAGTAAATGAGTACCTAGACAAAATTTTCTCTTGGTTTGCATCCTACTGTAAATGGTGAATAAAGAACACATTTTTAAATTCGCCTTCCAGAAATAGATTAATTCACATATGAGTTCTAATTAGCATTGGTAAACCGCTATGTAGATATCGCACAGACAAAAAACCACTCAATAGGTCTATTGTTCATGAATAGGTAGGTAATTATTGCAGCATCATCCTTCCTAACAGCTTCAACCTATCCCATAGCTTTATTATATTAGCAATAAAATAAATAATTATAGATATTTATAGTCTGCTTCTTGTAATATATAGTCTACTAGCTGACCCAGCGAACTTCGTAGATACCGCCAACTTATCTATATAATTAAAACAAATAAACTATCCCAATCCAAAAAAACTATCCTATCTTTTAAGTTGGACCAAATTACAGATAGTTACGAAGTTTGATAAAAATCGGTTAAGTAATTTTGGAGTCCATAGCGGACAAACAACGTGACACGTAATTTATATATATTAAGATAAATAAATACCTACCTAACAACGTTAAAACAAAATTGCAGACCTTAACATAATACTTGTACCTACTCTTAAGGGTTGGGTTAGGTTAGAAAAAAATATATAAAAAGAAAAGTTCCGAAAAACATGAAATAAGTACTTACATAATATAATATACACCTACCTATAATACCTATTTTCAATGATTGTGTTAGTAAGTACTTAAGTAGGTAGGTACTTATATCATGTAGGCCAACTTGTCATTGACAGTATTTTGCCTCATGTGGAGCCCAAATGACTGCATTACTTTCAAGTATGTTCAAGATGATACAATAACTATTTTATTCATTATGCTCCTGTGCCCGTAATAAAACTGCAGACAGTGACGATCGTCTAGGCCAGTCCAGCTGAGTTGCGGGCAAGATCGTCCTGAAACTAGAATCATTCAACCTGACCTATAAAAAGAAGGAATATATTAGAAGATATGGAGATACCATACAAGGGCGGCGGCGGCAGCATAGGGAGGTAGGGTAGATGTAGATGCCTAAATGTCGAGACATGATTGCGCACCCTAACATTTGCCGGCGAAGCCCGAAACGTCCAATTAGGCAGATGGCTTTGTTTGTTAAATTGTCTAGTGAGTCTTTATAGCTTGGGGTTTATTGGGACTGTAAAGTTCATCTTTCGTTGTGATACGTCTACGTAAAAATAACGTGAGGCGGAACGCAAATAATTAGGAGGGTAAGTGCTATCAGAAACTGACCGGCAATCCGGGAAAATGATAGACCTGGTTCACAGGGAAGCAAATTCACGGATCATGATCCTATCGAATATTTAATTCATATAGGTATAAGCTTCTTAATCTAATGTAGGTAGTATCTAGAAAACGTAAACTTATTTACCTAGCTGTTATTAATAGATAGATACCTATTAGTAATACCCAATTAAACGACTTAAAAAAACAGGAGGTTCTCAATTTTCGAATCGTATTTTTTTGGCGATGTTACTCAATAACTCCGTCAAATCTGAAATTCTGAACCGATTTCAATAATTTTTAGGGTTATACCAATACCAAAATGGTAAAAATGGAACCCTTATGGTGAGACTTTCTCCGTCCGTCTGTCCGTCCGTCTGTCACAGTCGATTATTTCAGTAACTATTAAAGCTATCGACATGAAATTTGGCATAGTTGTGTATAATAGTGGCCCAACATCATTGGAATAAAGAAAAATCGAAAATTATTTTTAGTTTTATTAAAAAAAGGGGGAAAATCGGGGGTTTGAAATTTCAAAGTAAAATAACTATACCGAGTGGGGTATCATATGAAAGGCCTTTACTTGTGCATTCTAAAACAGTTTTTTATTTAATTCTATATATAATAGTTTTTGATTAATCGGCCAAAATGTCGAGAAAAATACCGTTCCCCCCCTTATCTCCGAAGTTTACAAATTGAAAAATCTGAAATAATTATGGTCATTAGAGGTTTATGTATATTTTACAGGAAAAATAAAAGCAACGCGAAAATTATTTTAGTTTGATTAAAAAAGGGGGAAAATCGGGGGTTTGAAATTTCAAAGTAAGATAACTATACTGAGTGGGGTATCATATGAAAGGCCTTTACTTGTGCATTCTAAAACAGTTTTTTATTTATTTGTAGATATAATAGTTTTTGATTAATCGGCCAAAATGTCGAAAAAAATACCGTTCCCCCCCTTATCTCCGAAGTTTACCAATCGAAAAATCTGAAATAATTATGGTCAATAGAGGTTTATGTATATTTTACAGGAAAAATAAAATCAACGCGAAAATTATTTTAGTTTAATTAAAAAAGGGGGAAAATCAGGGGTTTGAAATTTCAAAGTAAGATAATTATACCGAGTGGGGTATCATTATAAAAGGCCTTTACTTGTGCATTCTAAAACAGTTTTTTATTTATTTCTATATATAATAGTTTTTGAGTAATCGGCCAAAATGTCGAAAAAAATACCGTCCCCCCCCCCCCCCCCTTATCTCCGAAGTTTACCAATCGAAAAATCTGAAATAATTATGTTCAATAGAGGTTTATGTATATTTTACAGGAAAAATAAAACCAACGCTCTAACTAGCATAGTTTTTTTTTATATTAACAATAAACCTCTACAAACAAAGTTAACGATAAATAAGCAAATTAATATAATATTATCGTTTTACTTTTACTTTTGGAGTAGGTATGGAACCCTCGGTGCGCGAGTCCGACTCGCACTTGGCCGGCTTGACTTTTTTTTATTTGAAATGACATAATACCACAGAGTAAGGATCGCTATAAGGTTGGTCCCATTTAAAGGTGAAGATCTGATTTTGAAGTTGGGCTAGCGTCGCGCATCGGTTTCATCGTTCTATTTAGGCCCGCCTTACTTCAACATACGTGTACCTACAAACAAACTATTTTTACTTTGTGGCGTGGCGCTTGAATGCAGTTTTTTAAAAAGAATTATTATATATTACTAGATGATGCCCGTGACTTCGTTCGCATGGATTAAGGTTTTTTAATTTTTCGGGATAAAAATCTATGGAGATGTAGCCTACATGTTAATTCTGGGTATGAGCAATCTCATTCCGAATTTCAGCCAAATCACTTCATTCGTTGTGGCTTGAAAGAGTAACAAACATCCATCCAACCATCCGTACATCCATCCATCCTCACACACTTTCACATTCATAATATTACTAGGATACTTAGGATAGTAAGTAGGATTATGGGCTCAAAGATATACCTAAGTATAAATATGTAAACTTTATTTGTGCCTGTGAAACCTATTTGTACTTATGAAAGAGAGGTTTCTCTTAGTACCTACCTACCCGATATTACATTAGTTTATAGTTACTTAGGTGCAATTAAATAAAATTAGTAGGTAAGTTTAGTTACCTACGAAAAATTGACACTATTTGCCCTGCCCAAAAAAAAATGAAATACATCGGTAATTCGGTACAGTTCCAAAACCCGATGGTCGTTGAGATCCCAAGTGCTGGAGTGGACGGCACGAGACTGAGGCAGGTATGTGAAAGTCCATACAAAGAAAATGTACATATAAGTAGGTATACTAAGTTTATAGTTTCTGATAACTTACTACCCTGCAGGATTGAAAAAAGCGAATCAACCTTAGTATGGCACAAATCACGACAACGTAACCAGATCCAACACCTTAATTAACCGTAGCAAATCAAATATTGTTTCAGTGAGCGTCAAGACAATGTTCTTTATGGGTTTGGGGCGCTCCCTGTCCCCATTCGAACCACCAAAGGGTGGTGGGGTTGAGTTGCGCTGAAAATAGGTTTTACCATCAGGACCGCTGAAGTAGCACCGCGTGTCCGCAGAGACGAACGCGCCCGAGCGCTCTCTGAAATACCTTAGCTTAGCTTAGGTACATAGGTAATCTGTGAAAGTACTATTTTCGGTTGAAAAATAGTTAAGTAGCTGAAATGAAATCTTGAAATGAAACATTTCAGCTAAAACTCCAGTTTCAATAATATAACTTTAAATATTGTTTTTTATCTAGTCAGTTTTATTTATCATTACAAATAGGTATACTGAAATCAAAGGCGCGGAAACTAATGTTTCGTGAACGGTGCATTTTCGATAGATCCTAGAGAGTGTACGAAGGCTTGAAACTGATCCTACAACATGCATATAATTTTGATCATCGCTTATTTAGTGAGCTTGATATTTGAAGGTAAGACCAAAATTAATATTTCCTTACTATTTAGATAGAATTGGAAGAATTCTACGGCGGCGCAGCGCGGCGGGCGGGACCTTAACGATAATATGTGTTTGGAGTTACAAGTGTGTGTTCGTGCTTTTCTTTTGTATGGTATTTTCTCGAGAATCTACTAAGCTGATTTTAATTTAGACCTAAGGTTTTTACAAAATATGTTTTATTGCTATAGGCCACAAAAGGGGTGTTGCAATAGTGTTAGTTTTACTGTTTCTGAAAAACTACTGCACCGATCTTGATGCAGTTTTTTGCATTTACACAGATATATTACTTCAGAGCAGGGGCTTAGCGGGACGCTGTAGTTTGTCGTGCATTTTTTTTTCAATTATGTATTAAATGCCTTGCTTTAAACTTATTCCCGTTTTTCCTTCAAATTGAGCGTAAAGCTTGTTATACCAATAAGTAGGTACGAGTAAGTAAGTTTATACAAGCACCAAGCTGTCCGCTTATTTGGACGACAGAAGTCCAAGTTCTGAATTTTAATTGTCAAGATTTCAGAGAGGTGAGTGGATAGTTTTCATTATGGTCGGTTTTTATCTTGAACCAAAAAAGAATCTTTAATCTGCAATTGAAGCCTCAATAGCCCAACGGTTGAAGGTGCGGACTGAAAACTGAAAGATCGCAGGTTCGAATCCCACCCGTTGCACTATTGTCGTACCCACTCCTAACACAAGCTTTACGCTTATCTGGAGGGGATAGGAGGATATTAGTCAACTTCAACTTGACTAATATTCTTTAAAAAAAAAACCGGCCAAGTGCGAGTCGGACTCGCGCACCGAGGGTTCCGTACTCCAAAATTAAAAGTAAAACGATAATATTATATTAATTTGCTTAATTATCGTTAACTTTGTTTGTAGATGTTTATTGTTAATATAAAAAAAACTATGCTAGTTAGAGCGTTGGTTTTATTTTTCCTGTAAAATATACATAAACCTCTATTGACCATAATTATTTCAGATTTTTCGATTGGTAAACTTCGGAGATAAGGGGGAGGAACGGTATTTTTTTCGACATTTTGGCCGATTACTCAAAAACTATTACAAGAAAAAAATAAAAAACTGTTTTAGAATGCACAAGTAAAGGCCTTTCATATGATACCCCATTCGGTATAATTATCTTACTTTGAAATTTCAAACCCCTTATTTTCCCCCTTTTTTAATTAAACTAAAATAATTTTCGCGTTGATTTTATTTTTCCTGTAAAATATACATAAATTTCTACTGACCATAATTATTTCAGATTTTTCGATTGGTAAACTTCGGAGATAAGGGGGGGGAACGGTATTTTTTTCGACATTTTGGCCGATTACTCAAAAACTATTACATATAGAAAAAAATAAAAAACTGTTTAAGAATGCACAAGTAAAGGCCTTTCATATGATATCCCACTCGGTATAATTATCTTACTTTGAAATTTCAAACCCCCGATTTTCCCCTTTTTTTAATCAAACTAAAATAATTTTCGCGTTGCTTTTATTTTTCCTATAAAATATACATAAACCTCTATTGACCATAATTATTTCAGATTTTTCGATTGGTAAACTTCGGAGATGAGGGGGGGGAACGTTATTTTTTTCGACATTTTGGCCGATTACTCAAAAACTATTATATATAGAAATAAATAAAAAACTGTTTTAGAATGCACAGGTAAAGGCCTTTCATATGATACCCCACTCGGTATAGTTATTTTACTTTGAAATTTCAAACCCCCGATTTTCCCCCTTTTTTAATAAAACTAAAAATAATTTTCGATTTTTCTTTATTCCAATAATGTTGGGCCACTATTATGCACAACTATGCCAAATTTCATGTCGATAGCTTTAATAGTTACTGAAATAATCGACTGTGACAGACGGACGGACGGATGGAGAAAGTCTCACCATAAGGGTTCCATATTTACCATTTTGATACGGAACCCTAAAAATATATATATAAATTCATGCAGACAAAGTTGTGAGTAAAAGCTATATATAGTACAGTATAAGGTGAACCTATCCTTACTCTGTGCTATTAGGGTAAAAGCTTAAAGATAGATATAAAGGAACCTATAATAATTAGTTCTCTTAGTTTTTCTTTTCTCTAAAATAGTAAAAAATATCATGAAATAGCAATAAATAAGTAAAATAGTAATAAAGATTAGTTTTGTTGAGGGCGAACACTCATCACGCCAAATCTACGTTTTCGTAGTTTTGGCGTGACGACAGAGTAGCACGACATTACATGGTAAGTCTGAACTGCGCGCCGCAATACTGCCGTCGTAATGATAAACGCAGTAATCACGAAATAAAAGTTTCGAGAAAACTGAGGTTAAAGGTTTATCGTAATAATAATAATTAATATAATCTATCTATCTATCTTTAATCTTATCTTTTTTATCGACTGCACTGCGCCACTATGCACATACATGGTGCCTACAATAGATTGCTATTGTGCTATTGTGCATTCGCACAATAGACATTTTCGCGAGCGAAGCAAGCGCGAAAATTATTACGATTGCACTGCGCCACTATTTAAGTTCATACTTAGTTCCTACAATAGCAATGCACAAGCGAGATTTTCGCGAGTGAAGTGAGCGCGAAATTTTTTACGACTGCACTGCGCCACTATGTAAGTTCATACTTGGTTCCTACAGTAGCAATGCACAACCGAGATTTTCGCGAGCGAAGCGACCGCGAATTTTTTTACGACTGCAATAGGCCATTATGTTAAAGTCCATACTTGGCATATGAACAATATCAATTCAAAATCGAGTTTCAAAATTCTCACCATTTAGGTGGGCCGAGCCTACCCAGCAGCATCAAGTTTGAGGAGTTTGCACCTGGAGCTCAATGATTAGTGGAGCGCCTGGGGGTTTTCACCTCGGATTAGAGTTATAGTGAATGAATTAATATGATCGATGTGGGATATTGTTTTTTAAACTATAAATTGCAATGTTTACCCAAAATTTTATTGTGCTTTTGTTTTTTTTATTATTTAAACAAAAACTGTAAAAAATGAATATGTGAGCGTATAGTTATATTTAAAATAATTGTTTTTCTCGTATCTATACGTTGAATAACACCTAAAGAGACATAAAAGAACATTTTTAGGGTTCCGTACCGAAAAGGTAAAAAAGGAACCCTTACAAGATCACTCTCTTGTTCGTCTGTCTGTCCGTGTGTCACCACCGATTTTCTCAGGAACGGGTGGACCTAGCAAGTTGAAATTTATACCAGATACTGAGGTCTATAGTCCCTATTAGGTGTATAAAAATCAAGGTCCTGAGTCAACACGATAAAAAGATATGGGCAAATTTAGATTTTCGCGAAGTACCAAAATTTACCTTAATTTTCATATTTTTTTCGGAATTTTCGGAATTTTCCCTTTACTTGTGCTCTAAGACCTTGCTTTTAACCAAAATTGACAATTCTAGGTCAACCGGAAGTACCCTTTAGGTTTTGGGTCGAAAACCTATATGGTAGTTCCCGTTGGCCTAGAATCACGAAATTTGGCAAAAGCAAGGTCTTACAGCACAAATAAAGGAAAAATTACAAAAATAAAAAAAGTTGAAAACACTTTCATGCGAACAACCAAAAATGTGGCTCAATGTGATTCCGCACATCTTTTTTCCATACAAACTGGAGCGACGTCCAATGACGTTGTGCAAAAATCAGTAGGTTCTAACTAATATACATATTGCACTGACGTCTTATAACGTCGACGTCTCTGCTACAACACATAGATAAAAATCGGTGTGATAGCGAACAGTTTCGACGTACATAGACGCCTGTGCTGCAACAAGTGTAAAATAAAAAAAATATCAAAATACAAGCTTTTAGTAGCTGCGTCATCAGACTGGGTATCATCTAAGACCAGTTTTTGTCTGGTTTTGTCCAGGTTATGTCTGTTAAGAGTTTTTGTCAAGACGAATCAAGCGAGCCCAAACTCGATAGGGTTACATAGTTTCATTACAGAGTTCTCTTAAGCACCTTTCAGTTCCATCATCAGACCATGGATATCGTCTGGGACCATAGTACTTGTCAAGACGAATTAAATGAGCCCAAACTCGATAGGGTTACGTAGTTTTATTACAGAGTTCCCTTAAGCACCTTTCAGCTTCATCATCATTCCCTGAATAACATCTAGGACCAGAGTTACTTGTCAAGGCGAATCTAACGAGCTCAAAATCGACAGGGTTACGTAGTTTCATTACAGGGTTCCCTAAAGAACCTCTCAGCTTCATCATCATTCCCTGAATATTGTCTAGGACCAGAGTACTTGTCAAGACGAATCTAACGAGCTCAAACTCGATAGGGTTACGTAGTTTCATTACAGAGACTCCCTAAACAACATTTCAGCTCCATCATCAGATCAGCTCCATGTCACAATAATATTGCATTGTCATCTGATTTACATTGTATGTACATGCAAAATTTCAGCTACGATTTCGCGTAATTTTCGAAAAGATATTAATAAAGCGATAAAATTATTAATACAGATTCGTTGCTACGATGGACGTGTTGGATGACGAAAATTAGCGCGCGCGTCCCCTCGCAGTGCACAGGTCGACGATGTAAGGGCAAAGCGATGTATAGTGGCGTTGTGCGCAAAAAAAGTAGGCAAAAATTACCAGAACGGAGAGCCATCAAAGATGACAAAAAAATCGATGCTATGTAGCACTAGAATTTTGAGAGTTCGCTGTGTCGTAGCACAACAACCCTGCTCTTAGTTATTAGTATAACCAGTCGCCGCACTATAACGTTGTGCTCAATAAATCAAGTTTTCGCTGGACGTGATTATACGTTGTGCAACAGCAACTTCCCAACATGAGACGTATTTAAACGTAAGTTCGCATGAAAGTGTTAATTAAAGGGTGTCCCCATGCATACATAGTTGACTCCAATTAAGATAGTCCTCTGAGTTGTATGGGCGCTCATACAATTTAGAGGTCTAGCTTAAGTGGCACTAACCTCAAATAAGGTAAATAAATAAAATTGTGCTATTGTGTGAAAGAAAATAAAAGAAAATATTTATTTTGATATTAAGAATAAACCTCTTAAACAAAAAATATTATAATTAAACAAATTTATATAATATAATATTATCGTTTTACTTAAATACTATTACTTCTTGAGTTCGGAGTCCTCGGTGCGCGAGTCCGACTCGCACTTGGCCGGTTTTTTTATTGCATTTTCCTTCATAAATTTTTTTACGATTACTATTTCTATATAAATATTTATATTAACTTGGTATATAAAAATGTTCTACAGCCATAATATTATAATGTTATAGTTATTAAGTATACCATTTAAATTATCGAAATTATATATTTTTAATTGAGATCACAATTTTTTAATGGGTAAACTTTTTTGTACATATTATAAGCTAAACGTTCCACTTTGAATTATTAAATTGCGTTCACTATAACTGAAATCCAAGGTTTTCATGTTTTTAACGCCCCAGGCGCTCCACTAGATGTAGCCCAGTGGGATCAACCTGATCAAGAAGAGATTAACCGCCGAATCACTCGGCTGGGCACCGTTCGGGAAGCTCCGAGATGTCTTCTCGTCCAAAATCCCTCAATGCGTGTTGCCAGTGATGACGTACGGATCCGAGACATAGTCGCTAATTATGGGCCTCATAAGAAGGCTCAGGGTCACTCAGCGAGCAATGGAGAGAGCTATGCTCGGTATATCCCTGCGAGATCAAATCAGAAATGAAAATAAATAATCATTTGAGTTGGCAATAAAGTCCTAACTCGTCCCAACTAAGTGGTTATAAGAAAAAGCTTTTAAAATCGAAGTTATAAGCAAAGCCATGAATTTCTCTGCACTTATAGAATAGATACCAATACAATCATTTGATTACTAATCTCACTAATCTTTGATTACTAATGTCTCAGAATTAGGAATTGCGATTTTTCAAAGTTTCAAAACGCGATATATATCTCGAAACTGCATTTTTTGAGATAATACAGTATTGAAAATCATGTACGATATCTCAAAGGGATTAGGCCGCGTTTTCGATGAAAGCTCCCAAGCAGTATGAATTTTCCGACATTGTCAACAATAAGTGATCAAACGAACTTACCTGAAGTGAAGTTCGATCATTATTATATGAGTTGCTTCATCCGAAGATATAATTATTACAAAGGTAGTTACTCCAGTCGCCAGAGATAAGTCCGCGTATTTTATAGTTATACCATATTTTAAAAATAAATCACCTTGGCAGCACCGTCTTAAGTTTGCTCATTATTTTTAGAGATGTATACGGTTCAAAACTTTTTTATTTGGGCAGTCAGGGAGGGTGGGTAATTATATCTTCGGATGAAGCAACTCATATAATAATGATCGAACTTCACTTCAGGTAAGTTCGTTTGATCACTTATTATATTTCTTTGCTTCATCCCCCAATATAATTATTACAAAGGTAGTTGTTTAGAGTAAAAAGTTTTGATAAACATGTACGCAATACAGATTTTGTAAATCGTGTATTTTTAATCACTTTCTTATGGAAATACTAATTAATTTGCTTGCATACACTTTAACAATATTAAAATTTATTTATGATATTATTATTATAATATTATTTAATACTATAAGTTAGAATATATTTATTTTTATGATTAGTTATAATTCATAAATTGATTCACTATTAGATGTGTTAACGCAATTATTATTAAGACCTGTCTTGGCAG
This sequence comes from Oeneis ivallda, assembly GCA_029955525.1. Lineage (NCBI taxonomy): Eukaryota > Metazoa > Arthropoda > Insecta > Lepidoptera > Nymphalidae > Oeneis > Oeneis ivallda. The sequence goes on along the minus strand of JARPMR010000012.1, from coordinate 18,539,198 downwards.
GGTCTGGCATAATCTCCCTCATCCGCCATGGATCTAACATCTAAGCAGCGAATGAGTTCGATGTGTTAGTCCAGCCTGCCGTTTTTCTAATTGCCTCAACGCTCGCCTGAGCGTGAGATGCTGTGCGCTTGTGTCAACGCTGCTCCCTGATAGCGTTTACTTGATCCACCTGCTGATCGATTGAGGTTCGGCCTTTTTGTAAGGCTTCTTGTAGGTAAATAGCAGGTTATTTGTCCCCTCAGATCTTATATTTTTAGTTCTGGAAATATAGTGTGTGTAGGGGTGTAGCAGAGCTGATGCTCAGATTTTCTTGAAAGTAAGGTAGGAAGAGAGGGAGAGAATAGGCTTGGTATCTGCCGCAGCGTATGTTTTTTTTTTTTAATTTACCGTTATTCTAATTTAAACCCCGATTTCGAAAGTAATATTGTTTTCCAATTTAATTGATGGAAGAGTTTGTAGTCTATGAGCAGTGCAAATTGCTAGTATACTGAAAAGTTTCTTAGTGATTTTTTCTAAAGATGAGTGACTATAAGGGAACCAATTTTTAATATAGTTTAAAACAAGTTGAGGGACCCAAGAACGGGAGTAATAGCGTTTGGTTGATCTTAACTTATAGACACCTTTGAGGAGACGTTTTACGCTCGCTCCAGAAACAATGCTGTTTCTTAGCATAAATTATATTGCAATTCGATAAGGGTTCAAACTCCGTAACAGACGCTGTAAAAGAAGATACCTAATGCTGGTCTTTGACGGTTTAAATACATTTTTATTATTTAATTTACACAACTGCCACCGAAACTTGAGTGTGGTATTATATTGTTTTAAAATACTGTCAGATGTTAACATTAGTGACGCTGAGTCTGGGACGGCGCCTTGTTTTAAGGGAGAGAGAGAGAGAGAGAGTCCGGAGAGTCTCGCGACACCCAGGGTAAGTTACTTGTGCAAGGAATGGTGAAATGAGATTGCCATAAGTATTAATGAGGATTAACATTAAGTAATATCCGAAACTACCAAGCTTTGTAGGAGAGAGTACCACGCTTGTAGTAACCAATTTGAAAAAACTAGGATTCCGTTTGCCTCGTTATCAATGATTTTCCTCAGACACTTTAAAATTAAAGAAAAAGGAGGAAACAAAAATCATAGAAAAATATAAAAGCCCCACATAACGTAAATGCATCGACAGATAAAGCGTCCGGATCTTGTTGTCAAAGCACGGATTTTTAAATTTAGTATTGTTATTCAAGCAAAAACGGACTTAAAGCCTAGGTATCTCTAATAGGTTATCACTTCTTTTATGACCTTGATTAAAACACCTGGAGTCACTGATAAGACGAACAGCCTAACATTAGGTTTAGGCATCAAGAAAATAAAACTCGGAACTAATAGCTCCTATTTGTAATAAATTATTATTAATAACAACCCACATATTAAGTTGGTAAGCTGTCCCCCCCAGTTCATGACGAGTACCGACGAGGCGCTCGCCAGTTTTCCTGGTTGCCGGCTGGTCGAGTACCCATATATAGTTAGGTAAGAACATAACGTATATTGTCTCGCAGACAATAATTTGTAGCTAATGTACATATATATACACGATTACACATTTTCTACACAATTGTCATAAGGATATGGCTCATAACTAGCTCGCAGCTAGTAAGGTTATCACAATTACCAATTTCCTTTTGTGGAGTTACAGCTTTAGCAGCTTTAGGATATGGCTCATGAGTAGCTCGCAGCTAGTTATGTAATCGCAATCGACTCGCAGTCAATACCGATTTGTTTAAGGAATCACAGCTTTAGTATGTGGTTTATGAATAGCTCGCAGCAAGTTATGTTATCGCAATTGATTCGCAGTTAATCCCTTTTTATTGTGGTGTTACAGCTTTAGGATTTGACTCATGAGTAGCTCGCAGCTAAGAAGTCACATCTTTAGGATATGAACCATAAGTAGCTCGCAGCTAGTTATGTTATCGCAATTGACTCGCAGTCAATCCCGATTTGTTTGAGGAGTCACAGCTGTAGGATTTGACTCATGAGTAGCTCGCAGCTAGGAAGTCACATCTTTAGGATATGAACCATAAGTAGCTCGCAGCTAGTTTTGTTATCGCAATTGACTCGCAGTCAACCCCGATTTGTTTGTAGAGTCACAGCTGTAGGATTTGACTCATGAGTAGCTCGCAGTTAGGAAGTCACATCTTTAGGATATGAACCATAAGTAGCTCGCAGCTAGTTATGTTATCGCAATTGACTCGCAGTCAATCCCGATTTTTTTTTTGTGGAGTCACAGCTTTAGGATTTGACTCATGAGTAGCTCGCTCGCAGCTGGTTATGTTATCGTAATTGACTCGCAGTCAATCCTGATTTGTTTGTGGAGTCACAGCTTTAGAATATGACTCATGAGTGGCTCGCTCGCAGCTGGTTATGTTATCGTAATTGACTCGCAGTCAATCCTGATTTGTTTGTGGAGTCACACCTTTGAATATGTCTCATGAGTGGCTCGCAGCTAGTTATTGCGATAATATAATTATCGCAATTGACTCGCAGCCAATTCCAATTTGTTTGTGAAGTCATGGCTTTAGTATATGACTGATGATTAGCTCGCAGTTAACCATGTTATTGCAATTGGTTCGCAGTCAATCCCTGTTTGTTGTTTTTTAGTTTCTCGGATAAAGCCAATCCAAATAAAGTTTTGTCTCCTTCCGAAACTTATAGCACTTCTTGTTGAGTTGAGGCATTAAGAGTTTAATGCTGCTTTGAGTGATTCCGAAGTTTGAATCACATAGGATCCTGCAGCCATCTTCCTGCTTAGGTGTTTCATGGCCTACACCCTGTTTTCACTCTCTTTTAATAGTAGGCCCATTCCTTTACTAACGGCCGTGATACTCAGGACGAGTAGTCTTTGTCGCATCCCCTTTTTTAATATAAAGAGCCATATGGTTGGCATGAATATTTTCACCATACTTCGGGGAAACATGCGTCGATTTCCCAAGCGCCGAGTGTAATTTTGAGTCAATTTCGAGTTGACCGACCTTTTATAAAGTAACTTTGAACCCTTTGTCAAAATGACCATTCAGTATCTGGATTAACTGTACTAGACTCGGCGTCGGCATTGAATGCCTCTCTTTCAATTAATATAACTCATTACCGTCGTAGTGTCGACACGAACATTGCACAGTTGTTTAAGTTACGAGCAAGACTTTCAAACCGAAGAAAATGGCCATTATTTCTTTCAAATATTTAATATCTTCTATAATATCTAATAATATGCTACTTGCTCTGCTTGTTCATCTACTTGCTCTGCTTGTTCATCTACCATTGCTTTTAATTTTACGTGTTTCGTAACAATTAGTGTTTTCAGATAAATCGAAGAAAAGGTGGGTAGTTCGTTCCCTTACGCTTCGCTTGGCTCGTCTTGGCAGGGACACTACCGTCTCTCCAGATAAATAATATTATATTTTTGTTTACAAGTAGGTACTCGAATATAGTTAACGGCTGGGCAAGCTACTAAAGCCCCGTTGAGCGAATTTTACGGGCATAGTTGAGTGAATTCGTGAATTTTATTACATTTTTCGAATGTATAATATGATATGTAGAAATAATAATGATAAATTACCCAAATAAATCCGAGACACTTGGGGGGTAGATACTAAGTTAATTCAATCGTGATTGATGACAAGTTGTAACAATAGTGTTACCGTAATAATCGTTATAGTTGTGTTTTAATTTTTATTAATTTTCATAATAAAACACTTCCGCAAGTATTTGCAGAGTAGGTAACGTAATATTTAATTCAGAATATTTACGTTTTCTCTGATACCTCGTAATCGATGAAGACTCACAGTAAACCTCGATACGAAAAGTGCACCGTTTTTATGTTAATGCAAAAACAATAATATAGTAGGCTATGTGGCGGTACGTAAGCGCAAACAAGAGATCGTTTGAAAACAGAAAAGAGCTCGTACCTTTTTCCTTCGATGATGATGATGATGATTTCAGCCGATGAACAATACTGCAATCACACTGTCCTACAATATCACTCGATCTTCTGCACTTCTGGTTAAATTATTAAGTGCGGCGCGCTGAGCGCGTGCGGTCCTTATCTCGCGCGAAAAAGTAATGCGCAAACTTAAGACGGTGCTGCCAAGGTGATTTATTTTTAAAATAGGGTATAACTATAAAATACGCGGACTTATCTCTGGCGACTGGAGTGACTACCTTTGTAATAATTATATTGAAGGATGAAGCAAAGAAATATAATTATCGTCATATTTTAACTATTTTACACAAAACCTTAACAAATTATACACTAAAACCTTCCTCATGAATCACCTTATCTATTGGTGAAAACCGCATGAAAATCCTTTTGGTAGTTTTTGAGTTTATGGCAAACAGACAGACAGACAGACAGACGCGGCGGGGGACTTTGTTTTATAATATGTAGTGATATAAATAATTTATATATCGACTACATAGATTTAAAAAATATCAATAGCACCCACCAACTAACTTAACCAATCAAAAGAAACATTCGCTCAGCTGCCCATCATTATAACCACTCTTTCATAAAAGTAAGAGCGGTGTCTCTCAGATTAGAAAGAGACGATAGGCGGTACATCCCGGAATCCAGAGGCTCAATGGGAGCGAGCGTGAGAAATAAGGGGTGCTGATATTCCCGTTTTACCAGGACAACACGAATTAAAAGGAGCCGTGTGAGAATACATTTGTAAAGGCCTAGGGCTAGGTAGTGACTTTTTATTTAAATGTCCATGTCGGTCGTTTCCATTCATTGTGTGCTTCTTTCCGATATCCGTCGGTATCACTGACTGACACGTACTTACTACTATAAAATCTACAGATTTAAAATGAGCTTAAAATCCTGAATAATAAAAAAGACACAAAAAAAAAACCTTACCCGCTCGAAAAGCGGCTTTTGTTGCCTTGAACCAGTAATGGAAAAAAATAGGTAAAAAAATAAATAAGTGAATATGACCTATCCTATCATATTAAGATTTCTATGAGTATAGCTGTCGAAATTCCGTTTTCTTTCCTTTTCATAAATCAATCATTATAATATTATGCTGTATTATTAAAAAAAAGAAACTAATGTTTTTCATTAATTAGTTTTCAGAACACTTTTTTTGGAAATGTCCCTTCGCCGAATCTGATTGTGCGCACTAATCTGCCACAATAGGAGAGATACTACTGTGGGGGTTCTCATCCGGTTTTTATAATAATACTAGCTGACTCGGCGAACTTCGTACCGCCTACTTATGTATTATAATTTTTTTTTGTTTGTTTTTTTTATTAAGTATTAAAACCTTCCGTGGACCTTAAGGAAATAAATTAACCGAATTGGTCCATCCATTCTTGAGTTATGCGCTTACCAACATTCATTTTTATTTTGCCTCAAATGCTTGCGACGTCAGAGTTAAGCAGTTGAAATAATATGATTTATCCTAAAACTTTTCACGTAAACCCTTTCAGAAAATCAGTCATCTTTTGGTGAAAATTTGATGAAAATCTTTACGGTAATTAAGCCGTCTACATGTGATATGGTATTTAAAATTTAATGTAAACTCCGCCAGGCCGGGTCAGCTAGTTTTCTATTAAAATAATGTGGGTAATATAGGCAGCACTTCAAACCTTTTACAAGGTCACCGCATAGCCTTTTAGTTAGTAACAGTCCAAAACGGTCCAAGCCTATGTATTTTATGACTGTGTCAGGGCAGTAAAGCTGAAAGTCATAACGCCCCATAAGGCGCCGCCCGGCACTCCCCTGACATTTATCCGTAGCCCATAAAAATAAATATCTACCAGGGAAGCATAGCGGGCGAGGGCTCTGTAAAGGCCTCGCCGCACCCCTTTGTCCCGATTTCTCCCATGCCCCACTAACCTGCTTGCACTAGGTATTTTACTTCTCTAACATATAAATGTGTTAACGTGTTAGCACTTCGATGACTTCACTACTACAAAAAAAGAATTATAAGCTTTTTGAACTTCCAATTAGTTTTTAAAATCTCGCGGAATCAGTTTGATTTTCCGGGATAGGAAGTATGCCTATGTCCAACTCCACGACTTAAGTTATCTCTGCTCAAAGTATAATTTCATACGTTACCTATAGCTACCTTTGTACAGTGTACACTGTACGTGTTGCCTGACTTTATTAAATTGTAGTCCTACTCCCTTTAAAGTTTTTAACTGATTAATTGTTGATTACTATACATATTAAGTAGGTATTGATTATAAGTGGAAAACCATTGGAAAACTCGGTTTCCCAAAGCGGAAAATATTTGATACTCTTTATTTTTTACAAATTTTACAGTTTTTAACAGTTTGCGGTCTCCCGAATCCCGCGATTCCGCGGAATGACCTCAGTCCTGAAACCCTGCGGGATTGGATACCCAAACAGACCTGAGAGAAACTAAACCTAGCAGAAATAGGTATATTTCGTTCCTGTAATTCCTGTAAAGTGTGCTCAGCTGAAAAAGGCTTCGTGTAGACTGTCAATATAAATATCCAGGCAATTAACCGATACGTCCAAAAGCTAGCGAGAACAGATTACGCGAGGAAAGGGGCACGTCATGCCGCGGGTTGCGTGCGTCCGTGATAAATGACCGCTATTGTCTTTATTAGCCGCACGGCCCACGCCGCCCACGACCCAAACTGCCCGCCGTGATGCCGAAGGGTGGGCCTTTAACGCTGGTTGACGTGATAATACAAATAAATCATGTCAAGTGCGAGCCGGACTTGCACACTAAACAAATATAACTTTTGCCAGCGACTTCATCCGCGTTTTTCTTTTATTATTCTCGTAAATATCGAGCAAACGAGCAGGTGGATCACCTGATAGTAATTAAGTGATTACCGCCGCTTTGAACATTTGGAGCACCAGAGGCGCCACCAATGCGTTGCCGGCTTTTCAGGACTTTTTTGGAGTCCGCGTGGAGTCATTTGTTGAAAATCGTGCTGGTAACCTTTATTTCTCCGGAATAAAAGATATGAAAAGTCCTTTCCAGATCCTTGACTATACTTACCATGCAAAAAATCGTTAATCCGTTGCTCGTGATTTAAGATAAGAACAAACCAACGAACAAAAACACTTTCGCATTTGTAATAATTTGTAAGCATTTAACTTCACAAGAACCGCTCCCAAAATAATACCATGTAGATATAAATAAAAACAATAGTGCTAATTCGGCCTCATACAAACCTTAATTTTATTCAAAGTTCTAATTTTAGTTTTAAAAGAAGTGTTACAATGTTCTCTACGGAAAATTATTTTAAGCTTATATAATCTGTACGAAAGAAATAATTCCTGTTTGGATTATTTTTAACTAGCTGATGCCCGCGACTTCGTCCGCATGGATTTAGTTTTTAAAAATCCTGCGGGAACTCTTTCATTATCCGAGATAAAAAGTAGCTCTCCCGGTCTGAGGAACCACTACTACATCCATTACTATAACCATGCAAAAAATCGCATCAATCTGCTGTTCTGTTGCGACGTGATTGAAGGACAAACCAACAAACAAACACACTTTCGCATTTATAATATCAGTAATGGGCAGTTCTCCTAATTGTTGGCTAAAACGTCCGACGAAAAAAAAATTTTTTTTTTTGAGTTGTTGGTTTTTTAAGTATGCCTTGACAGAGAGGTGCCTTCATTTATCACAGTGATGAGGAAGGCCTCCACCAGAACCTAGTTTTCTTGGAGAAATAGCGTATTTGGTAATTATGGTGTCCATGGTAAGGATAAATTGTGACATGGTAATGAGGTCCGGAATATGGTGATTAGAATATGCTATATGGTAATTTGTTAAAATTTTGTGAATGAGAAACAAAAATAAAACATAAGTGTTTTTGTTAATAAAATCTATTTAATCAGTAAATGTGGAAAAATACAGTAATAAAACTGAAAAAAATATCGTAGTATTTCTTAAAATATAAAAAAAAATCTGCTTAGGTAAGTAGGTACTTATTAATAGTCCTCAAAGTTGATAAATCAAATGTATCAATGACGATTTACAAAATAGATAAAAATGTCACTCATAAATTTTCTTGATTCAATTCCGATTATTTATTGATTAATTATTATAGTTAATTAGTTACCTAGAAGAAGCGTCTAAGTAAATCTCGTAAAAACGGCATGCCAATCATAATCGTACAAAGATTCATAACAAAAGTCTGCCTTGCTGACGAGATCAATAAATTCAGTTATTTTCCTATCAGACCTACCTAGGCTTACCTACAAAAAGCGTCTAATTATATTATGAGTTTAACATAAGATAGCTCTATGTACACAAAATATTCTTAAAATAACATGCAAAACATAATTAATAATTATTATTATAATATAAAATTTGATACAGAATTTTCAGTGTCGTTGATGAGATATATATCTTCGGTAATCTTCTAATCAAATAAGGGTCTAGGGCCTTTGGAGGAAATAGTGACTTACCTGCGACCGCACCTGTTAAGTCTTGACACTAAGCTAGGCTACCCACACAACGCATTTGTTCGCTATAGACCCAAGCAACAAGGACTGTGTTATCATGGAGCTTGACATACATAACGCTTTCAATACACTGGAAAAGGACATTCTACTGAGCGAAGCAAAGTTATGATTCCTACTCTGTATCCTTTTCTTCAGCAATTTTAACATTCCCCTTCCAATGTCTTCTATAACCAAACCTCTATCCTTTCGCAGATTGATGTCCAACAGGGAGATCCACTTAGACCTCTCATATTCAGCCTCAGCATTCAAAAAGTTCTTCACGACCTCAAATCCCCCCTTAATATCTGGTAGCTCGATGATTTTTATTTTATTTATTTATTTATACATTTATGTACACTTAATATATACGGATTTATACAGTAATGTGGTGTAATCATAAACTCAGAAGTGTTTTACCGTACACCACAGTGCCGTCGACAATCATAATTATAGGTGTTTAGAATAATATTTCTATTCAGTTAGTGTTAGTACCTATGACAAAATACAACTTACATTAGAACTTAAGATTTTAACTTATATATTATTATAATATTAAATCAACAAAGATTAATAAAATAAAAGTGGGTAGGTTAAGAAGTAATATTATAGCGACAGGAAAGACGTTGTTCATACAGTTTTCATAACACATGCCATGCCAAGTCAATGTATTTATGCTATACAGGTGAATTATTTATTAGTGTTGCACATTAGGTTTTGTGATGCTTCAAAAATTATAATATTTACTATTACATTGCGGATATCCGTAATTTCAATACAATGTAGTATTAAGATATTATATTTTATACATAAATATACATACACACATACACATATATACATACATACACATATATACATACATACAAATATACACATAATATATATACATACTTTGTTTTCGCTGAGTAACTACCTAATTATATTTTGAATTTGTGATTTGTAGATAATATTCATTCAATTTAGTCTTTATGTTTTTGGGTGTTAATACCTCTGTTAGCGTTTTCGGTAGCTGATTAATAAGGCTAGGTATAACGTAAGCTAATCTTCTTTTGCCAAATAGATTGTTATATCTGGGTAGTTGGAGTTTTGTCATTCTACGGTCAGAATAAGGATTTTGTATTTTTCTAAAGTTATCATTAAAGTATTGTTCTATCAATAACGTAAGTTCTGTTTTATCGTGTACAGGTATTATTTTACAGAAAGCGAATAGTTTACGGTAGTCTTGTTCACAAGTTATTTTTATTTTAGCTGGAACAACAACTTTTAAAATGCGTAATTGAAGTGCGAATATTCGATCGAGATGAGTTTTGTATGTTCTGCCGTAGCTCGATAACCCATACGAGATTATTGGTTCTGCCAAAGATTTGTAAAGTAGAAGAAGTGTTTTGTATGGTATTTTGTGTTTGATTATTGAAAATTTAGCCAATATTCCCCTAAGCCTATCACATACTTGACTGATGTGGTCTTTCCAACTGAGCCGATCGTCGATGACAAGTCCGAGGTATGTGTGTTTGTCAACTAACTCAATAGAATAGAATAGAATAGAATAGAAATGTTTTTTATTCAAATAAACTTTTACAAGTACTTTTAAATCGTCAATGAGTCTACCACTGGTTCGGAATGCCGTTCCTGCCGAGAAGAACCAGCAAGAAACTCGGCAGTTGCTCTTTTCAAAATACTTTTACAATATACTTAACAGATATTCTATGTATGCAGAGCTTCCACAATGAGGGAAAGATCCACAAAAGCATACGTAATTATTTCTAATTATAATTCAACACATGTCAAGACGGGCAGACAGAAAGTAGCCCCATTGCCGCTGGTGGCACCCGTTCACGAGCATGGTAGTCAGCAATGGTATCACAACTACAAGGCGAGTGATCATCGGTTCTTTTAGCATGTAGGCAGTAGTGGTTATGAGCTATTAATTTAGGTTTAAAGGAGCTTCTATTGTGGCTAGTGCTAATGTATAATAATTTAGTTTTACCCGCATTAAGTACCAACCCTGCGTCGTGTGACCATTTTGTCAGTGTATCAAAATTGGTTTGAAGTTTTGAAAGAGCCTGTTCTACACTGCGTCCCGTTGCAACTAGACATGTGTCATCTGCAAATTGATAGATCTCGCACCTCTTTATGGCTTTAGCAATGCTATTAACGTATGTGACGTAGTGCAAAGGTCCTAGTACAGAGCCTTGTGCGGTGCCTTCTGTTACCTGAACTGGAGAACTGATAGCTTCACCAACTCTCACCCGGTATGATCTTTCCTGAAGATAGTTATCACACCAGGTGAGTAGTTTTCCTCTGATTCCGCAATCATCCAGACTTTGAAGCAGTTTATCATGTCTGAGCGTGTCAAAGGCCTTACTGTAGTCAATAAATACGACCAATATGTGTTCTTTATTGTCTATATGTTTGTATACACTGTCTGTGAATGTAGAAAGTAGTTGTGTAGTGCTTTTATGTGGTCGAAATCCGTATTGGCTGTCCGTCAATATGTCGTTGCTATCATAAAATTTATGTATTTGGTCGCTAATGTATTTTTCAACTATTTTGTTGATGACAGGCAATATTGTGATTGGTCGGTAATTATCCCAATCCACCCTAATCCCCTTTTTATATATCGGTCTTACAATGCCAGTTTTTAATATTGCGGGGTAGGTACCAGTAATTAGACTAGCGTTTATAAGGTTAGAAATTACCGTCTTTATTTTAGCACATAGCATTTTTATATCAATAGCTCTAATTTTGTCCACTTCAGGAGCTTTGTTACTTTTTAGTGAGTTTATTATCTTCCCTATTGATTCAGGGTCGGCGGGTCTAATTCGCATGGATACATTAGCAGAAGACTTATAGTTTGATTCGTCAAGCAACGGTTCAGAGCATTTGGGAATAATTTTTTTTATACCATTATTGAATGCAAGAGCGAATTGGTTTGCGATGTCTTTACCAGTGTAACCCTGATTACCGAAGGAATTTTGTAGTGCTTCATCTATAGAATACTTGATGTTTCCAGTTAGCCTATTCAGTATGCTCCAGAGATTTTTAGAGTTATGTTTGTTAGCAATAATGTCTGATTTTGTGGTTTTATTTTTCGTTTGCTGTATTAACATATTAGCATAATTTCTGGCTTTGGTATATTTTTGCTTGATAATTAGGTTATTTGAGTCTTTTGTCCATTTTAAAAACAATTCGTCCCTATATTCACACGCTCTAATAATTTTAGCGCTCATCCAGTCATTTTGATTGCGCGATTTGTTAGATTTAACTTTTATTTTAAATTCAGATTCTTTATAGCATTCCATAAGTTTAGTGTATATATGATCGTATATAGTCATAGGGCATGTCATGTTCATCGTAGGCCCCCAATCAATTTTTTCTATCAAGGAAAATAATTTTTGGTTATTTAAGCAATTTTTATATTTAGGGACACCCTGTGTACGCGCACCTAGGCAAGCAAGTATTACCGCCCGGTGATCGGCCAGTGTCGTACCGATCGCCGCAGTGTACAGCTCTTGTGAGCGGGATCTCGCGTAAATGTGATCTATACACGATTTACTTACTTTACCATTGCATAGCTGAATCCTAGTATGTGCTGTGATCCCACACGAAAGGCCTAGGCTGTATAACATGTTATTGTATTTATGTTTTACAGGGGTATCCAGTCTCAGGTTAATATTTACATCTCCCAGTAAGTATAAATCGGTGTCAGTAATTGTGCATTTTTTTATCATAGGTATTTTGAAGTTCGTCAATAAAAATGTTTTTACTTAAATTAGGAGGGCGGTAAATAGCACATATGTTCGCGATGTATTTAGATGAGGTTGTTATCGTGCACAAAATATTTTCAAGAGTATTTGTGCTTACTTTTTTTATGCTAAATTGATGTTTACTACTCACGTAAATAATAATTCCACCGCCTTTTTTTGATTTTCTTAGAGCATTGAACATATGGTATCCGTTTATATTATATAAACTACTTACGTTATCTGAAATATTTGCCTCTGTAAGAATGATTACATCAATGCACTTATTACAAGTACGTATGCACTGTTCGAGCGCAGAGAAATTTTTTATAATGGATCTAATATTGATATGTACGCACAATAAGTTAACATTTTTATAGTTTGGGATATTATTTAAAAAATCATTAATATTTATACAGTCTGCTATCTCATAAACGTCTGTTAAACTGTCCATATTATGAGGTATAGGTATTTTTGTTAGGTAGGTAGATTAAATTTAATATAAGAAGTTAGGTATTATTGTTAGTCAGGTATTTATTAAAAAGATAAGTATAATGATAAAATATAGGTAAAGCGTAGTACACAGTCGTCTTAAGATTTAATAGCAATAAGGGCATTTAAATCAGCCACTGTTCTTATGGTGTAAGTTTTTGAGTGATCCTCTTTGCGTGCCTTTACGTAACCTCGTTTGAACCATACATACTTGAACTTTTGATTTATTTTTAGTTCTTGTTTAGCCTTCCAAAATAGAGTTTTTATTAGTTTTCGTCATTGCTTCGCTGATATAAACAGTATTATTATTGTTTTTTTCATATGTACATATGTCAGCCACAGTAATTTTGAAGTTTTTGGCAGCCGTTATCCATTTTTCTTGTAAGTTTTCATCTCGTAGTTCCACTAGTATGTTTGCCGGTTGGTCTTTTTTCCCTTGGAGTCTTTGTAAAGCCTTGATTCCTTCTGCGGGCTGCTGAAGTTTTAATGCTATCTTTTCAACCAATGTGTCGTCCGCTTCTTTGCTCTTATGGGGTACATTTGCTATTTCCACGTACTTTGATAGCTTTTCTTGCTCGAATTCTTGTACTCGTTGCTCAAGAGCTCCAATGCGGGTTTCTAGGTTATTGTTCTTATTCGTAAGTTCTACATTCTTCTTTTCAAGAATTTTAATAGTTTGCTTAAAAGCCTCACTGCACTCCACGACTTCATCTAGTTTATTACTATGAAATTGCAATGAGTCGTTTAGATCGCGCATTTCACTTTTGATCGCTTTTTCAACTTCTTTACTGATGTTGCTTAGTAACTTTTTTGCGTTTATTTGAACAGGGGTGTCATCTTCATCGTCGTCTTCTTCCGGAACAATGATTGTTGCATTACGTTTCGGTGATTCCTGCTGACATTCGACACATGTCCAGTCTAGACTGGAGGCTGCCTTCAGTGCAGCGATCTGTTTGTTTGTTAGACCACTGCATCTGGTGTTAAGATGAACAATTCTCTCACACTTACTGCACTCCACTCCAGGCTGGGACTTGGTTACCACTTTTTTACAAATATCACACTTTGTCATTGTCGGTAGGTACTACGTAAAATTAGTGATGGTACTATAGGAGGCAAACAATGAAGTTGTGGAACGTGACCTACAGCTTTTAATACATTGCTTGAAGGAGCTGGGATTGAAGGTGAACATGCCTAAGTGAGAGTTCTTCCCCTGTAATCCAGAGTCCTGTCTTCTGTTCCCTCACTTTGAAGACCTAGTTCGTGGGCTCAAGGAGTTTAACGCTGACAATTTTTTCCTCTTGGGGTCTCCTATCTTTTCTTCTGCTATCCCGGAAGCCATTGAGGCAAGGAGGCCACTCCGCCATTCAAGAGCATTGGAAAGATCTTTCGGCCCATGTTACGCTTACGCTCTTGCAAAACTATTTTGCTGTGCCGAAGATTACATATCTACTGAGGACTTCCCAACATGGTTGCATGCCTGTTTGCGAATTCCATCGATGCATCTGCGGTTACATGGTGGAAGCCAACGGCCACCACGCATTGAGTTGCAGTCGTTGTGTGGCCAGATTCTCTCGTCACCACTCTCTGAACGATATCGTCCGCACAGCCCTCGTCTCGGTCAACGTACCCTGCGTAGTGTGTACTCGAGCCACCCGGTTTGGGTCACATGGATGGCAAATGCAAAATTGCAAAATTGCAAAATAGCAAATGCATGCTGAGGGACGCGACGTGCATGAGTACATTCGCACCATGTCATCTCAGCCGGAAAACACAGGTAGACGCTGCAGAGTCCGTTGCATTAAAAAAAAGGAGTAAAGATGCCCCTATTCTGGACAGCTACCTTTTTGTCCCTCTGGCAGTGGAGATCATGGAATGCTGGAGTGTGGAAACTAAGCGATTGTTGCACGATATCGGCCGTTGGTTAAGGTGAAGGGGTTGCGATCCACGTTCTGGGGTTTACCTGGTCCAAAGGTCGTCAATCGCCATACAACGCTGCAATGCTGCGAGTTTGATTGCGATTGAGCTATAAAAAGAATTAAGATTTATTCTCCATCTTTTTCGGTATAATATAGGATCGTTTTTTATCTTCGCATACCATTCGAGCCTTTTTTGCCCATCTTTTTCGGTTTAGTTAATTTTATTGTTGGTAAATATAACGATGTTGTCATTACCAACACCCAAACAGTATCAAAATACAGCCATAATCATTCAACACAGATTACTTATAACTTTTTATATGTTACTACAAGTTGGTCCTTGACTGCGATAATCTGGGGTAAGTGGTGAATGCAGTCTAAGATGGTTTCGAGCTTACCTGGTATTAAACTTAAACAACTTACCAGTTTCTCCGCTGATACGTACCAGAACGCTAAATCACATGGCGCGGCACATCTTTGCTGGTAGAGTATTGGATGGTAACTAGCCTCGGCCAGACCAGACTGGAGACAATTTTACAACATCCTAAAATTGCACCAGCCGGGAGTCAAACCCATGAAGACCCCGTTTTTAAGACCAAAGTACTCACCACAGGGCCAGGGAGGTCGTTAAAATCTAGAAGATCCCATACATTCAAGCATTACTCTAATTACCTAGCTAATGCCCAATTACCATAGTACGTAAAATGGCCCTGGTAATAATGGTAATTAGGATCATGGTAATTAGAATTGGTTAGTAATTAAATTTTTACTTAATAAGTAAACATAGTAATTTTTTTTAAAGTGCTTTGTTAGAAAGTAAAACATATTTGAAATATATTAAAAATACAAACATATAAATGTGATAACTACTTACGGTATGGTGAGAGTCCTATGAATGAGCGATTAAAGTTGCCAAAATGAAATTTCCGTTGGAGAATGCCAAATATTTCAGTAACCCGACGACGTACACACCTCCATTCGACATGAATTGCTCAAGGCAACTGACTTTGTACGTTAGACGCGACGACGATGCGGATTGTATGGATATGTGGGTAGTTACGATAGTGTTTGCACAAGAGCACGGTAATGATTAAAAAGTCGTGGGACAGACTTTAAATACTAATAAAAACTAATTCTAAGACGTAACCTCACGCTACTATTGTTATTTTAAAGATTAATTATTCATTATTGAAATATATTTTTTTGAGAATTTTTAATCGACTATGTTTTTAAATAAATAAGTTTGTTACATACAACATAAGCAGTGGGACAGTCATGGAGGTTAGAAAATGGAGGTTTAAATTTTTTTTTAAGCTGGATCTCACCTCTTTTATCTTCTTTTTCTTGATGGACGATATAGAGGACACTATCTAGTATCTACAAAAAAAGTTACATAAGCCTGAGTTAGTTTTAACCTACGTTCTCCAGCCTGGGACATGCCTTAGCCAACATTTAGGAGAATTGCCCTAATGCTTTATTATAACACTTTTTATAATTGTCAAATTTTTTACCATACTTACCTAACCAAAGACAAAATTACGTTTAGCTGTCATTTAGGTTTTGTTATTCCATGTCAGATGCGTTCTTGTTATACCACGTTTTATAGTGACTTGACGGAAAAGCGGTCGAACGGGATAAAAAGTATCATAATATGTCCGTCTCCTGGTTCTAAGCTACCTCTCCACCAATTTTCAGCCAAATCGGCTCATCCGTTCTTGAGTTATAAATAGTGTAACTAACGCCACTTTCTTTTATATAATATATAGATGACAACAACGTACTTCGCACGATTGGCTCAAGCGACGTCACGCACCGTATTCCGTATTTGTGCCACAAAGTGCAACAACCTTGTTGCACTGAATGCAATCGTGATGCAAGCCACTGCCACGCCGCTCTGCGCGCCTGGTGCTGCGGCCGCGTGCATTGGCCCGTCGCACCGGCCACTTGGCAACCAGACAAACAAACACACAACCCCACACACATTTATATTATTTTTGTTAATGATAATTGATAATATACTATCAACTGACCACTCGTAGTAAAGTACATACCGACCTCCTTAGTTGCCTTTGGAATGCACTTGCTACGTCGATTACTTACGGGGATAATTCATATCTCTGCAAGATTATTTCCATTCTGCACAAAACTTACATTTTGTAAAAAAAAAAATTTAAAATTAAAGCTCATGGTAGAATGGCATTATTTAAATAAAAAAAGTTCATTTGAAAATATCACTAGCGAAAATTATCTCTTCCACGATAATTTGCATCTTTACAATACAATAGAAACTCAAAAGCTCCTTCCTTTTCATTGGGATGTTTTTCAGCACCCTGCATAATAGACTGATCTTGCACTAACGATTAAAGTCGTAATAATTATTACATACACCTGTAGCAACAGTTTGGATAAGGGAGTGCTCAAAACTGAAGTGAAACCCATTGGAAAACTCGGTGTCCTAAAGCGGGAAATAAAGAGTCTTTATTTTTTACCATTTTTATTGTTGACAATAACAGACGTAGTCGTAATTCCTAGTTCCATGAAGATACTCGTAGCCGTAAAGCCATTTAAAAAAAATAAAATATCATAAAATCATTTGCTTGTCACAATATGATGTGCAATGTCTATTGTCAAATGAATTCGGAGAGCTGGAAAATTGTGAAAATAAATAAGATTTTTTATATTATCGTGTTGTTATTCATCGGCTAATATTACTCGGACGTGACGGTTTTCTTTCGTGATAAAGGGGTCGGTAAGTACAAAAGTTCACCGTAAATGCGGATTCTAAAGCGATGCAGTTTTTCCCAAAAACAGTTGTTTATGAAAAGGGAGAGTAACAATTTAGCTTTTATCCCAATAAAACAATAGTACATACTATAGGTAGTATAGTATTAATAAGGATATTTTAAGGATAATAAATTAATATTGATTAATAGAGCTTGTTAGTTTACCAGAGGTAGTCCCACATACCCGCCTGGCAAGCGGAATACGTAAAGGCATTTCCCAGCGACAAAAAAAAGGTTGGTTAACCCCAACCCTTTGAATCCTTTGATCGAAATCAAGAGTGTAAATCTTTAATGTATTTCGCTTTCCTTCAATCAATCGGTTTAAACTACTAAAGCTAAAGTGGATTCTGTTGGTGCCTCCCATTGCATGACCCTGACCAGTGTCAGCTGATAATATCTCGCACCCACCCCCCTGTGTATTCATATTTCATATCTTAAGTTTTATGCTTCCCTGGTGATTTGAATTCAACAAAGTTTAACCCTTGCCTCCGTCAAATCCGCCAGAATGTCGGCGGTGGTGGTAGGTCAGCGACTTCATTGAAACCACCTTCTCACGTTTATTATGCACCAGTATGTAGGTGGAAATCATTTCTCCGCAGCACCCACGCGCTCATTTTCCCCGCCTACCCGGGGGTGTTAACAAACATCACCCAGCCAACACACCCAGCATTCCAATGCCGGATGTATTTTATGAAACCCTGTTCGAAACAGATTGTAAGCTTTCAGGTTGGAACTATGCGTAAAACAAACGTTAAACTTAATGTTATTTAGCGCCAAGCGCCTTATGTGGTGCAGGACCGGGCCGGAACCTTTCCCTTTTTCTGGCCCTTATGGCTTCATGTTGCTTTAAAAAGCTTCCAATATATTATGCAGTCCTATTACATGATCGATCTAATTACGCATATCATTATAATCTTTTCTTCTTCTTCTTCTTCTTTATCAACCGATAGACGTCCACTGCTGGACAAAGGTCTCTTGCATGGACTTCCACAGACCTCGGTCTTGCGCCGCCTGAATCCAGCGGCTCCCTGCGACTCGCTTGATGTCGTCGGTCCACCTGGTGGGGGGGTCTGCCAACACTGCGCTTCCCGGTGCTGGGGTCGCCACTCCTGCACCTTGGGACCCCAACGACCATCAGCTCTTCGAACTATGTGCCCCGCCCATTTCCACTTCAGTATCGCGACTCGCTGAGCTATGTCGGTGACTCTGGTTCTCCTACGGATCTCCTCATTTCTGATTCGATCCCGCAGGGATACTCCGAGCATAGCTCTTTCCATCGCACGCTGAGCGGTCCTGAGCCTACTTATGAGGCCCTTAGTTAGCGACCATGTCTCGGATCCGTAAGTCATCACTGGCAACACGCACTGTTCGAAGACTTTAGTCTTCAGGCACTGAGGAATTTTGGACGAAAAGACATCTCGGAGCTTCCCGAACGCTGCCCAGCCGAGTTGGATTCGGCGGTTGATCTCTTTCTCGAAATTGGACCTACCTAGCTGGACTGTGTGTCCCAGGTAAATATACTCGTCGACAATTTCGAGTGCAGAGTTCTCAACAATTACTGGGTGGAGCGGTGCATGAGCATTGGACATGATTTTCGTCTTGCTCATGTTCATTTTCAGGCCCACCTGTTGAGAAACCCTGCTGAGATCGTTGAGCATTGTATTGAGGTCACTCAGAGTCTCTGCCATGACTACTATGTCATCGGCAAATCGCTGGTGAGTGATGTACTCGCCGTTTATGTTGATGCCAAGTCCGTTCCAATCCAGAAGCTTAAAGACGTCCTCCAACGCAGCGGTAAAGAGCTTCGGGGAGATAACGTCTCCCTGTCGCACTCCACGCTGCAAGTGGATTGGCCTCGTAGTCTGGTCCTGTATACGTACTGACATTGTGGCCATCTATAATATAATCTTTTAACTCGTCACAAAATATATAAAATACTTACTTATCAAGTACGAGTAACTTGTTATATACATAAACTAGTAGGGCGCGTGGGTGCGCGGCCCGCAAGCGGACCGCGGTTTTTCTATCGTCAAGTGGACTTTCAGGTCCTGATCATTTTCTATCAAATAACCACTCTTCCATCTTTTATACTCTCCGAGATAGATGCCTATGAAATTGGTATCCGCCATCTTGAATCCGCCATTTTGAAATTTTTTTCAGCTCACTGCCAATTGGATGAGGTTTCGAGTATTTTTTGTTTGAGCACCTCCCACCTATCTTCAATACCCTGGCCGTGCCCCTCACCCACCTTCCAAGCCCTCGATCATCATATCTCACCATTTCTCAGAATGAGATTTCTTTTATAAAAACAAATTTTCAAAAGGAACCGTATCAAAGTCTTGTATAGTTCCCAACTTCTAGTCTCTTCAATATTCGCCATATATTTTGTATGAAGAAAAAAAAATCCGCCATATTGGATTTTTTTTCTATTCATCAAATAGACCTTTGGGTCCTGATCATCATTTGTCAAGAAACCACTCTTCCATCTTTTATACTCCCCGAGATAGACACCGACGAAATTTGTATGGCGGCCATCTTTTTTCCGCCATTTTGAATTTATTTTCAGCTCACTGCGAATTGGATGAGGTTTCGAGTGACATTTGTTCGAGCACACCCCACCTATCTTCAATACCCTGGCCGTGCTCTTCACCCGTCTCCAAAATCCTCAATCATCAGCTCTCTCCATAATTTTCCTCCGAATGAATTTTTGTCTTCTATACGAAACCATTAGTGAAAAAAAAATTTTTCATACAAAATTTTACAGGAGAGGTGATCAATCAGTCAGTGAATCAGTGAATCAGCACGAGCAGCTATATATATATTAACTAGTAGGGCGCGTGGGTGCGCGGCCCGCAAGCGGACCGCGGTTTTTCTACTCGGCAAGTAGACTTTCAGCTCCTGATCATTTTCTATCACAAAACCACTCTTCCATCTTTTATACTCTCCGAGATAGACACCGTTGAAGTTTGTATGGCCGCCATCTTGAATCCGCCATTTTGGATTTTTTTCAGCTCACTGCCAATTGGATGAGATTTCGAGTGACTTTTGTTCGAGCACCCCCACCTATCTACATTACCATGGCCGTGCTCCTCACCCACCTTCCAAACCCTCGATCATCATATGTCATCATTTGTCATAATGA
This sequence comes from Oeneis ivallda, assembly GCA_029955525.1. Taxonomy (NCBI): domain Eukaryota; kingdom Metazoa; phylum Arthropoda; class Insecta; order Lepidoptera; family Nymphalidae; genus Oeneis; species Oeneis ivallda. The sequence goes on along the minus strand of JARPMR010000012.1, from coordinate 18,518,634 downwards.
AAATTCTTCAATAAAAAAAAATCTTGAAAAGGAATTGTATCAAAGTCGTGCATGATTCCCGGCTTCTAGTCTCTTCAATATTCGCCATATATTTTTGTATGAAGAAAAAAAAAATTCCGCCATCTTGAATTTTTTTTCTGTTCGTCAAGTAGACCTTAGGGTCTTGATCAGCTTTTGCCAGGAAACCACTCTTCTATCTTTTATACTCTCCGAGATAGACACCGACGAAATTTGTATGGCCGCCATCTTTTTTCCGCCATTTTGAATTTTTTTTCAGCTCACTGCGAATTGGATGAGGTTTCGAGTGACATTTGTTCAAGCACCCCCCACCTATCTTCAATACCCTGGCCGTGCTCCTCATCCGTCTCCGAAATCCTCAATCATCAGCTCTCTCCATAATTTTCCTCCGAATGAATTTTTGTCCTCTATACGAAACCATCGGTGGAAAAAAAATTTTTCATACAAAATTTTACAGGAGAGGTGATCAATCAGTCAGTGAATCAGTGAATCAGCACGAGCAGCTATATATATATTAACTAGTATTTCGCTCGGTGCGCGAGCTGCTAAAGCAGCTCGCGGGAAGTGTTATTACTACAAGTAGGGCGCGTGGGTGCGCGGCCCGCTAAAGCGGACCGCGATTTTTTTACTCATCAAGTAGATCTTCGGATTCTGGTCATCTTTTGCAAAAAAATTTGTTCGAGCACACCCCACCTATCTGCAATAACCTGGCCGTGCTCCTCATTCACAAAACAAAAAGGAATAAAAAGAAAAATCAATATTCGCCATATATTTCGCATGGAAAAAAAATCCGCCATCTTGTTTTTTTTCCTGATCATCAAGTAGACCTTTGGGTCTAGATCATCTGTTGCCAAGAAACTACTCTTCCATCTTTTATACTCTCCGAGATAGACACCAGAGAAAGTTTCTATGGCCGCCATCTTGAATCCGCCATTTTGGAGTTTTTTTTTCAACTCCATGCTAATTGGATGTGGTTTCGAGTAATTTTTGTTGGAGCACACCCCACCTAGTTGGTCGCGTGGATAGTTGGCAAAAAAACCACTCTTTCACCTTTTTTAGCCCATTTCCAAAAAGGAGGAGGTTCTCAGTTCGGCCAGTATATTTTTCTTTTTTAATTCTCCGAGATCTAAGACACCTATGAACCTATCAAAATCAATGTCTTGCATAGTTCCCAACTTCTAGTCCCTTCAATATTCCCCATACATTTTGTATGAAAAAAAAAATCCGCCATCTTGAATTTTTTTCCTACTCACCAGGTAGACCTCCGGGTTTTGATCATCTTTTGTCGAGAAACCGCTCCTCCATCTTTTATAGTCTCCGAGAGAGAGACGGACAAAATTTGCCGCCATTTTTTTTCCGCCATTTTGGAACTTTTTTTCAACTCACTGGCAACTGCTCGAGGTTTTGAAAGACATTTGATCGAGCACCCTCCACCTATCTTCTATACCCTGGCCGTGCCCCTCGCCCGTCTCCGAACTCCTCACTCATCAGCTCTGTCCACCTTTCTCCGAGTCACATTCTTTGAGCTCTATACGACACCATGGGTGAAAAAAAATTTTTCATACAAAATTTTACAGGAGAGGGGTCGGAAATTTGAGACGTCACAGCTCGGCCGCCATCTTGTTTTTTTAATTTTTTTCACTTTTTCTGTTAATCGTTTACTAATTTCTACAATAATCCAAAATTTCAAAGAAATCGGTTGGAAAACAAAAGAGTTACAAGATTCACGTCGGCCGCCATCTTGTTTTTCCGAAATGTCATAATTTTCCCCAACTCGAATCCCCCCCCCAAACACATCTCCCGAACATCATTATATCGATTTCTTCCCAACTTCTAGTCCCTTCAATATTCCCCATACATTTAGTATGGAAAAAAAAAAAAATCCGCCATCTTGAATTTTTTTCCTACTCACCAGGTAGACCTCCGGGTTTTGATCATCTTTTGTCGAGAAACCGCTCCTCCATCTCTTATAGTCTCCGAGAGAGAGACGGACAAAATTTGCCGCCATTTTTTTTCCGCCATTTTGGAATTTTTTTTCAACGCACTGGCAACTGCTCGAGGTTTCGAATGACATTTGGTCGAGCACCCTCCACCTATCTTCTATACCCTGGCCGTGCCCCTCGCCCGTCTCCGAACTCCTCACTCATCAGCTCTCTCCACCTTTCTCCGAGTCACATTCTTTGAGCTCTATACGACACCATGGGTGAAAAAAATTTTTTTCATACAAAATTTTACAGGAGAGGGGTGGAAATTTGAGACGTCACAGCTCGGCCGCCATCTTGTTTTTTTTAATTTTTTTCACTTTTTCTGTTGATCGTTTACTATTTTCTACGATAATCCAAAATTTCAAAGAAATCGGTTGGAAAACAAAAGGGTTGCAAGAATCACGTCGGCCGCCATCTTGTTTTTCCGAAATGTCATAATTTTTCCCCACTCGAATCCCCCACCCGGACATATCTTCCCTACATCATTGTATCGTTTTCCGTCTCCTTCTAGGAGAACAATTGTGTCAATCAGTGAGTCAGTCAGTGGTAATCGAGCTATATATATTATAACTAGCGTTTGCTCGGTGCGCGAGCTGCTAAAGCAGCTCGCGGGAAGTGTTTTACTAAAAGTAAGGCGCGTGGGTGCGCGGCCCGCTAAAGCGGACCGCGATTGTTTAGCTTTATTTATTTCGCTCGGTGCGCGAGCTGCTAAAGCAGCTCGCGGGAAGTGTTATTACTACAAGTAGGGCGCGTGGGTGCGCGGCCCGCTAAAGCGGACCGCGATTATTTTACTCATCAAGTAGACCTTCGGATTCTGGTCATCTTTTGCCAAAAAATTTTTTTCGAGCACACCCCACCTATCTGCAATAACCTGGCCGTGCTCCTCATTCACAAAAGAAACAGAAAAAAAAAAGAAAAAAAAAAGAAAAAAAAAGAAAAAAAAACATGTAAAATGAAAAAAAGAAAAAGAAAAAAGCCCTATGAACCTATCAAAATCAATGTCTTGCATAGTTCTCAACTTCTAGTCCCTTCATTATTCCCCATACATTTTGTATGGGGGGAAAAAAAAATCCGCCATCTTGAATTTTTTTCCTACTCACCAGGTAGACCTCCGGGTTGTGATCATCTTTTGTCGAGAAACCGCTCCTCCATCTTTTATAGTCTCCGAGAGAGAGACGGACAAAATTTGCCGCCATTTTTTTTCCGCCATTTTGGAATTTTTTTTCAACTCACTGGCAACTGCTCGAGGTTTCGAATGACATTTGGTCGAGCACCCTCCACCTATCTTCTATACCCTGGCCGTGCCCCTCGCTCGTCTCCGAACTCCTCACTCACCAGCTCTCTCCACCTTTCTCCTGGTCACATTCTTTGAGCTCTATACGACACCATGGGTGAAAAAAATTTTTTTCATACAAAATTTTACAGGAGAGGGGTCGGAAATTTGAGACGTCACAGCTCGGCCGCCATCTTGTTTTTTTAATTTTTTTCACTTTTTCTGTTAATCGTTTACTAATTTCTACAATAATCCAAAATTTCAAAGAAATCGGTTGGAAAACAAAAGAGTTGCAAGAATCACGTCGGCCGCCATCTTGTTTTTCCGAAATGTCATAATTTTTCCCCACTCGAATCCCCCACCCGGACATATCTCCCCTACATCATTGTATCGTTTTCCGTCTCTTTCTAGGAGAACAATCGTGTCAATCAGTCAGTGAGTCAGTGAGTGGTAATCGAGCTATATATATTATAATAACTAGCATTTGCTCGGTGCGCGAGCTGCTAAAGCAGCTCGCGGGAAGTGTTATTGCTACAAGTAGGGCGCGTGGGTACGCGGCCCGCTAAAGCGGACCGCGATTGTTCGGCTTTATTTATTTCGCTCGGTGCGCGAGCTGCTAAAGCAGCTCGCGGGAAGTGTTATTGCTACAAGTAGGGCGCGTGGGTACGCGGCCCGCTAAAGCGGACCGCGATTGTTCGGCTTTATTTATTTCGCTCGGTGCGCGAGCTGCTAAAGCAGCTCGCGGGAAATGTTATTACTAAAAGTAAGGCGCGTGGGTGCGCAGCCCGCTAAAGCGGACCGCGATTGTTCGGCTTTATTTATTTCGCTCGGTGCGCGAGCTGCTAAAGCAGCTCGCGGGAAGTGTTATTGCTACAAGTAGGGCGCGTGGGTGCACGGCCCGCTAAAGCGGACCGCGATTGTTCGGCTTTATTTATTTCGCTCGGTGCGCGAGCTGCTAAAGCAGTTCGCGGGAAGTGTTATTACTACAAGTAGGGCGCGTGGGTGCGCGGCCCGCTAAAGCGGACCGCGATTTTTTTACTCATCAAGTAGACCTTCGGATTCTGGTCATCTTTTGCCAAAAAATTTGTTCGAGCACACCCCACCTATCTGCAATAACCTGGCCGTGCTCCTCATTCACAAAAGAAAAAGAAAAAAAAAGAAAAAAAAAAGAAAAAAAAGAAAAAAAAAATGAAAAAAAAGAAAAAAAAACAAATGTAAAATGAAAAAAAAGAAAAAAAACAAATGTAAAATGAAAAAAAGAAAAAGAAAAAAAGCCCTATGAACCTATCAAAATCAATGTCTTGCATAGTTCCCAACTTCTAGTCCCTTCAATATTCCCCATACATTTTGTATGGGAAAAAAAAATCCGCCATCTTGAATTTTTTTCCTACTCACCAGGTAGACCTCCGGGTTTTGATCATCTTTTGTCGAGAAACCGCTCCTCCATCTTTTATAGTTTCCGAGAGAGAGACGGACAAAATTTGCCGCCATTTTTTTTCCGCCATTTTGGAATTTTTTTTCAACTCACTGGCAATTGCTCGAGGTTTCGAATGACATTTGGTCGAGCACCCTCCACCTATCTTCTATACCCTGGCCGTGCCCCTCGCCCGTCTCCGAACTCCTCACTCATCAGCTCTCTCCACCTTTCTCCGAGTCACATTCTTTGAGCTCTATACGACACCATGGGTGAAAAAAATTTTTTTCATACAAAATTTTACAGGAGAGGGGTCGGAAATTTGAGACGTCACAGCTCGGCCGCCATCTTGTTTTTTTAATTTTTTTCACTTTTTCTGTTAATCGTTTACTAATTTCTACAATAATCCAAAATTTCAAAGAAATCGGTTGGAAAACAAAAGAGTTGCAAGAATCACGTCGGCCGCCATCTTGTTTTTCCGAAATGTCATAATTTTCCCCAACTCGAATCCCCCACCCGGACATATCTCCCCTACATCATTATATCGATTTCTGTCTCCTTCTAGGAGAACAACCCTGTCAATGAGTGAGTGAGTGTGTCAGTGAGTGAGTGGTAATCGAGCTATATATATTATAATATTTATCATTGGTAGTCCCTTCGCACATAGATTTAGGATTGGAAGTCACTTCGTACCTACTAGACGGCGTACTAGAAAATTGCGGCAATTCATATTACTTTATACTACGCCTGAAATGGCGTACCCACAGTCTCGTACATGAAGGTAGCAAATACATTTATTCATAAAGTAAAGACAACTGATTCATAGACATTCATAGACAATCATAGACAATACTTGACTATTAAAAAGCTAAATGCATAGCCCGCCGGCTAGGCCAAAGAAAAAAAAAAGGCGGGAAAGTGGCAAGCGGCAATCCGATCTTCATTTGTTTTTCGAGGTGTAGAGTTTTGTTTAGGCTTCTGTTTAACAGTGATTTTTATTGACACAATGAGTTCATCTGATTCAGATATGGATTTAACGCCTGATTTTGTGAGAGAAGAGGCTCAAGCAGTAGTGGAAAACCTTTTACCACCTAAATCAAAACAAAGATACCTAAAATCATACGACGATTTTATGAAATGGCGCGCTGAGAAAAAAGTGAAATCGTTATCAGAAAACGTTTTGCTAATATATTTCAACGAATTATCAAAGACTTATAAACCTTCAACATTATGGAGCGTGTATTCTATGTTAAAGACAACATTAAGTACTAAACACAACGTCCATTTAAAGGATTTTGAGAGACTCACATCATTTCTCAAAAGACAGTCTGATGGGTTTAAATCGAAAAAATCCAAAGTTTTCACTTCTCAAGAGGTAGAAACCTTCTTAAACAAAGCGCCTGATGAAATATACCTAGTAATGAAGGTAAGTTAATCTTTTTATTGTTTACGCACATAAGTAATTTGTATCAAATTGTAACTTTCTATACATATTTTATTTATCTCGTCTCAACCCCTTTTTATGTCCCACTGCTGGGCACGGGTCGACTCCTCTCAGAATGAGAGGGATTTGGCCATAGCCCACCACGCTGGCCAAGTGCGGGTTGGTGGGCTTCGCACACCCTTAAGAACACTCTTGTGAACTCTCAGGCATGCAGGTTTCCTCACGATGTTTTCCTTCACCGCTAAGCAAGTAATATTTGAGTTTTCGAAAACGCACATAACTTCGAAAAGTCAGAGGTGCGTGCCCGGGATTCGAACCCGTGACCTCCTGATGAGAGGCAGAGGACTGAACCACTAGGCTATCACTGCTCTCATATATTTATACATCTATTAGAGAAATATTTTTTTTGCAGGTAGTGTTAATATTGGCAATAAGTGGCGCTTGCAGAAGTATCGAGCTAGTAAATATGAAGGTTGATGACATTGAAAAACAAGGTGATATAATATTGGTGAATTTACGTGGCACTAAAACCAAAGTTGACCGAACCTTCGTCATTAAAAAAGAATTTGTAAATATAATAGAAAAATACCAAAAGTTACGACCAAGTGGTATAGAAACGAACCGTTTTTTCATAAACTATCATAAAGGGAAGTGTCTTCGGCAAGTAATTGGCAAAAACAAGATGTCGAGTATTCCTAAAGAGGTAGCCACATACCTTAATTTGCCAAACTCACATCTATATTCGGGTCACTGTTTTCGCAGAACATCGGCAACTTTGCTAGCCGATTCTGGTGCCGATTTAACTGTCATTAAAAGACATGGAGGTTGGAAGTCGAGTAAAGTAGCTGAAGGCTACATAGAAGAGTCAGTGGAAAATAAAACTAAGATATCACACATAGTAACAAAAATGATAAATCTGCACTCCACTGATACCCCACAGCCGAGCACTTAAAAAGATTATCAGGTGGAATCCAACAATATAACTGTAACAGCTGAAGAAAAGACACCAATACCAATGTAGCCAACATTCACCCAAGAATCCCTGGATACTGTAGAAACTCCCAATAGAAATTTTCCCAGAAAATATCAAATATCAATATACCCGGCAAAAACCTTTCACTAACTATTACTAATTGTTCTAATTTTAACATAAACTTTAAATAACTAGTGGTTCGCCCCGAACTGAGACCTCGCGGTAACGGTATCCCGTGATTATTCATTCAATCGATACATGATAACCAAAACTGACATTATTATTATGCCCGTTTTCACCAAACATACCTAAATCATCCCCTAAGTAGGAGTCTCTTAACGTAGGTAGCTCCTAAATACAATCCTAAGTCCTAACATCCGTCCCAATATCCTTTTAGGTGTCCCGTACAGGATCGTGATAAATAAGTTGACAGAAAACATCAATCACCTAACTTATAGGTAGCCCGTAAAGGTTAGGGAACGTTAGTGAAAACATTGAATTATTATTTAGGTACTAACGAGTGAAACCGGGTTACGGGCATCTGTACAAATCGTCATCTATCGACGCGAATAGAAAATATACAATATTTAACTAAAATTTAACTAAAAAATAATTTTAATTGAATAATATGGTACAAAAAAAATTACAATACAATTATTGTATTATAATAAGTAACTAAATAATAATGGTCGACGCAAAACTGTTTTTGGGATAGGTCGTAGTCGTAACTCGTAGTTCCATGGGAATAGTTACTGACTGCGCCATCTATTAGCATTATTGTGAAGCTATGTTGATGCTATATGAATTACTGATGCCCATTAAAAATTAAATAATCTCGTTTCTTTATAATATTCATATAATTTTAGTATTTGTTGTTCAAGTACAGGATATAAGTGACCTAAAAAAATTAAATCAGTTTGAAAATCCATAGCGGATTTTCCTAGAGAGCGTCTTCAAGCGAGCGTATAAAATCGCCACTTTGAAAGCCCCCCCATTTCGTCAATTTTAAGGGAAAAATTAAAAAAACAAATATTTTTGTACTCAGTTCAAAATTATCTTTAAAATGATACGTAACAATTTTATGTAACGCGATATTTTTTTTTTACTTCGCATTCGCTTCTATGAGAGCCCCCCTGAAATAAAGATTTTTATAACTTTTTAAGCCATTTTCGGCTGGAGGCCATCGGTTTACATATTATATCTAAATTTGAAGTAATTACGTTCAGTAATTCAAAAGTTATAAGGCTCTGACAGACGGACGGACGGACGGACGGACGGACGGACGGACAAGTGCAAATCGCTCTAGTTAACTCAGAGACCTCGCTTCGCTCGGTCAAATATCTCACCAAAGTTGTTGATTTATGTAAAATAAAGTTCACTCAATTTTCTTTAGCTAATTTCTATTTTTATTTTGACTTTCCTTATATTCGTAATGAAAAGCACAGTGTTTACCTCGGGATAAAGACTTATTTAGTCCCTCGAACTATAGGCCCCCTCGCTACGCTCGGGCGCCAAACCCCGTCTCGGGACTAAATAAGTTACTTTCATCCCTAAGGTAACAATGTACTATTAATTCCTACCTACCATGGTCTCGTAGCACTATTTTTTGACGGATGTTTGACGTTTTCAAACAAACTAACGATATTACGTTGCCTTATTTATCATGGACTAAAGTATAAAAAACCGGCCAAGTGCGAGTCGGATTCGCGCACCGAGGGTTCCGTACTCTAAAAGTAAAACGATAATATTATATTGTATTAATTTTCTTATTAATCGTTAACTTTGTTTGTAGAGGTTTATTGTTATTTTAAAAAAAATAGAGCGTTGGTTTTATTTTTCCTATAAAATATACGTAAACCTCTATTGACCATAATTATTTCTGATTTTTAGATTTGGTAAACTTCGGAGATAAGGGGGGGAGCGGTATTTTTTCGACATTTTGTCCGATGAATCAACCCCACTCGGTATAGTTATCTTACTTTGAAATTTCAAACTCCCGATTTTTCCCCATTTTTTAATTAAACTAAAAATAATTTTTGTTTTTTTTATTCCAATGATGTTAGGCCACTATTATCTCCAACTATTCCAAAGGAAAATGCCGATTTTTGTATGAGAGTTCGGCTATTCTTGCGTCTAAACCAAATTATCAGTAAAACATCGGAAATAACGTCTGGATTATACGACAAAAAAATTATTAAGATATTCCATGGCAATTTTTAGTTATCTCACTTTTAATGTTTCAGATATTTTGAGGTTAAGTTTGCATTAACGTAACTATTTTAATCAAATATTTACAAACAAGAAGCATTCCGAAACATGTAATTACATAACTATGTAGGTATAAATCGGTTTTTTAAAATTATTACTATCTAAAAACTGAAAAGTGACGCCATTATTACCTCCAAGACCAAGTGTACTTAAATAAATAAACATTTCTGATTAAAACACCTTTTTTTTAATGTTTTTTTTAATTAAAATGTTACAAAAAAAAAACTTATAGCTAAACTAATAAAAAAAAAACACCTTACTATATTTTGTTCTCAACAATACCTACATACAACACGAATAAACCTTTAGTTTACCTTCAGTTTAGTGAACCTGTAGTTTTCATTATTTAATTCTAAATGCTACTAGGCACTGACTTGAGTCAACTCGGGTTGTGACTCGAGTCGGTAGCTGTATCAACTCGAGTAACTCGACTCAAAAAAATCCAACTCGTCACATCGTTAATATATTATACGCTTAATAGTAAAGTATATTAATATATAATCGTAATAAGTAATATAATAATCTTGACAAGTGTATGTAAATGCGATTGATGATTCATGATGATGATGATGATGATGATGATTGAATGATTAGTCACCATTTTTCCCTTTAAGAAGGGAAATCATAATAAACTGGCATCATTTTTTTCACAGAGTGCTTTCCAGGACAAAATATGGCGCTTCTGTTTAGTTCTTATCAAATACAGTACTTTTTTTTATATAACTTTTAAACGCCATTACGCTTATGACTTTAAATAAATACATATGAAATTATAATTACAAAGTTGATTTTTCCAAGTCGTAACGTCAAGACGCTGAGTGACGCAACATAGCCGGGTTTTCGGCATTCTCCTTTCATGTGGATAGCTTTAATAGTTACTAAAATAATCGACTGTGACAGACGGACGGACGGACGGAGAAAGTCTCACCATAAGCATTTTTACCATTTTGGTACGGAACCCTAAAAAATAAAGCATAAAAAGTTGTTTGCGCATGTTCTCCTGGAAGAGTACGTTTCTATTGGATACAAATTAAAATGCAAACAATGAATATCCGCGATGACGGTTGTACATTTTTGCATTAAAATAATTTTGATGTGAAACATCGTGGCGACGCATGCCGTGGCGACATGCGATGTATACTTAGTGACATATATTTAGTTCCTATCACAATCTGTTCTTTTCTGCGTATATTACTTTTACAAAATAATGTCGATGTTTCACATCTGCCAGGCGTCCCACGACGGCTCACAATTTTTTTTTAACATTTTTTCATCTATTTAAATTGACACGATATACCAAGCTTAATTTAATCGTATATATATTTTGTTAACTACTAATTTCCATACAGAGTTGTCGATTCCGCATTACGGGTATTTTATAGTGTTATCGGCTCTCTACATATATCGTGTATAATTTTTTGTAAAACGAATGAGGTCTTGCCCACTATTATGCATAAATATTAATTGTAATTAACTATTGCATTAAATTAGTAGGCAGACAACCGCCGATTATCTTTTGTTTTTCTCGGTAGGGAGTCCGAACCAGTTGCAGTGGTAGCCTTGTAAGATTTGTTTTGGTAACTTTTCTGTTTATACCAAAGAAAGTTTTTTATCTTAAGAAAACATAGATATTATTTTTCAAAATTTTACACTCTGACCTTACCGTTTGTTACCGTTCAAATCTGCGCAGTCGCGAACTTGTCATTTACCGAATGGGTACCGCCCCAAAGCGCATCGTTGGTTCTCGTTCCGTTCACCTGTTCCGGAACCAATATACCATGCTCTATAGCTTTGAACTCCTATTATGAAGTATTGATTTCCATTCAAGCAACCTTCTCTATCCCCCTGTAGCCTTAGTATTTTCCGAACGGTTCGACATTATCGGCAATCGCCGATACCTTCCCAATACACCCACCCAGGGACGGACAAATATCGATAAAATCATAGCCGTTTCTATCTCCTAAAATACAACAAAAATGGTACAGGAGAAGAAACATAGACGAATTATATTTATTACCGTAAGAGAAACCATGAATTGCGAACTTTATTCTAGAATCCATAAAAAGAAAATACCTATTCTTTAAAACTGCTTCAGCAATTCGTAATTAAATAATCGATTACTAGAAAACAAATCTATAAAGACTTCGGAATTAAATACAAACGATTCAATTACAGTCGGTTGATCGGATTGGTTGTTTGGCTCTTTCAACAGGATCATCGAGAGAGAGATAAATAATAATATGTCGCCTTAATAGTCCGACTTTTCCCAACCTTGCTAAAATTTTCCAACGGGAGAGGGGAAGGAGAACCAACGTTAAAGGCGGATCTGCAACAATACTGTCGACGAGTAGACCAGGCAATCAGAAGTTAAGAGAATACAACTTGATTTCCTTTGGGTATTATTGCATTATAATAATACCTATCATTAAGGGCCGATTTCACCAACGTAAAATAAGTCTTATCCGAGCGTAAATTTTATATTTTGACAGTATTTTCAATACAAATAACTGCCTGAAAACCCAATTGCCTGAAAACCCTGAAATGGCACAGTGGTGAGCGCTGTGGTCTTATAACTGGGAGGTCTCGGGTTCGATTCCCGGCGGGGTCAATTTGGGAATTAATAATTTCTGAATTTTCTCTGGTGTGGTCTGGTGGGAGGCTTTCGTTGGCCGTCGCTAGTTACCACCCTACCGTCAAAGACGTGCCGCCAAGCGATTTAGCGTTCTGGCACGATGGCGTGTAGAAACCTATCAGGGGTATGGGTTGAATTTTCACTGCCGTACCCCTTCCAAGTTAGTCCGCTACCATCTTAGACTACATCGTCACTTACCATCAGGTGAGATTGCAGTCAAGGACTATCTTGTCATCGAATAAAAAAAAAACCTCGGATTTAAAACGTCACGTTGGTGAAATCGGCACTAAGTTGTCGTTTTGTGCTATTTTTTTACAATCCAAAATTACATAAAACCTACCGAAACCTATTTTTTGCAAAAAATGTTTTCAAATCACAATCAAAAATCCTTACATAATAATTAGCTAATAAAGCTATAAAGGCGTAGTTAGGTTTAACTAACCTTTAGCTCAATAGCGCAACAGTCTGAATACCGAAAGGTCGACGGATCAAACCTGTGCAGTGGTTCAGTCCAAGTTCGTTTTGAGTGTGCGGCCCAACCTTCCTATCGTGGACGTGATCGCACTAGGAATTTTCTATTTGCAGAAATCGAATGGATATACCGGAAAAATTGCAGAATCTGAAATAAAACAGTTTTACGCAATACGCTCAGTACAAAGATCTCGAGAACCTATAGATCTCAATAAAATAAAATTAGCAGGAACAAAGATCCGCATAAGAAAAAACTAAGTTTCTAAGTGCAATTGTTTGTAGGATCATGTCAAAATACGTTTTTCCTAGGTTTTTCCCTTACTTATTACCTATTCAGCTAGATCGTTCGCGATAAATATCAAATAATAGTGGAATACAAACAGATGAACATACCCTAAATGTGCCACTAACTATCGGTGTCGTGCATCATTGCTGCAGTCTCAGTTGTTGGGATTGGCTGAATTTATGGCGGTCTGCCCGCGAAATTCAAACTTAATTTGGTTTTCGTAATGTCATCTTTGCAGTGCGTGTTGCCAGTGATGACTTACGGATCCGAGACATGGTCGCTAACTAAGGGCCTCATAAGTAGGCTCAGGACCGCTCAGCGGGCGATGGAGAGAGCTATGCTCGGAGTGTCCCTGCGGGATCGAATCAGAAATGAGGAGATCCGGAGGAGAACCAGAGTCACTGACATAGCTAAGCGAGTCGCGATACTGAGTCGCGATACTGAAGTGGAAATGGGCGGGGCACATAGTTCGAAGAGCTGATGGTCGTTGGGATCCCAAGGTGCTGGAGTGGCGATCCTGCACCGGGAAGCGCAGTGTTGGCAGACCCCCCACCAGGTGGACCGACGACATCAAACGAGTCGCAGGGAGCCGCTGGATTCAGGCGGCGCAAGACCGAGGCCTGTGGAAGTCCATGCAAGAGACCTTTGTCCAGCAGTGGGCGTCTATCGGTTGATAAAGAAGAAGAAGAAGAAGAAGCCTACTTTGTCGTATTAGTTTACAAATTGCAAAAAACCAGGTTAAATTTGAATTTCGCGCGCAGACCCGTATAATCCTCCTTAATCATCAGCGGGAGGGTACCGGCCAATCAGAGGCCATTGCGATCGTTACACTGTGCACTGATGCAATCGTCGATAACCGCCGAAACCGCCGATGATCAGACAACTTTGCAACAAAAATATGCTTTTCATTGTGTACCTAATGTGTGTGTCATCCCTATCGGTGTGCCACTGACCGACGATGTTATCTTTAGCCACCGGCATATTATTATTGCGTATATTTTTATACTTTTTAGTTGCTGTTTATTTCAAAATTGTCTCTAATTGAATTTGTCTTTTCAGTTGGGAAATGAAGTTGAAATGAAATGGAAATGAAATTGATTTCCAGGAGTTTTCAAGGTTTTGGGCTTAGAACGGGGCTTCGAAAATGACGTCCATTTTCAAAAACAAGATGGCCATCGGTTCTTTATTTGTTTTTAAAATCCCTATGAGTTTCTATTGCATTTCCAAAGCTTTGCTGCGGAGTGCTGATATTCAAAAATGAAAATGAAGTCAAAGTGCATTCTCAAATTTAAGATGGCCGTTTCTTTTTTTTTTGCAGACATTGGTTTCTCGAGATCTGCTGTTCCACTTACGAGGCTTTTCGGGATGTTGATTACGAAATTATTGTTCACTTTCAAATTCAAGATTTTCTTTTATCGTATTTTTTTAAAAGGGTGTTTTTCCAGGTACTGACTAAGATAACGTCATCCCAGTGCCGTCTTTAGGATCAACGAGGCTATGGGCCAAGGTACTGGCTGGGGCCTATGTAAGGGATGGAAAATCCTTAAATTTTAACTTTATCATTTTTCAGTTTACAATAACGCAATAGGCTAAATCGTAACCCCGTCTCTTAACACCCCACATATGAGAGTTCAATAAATAAATTTTTTGAATCTAAAAAACTAATACCCCACCAATTCTTTGTTGTTGTATATCGAAAATTTGATATTTTTCTTATTATGTTATAAAATTTGTTGTTGTATATCGAAAATTTTCAGAATTGTGGGGCCCCTGCCTACCTCGGGGCCTCGGGCCAGGGCCCTGCGGGCCCTGCCTTAAAGACGGCACTGCGTCATCCTGCATCCATTGTTAAAATCGAAATCGATTGTTAAATTTCTGTCGTACATTTTTTTCTTTTTTAGATCTCGTTCTATTCGACCCTTATTAAACAGGCATATTATGTGCCTATATCTAATCTAATTTTATAAAAAGATTTGTCCTGACTGACTGACTGACTGACTGATCTATCAACGCACAGCCTAAACCACTGAAGTTAGAAAATTGAAATATTTGATAGTAGGTTCTTTTATGACGTAGACGAGCACTAAGAAAGGATTTTGTGAAATTTCACCCCCAAGGGGGTTAAATGGGGGTTGAATATTTGTATGATAGTCCTTCATTTTTCACGTTATTTTTCACGTTATGTTTATGAAACTTGGTATTTTGGCTTTTGATTAAATATAATGAAAAAGGTATTTTCAATTTTTTGAAAATTCTACTCCCGAAGGGGTTAAATAGGGGTTGATAGTTTGTATGAAAGTCAGTCATATTTCAAGTTATGTTTATGAAACTTGGTATTTTGGCTCTTGATTAAAAATAAAGAAGTATGTATTTTACATTTTTTGATAATTCTACCCCCGAAGGGTAAAATAGGGTTTGATAGTTTGTATGAAAGTCCGTCATTTTTCAAATTATGTACTTTTTGTTTGGGCTTTCGATTAAAAACAAAGATGTACGTGTTTCAAAGTTTTTGAAAATTGTACCTACCCTCAAAAGCACAAAATAGGGGATGAAAGTTTTTATGTTATGGTTATGTTTGTATAAAAGTCCATAATTAGGGTTCCGTACCAAAATGTCCGTCCGTCCGTTTGTCACAGTCGATTATTTCAGTAACTATTAAAGCTATCGACATGAAATTTGGCATAGTTGTGTATAATAGTGGCCCAAAATCATTGGAATAAAGAAAAATCGAAAATTATTTTTAGTTTTATTAAAAAAGGGGGAAATTCGGGGGTTTGAAATTTCAAAGTAAGATAACTATACCGAGTGGGGTATCATATGAAAGGCCTTTACTTGTGCATTTTAAAACAGTTTTTTATTTATTTCTATATACACACATCAAAAGTGTCTAGGGATCAACATATATTTTTGCAATAACTTTTCTCCTGATTGATATTAATTAAAATTTTCTTTAAGGATTCATCAAATAAAGTGTTTTCGTTTGTCACAGTAACGATAAACCAAGTCACCTTTGCATTAATAAAGAAATTTGCCATTTTCCTAATAAAGGGATTTTTGACATTTGAACCACTAACATTAAAGTTCGAAAAAAAGACTGAAATAACAGTTTTCTTTAAAATTTTATTGGGTAACTTAAACAATTAATAATCCGTGTTTCTACCGCGAACACTAACAACACAAGAACATCGGTTTGCCATACTCAAAATGAGTTCATCCAAATCACGCTGTGGAATGGCCGCCCATGTTCGTTGCAACAACAAAAAAAGGTCTTCTTGCCATTGGATACCCTCCATATTCGGCAGAGCTCTTCTCTGTAGCATATCCCATGCATGCTCAATCGGGTTCAAGTCTGGCGACTGAGCAGGCCAGGGCAGGACATTGATGTTAGCTGCGGCGAGAGTCTGTCTTACAACTCTTGCGGTGTGCGGTCGTGCATTATCATGCATTAACTGAAATAAGGGACCGATTTGCACTTGTAGAGGAACGATGACGTCTGATACAATCGTCTCAGCATAAATTTGAGCGTTGAGGTTGCCTCTGATCCAAATCAACTCAGTTCTTCCGCCGATCCAAATACCCGCCCATACCATGATGGTTCCACCACTATAAGGATGGACTTCCTGGCAGGATTTTAATCGCTGTTGGCGTCCAGGGGTTCTCCAGTGTCGTATACGTCTTGTATCCGGTCTCATACCAAAACGAGACTCATCAGAAAAGCACACGAAACGCCATTGTTCTTCTGCCCAATTTCTGTGTTCAAGAGCCCATTGATATCGAATCCTACGATTGTGCATTGCTATAGGTGGTACCCGTAGCGGTCTTCGGGAATGAAGGTTCACTTCATGCAAGCGGTTTCTGACTGTTTGGTCGCTAATTAAGTTCCCTGAAGGGTGATGAAGCCTCACGGCTAACATCATGGCGGTTATTGTTGGAGCTCTTCGAGTTAAGATTTGAATGTATCGGTCTTGTCTCCGTGTGGTGCAGCGATACCGTCCTCCATGGCGCTCAGCCACGGTACCAGTGCTTCGGTAACGTGTCCAAAGTCGACTGATAACACTCTGACTTGTATTCAGAGCTAAAGCCACAGTACGTTGCCGGGAACCAGCTTCTATCATTCCCACGGCTCTGAGCATTTCTTCCCTGCTTAAATGACGTCGCCGCTCCATAATAACGTTGGTTTTAATCAGTAGTAGGGAAACAGTAGCACTAATAATGTCTTCAATGCGTTGTATGTTTTTATAGGGAAAATATTGACAGCTGATTTTCATCTTTTACTCGAATTTGATTGACAGTTCCTGATTCAAATTATGAAATGCACCAAAAAGGATCCATATAAATTTATAAAATCATAAATTTATTACAAAGCCACATCTCAATCCGCATAAAAATGCTTGATCCCTAGACACTTTTGATGTGTGTATAATAGTTTTTGTGTAGTCGGCCAAAATGTCGAAAAAATTACCGTTCCCCCCCCCTTATCTCCGAAGTTTACCAATCGAAAAATCTGAAATAATTAGGTATAATCAATAGAGGTTTATGTATATTTTACAGGAAAAATAAAAGCAACGCGAAAATTATTTTAGTTTGATTAAAAAAGGGGGAAAATCGGGGGTTTGAAATTTCAAAGTAAGATAACTATACCGAATGGGGTATCATATGAAAGGCCTTTACTTGTGCATTCTAAAACAGTTTTTTATTTATTTTTATATATAATACTTTTTGAGTAATCGGCCAAAATGTTGAAAAAAATACCGTTCCCCCCCCCCCCCCCCCCCCTTATCTCCGAAGTTTACCAATCGAAAAATCTGAAATAATTATGGTCAATAGAAGTTTATGTATATTTTACAGGAAAAATAAAACCAACGCTCTAACTAGCATAGTTTTTTTTTTATATTAACAATAAACCTCTAAAAACAAAGTTAACGATAAATAAGCAAATTAATATAATATTATCGTTTTACTTTTACTTTTGGAGTACGGAACCCTCGGTGCGCGAGTCCGACTCGCACTTGGCCGGCTTTTTTTTTTAAGTTATATCGAGCAACGGATCTACATGATTCTTTGATGGGTATGGTTGCAGACCTGCCGTATTACAGGTTACTTTTATTCCGATAAAACCAGGAGTTCCCACGGGATTTTCAAAGAACCTAATTCCACGCGCTAGTTAAGTATATATTTTAAAACATTATCAACAATATAATAAAGTAGGTACTTAAATAATATGAAATATATATTAATGATAAAATTAATTAGGTATCATTTTTAAATAATACCTATGTATGTATTTCTTGAAAGATAAGTATTAGGTAGGTAGATACCATTCAAGATAAATTCTTGAAAGATAATATTAGGTATCTTTCAAGAAACCAGTCAGTAAAGTGGATGAATGACACAGCTAAGGGCCAACGCCGTGTGGTGCGTAACGTCTTGCGTAACGCAGCCTCTCTCGCGATTGGCTGGAGAAACCACGCCCAGTGCGTGCTAAAACCTTGAAATTCGACAGGCCCTTGGTCGGCCCTTTCGGACTCCTTATATTCTTTGCTTCCCTAGTCATCTGTGTTTTATTATAAATAATTTAAAAGGGCCCTTATTATAATTATTATTATCCATCCCCTTTTTATTATAATTAGGATCTTGTCCAGCCTAGAACGTAACAAAACAGCAAAACGTTCAACAATAAGAACCGTCCGTGAAAAATCGTCTATTCACGGAGGAATTCTATGAAAGGACAAAACTGCCTAATTAACAATAATTATTAAAAAATATGCAAAGGGCCTCTTCTCGGAGCGAAGGTGTAAATGACGAAGGGCTTAAAACAAGAAGTAATGGGCATGTCACTCCCAATGACTTTGCGTACTAGGAGACCATGTTTATCAAAGAAATCTCTGAAGAAAGGGCTTTTTGAATGATCTTTGTGACTGATGGTGTGAACTACATCACAGATATTATTTATGTCGCCACAAAACATTAAAAATACTGTTTTACTGTTACACTAGTGAATTAAGATTTTTCCTGTATGCTAGGATGTTAGTGTGGAAATTAATTAAATAAATAAAATTGGTCGCATAATTAAAGATAGGTAACTAGCAAAAAGCTGAGCTTTGTGAGGGCTCGCGTACTTTTCTATTGTTTTTTAATCTTTTCCCATTCGGGAATATGGCTCCAAACTCAGTGTACTTATCAGTTAATAACGGGAAAGCGACAATGGTGGATTAATCCACTTTTTTTTCTTTTTCTTTCTTTCCCGTCAAAACTCCGCCGTTATTTTACAACCTGATTCTAGTTGTGTCATCTAGTATTGATTAGATTAACTACGATGTATTTGAATATTGAGTTTGGCGTTAGTAGTAGGTACATTATCATTCTATCCAATGAAAACAAAATTATTAATGTTCTTTTTTTTAATGGTCATAAAATTATATTTTTTGACAGATGACACATCTGGATATGGAGTTAAATTACTATGTTAAAGCACAAATCTATAGGCGTGATAGTTTTTCAGTAAAGTGTACCACAAAAATGCTCAGGTTGTGGGATAGTGATAATTTTATGTATAAATACATACGATGTACATATTCAATAGGAAATTTCGTACGCTTTCAGAAGATCATTGCGCAAACAACTTTTTTTGCCCGAACCTATCTCGCATAATATCGGATAGTTTCTTCGTCATTTTATTCATTTGCATAATGTTTTTATCGAATACAATGCAAACAATCAATAACCGTGATGATGGAAATAGGATGGTGGAAGAAATATTTTTGCATAAAAAACATTTAAACAGTTTTTCCTCTATTTCAATTAACTTATACGAAGCTTAATTTAGTCGTAATTCCCTTAAAGAGTTTTCGATTCCGCATGACGGGAAATTTAGTGTTACCGGCTCCCGGTAAGTATATTACGTTATGAAGGCATGCCCCAGCCAGACCTCCCCTGATTTGCATTAAGAAAGCACTTTTTTACCTACACCCGAAATGGTTTAAAAGGGCAAAATCCCTCTTTTGGAAATTTCATAATTAGTGCCAGATGCCAAATAATTTGGAGTTGGAGGGTTTTGGTATGCAGGATTATCTTGTGCCACCGTAAATCACCTTCAATGCAACAAACAAACAATCTATTTTGCGCGTGGAAAATAAAAAAAAAACTACTCAACAAGATGGCCTCAACTGAATCTTGGAGACTAGGAATGCATAAACACAAAGTGATGCCAAGGAATGCCATCGTAAAATCGCTTTCTTTGGGAAAAACTAAGAAGAAAATGTTTGTATCACAATATTCACTACATTACCACACTGCACCTTATATATAGCACAATACGAGTATATGTACGTTATGAAATTACGTTTAATAAGACTGATTTTTTTCACATTGACTTATTTTAACAGTTTGTATGTCGGTCTGCCTTTAAGGGCCGATTTCACCAGCCTAAAATAAGTTTTATCGGAGCGTAAAGATATTTTGACAGATTTTCAATACAAAAACTGTATGCTCAGATAAGATATACTTTACGTTGGTGAAATTATGGACCCTAGTAGATAAAATTATTGTTAATTTTTAGAGTTTTTGTTATGTATTAATCTTTCACGGTGGCTTTTTTAGAGAACTTTTAAAACTTAACTTCTTTAACTTTTTTTTTGAAAGATTACTGAAAAGTAATGTAAAAATTGGTAAATTAGTACGTAGGTTCTTAAAACCTCTTTATAAGGGACTTTTTCCAAAAATAGTAAAAAAAACATCTTTGTTCTTGAGAAAAAGCTTTTAACAGTTTTTCGAAAACAATTAAGTCATTAATTTATGTACTTATTAGTTGTTTAAAATAATTCAAAGGGAAATACTTAATTCAAAACGCCAACATATTATTAATCTATTTTAATCCTTTGGCTTTGCTATGTTATAATATATTATGTAATAATATGTATGTATCAGTCAAAGAACGCAAAAGAACAAATTATTGGAACGAAGTTCCTTATCGCGCGTTGCGAAAGGGGGCTAGACGGAAAAAATTAAGACCAAAAGTTTTTTTTTTTAATCTTAATTTTTTTTTAGGAGGCTTTCGTCCGACACGGACACGCCAGCCCCATCGTAACCTAACTTACATTTTTCTAAAATTAATTACAATAAAATTCTGGTGGAATGTAACAGAAACCACTAGAGCAGAATTCACTGCCTGCGCATATATATATCAACAAGGACCAAAAGTTGTAACGACACTTTTATTCATTTTTTGATGGCCTAAAAAATATATTTTACATAATAATTTCAACGAGTTGTGCATCGCTCCCGTGGCGCAATTGGCTCGCGTGCGGCTGTTAACCGAAAGATTGGTGGTTCGAGCCCACCCGGGGGCGCGCAATTTTATTTTCATTTTTTATTTTATAAAATTATTTTAATGTTAATATTTTATAAAATCGATATTTAGGCTTCCCTGGGGTTATTATGATTTTTATCGATAAAAAAATCATGATAAAAAATGTATACCCGAATAATTATTTTCTTTATACCTCGAATAGAACTTGAAATTAATATTTTTATAATAATAACTTCGTTCCTATCTGGTGTCCCACGACACCAAACGACTTTTT
The DNA here is from genome assembly GCA_029955525.1 of Oeneis ivallda. Taxonomy (NCBI): domain Eukaryota; kingdom Metazoa; phylum Arthropoda; class Insecta; order Lepidoptera; family Nymphalidae; genus Oeneis; species Oeneis ivallda. The sequence continues at coordinate 18,497,288 of JARPMR010000012.1, read as the reverse complement.
TATTTATGAGAATATATAGCTACTGCGACAGGTATACCTTTATCCTTTAGGTATTTAATACTCAAAGGACACAGCACACGCACTTGCGTATTGCGGTCACATGGCACACCCCAATACATGGCGCAGAGAGATTACATACGGGCGTGTCATGTGTGGAAGTGTTCTTCAGGGTGCTTATGCGTCCCTGGTACATGTAGCCCACATGTTCAACCCTTTTCGAAACAACACGTACGTGACTTGGTGAATTCGTTTTTCTTTGAGCCGGTTATATCTAACTTAAGCTCTCGCGAACATTAAATTTAGCTTGTCTGAACTTTTATTGTTTTACACGGTGTTTATAATAATAATTAATTACACAAGTGACCTATTTAATAATTCCCATAGTCACATGATAATCATTATTTTAACGTGATAACGTCTTATAAATCGATGAAAACCGGCTGCACGCACGAAAAAGTGTCACGTTCCGCCTGAGCCTGTGCGTGCAAGCGAGAGCGCGGAACAAGCTATAGAGAGACACGATCGGCCCAAGCGTTGGCTTGTGACTAGAGAAAATTGTATTATACAAAATAATGATAATTCCTTGGATTAATTACTCGATATTCTTAGGATAATTCAGTGATAATAATTCAATTCAATTCATAAAAGTAGATATGCAATTTTTCATCAATGTTTCTTTATGACGTTGTCACGTAAAATTATCGTCCGTAAACCAACTTTTCACTTTACGGACAACCATTTTTTTTAATTCATAGACTTACTTTCGTTAGGTTTCAGATGTTATCTGATATCTAAGTAATATTTATTTTACCCGTATTTTTATTAGAACAGGAACTTTACGTACCGTAGAACTTTTGTACTGCAATTTCTCGTTTGAACTTTTACTGGCTTTTTCTCTAGTGACCTGCCTCAACTTTACAGAGACAACTCAAAGTACGTAATATCTAGCGTTGAGCGGTTGCATATCTTGAGATTGAATAATTCTGAGTTTTGAAATTTGATCTTTATAGTAATAGTAGTTTATGCAACTGTCATATAATGAAGATACAGTGAATACAATGAAGATATAATGAAGAACACTCGTTACTATTATGAAACTCGCTGCGCTCGTTTCATAAACTCACACTCGTGTTTTAATACCCGTGTTATATGCAGTTGCATACACTACTTTATCTTCACTAATGCAATTTATCAAACAACAAGAGTAAAAGCTGACAATAGTTTATTTATAATAATTGTTCAAATTTTGGATGGTACAATTTTGAAAGTTAATGTTAATTATTGATCCAGCAGCTGTAGCGGCCGCGGGGCAAGCAGTAGAGCTCGTAGACGGAGTCGGAATATTTATAATTACTTCATTCGTCTTGTTTTCTATACTGTTCAAGATCGTAATTGAGACTTGAATTTTATTCATTAAAGACTCATCAATGTAGCTTTCAGCCACAGTAGAAGACTTCCACCCCCCGTGTCGTTTCAGTGCGGTCAAATCACCACCGCTATCTATGAGAAGGGTCGCCGAGGTGCGCCGGAAGCAATGCCCCGTGTACAACGCTGGGTTAGGCAGATTCAAAAAACTTGCGATAGTTTTTCCCAGAGCACCAAATTTATCGACCGAGCGAAGCGAAGGTCTTTGAGTTAACTAGAGCGATTTGCACTTGTCCGTCCGTCCGTCCGTCCGTCCGTCCGTCTGTCAGAGCCTTATAACTTTTGAATTACTGAACGTAATTACTTCAAATTTAGATATAATATGTAAACCGATGCCTCCAGCCGAAAATGGCTTAAAAAGTTATAAAAATCTTTATTTCAGGGGGGCTCTCATAGAAGCGAATGCGAAGTAAAAAAAAAAATATCGCGTTACATAAAATTGTTACGTATCATTTTAAAGATAATTTTGAACTGAATACAAAAATATTTTTTTTTTAATTTTTCCCTTAAAATTGACGAAATGGGGGGCTTTCAAAGTGGCGATTTTATACGCTCGCTTGAAGACGCTCCCTAAGAAAATCCGCTATGGATTTTCAAACTGATTTTATGTTTTTAGGTCACTTATATCCTGTACTTGAACAACAAATACTAAAATTATATGAATATTATAAAGAAACGAGATTATTTAATTTTTAATGTACATCAGTAATTCATATAGCATCAACATAGCTTCACAATAATGCTAATAGATGGCGCAGTCAGTAACTATTCCCATGGAACTACGAGTTACGACTAACGACCTATCCCAAAAACAGTTTTGCGTCGACCATTATTATTTAGTTACTTATTATAATACAATAATTGTATTGTAATTTTTTTTGTACCATATTATTCAATTAAAATTATTTTTTAGTTAAATTTTAGTTAAATATTGTATATTTTCTATTCGCGTCGATAGATGACGATTTGTACAGATGCCCGTAACCCGGTTTCACTCGTTAGTACCTACATAATAATTCAATGTTTTCACTAACGTTCCCTAACCTTTACGGGCTACCTATAAGTTAGGTGATTGATGTTTTCTGTCAACTTATTTATCACGATCCTGTACGGGACACCTAAAAGGACATTGGGACGGATGTTAGGACTTAGGATTGTATTTAGGAGCTACCTACGTTAAGAGACTCCTACTTAGGGGATGATTTAGGTATGTTTGGTGAAAACGGGCATAATAATAATGTCAGTTTTGGTTATCATGTATCGATTGAATGAATAATCATGGGATACCGTTACCGCGAGGTCTCAGTTCGGGGCGAACAACTAGTTAATACCAGTTCTTTGATCGACGCACTTCCCCGATCTATAGCTCAAGAAAAAGGCAGGGTTTCGACAGGGGGTGGGTCGAAGTTCCATGTATTTTTTACATACGGCATAGCAGTTGCCCGTCACAACGAAAGAACGATCTATTTTCGTTTTTGTTTTCGAAACTTTCACCATGATTGTACTGTCGTCTATGTTAGAGACTTCATCGAACTGGATGTTGTATAGCTCTTGCCTTCGGCATGCCCCCATTATGCCGAAGATTAGTGCAACCTGTAACAATAAACGATATAATAAGCTTGAGGTACATAGCCAAGGCAAAAACTATGATTTATGAAGTAGTAAAGTGTAGGTACCTACTACCAAATTTATACACAAAGCGCTTAAACGGAGTGTCTAGATAACTTGCGTGTGTAGTACGTAAGTACTAGGTAGATTAAATAACAGAACTAAAATACACTTACCTTTTCAAAAAGATACAAAATATCTGGTGAATCTTCCAGGAACATCTTTATTTGACCTGATGTAAACGTCAAGGACTTTTTTCCTTGTGTCCTTCTGAACTGCGTTTCAGGAACGCTATGACTTTTGAATACTTCGTGATATCAATATTGTTGTAGATACTCAGTGTGGACTTGAGCATAGAATATTTAGCCCACATAGAAGATGGCTTGAATTTGTCGGAGAGGTCTTTGAGATACGCAAGAATGACATTTTCAGAAAATGATATAGTTTTCTTTTCGATCTTCCATGCCAAAAAGTTATTATATTCTTTTTCATATAATTTTCTAGATTTTTCTGGCAAAAGATTGTGAGTTACTTTTGTTGCCAATTCTAGAATATCCGGAGGCGTACAAATATGATCGTCGCTATCCATTTTTAACTTTTAATTTGTATTTTAAAAACAAAACACATTGCGAAACATTAAATTCACGCGTACGTGTATTGTCACAGTGAACTTGCCGCCATTAAAATCTAACCAATGAGAGCGCAGCTGCGCGCGCAGGGCCAATCAGGAGCGAGCGCGCGCTGTTCGTTTTTTATTTAATTGGCACAAGATCTTACCAAAGAGTTTTGTGTATGTAAGTTTAGTAGTTTCGACGAAGTTTTAACGTATAACCCAACTGTTTTCAAAAGCCAGCCTAATATCAAAATTTTATACAACTTGTATGAGGATTTTGACATAAGGCTCGCCAGGTTAATTGGTCGCGTTTTATTGATGTTATAATGAGATTTTACGATATCGATGTGGATATTATACCATCATGTGAAATTGCTTAAATTGAGTGTTTTGTTATCTGCGCTATAACAGTAGTAATTATAAGTCAAGTATTGGAAACATAAGTAGAATGTTATAACATTAGTGTAGATAAAAATATTATAGCGATTAGCGTCTATTTAGAATCTACATATTTAAGATGAGCAAATCAGTAAAAATTGTTTGCCTATTAACTTATATCGGTGTACGCAGTAAAGAAACGTCGGTAATAAAGCTCTCGCTATACTAGCCGGATTTTCACAGATTAGGTAAATAATTGAATCAGTCCCTATAGTAGTTTTTGAGATTAGCGTGTAAAGACGGACGAATGCGCCTGGATGATGCGTTTTGTAAAAAATAGTGAGAGTGTTTTAAATAAAGCATAATATTATGTTCGATCGGAACTCATAGTTTAGACCCGTCTAGGGTTGTAAAGGTAATAAAATAAATATTCCGATTTGTTTTCTTCGACGACGAAAACACGTCCGCCCATAACGCAATGACATGCGTCAAAGCCGACTACCATACAGGGAGCACAGAAGTATCAGAAGATGCAACTTTCCTTGACTTGCACACAAAATGAAATTTCTGAACCAACAACGCAAGAGCCGCTATAGTAGCATGACACTGCAAGCTAGCTCGCTCTCACGAATGTGCAAGCCATTGTTTATGTTTAACGCGTGCTATCCGACACCTTGAGTAGAGTTGCGGTAGGTCAAGCTATAATGGTAACAACAGCTTTGTAAACGTTCAGCCATTAATCGATGTTTTAAGTTTTTAACAGATAAAATACGTATTTTATAAACATTTATGTCTTTACTAATACCTACACACATACGCATTTACCTACGGGTTTACCGAGTTTGACATTATGTTACTTTATTATTTGGACGTGTACCTACCTGACGTTTAAATTGTTAGATTGCAAAGGGCCGATTTCACCAACGTAAATTATGTCTTATCCGAGCGTAAAGATATTTTGACAGTATTTTCAATACAAAACTGTCAAAACACCCAATTTATTCCTCGGTAAAACGTCACTCGACGTTGGTGAAATCGGCACTTAGTAAATTAACTATGTAGGTACTTAGGTAGGTACATTTTAAAAAAGCAATGCTTCTTTTAATAATTTTTGCTAGCTGACCCGCGACTACATCCGCGTGGATTTAGTTATTAAAATCATTAAGAAAAAAGTAGTCATAATAACACTCATTTTGGAGATTTATTTCAACAAGATCCATTGCCCGCGAAATTCAAATTTAATTTGGTTTTTTGCAATTTGTAAACTAATACGACAAACTAGGCTAATGGCATTCTAATTGCACCAGTAGAATTATCATCTTCACAGGTTTACATAAAAATCTTTACTTGAAAGTGTCCAGTTTAAGAAATTAATCAAAATACTGAGTTGGACCATCCCACCTTTCGTCCAACCTACCAATAATCTGGATTCAGTACGACTAGGGTTGTATGAATGGACGATAGGTACTATTTTGATATTCAATAATAAACGGATTCATAAACCTTCTCGTATGCAATAGAAACCTATTACTTCACAGCATTTTCGTCTACCTTCTGCATGGTTACGTGCGCCTAGTCACTCAGCTAGCCTGAATGAAATAAATATGCTCCTCCATATTTTCCTAACAATAATTATTAAGTAGATATAGCACTTAGCAGATACCTAACGCATTGAAAAATCATGAAAATGGAAAATCGGCAAACTCGACATGGTTGGCTAACTAAACGTGATATTTTTCAATTGCTTTCCATATAGGTTATTTACTTATTAGTACTATACTAAAACATAGATTGTTTTAGGCATAATAATTTTACCTACCTTTGTCATTGTTGAAACCATGGATTGAAACCTTTTTTATCAAATTATTATAATATTTCAAACAGGAAAATTAATCCTATTAAGAAGGTAGGATACCTTCTTAATATTATAAATACGAAAGTTTGTGAGGATGGATGTATGGATGGATGGATGTTTGTTGCTCTTTCACGATTTGGATGTGGATTGAGAGAGCTTAACATAGGCTAGTTTTTATCCCGCAAAATAGAGTTAACGCGGGAATCAAAAACCTTAATCCACGCGGACAAAATCACGGGTATCATCTAGTTAGAATAAATATAATAATTTAATATACTACCACCACCCACCACTACAAAGTATACTTATATTTATTATAGATTTTTTAAAAACCGCTTGACCGATTTCGATAAAATTTAAATGGGACCACCTTTTCAAACAAAAAAGTATTTTCCAAATTGGTTCAGGCGTCTTCTAGTAATCGGTGAACATACATAAAAAATCGGCCAAGTGCGAGTCGGGCCTCGCTCTTTTAGGGTTCCGTACATATGACCAAATCATTTTTTGAAACTAGATACATATTTAGAATATATCTTAGTTCTTAGAAAGTACTAAATTAGCATGTTATGGGGAAAAATGCTCGTTTGTTTTGGTCACAACTTACAAACCGCATTATAAATCGGTGTTTTCAGTATTTGTTGTTTAAATACACTATATAGTACATAATATACCACAAATTCCTAACTAGTTAAGTTTTTGAGATAGACCCCCTAACAAAATTGGTCAAAACCGACAACATTGACGGGCCCCCCATTTCTTAAATTTTGTAGCTAAAAAATAAAAAAATATATATTTTTGAACTCCACTTAATGAGCTCTAGAACAGGACACCCCATATGCCAGGGTATAAAAATAAAATTTTATTTCGACTCCATTTCCATAATATTATATTATTATTGTTTAATATTTGTTAAAACCTCTTTCGGGCGTCAATAATACTGGCACACTACACACATAACATAAAAACATTCTTGACATTACATTATGAAAAATAAAAAAGAATTATAATATGTATGATATTTTGCGGTGCGGGGTTAATATTATGTAATAAAACGTGCTAGAAAAGAATAAAGAGAAAACAGTGCTGCTGGAACATTGATCGCGGTGCCGCGAAGAGCGGAACAATCAGTTGGGGGTGAGCCTAGTATAACATATATATTTAGTATATTTTATTACAGAGTACACGGAACCATATCCACCCTGCAACAGGCAGCGGGCCAGCCAAGCGGCACTTTATAACTAGTGGTTCGCCCCGAACTGAGACCTCGCGGTAACGGTATCCCATGATTATTCATTCAATCGATACATGATAACCAAAACTGACATTATTATTATGCCCGTTTTCACCAAACATACCTAAATCATCCCCTAAGTAGGAGTCTCTTAACGTAGGTAGCTCCTAAATACAATCCTAAGTCCTAACATCCGTCCCAATATCCTTTTAGGTGTCCCGTACAGGATCGTGATAAATAAGTTGACAGAAAACATCAATCACCTAACTTATAGGTAGCCCGTAAAGGTTAGGGAACGTTAGTGAAAACATTGAATTATTATGTAGGTACTAACGAGTGAAACCGGGTTACGGGCATCTGTACAAATCGTCATCTATCGACGCGAATAGAAAATATACAATATTTAACTAAAATTTAACTAAAAAATAATTTTAATTGAATAATATGGTACAAAAAAAATTACAATACAATTATTGTAATATAATAAGTAACTAAATAATAATGGTCGACGCAAAACTGTTTTTGGGATAGGTCGTTAGTCGTAACTCGTAGTTCCATGGGAATAGTTACTGACTGCGCCATCTATTAGCATTATTGTGAAGCTATGTTGATGCTATATGAATTACTGATGTACATTAAAAATTAAATAATCTCATTTCTTTATAATATTCATATAATTTTAGTATTTGTTGTTCAAGTACAGGATATAAGTGACCTAAAAACATAAAATCAGTTTGAAAATCCATAGCGGATTTTCCTAGAGAGCGTCTTCAAGCGAGCGTATAAAATCGCCACTTTGAAAGCCCCCCATTTCGTCAATTTTAAGGGAAAAATTAAAAAAAAAATATTTTTGTACTCAGTTCAAAATTATCTTTAAAATGATACGTAACAATTTTATGTAACGCGATATTTTTTTTTTTACTTCGCATTCGCTTCTATGAGAGCCCCCCTGAAATAAAGATTTTTATAACTTTTTAAGCCATTTTCGGCTGGAGGCCATCGGTTTACATATTATATCTAAATTTGAAGTAATTACGTTCAGTAATTCAAAAGTTATAAGGCTCTGACAGACGGACGGACGGACGGACGGACAAGTGCAAATCGCTCTAGTTAACTCAGAGACCTCGCTTCGCTCGGTCAAATATATAAATAACATTTATTGCCCCCTTTATTTTTCAATTTTATTTTATTTTTATTATTTGTTGTTATAGCGGCAATAGAAATACAATATGTGAAAATTTCAACTGTCTATCTATTACGGTTTACGAGATACAGCCCGCTGAGAGACGGACAGACGGACGGACGGATGGACAGACGGACGGACAGCGGAGGCTTAGTAATAGGGTCCCGTTGGCACCCTTTGGGTACGGAACCCTAAAAAAGGATTCCGACGAATAGAGAACCTCCTCCTTTTTTGAAGTCGGTTAACAAATTACTAAGAAAAGAAATAAAATAAATAAAACTATACCTACAATACTCACCAAATTGCAACAGTTTCGTCTGAATTTAAGCCCTTGTCCATATCTGCTGACCTAGTGAAAATTCACGTCATGTGACGCAATCCCTATTTTCCTACACCGCGTCGCGTGTAGAAAGGATCTCCCATGTTTTTAAATTGTAGATGTAGGTAAGGCATAGGATTTTAAAAGGTTCTAGGCAAAAATAATGTTTTTTGACGTGATAACGTCTTTTAAAATCGATGGACACCGGCTGCACGCAAGAAAAAGTGTCACGTTCCGCCTGAGCTTGCACGTGCAAGCGAGAGCGCGGAACAAGCGGTAGAGAGGCACAATCGGCCCAAGCGTTGGCTTGTGACTATAGCCCGCCAGTCATAATTGTAATTTTCAATTAACTCGTTCTTTGTATTATACAAAATAATGATAATTCAGTGATAATAATTCAATTCAATTCATAAAAGTATGCAATTTTTCATCAATGTTTCTTGACGTTGTCACGTAAATAAAACTATCTTCCGTAAACCGCCTTTACAGACAAACAATGTTTTTTTTTTCATATTATTATTATGCCTCTCGATTTTAAAAGTGAGGTTGATGTGGTGGTGGTGACTTGCTGAGGGGTGAAGGGAAGAAACTTCTATATCGTTCGCTTTTTAATCAACATTATACATATTATAATAATATTATTATATGTATTTAATTTAATTTAATTTAAAAAATTAATATAGTATTTAATATTATTTGAATGGCGTTGTAGTTGCATATTTGCAAAAACTTGATTGCGCTGGTGAACCGAGTGGTTGGCCGAGTTTGCGGGTCTGTCCGATTTAGGCCTATTCATTCCAATAGTAATGCGGATACCCACCTTCATTTTCATTTAATTCAATTCATATCTTGAGTTTGGATATTTATCAGTTATCTTATCAACTTATATATTATACAGATCGATGGTCGACATGCCTTTGTTTCGGTCTTCGGACCACCTTATTAAATCGCTGCTATCCCCACGCGATGTAACCACTTTTATACCCTTCACGGAAGCTTTTATCTCTTACCGACCTATATTTCCCTAGTACAAAAAGGGGGTAAACCATTGTTTCACGCACACGCATTACGCACAAAAAATATTTGTTTGTATAACTTGAAAGACAAATTAAAAAGGAGTTTGATTGGTAGAGCTGCTTATAGTTTCTTCAATCTTGAAGTGATTGTCACAATTTTAAAACAAATAATTTAGTAAGTAAGTATGTCAGGTAGTAGGTAAGTATGTCAGGTGTGACCCCATATCTTACAATCCTTAGATTATGAAAATTATAAAAAAGGAATTCAAAACATTTCAGTTTTTGTATCGAAAATCTCTCCAAACATCTTTATTCGCCTTCTTACTCTTAGTCACTTGGGAGACAGTGGCATTATATTCCTATAGTATAACTTGGCGCTTGTGAAATTTGCGCTAAGGCCCTAATCCTATTATTTTCTTCTGATATAATTTGCAACAAACTATATTTATGCAACAGATTGTATGTGAAACACGACGGCGCGCCGCGGCGGTGGCGCGGGCGGCGCGGCGTTAATAACATAACGCGATGATAATTTTATACCTACATATTATGTGCAAGCGGTGAATGGCCGCTGCAACATGCATCGACACTCGTTGCTTGTTATCCTTGAGTGTCTTATCCTTGCGCAGGACGATGCGTCACAAACAACCTCTTATAATGATTTGCTGCCCTGGTGTATCGCAGGATATTTTGTCCCTTTGGGACTGCGACTGCTATCCTTAGGGACCAAGAAAGCACTTGACGACTTACGGTCTACCTAGGTACTACTCATCACAAGATCTTTTCTGTCGAAGATTAGCAGATGGACCAAGTGGATGGACATTATTGATTTTTTAGTTAAAAATAGGTACTTACTTACCTTTTACAACATTGTTTTGTGAAAAATATTATCCTGGGTCAAACAATCTCTACCTTCTGGGTAGAAAGTAGGTATCTACTTTGCGAATAAACGTTTAATTTATGCGGTTACGGTTTAGGGTTACGAAAATGTTCCTAGAAGTTAGATAATAAATAAAATAATAATGATAGGTACATTTTTTGCAAATTGAAGAAGAGCGATGGCGAATTATGTATTTTTTTAAATATTTTTGGATGCATTTTATAATGCTGGGTTTCATATTGGGAGCTGTCCGTAATACCACCGCGACATAGAGCTTAAAATCTTACAGATTTTATCTAAAAATTTTAACAATTTTTTTAATTAAACAAACCAATTAAAACAAGCTATACTTACTTAGTTGTTCTTGGAGATTCATTTATTTAAAATAAGATTGAACACTGCAGCTTTACAGTTACCATGGGATTGGTAGAGCAACAGAGAAAACAAAAAGCATATACGTAGGTAGATAGCTATAACTCCTTGCAGTCTCTTTTCCCCTGTTAGTTGTTGACGTCATTCCAACAAGCCAGACATCCCTAGGGGACCTCCCAAGTCCCAACGACCGACTCAACCAATAATAATATGTATAGTGTATACTTCGCGGACTGTTGTGAAAAAGAATTTAAGTAAGTTATACTGTGGTTATACTTTACTGGCAGTATCGTTTTCGTTTATATTATTGTCAACAACTTATTGGAACGCAGTTCCTTTTCGAACGGTTTGGCGGATGAGGCTAGCTGAAAAAAGTGTAAGAATTTTCCGTCACGTCACGACACTTGTTGCCTTCTTTTAATTTGCTAAAAAAATAAAAATAATTTACACTTGTTCACGTGCACTTTAAGCCGACTAATGTTTAGGAGTGAAACTATCAGTTCGGGGGTTCGAGTCCTGACTTCAGATTATTATTTTTTATTTTACTTATTTTTATTGCTAATTTATTAAATTAGAAGTAACTTCGTTCCAACCGAGTGTTCCACGACACTCAACTTTTTTTTGTTTATGTCAGAAAATGTTCCTTGGTTAAAATATGTAGTGAAGCGTCTTTTTTTAAAACCAATTAAATTAATATGAATTTTACTGCATGCATTCAAAAAAGTTGCCAGACAAGGTTACGCCCCCTAAACTTTACAACATTCGACAGAGCTTGTGAACATTGAAGAACCTGTTTAAAGGGAGGGTGCTAGAGCGAGAACGGATGAACAATATGAACATTCCCCTCGTCTTGCTTAAAAAGTTGATCAGACACTTCCGCAAAAGCCGCAAGAGCGAGTCCCTCTTCACGCATTTTTCATCTTCAACCATTGATTTATTTAAATAAAAACTGTTTTCACCTTACCTAGGTACTTCAATAGCTGATATCAGCATCATCACCAACCGCCAAGACCGATAGAATCGTTAAATCAATGCCCAATCGTAATAATTTTATATGATTTTGATACAAACGAACAATTTTGATGGAAACCAGAAACAAAATATGTAAGATAAAGTAAAGTAGGTATACTATTTAATTGGAAGTTAATTAGTTTAACAACTGATAGATGTATATGTAACAATACTAATAATGTCGCTAATCTATACTAATATTATAAAGAGGAAAGATTTTTTGTTTGTTTGTTTGTGCCGAATAGGCTCTGTAACTACTGGACTGATTTTAACCATTTTTTCACCAATAGAAAGCTAAGTTATCAGGATACTAGTAACATAGGCTATAATTTATTTAAAAAAATTAGATATCCTTAAGAAAATTTTGCCTATAAAACGCATTATTTGGCGTGTGCTGAGAAAACGATTGATGATACATAAAAATTATAATATGTACTACATAATTAAAGTACTCATTATTCTCTACAAAAAAATCCCGAGGGAATTTAACTGACTGTCATATTTAAGTCACAATAGTAACTTTTGTCTTTTAAAATTTAATTAGATTGCAATTCGTTCGTGCTATTCCTTACTAATACAATATTATAAATGTGAAAGTGTGTTTGTTTGTTGGTTTGTTCGTCAATCACGCGGTAACAAAGCTACGGATTGACGTGATTTTTCGATAGGTATAGTTGAGAACCTGGAGGATAACAAAGGCATTAGGCATCCCGGAAATCAGAGAGTTACCGTGGGATTTTAAAAACTAAACCCACGCGGACGAAGTCGCGGGCATCAGCTAGTATATAATAAATAAAATAAAATAATAGGTACAGAATAAAAAAATTTGGACTTATGTATTATAGTATTTTTATTAGTTTATACCGAGAACTACATTGCGCCTCTTGCAGTGCATGCAGTGGTGGGTGATCAGCTTTATTGTTCCCGAGAGCTTTCAATGAGCTTTTCACTTTGCGACCTCTTTATACCCGCTGCATTCCTGGTACGTTCCCGCGCCGTTGCCGGCGTTGTCGCTAGCCGCTTTCTCCTTCTGGCGAGCTTTTTGGGAATCCTCGTTCGCGACGCGGAGAGGTCTCTCTCATTAGTCATTTACACAGTACTCTGCAGAATGGGAACCGAGAACGTTAAGGCACAGAATATATAATAGTACTGGTTTAACCTGTTAATTTTCATACTTCTATTGAGTTAAACAAAATCGATCTCTCTTAATATATAGTGTTTGTAGGTTTAGTATAGATAAACAAAATACATAAAAATTATCCAACAACCCCCACTTTTTTAAAAAGGTAATAACTACTCGTGTAGTTTTCCTTATAATTTTGTAGAGGTAAAATATCAAGGTTTTTCTCAAGATAGCTCTACGGTATAAGGTGCGGATTGTAAACTGAAAGGTCGACGGTTCAATCCCCACCCGTTGCACTATTGTCGTATCACTCGTACCTACTCCTAACAAAATTTATGTTTATTTTGTGGGGAGGGGAATAATAGTTAAGTTCAGCAACGAAACACTCACAAACAGCAGTATGTAGCTTGCTTCCTGTAATAGCTTCTTGACAAATCCTTCTCAATCACAGTCTCCTTTACAGTAAGTGTTGGTGTAAAAAAATTTATACTTAGTATTTTCTTATTACTTCTTTTAACTTTGAGTTCTTTTTCACTTGTGTGGTAGTTTTCCCTAGAGATAGAAAGCCTGTTTTGTAATTAAACTTGATACCGGAGCTTACGTCTAGGAGGATGTACTTATTGATGTTTGGTAACTGACAGGACAAACCTCGTCTTTGTCAGTAACCACACGATCATCCGGAAGATATAAAATAATATCTGTAAAATAGTAAAATCCTGTAGTAAACTCCTCGGCCATCTCATCCCAGACGGGCGATTCTCTAGCTCAGTGGCGAATACTAAGAAATGTCAAATCCGCATACAGTAATATAAAATCCCAGTTTCCCGACAGATTTGATAGACAGCAACTTTGAACTGACACTGAGATAGAGACTTAGCCGTACTGGCATTGCCTACAGGTCTGCAATTTGTAATAGTCCGGGAGGAATCGGCGCATGAGTACCGAAAACTATTCCACCTCAATTTTTTTATGCGATCCTCTTCAAATTGCCCTCCTAATGATATAAATGCATGTTGCCAGGGCGCAACCCGGTGCCATATTGTTTAAACTTTAAACCGAAATTTTTTAAACAATTGCAAGGAAATGTTATTTTTCAACCGGACAAATTTTTTTTATATTCTTTATTGAAATACCAATAAAAAAGGTCCTATGACTTTTCACGATAAAGTTAATATTTTTAAAGATATGAATTTTTAAATGTTCGAAAAATCTCAAATTTGGGTACTTTCGACCCATGAAAAATATATTTAAAAAAAACATAATGTTTAAGTAATATTTTTTTTTAATTCTCTATACAATAGTTAATAATATTGTTAATAGAGATTTAAAAAAATTTCATTGTTTATATCTTTTTTTAGGGTTCCGTACCCAAAGGGTACCAACGGGACCCTATTACTAAGCCTACGCTGTCCGTCCGTCCGTCCGACCGTCCGTCTGTCATCGGGCTGTATCTCGTAAACCGTAATAGATAGACAGATGAAATTTTCACATTTTATGTATTTCTATTGCCGCTATAACAACAAATTATAAAAATTAAATTAAATAAAAAAAAAATTAAAATATTTCCATGGGTACATAGAAATATTTTTATTAAATTTTTTTTAACGGAACCCTAAAAGAGCGAGGCCCGACTCGCACTTGGCCGATTTTTTAATTGTTAATTTCGCGCGCTCACAAGTATTAAACGCTTACCTTTAAGAAAATTTTTAAGAAAATTTTAATAACTAGGCCAGTGTCAATAACTGGGTCTTTTACTTTACTTTCCGTTTTAATAACAAAAAAGTAATATAAACTGATAAAAAAGTAATTTTAATGACATGTTCCGATTTATGCTTAAATAACTTTTGAAAAATTGATTTCAGAAAAAAATTTATTAAAAACAAACTGTAGTGTAGTAGTGTAGTGTTATAACATCGATGTCTGTCTGTTTGTCTGCGTGTGTGTGTGTGTGTGTGTGTGTGTGTGTGTGTGTGTGTGTGTGTGTGTGTGTGTCTGTAGCATCGTACTTAGCTCTCAAACGAATGGACCGATTTCAATGCGGTTTTTTTCATTTGAAAGCCAGTTTCCTTGCGGTGGTTCTTAGCTATGTTTGGATAATATCGGTCCAGCAGCGTAAAAGTATCAGCTCTTTTCCAAAATGATGTAAGACATTTTTGGCGTATGATTACTCGATTAAAAGTGCTTCACACGTGCCATGTCGGGGGTGTTTTAAATTTTAAATTTACACTTGTAATTATATGGATGATTGAATTATGAGGATGATTTTCAGTCTCTTTCTCAAGTCCGAGTCAGTTTGAACACCGCTCCATAGATATTACAAATATTTATTTATTTATTGATTGAAAAGGTACACAAACAAGTTGCAACCGCAAAACAATGCTTTTTAGGGTTCCGTACCAAAATGGTAAAAATGGAACCCTTATGGTGAGACTTTCTCCGTCCGTCCGTCCGTCTGTCACAGTCGATTATTTCAGTAACTATTAAAGCTATCGACATGAAATTTGGCATAGTTGTGTATAATAGTGGCCCAACATCATTGGAATAAAGAAAAATCGAAAGTTTTATTAAAAAAGGGGAAAATCGGGGTTTTGAAATTTCAAAGTAAAATAACTATACCGAGTGGGGTATCGTATGAAAGGACTTTACTTG
Source organism: Oeneis ivallda (assembly GCA_029955525.1). Classification (NCBI taxonomy): domain Eukaryota; kingdom Metazoa; phylum Arthropoda; class Insecta; order Lepidoptera; family Nymphalidae; genus Oeneis; species Oeneis ivallda. The sequence continues at coordinate 18,481,625 of JARPMR010000012.1, read as the reverse complement.
TGCATTCTAAAACAGTTTTTTATTTATTTCTATATATAATAGTTTTTGATTAATCAGCCAAAATGTCGAAAAAAATACCGTCCCCCCCCCCCCCCCCCCTTATCTCCGAAGTTTACCAATCGAAAAATCTGAAATAATTATGGTCAATAGAGGTTTATGTATATTTTACAGGAAAAATAAAATCTACGCGAAAATTATTTTAGTTTAATTAAAAAAGGGGGAAAATCAGGGGTTTGAAATTTTAAAGTAAGATAACTATACCGAGTGGGGTATCATATGAAAGGCCTTTACCTGTGCATTCTAAAACAGTTTTTTATTTATTTCTATATATAATAGTTTTTGATTAATCGGCCAAAATGTCGAAAAAAAACCGTTCCCCCCTCCCCCTTATCTCCGAAGTTTATCAATCGAAAAATCAGAAATAATTATGGTCAATAGATGTTTATGTATATTTACAGGAAAAATAAAACCAACGCTCTAACTAGCATAGTTTTTTTTATATTAACAATAAACCTCTACAAACAAAGTTAACGATAAATAAGCAAATTAATATAATATTATCGTTTTACTTTTACTTTTGGAGTGCGGAACCCTCGGTGCGCGAGTCCGACTCGCACTTGGCCGGCTTTTTTTCGCTTCAAATCGCGATCGTAGGGAAAATTAACTGAGCGTTTACCCGTCGTCCCCGTGGATCTATCAAGTTATTAATGGATCGACGCTCAACCCTTGTTATTTTCCTTTCTAGTATGTTCCGGCGTCCGTGTGACGACCACTGCCACTACCAAGCCCCCGCCGCCATCGCCGACGCCCGTCACATCGGCCTACAGCCCCGAGCTGCCGCCCGCGCCGCCTCAGGTGTGCGCCGAAGCCACCAGCAGCACCACGCCGCTGGGCAGGCTGCGCCGCTCCATGCGGGACATTAGCTACGTACAGAAGAACGTCTTGGACGGTTTCATCATATACTACACCGACGAGCATTTGGTAAGATCAAAGATGTAGACTCGTGTAGGTTCATATTATTACTAGCTGAGTCCGCGAATTAGTCCGCCTGGATCTAGCTCTAAAAATCCCGAGCCAACTCTCTTTTATTTTCCGGGATAATAAATTAAAAAGTTCAAGTCACTCTCCTGGTCTTGAACTATACCCATGCAAAAATCACGCCGATCAGAAGCTCTGTTGTGGTGTGATTGAAGGACAAACCAGCAAACAAAAACACTTTCGCATTTATAATAACCTATTACAGTACCCAGCGATATATATGCCGATGTGCAATAAGTATATATCCTTATGCCCGATGTGCAATATATATCACATATATGTTTGTTGTTGTGGATGTTTCAAAATATTTCGTCAGTTTTTTTACTGTGTGGCGGTTTGCGAGTAGGTATCTCGGCAACGCGGCCGCTACAGGCGGCACCCTGCTGAAAGGGCTACGACGTTAGCTTAGAATCAAACACATTGCACACAGCACACTCCACACTCTCATAGAATAGAATAGAAATAGTTTTTATTCAAATAAACTTTTTTACAAGTGCTTTTGAATCGTCGAAAAGTCTACCACTGGTTCGGAATACCCTTTCTGCCGAGAAGAACCAGCAAGAAACTTGGCGTTTGTGCTTTTCAAAACCTGCTTTTAATACAATAGATACGTCGCTATGCAGTGTTTCCACGTGAGGGGAAGTTTCACAAAAGCAAACCTACTTACAATTCAATACATGTTAAGACGGGCAGACAGAAAGTAGCCCCATTCCCGCCGGTGGCTACCGTTCACGAGCATGACGCATGACCCAGCCGTTGCTTCGCTCAACCATTTGAGGGAACGTAAGAGACGCACTATAGCGCGATAGCAACCTAAATTATACATAACTTCATAGTATGTAATAACCAGTGCATCATTTATGTGTTAACTAGATGATGCCCGCGACTTCGTCTGCGTTGATTAAGGTTTTTCATTCCCGCGGGAAATCTTTAATTTTCCGGGATAAAAACTAGCCTATGTTTTAATCCTGGGCATGAGCTGTCCATTCCACATCCAAATCGGTTCATTCATTGTGGCGATAAAGAGTAACAAACATCCAGCCATCCATCCATCCATACTTCCATCCTCACAAACTTTCGCATTTATAATATTAGTTGGAAGTAGGATAGCAGGTTAAACACCTTACCGTGCATAACGTATTTCATTAGTACCCTCTTCATCCTAACTTTTTTCATTGCCACAGAGTGAAGATCCTTCGGCGGACGAACGCAGGTTGGAGTACTTCAGCGGCTGGGACGGGCCCGGCACTGCGGTGGTGTTGGCGGACGGCGACGCGGTGGTGTGGGTGCCGGCCGGGGACACGCGGCGTGCCCGCGCCGTGCTCTCGTGCGCATGGCACGTGATCGACGCCGACAACCCGAACCAGCCCGGCATCATCGAATGGATCATTGTACGCAAATCTCTTTCATAGAATTTTCTAAGAGTTGTGATTAGACAGAGATTTGCGAACAAATTCAGAAAATTTCTGGGACACCTATTAGGTCATGTCATGGTAGCCTAGTCGTGTAGACACGTAGAGCCATATCAATAGTCGGGTTCAGCATGTTGCAAAGGTTCTGGGACACCTATTAAATCATGGGAGCCTAGTCTTGTGGACACGTAGAGCCATCGGGTTCAGCAATGAAAAGGTTCTGGGACGCCTCTTAAATCACAGGAGCCTAGTCGTATGGACACGTAGAGCCATAATATCAGTAGTCGGGTTCGGCATTTCAAAGGTTCGGGTACACCTATTAAATCATGGGAGCCTAGTCGTGTGGACACGTAGAGCCATATCAATAGTCGGGTTCGGCATTGCAAAGGTTCTGGGACACTTAATTATTAAATAATGGGCGCCTAGTCGTGTGGACACGTAGAGCCATATTAATAATCGGGTTCGGCACTGCATTGGTTCTGGGACACCTATTAAGTCATGTCATGGTAGCCTAGTCGTGTGGACACGTAGAGCCATATCGATAGTCGGATTCGGCACTGCAAAGGTTCTGGGAGACTTATTAGGTCACGTCATGGTAGCCTACACTAGCGGCACGCTATGATGGCCGGTTTGACGTTTGTCCGCTCATGAAGTTCCGTATTAATTGATAACGACTTTGAAGGAAATAATTGTATTACTTTATTGACGATAGTGATGTGCAGAGATTCATAAATTTTATCGAATGTAGTTTTAGGTTTAGGACTCAAAATTTATTTATTAAATTGATTTCTAAAATGTATACAAGTGTAGAAAAATCAGTTTGCACCATTTAAGGGGTGAATGTACTTGTGAATATGAACAATTTTCACTATGTGGACAAACCTCTGAAATCGCAAAAAAATATCAGCTGTTTCATACAAAAGGTAAAATTTTTATTTTTATATGATATATACCACAACTCGGCATTTGGTTTTCTAAATTGAAAATTTTTAAAAATGGAATCTAATACGATCGTCACATAGGATCGCTGGCTAGCACAACTACTACCTCCGGCAAACTCGCGTCAATGCTCAATGCAAAACAAAGCAGTTTCGAATTGACGTTGCTTCGAAAAGTATAAACTGTCAGTGCAATGCGATTGTGATATAGTTTTGACCTGGCTTTGGATTTCAAATATTGATACTGCATTACTGTTGACCCTTGCTCGTTAATTTGGACTCTGTTCAAGCCCTTTGTTGTGGATTTCGTCGATATGACCGAACGTACGCAGAGAACTGTTCTAAATAGTCAGACACGTGAGTTCGTAATACGCCTTCGTAACTATTTCGATCGTGAAGCTCAAAATGGAGGGCCAATTTTACCTATAACGTCAGTGGTTGAACGCGTATCTGATGCGCTTAATATTGGACAACGAACTGTTAGACGGATAACTAAAAAAAAATATGGCGAGACTGGCACAGAAGAAAATAAACTTCACACACCAAAAAAGAGAAAACGAGCAAAACCAGTCGTAGGCATCGATAGCTTTGATGCCGATGCTATCCGAAGACATGTTTACGGCTACTATTTACAGAAGGAGTATCCAACAAGAAAAAAGTTGGTGCATTCACTGAAGGAAGCTGGATTATTCTTCGGTGGGGAAAGTTCTTTAACGAAGATTTTGAAGACCATTGGATTTCGATACAAAAAATGTAACAAACGCAAAATATTGATGGAAAGATTTGATATAGCGATGGCAAGGTATACTTTTTTACGGCAAGTGAAAGAAATCAAAAATTGGCAAAATGTTGTGTTCTTGGATGAAACATGGCTTAATGCTAACCATACTGTAGGCCGTTCTTGGAACGATGACACAGCAGCATCTACTTCCAAAGTTCCTGTAGGAAAAGGATCGCGACTTATAATTTGTCACGCCGGAACCATCAACGGGTTTGTCGAAGGTTCTCTCATGGCTTTTGCGTCAAAAACCACTGGAGACTATCATGAAGACATGAATGGAGAAAAGTTTACTGAATGGTTTACCTCAATGTTGTGTAGCCTCCCTGAACCATCTATTATAATTATGGACAACGCCCCATACCACTCGATGCAAATTGACAAGCCACCTGCCCAATCCCAAAAGAAAGCTGATATCGTCGCATGGCTTCGTAAAAATGGCGTAGATGCAAACATGAATATGTTAAAAGCGGAATTAGTACGTCTTTTAAAAGAAAACAAACCAACCAAGATCCGATACGTCATTGACGAAATAGCATTAGAACATGGGCACAGAGTTATACGGTTACCGCCTTACCATTGTGAGTATAATGCGATTGAGTTGGTGTGGGCTCAAATTAAGGGATATGCTGCAAGACACAATACAGAACCCCCATTTACCACAAAAAAAATGCTAAAATTATTAGAAGAAGCTTGTGAACATGTGACTAAAGGAGACTGGGAAAAGGTTGTGAATAGAACTGTTAAATTAATAAGGGAAGATTATGAAAGAGATGTGAAAATAGATAATATTATAGAAAACGAACATATAATTATTAATGTAGGTGATGATAGCAGTGACGACAGTGAAAATAGTAGTATGGACGAATCTGATTAATTATGGCCTTTTGTGGCACCTTTTTTGGTATCTTTTGTATTCATATGTTTCTTGTGTGCATATAAAGTATGTATATTCATTTTCATTCAAATATTCAGTTCGTTCAAATAAATTAAATAAACATATACATTTTTGTTTTATTAAACCTATTTAATCAGGTACAAAAACAAAACTTAATTGTTTTTTGTTCGAGAATAAATTGACATTCCACATCACTATTGTAATGTGTCAAACCGGCCATCATAGCGTGCCGCTAGTTTAGTACTGTGGACACGTAAAAAGAGCCGGATTCGGCACTGCAGTGGTTCTGGGACACTTATTACACGGCTTATTAGTCACGTCATGGTAGCCTAGTCGTGACTCGTGCCGACACGTAGACCCATATCAATAGTCGGATTCGGCACTGCAGTGGTTCTGGGACATCTATTAGATTATGGGAGCCTAGTTGTGTGGACACGTAGAGCCATATCGATAGTTGGGCTCGGCACTGCAAAGGTTCTGGGACACCTGAACGTACCTACTCGGAACGAAAGCGATTTATGATCCATCTTTAGGTATTTCCAACCCTAAATAAGTATTTCATTGTGTGGAATGGTCCAAAAATGCACAGCCTGCAGTGTGACGATCGCAATCACAATAATTGATGCAGCAAGAGCGCCCTAAATTCAGCCTTATTGGATGACCACAGAATCCTTTTTTGAAGTGTGTGAAAAATTTATTGGGCGACATTCATTCTGGTGTACAGAAGTACGCACCACGCAGCGCTCGCATCGGCGCCGACGCTCGCCACACCTCCAACAACGAATGGCAGACGCTGTCCGACAACCTGCAGCGCGAGGGCATGCAGCTGATCGCCGTCTCCACGCTGCTGGACCAGCTGTGGAACGAGGAACCCGACCCGGAGAAACGACGGCCCGAAGTCAATAGAGTCGTGGCCAAGTTGCACAATTCCTCCTATACTGGTGCGAACCTTATATATCTTGTGTAACTACATGTTTCATATTTATACTGCACGCACATTCAGGATAAAAAGTGTTGCTTATTCGGTTTTATGCTCCGTAATTAAATTGACAGATCAAAGTACTTAATGCTATTTCTTTAAATAGATTAAACTTATAAACAGGTATGACATGGCGTCAAAAAGTAGACCTTTTACGCAACGAGCTCAGAAATCTTGGCGCGGACGCTATGGTGGTGACGGCCCTGGACGAGGTGGCGTGGCTCCTCAACATCCGCGGAAGGGACCTGCCCTACGCGCCGCTCCTCAAGGCATTCGTCGTGGTCAGCATTCGAGAGGTTCGCGTCTACGCGCCTCCTGGGAAGCTCTCTATGCCAGTACGCGAAGCTCTTGCCGTGTACAACTGCTTTCCTAACTCTGACAACTGCACCAGGTATGTGTTTTTCTTAGTTTTGAGCCGATAGACTTAGGTCTTCGAACCATTCTTAGAACGTAGTTGGAAGAGCTGATAGTCACCCCACTAGGTAGACCGACGTCATCAAACGAGTCGCAGGGAGCCGCTGGATTTAGGCAGCGCAAGATCGAGGCCTGTGGAAGTGACCTTGGTCCAGCAGTGGACGTCCATCGGTCGATAAAGAAAAAGAAGAAGACATAGGTCTCTTGTAGGGACTTCCATATGACTTGGTCTGATGCTGCCTGTATGCATTCGACTCGCCTGATGTCGTCGGTCCACATGCCATTATGGGGTCTGCCTGCTGCCATCAAATTACAAAACTCTTTCATACTCTACATACTCTAAGGGATGTAGGGGTGGAGATGCGCCAAGTATGTTAGATACTTGGCGAATCTCCACCCTTTAGAGTATGTATAAGGAATACATACTCTAAGCTCCACCCCGTTGAGATCTGTTTCCTTAGTACCTAATAATTATTTTTTAACTTTTAAGGGTGAAAGACTACTCCGAGATATACAAAGATTTACGAAAAGCTACAGAGTCAATGATTCTCATACCATCAGAGGTCACTTTCCATAAAGGTGCATCGGCTGCGATTGCGCAGATCATCCCGCAAGCTAAGCGAATGTTTCAGCCTTCACCAATATTGTACTTTAAGGCCCAGAAGAACCAGGCGGAGATAATGGGAATGCATAAAGCGCATCTGCGTGATGCTGTGGCCATGTGTACCGTGTTAAGTTATATGGAAGTCATGGTAAGAATATTACAATCGTTGTGTAAGTATGAACTGCTTGCTTTTGCGAGCTTAATGCCCGTTTTCATCAACCATTCCTAAATCATCCCCTAAGAAGAAGCCTTTAGGAGGAGGAGGGCTAGCGTTGCGGTTCCATCGTTTCTATTGAGGCCCGCCCGACTTCAACATAGCTGTATAAACTAAAATTATTTATATACTTTGTAGTGGCGTTGAAACTGTTGAAAGTCGGCTTTTATTTTTAAAAAAATTATAATATTTTAAGGGCAAATCTGGCTTAAACGAGAGGACAGTGGCGACGAAGGTAGACATGACGCGCGGCACGCAGGCCGGCTACGTTGGCCTGTCCATGCTGACCCGCGTCGCCTTCGGGCCCAACGGCGCGGACCCGGATTACAGAGCTACGCCGGCCTCCAGTAGACGGATATTCCCCAACTCCACGCTTGTTATACAATCTGGAGGACAATACTACGGTACGGTATTCAATTTCTTAATCCTGACAGCCTAGTGCTTAGTACCTATTAATTGAAGGCCGAAATTAATAAACTATCTGTTCTAAATCTGTAGATTTTGGATTAGATATAGGTTATTTTCAGGCTTGAGTGACTTGGTTGTTCCACTGCATTCCCATGGGATCACCTTGGCTGGGCCAAAGAAGTTATTAGATTTTCTGCCAATCCTCACTTGCCCCCATAAACATTCCATACTACGGTAGTAACGAATACTACTTAACTTTAATATGACTTGGTGGGCTATAGACTAAACCTTTCTCGTTATGAGAGGAAACCTGTGGACATTAGTGCGCCGGCAATGAGTTCATGCTGGTGATGTGGGCATAACCATGTAGCGATTTTCATTAACTTTTATAACTTATTGTAGAAGGCACAACTGCAGTAACGCGAACTCTGCACTACGGGATACCAACGAGAGAGGAACGTAAAGCTTACACGACAGTGCTGCGGTCGCTGGCGGCTTTGTCCATGCTACAGACCCCGGCGGCGCTGCCAGCGGCTCACACCGACCCTATCGCTAGAGCGCCGCTGTGGGCCTTCAGGCAAGACTATACATCGCCTACAGGTTATGGGATGGGGGCTGCTCTGAATAGGAAAGAAGGTAAGCAACAATCGTATCGCTTCCGACACTAGCGCTTTCAAAGGCCAGTTAGAATGCACGACTGTGCTGCAATCTCTGGCAGCACTGTCTATGCTGCAGACACCGACAATGTTACCAGTGTCACATACCGTTCCTATCGACATTCGCTAGAGCACTTCTGTGGAATTTAAGGCAAGACTACCTTGCCTAAAGAAATCAAGAAGGATGCCTATGCTGCCAATGGCACGTAGTGATCATGTGTACCTACTTAGGTACCTACACGATACTTTGTACTTTGAGCCACTGAGGTCCGCTGTTAGGATACACTTAGTAGGTACGCGGCCAAGGTAGGGTAGTAGGTATAGGAATGCTGCCAACGTACTTTGCAGGTATATGTTACAACATATACCTGCAAAGTATATGGTGTCGTACGCTGACGACATGGCGAAATTGATCTGCATCGTCATGCAAGGTAGGTAAACCTACATAAAAATATCGCGGTTTGTACCTACCTACCTACTCGTAAGTAGGTACATATATCCATAACATTATTCTAAAAGATTAAATCAGTAATCAATTTCAATGTAGGTACACATCAGATGCCTCTGTTCTAGGCATTATGGAACTTTGTTTAAGGCTAAGTTTCTTGCCGGCTCTTCTCTTAATGGGAAATTAATTTTTTCTTTTGTTTTCAGATCCAGTTGTGATTGACTACAGACAAGACGTCAATTTGCATACGTTTAGAGAACGCTATTTTGTCACTAGTGGTAATTTTTTTAAAATTAAATCTCTCTAGCACTTCCTAAGTAGATAGTTTAAGTAAACGTCGAGATTTGTAAGTCAATAGGGTAGTTGACTATATTAAAAATATCGTTTCATTTGGTGTCATCCTAAAAGATTATTATCTAAAAACATTATTCCATACGGCAAAACTAAAAAATAAAGTTTTATTTATTTAGAAAACATTAAATAAAATTGCTATAATTCCGGCCATGGTCACGTGATCGAAAACGTTCCGTGATCTCGAATGACGTCACAGTCCACACCACCTATGGGATGTGGAATTGTCATTGTTTGAAATGTGAACTGTGATGTCATGAGAGCAAATGGAACGTTTCGGCGGCAATTTATTTTTTTGAATTTATTTCTCGATTTTTATGAAAAATACTGAAAATTATGCCGAAATATACGTTTTGTTAGCTTCAGCATAGCATTATTAACAATTTAAGATGATTTTCTAAAAGTAGTCAAATACCCTATTGCCACCTAATAGTAGTAATACCACAGAGTAAGAATACTGTGGTAGTACCTAGGAAATAAAACTGTCAAACTCGTGTCAGGCCGCGCGCAGTGCAGGGTTCCGTAGTTGTCCGTCACTACATAGGTATTAATTTTTCACTATATATTTTTAACCGTCTTCAAAAAATACATAAAGAGGAGGTTCTCAATTCGACGCATATTTTTTTTTATTTTTCATCATAAAATGTTTTTTTACATTTTAAAAGATAAAACGCAAAAACGAGCAAAAACGCCACTGGTGTATGCAAATACGTTTTGAAAAGCTGTCACTTTTCATTGCTTTAAACTAGAATTTTAAATTTTCACATCATTATGAGACCATTGACTTTGTATTCGTATTTTCAACTTAGTACCTCAAGCTGTTTCTGAGAAAAAGGCCCTTGACACACGGACAGACAGACGGGCAGACAGACTAAAAAAAATAACCGAGATTGGAATCCATCGTCTTTCGTCTCAGACAACAATAATTAACACGTTGATGTTTCAGAGCCAGCTTGGTACGAGCCGGGTAAGTTTGGAGCGAAGTTGGGGAATGTTCTGGAAGTGATGCCAAGGCCAGGCGGATACCTGGGATTTAGGGAGGCGACGCTCATACCTTACGAATACAAACTAATTGATAGAAACTTATTGACGGAGTATGAGGTGAGAATACTAATCTTATTTTAAAGTTTGAAATATTTTAAGACGCCTAACGTTTATTACAGTAAATAACTAAAGTTAACCCGTAGAAACTCATCATAAATTTCGTTCCGTTTCCTACACTTCTAAAATGAGAATCGCATCGCATCAAACGTGAAAGTGACCAGTTTAAGAAATTAATCAAAATATCGACTAATTTGTGAGTAACTCACGTCCAACTCAGTATTGTGATTAATTTCTTAAACTGGTCACTTTCAAGTAAAGATTTTTATGTAAACCTGTGAAGATGATAATTCCACTGGCGCAATTAGAAGGCCATTAGCCTACTTTGTCGTATTAGTTTACAAATTGCGAAAAACCAAATTAAATTTGAATTTCGCGGGCAGACTCGTGTCTTCCACCTTAAGCTAAAAAAGCCGGCCAAGTGCGAGTCGGACTCGCGCACCGAGGGTTCCGTACTCCAAAAGTAAAAGTAAAACGTTAATATTATATTAATTTGCTTATTTATCGTTAACTTTGTTTGTAGAGGTTTATTGTTAATATAAAAAAAACTATGCTAGAATAGAATAGAATAGAATATTTTATTTGCAAGAATGTGGTACAATCAGGTCTTAGAATTAATTTGCGCTTACACATTCAACTAATTCATTAGTGTGCAAATTTGATAAATACATTGCTGCTTATTCTCGAGTATTAATTTAAGTACCTACAATTAATAGTTTACATATCGAAATAATATTATTGTTAAATTAAAAAGGATCCTATTAATTAAAAATAAAATAAAAATAAACTGAAAACAATGCATGATTAAAATTAAGATAAGTACTTAGATATTACAATGTCAATGGGTATGTCAAGTTGTAGCAGTGAATTATACATGTCAATAGTTACGTCATATATATTCATCCAAATTATAAAAACATTTCTCCATAAGCCAGTCTCTTAGTTTTACTTTAAAAGTTTGGAGAGGCATGGCCTGTATTGGCTGAGGTAACTTGTTAAATATCTTTATGGCCATATACCTAATAAGCATTTCTTTTGTAAATATCCATATTACACCTTGGCGCATAAAGTTTATTCAGATACCTTTTACTCCTATATATTTCCGTGTTGAGCTTGAAATATTTAGGGTATTTTTTTACTAAAATACATATATCTTTTATATACATGCTCGGTAGTGGCAAAACTTTTAAATCTTTAAATAGTGGCCTACAACTTACGAGAGGGCCAACACCAAAAATAGCCCGAATACACTTCTTTTGAGCTCTAAAAGCTTTTTCAATTTCAACCGAATTGCCCCAGATTACAAGTCCGTATGACAGAACTGACGCCACATAGCCGTGGTAAGCTGTCACCGCGGCTTCCTTAGACACCGTGATGCGGAGTCTCCTTAGGACGTAAACAAATTTATTTAATTTATGACATACAGCATCAATATGTTGTTTCCAACTACAGTGCTTATCGTACATGATACCCAAAAATTTTGTAATTTCAGTTTCAGTAATTTTAATACCATCATGCTGGATATTGAGGGGGGATCTTCTTGATTGATAGGAATGGAATTGTAATATTTTAGTCTTTTCTAAATTAACTTTTAATCTGTTATCAACCAGCCATTTTAAAACATTATTTAGTGCTTCGTTTATTGTTTCGTGATAGTTATCCTGATTCCCTTGTATAAGTACTGTTGTGTCGTCAGCAAAGAGGACACAGGGATGGCCTACACCTTTAGGGAGATCATTTATATATGTAAGAAAAAAAAACGGCCCCAATATACTGCCCTGAGGGACACCACTCTCTATTTTTTTAAATCTTGACCTCACATTGTTTTTTGTGCAGTCTATTATTATTTTAGAGATTTCAGTACACTGGATTCGGTCTTTATTATTCGGTATTTTTTAATATATCGGTTCGTATTTCGTCATATCCTACTGAATTAGTATTACCTATTTAATGATCTAATTATCCCTAATATCTCACTTGGGTCCGAAGGATTTAAAAAAATTGAGTCCAGATTATTGTTAATGTCAAGATAATTAAATTGATATGAATTTTTAAGTTCAATATCCTGTTTACATAGGTCAATAAAATGATTGTTAAATAATTCTGAAATTATATTTGGATCATCAAATGTCAAGCTATCTTTAATAATAGAGTTAATACTTATATTTTGTTTGATGGAACCGGTGTTTTCTTGGATGACTTCCCAAGCTGCTTTACATTTATTGTCGTGATTATTTATGTAATTTAAATTTTGTAACTGCCTAGATTGATGTATACATTTCTTTAATAATTGGTTATAGTTTTTAAAATTTCTTTTATTTATTATTTTTTGTCTATGTACTCCACAGAGTCTATAAACTCAAATATAGATGACGTTTAACTATGCTAGTTAGAGCGTTGGTTTTATTTTTCCTGTAAAATATACGTAAACCTCTATTGACCATAATTATTTAAGATTTTTCGATTGGTAAACTTCAGAGATAAGGGGGGGGGGGGGGGGGGACGGTATTTTTTTCGACATTTTGGCCGATTACTCAAAAACTATTATATATAGAAATAAATAAAAAACTGTTTTAGAATGCACAAGTAAAGGCCTTTCATATGATACTCCACTTGGTATAATTATCTTAATTTGAAATTTCAAACCCCTGATTTTCCCCCTTTTTAAATTAAACTAAAATAATTTTCGCGTTGATTTTATTTTTCCTGTAAAATATACATAAACCTCTATTGACCATAATTATTTCAGATTTTTCGATTGGTAAACTTCGGAGATAAGGGGGGGGAACGGTATTATTTTCGACATTTTGGCCGATTACTCAAAAACTATATCTAGAAATAAATAAAAAACTGTTTTAGAATGCACAAGTAAAGGCCTTTCATATGATACCCCACTCGGTATAGTTATCTTACTTTAAAATTTCAAAGCCCCGATTTTCCCCCTTTTTTAATCAAACTAAAATAATTTTCGCGTTGCTTTTATTTTTCCTGTAAAATATACATAAACCTCTATTGACCATAATTATTTCAGATTTTTCGATTGGTAAACTTCGGAGATAATGGGGGGGAACGGTCTTTTTTCGACGTTTTGGCCGATTACTCAAAAACTATTATATATAGAAATAAATAAAAAACTGTTTTAGAATGCACAAGTAAAGGCCTTTCATATGATACCCCACTCGGTATAGTTATTTTACTTTGAAATTTCAAACCCCCGATTTTCCCCCTTTTTTAATAAAACTAAAAATAATTTTCGATTTTTCTTTATTCCAATGATGTTGGGCCACTATTATACACAACTATGCCAAATTTCATGTCAATAGCTTTAATAGTTACTGAAATAATCGACTGTGACAGACGGACGGACGGACGGAGAAAGTCTCACCATAAGGGTTCCATTTTTACCATTTTGGTACGGAACCCTAAAAACGAGAGTAGATCTAATTTTCGTATTTATTGAGTGTTTTAATGATTACCATTCTATTATATTTCTTGCGTAATAGTTATAGGTAGGTAGTTACTTTATGAAATAGTTTTATTGTAGGTGACCTATTTCTGAAGCACAATACACCGTTCGAAACTGTAAAATACTTAGGTATATCTAATTCAGTTCAATTTCAAAACTGTTTTCAGATTATCTGGCTCAATGCTTACAATGAAAGAATAAGAAAAACAGTGGGTCCAGAGCTGAAGGACCAGGGTCTCACCGACGTCTACTACTGGATGATGAACAAGACTATCCCTATCGAGTCGCCCAGGGCTAAGAAAAACAGCCCAAACTCCGCGCTCTCATGTACTATTGGTATAGAAACTGTAACTTTACTCGTTGCAGTTGCCTTAAGTTTCGATTGCTATTTTAATTGAATAGGGATTTTAAATATCAATAAATATTTAACTATCCTATCCTATTTAATTTGAAATATATACGTACACAGACAGACAGTTCCATTTTATTTATTTTATACATACATCTTAAAGGTACGTTTATGCACACGCGGGGCGTTGCGCGGCGCGTGGTGCGTCGTGTCGCGCTCAACCATAATATGGCCAAGTATGAGAGCGTTCATGCAGAAGCGTTTGCGTTGAACACAGCAACGCGGCGCCGCGTGGGCATAAACGTACCCTAAGGCATAAAAAACCGGCCAAGTGCGAGCCGAACCCGAGCACGAAGTGTTCTGTACCATCGTATAAGATTTAACACCAGCTATTGAGAAGATCGAGCAAAAACAAAAGATTATTGTCTGGAGATCGCCTCTTTAATTTACCTTTTTTTTTAATTATTTGTTGTTATAGCAGCTACAGAAATATACATTCTGTCAAAATTTCAAGAATCTAGAATCTAGATCAACCTATTACGGTTTATGAAATACAGCCCACATAGCCACACTACTGAAGGACGGACGGACGGACACCGGAGGTTTAGTAATAGGGTCCCGTTGGCAACCTTTGATCCATAGTCCTAATAACTCTAATATATAATAATGTTCTAAAATTAAATGATTCAATGTACCTATTATAGAAAGAAAAATTATGGTAAATTTTTAATGATATTAGTATCAAATAAGTAACTATAATATTATTGTATTCTGAATACTTTTATGAAATACCTGTACCTATCTAATAGAATTTATATTTGCACGCCGAAATGGCATAATATTATGGAATTGAAATCATAAATTTAAAATTATCTATTTTATTGTAGGTAAAAAATATCGATACCCATATCGAATAAATTATCTTTATTTATCGAATTCGAATAAATTATCTTTATTTTTTATCTTTTTAGATAGGCATTTATGTAAGTGCTAATAAATAGGTAGGTAGAAATATTATGACCAAAAAATCATTTTCGTGACAGTTTAACGTTAGTGTTAAAAATTATAAGAAGTATACCTACCCATCCTAAAAATTTAAGAGATTTTAGATATGCACCGATATCTGTACAAACAAGTAGGTAATATTCAAAAACAGAGTTTATTATTAATATATTATTACATAATAGTTTATATGGCACCGAGAATAGTTTAATCAAACATTATTATCTTATTCTGATAGCTTATTAATGTAAACTGTAAGTAATAAAATTATGTATTTAGTAGAATAAATACCAAGAGATACTAATTAATTAGTCTATTATGAAGATGGTTTAAATGCACCGAGTGCCTTATTAATTACTAGTGTGTAAATTGCTTTACTTAATTATTATACCTATATATATACTAACATAATCATTATTTACTTAATTATGTATGTATTATTGAATTGAACGTTTCTTTGTTTCTTTATCATCGTTGTCATTACTATACTTGTTATATATACTTATATTTGTTAGTCACAGGTAAATATATATCGATAAAAAATAAATACTTACCTATCCTAAGTAGGTTAATAGTTATAAAAAAGTAATAGTTTATTGTGTTTGTCCTAAGCAATAAGTAAATTGTAAATGTAGACGCTTATATTGTAATGTTATTCTAAATAAAATTCATTTAATAAGAACATAGTTACATTATATTGTAATCAAAAAAGAAATAGGAATGCGAAGCCGCTATTTTCATCATCATTCATTTGCTAACGTGCCTTACTAACACTGAAAGAGACAGAAATAGAAAATGACCACCCCTCAATCCCATTTTCATCGTGATTGAAGATCAAAACGTCACGAAAAACTTGTATGCATTTTGATGACCTTCCTGGAGCAGTGGTGAGCGCTTCTTGTAAATGGAGGGTGTCGGGTACGATTCCTGGCAGGGAGGTGATTAAGTTTTTTTTTAAATAATATTAGCCAAGCTGACCGCAAGACGGAGACCTGTGGAAGTCCATGCAAGAGACCTTTGTCCAGCAGTGGACGTCTATCGGTTGACAAAGAAGAAGAAGAAGCCAAGCTGAACTTCAAACAACTTATATTCTTCTCTCCCTCCATATAAACAGAAATCTTGTAACAGGAGTGGGTACGACAATTATAGTGCAACGGGTGGGAATCTAAGCTGTGACCTTTCAATTTTTAGTCCGCACCTTTAAGCGTTGGGCTATTGCGACTTTTCTAAATTGTTTCCAGGGTTGGCCATTTGAATTACTTGTAATTAAAATACGTAATTGAAATAAAAATACATATTTGGTATTTGTATTTCAATTACTTCCATAAAATGTAATTTGTAATTCGTAAAATACTTGAGGCTTCAAAATACATTTTAACATTAAAATACATTTAACCTTCATTTAGCGATCGTGAGTGTGAGTGCGGGGCAACAAGAGGCTGTTTGTCTGACAGTACATTTAAAAATCTAGTGTTCATGAAAGGAAACTGGTTTTACTGATTAATTAATCTTGTTGTCCTCTACTTTTCAGCCCGTGCTGGTTTTACTTATTTTGTATTTTGTAATTTGTATTTCGTATTTCAATTAAAAATAGCTAAAACACTGTATTTTGTATTTCAAATACCTTACTTAAAGATATTTTGTATTTCGTATTTTAATTATTTGCGATACAGTATTTTTTAATTTGTATTTCAATTAAAGCAAAGCATGTATTTGCCCAGCCCTGGTTGTTACTGGTCTGATGTGAGAACCTTGGTCCGTGGCTAGTTATTACCCTACAACTTTTACCAACTTTTGTATTAATCTTAAGCAATACAGTAGATGCTTCGATTGTATAAAACCGTTCGCATCACTGCCAATGTTCACATATCACATAGTAATAAAGTGCAATAAATAAAATAAATGTTATATTAATATGTCCTTTATTTACACATTGGTCCGTTCAGATCATTCACATTACCTTTACGACTAGTTTACATGTACTGATTTCCTCAACACCAGTTATATACCACATTGAAATGCTAGGTAGTAAGCATGACTTGACACCTGCTGACTTCACTCACAAAATATAGAATAGTTTTGGTAAGAAGAAATTGTGTGTAAAGTCAGCAGGAGGCGCAAAACCGCGCCTCAGGGAACCGGTAACAGTAAAATTGCACTTACACTCATTTTGAAATCCTACTCATCCTACTAATATTATAAATGTGAAAGTTTGAGAGTAACAAACATCCATGTTTGTTACTCTTTAACGCGACAACGAATGATCCGATTTGGCTGAAATTTGGAATGGAGATAGCTCATACCCAGGATTAGCACATAAATTTTATCCCGGAAAATTAAAGATTTCCCGCGGGAATTATAAAACATTAATCCACGCGGACGAAGTCGCGGGCATCGTCTAGTTCTCATATAAATCGATATACCAACTCGATCCGTTTTACCAACTGGTGTATTGCAATTGGAACGTAGTTCCTTATCGCGTGGTACGGAACTCGAAAGGGGGCTAGACGGATCGACACTTTTTTGAAACCAACACTTTTTGAAGGCATTGTGTTCGATATTTCGTTCGGTATTATTTAGTTCGGTACCGCGAAAATACCGAACACAATGCTAAATTAATTAATCGAAAGGAACTACGTTCCATCCGGGTGTCCCTTGACACATCTCAAGTTTTTTTTAGTGTTACCCCCGCCCATAATGTCTGTTCAGAAAGAAAGGAGTCGTGGCCAAAAAGTGAACTAACAGACAGAACTAAGGAACAGTCGCGATATTGTATTGCGCGCTAAACAAAAAGTTAAATAAGCACAGATGAGTCCTCAACTAACACGACGACGGCTCACACTTTGAACAGACTTTGATAGCATTAGGTATAAGATGATTATAGAGCTTTAGGTAGAACCGACACATCTTATGGTGCGAGTGCGAACCGATAATATTAAGCCTCATCCGCACGTTTGGGAAACCTCGGCAAGCCTTCACAAGTTCAAACGTGCGGATAGAGCGTTTGGCATGACTTGCGTAGGTTTGGCATGGCAAAATTCAAGGCAAACGTTTGTAGAGGTTTGGAGTTTGCGCCAAACGCCAAACGTGCGCATGAGGCATAAGATATTAGCGATGACAGATTTACTCACGGGTCACGACTTCTGTTAGGCTAGTAGGTATCTAATAAATAAAAATCAATTGCCGCGTGTATCAAATACCATCACTCGGTTCGACCGATTTAGCTGATTTTTTTTTGTTGTGAAGTGAGTACAAGGTTTGTATGAAAACAAAATATTGGAAATTCCACCAGGATAAATTCGGAAAGGTTGGTATTTCTGTATGAAAACCTCTTCAGTATGATTAACACTTATACACATGGAATGTCTTCTAAACTTCCTTAACAATGTCCACATTTTCAAAACACATGGCGTCAATGAGAAATGGCAAATATAGGATGAAATTATCCGTGTTAAAACAAATTCTTACGACGACATTGCAAAAATACTACATACAATACATTTTACATCACATATCCTTAATTCTTATACACTGGTATTTTTATATAAACAACTCATTGAAAATAAAATTCTAATTGTAGTTGAGAACTTAATCTTCACGAACACTTTGAAGGACTGATAGCATGTTTTGATCGCAGCATATTAATATGAAACAACCTAAACATAAACAATATACCTACACTCGTAAGTAAATAAATAAAATTAGATATAAATTGAATAAATATATTTTTTTCAGATAAAATTATTCAGGTTGAGTGTAAATAAAAGAAAATAACAATATACCTATGTATTATACAATATAGCTCACAATACTCATTTCAGTCTTTACAACATACTATTTTTTCAAGTTAGGTACTAGTTAGGGCATTAATAATCAACGCAGCGTAACATTGCGTCATTGAAACAGCGTATGTAACCATGATACGAAACATGCGAGTAACGAAAAGTATTCGTGAGTAACGTTTCGTTACTCGGTACTAGATGGCGTACCCGTTACTCAGTAACGAATACATACGGTTTGCTACAGCTCTACAGTCGATCGTTTGACACGTTTGAGCACGCACGCTAATTAGATTTCTATCTGTGTTTTTAAATAACTTAAAGTATTAAGTGATTCATAATGAGTGTAAAACATAGATTTTATGAAATAATGGACAAACTTGCGGCTAGTAATAGTATATTGTTCACCGAGGGGTGAAAGTGACCGATTACATAAGTTTGAGACACGAGGCGTAGCCGAGGGCCTCATGCACCCGAGTAAGGAACTTTATTCCGAGTGATACGTCGAATAAGTCGAAAAATTGATCCAGATTTTAAAGTTTTAGCATTTTACTATAGGTAAGTATCTGGATTAAATGACCATGCAAAAAATCAGCGATAATATTTGTGGAGTTATATCTGTTTTTCCTGGGTTAGGTATTACACGTAGTTTAAGTTGCATATTTTGTAGTATGTATTTAAACAATGGAACTCAAAATATAGGTATTCAATATTCATGAATAAAATAAAAGCACAATGCTAGGTCAGCAATAATATTTGTGACTCGCAACTACGGAACCCTAAACTGCGCGTGGCCCGACACGCACTCGGCCGGTTTTTTTACAAAGACCAGAGTAAAGATAGCAATAGAGTACGGAAACTACCTACAAACGTTCGAAACGGCTCACTCACACAAACATGCGCATCGACGAGACCAAAAAGCGGCACTTACTACTGACAGTCCCGCGAAGACCGCTTTTTGGTCTCGTCGATGCGCATGCTTGTGTGAGTGAGGCCGTTTCGAACGTTTGTAGGTAGTTTCAGTACTGTTTACATAATTCTACTGTGCAAAGACGACATCCGCCGTAGAAATGGGGTTTTCATGCAAATTGAATATGAATTATTTATTTATTTTTCAGTGCATTGATTTAGATACCAATTTAGTAGTTTACAATTATAAAAAGAACATACAGGAGCATTAACCAACTAGAAAAAGCTATTGTAAGACGCAGACGCGTTTGTGAAACGCTAAGAAAAATAGACCGCGCTCCCGCGCGCATACTTCAGCGTGCGTGCGGTGTATAGGGGCGAATTTTGATTGCAAATGTATAAAGTAATGATTACTAACTCATGTTCTTTGTACTTTTATTTCGACATGTTATTTTGCAGTAACAAATAGTTATTTTCATAAAAAAAAAACAAAATGAACAGATTAGAGAATAGTTCTTTTGAATTAAAAAAACCATCGATTTTTTAATTGAAAATGGTTATTAGTCTTTTTATGGGACGTAAAAATTATTTTGAAAATAGTGCCACGTGCCAGTTATAGTGCTGGGTGGGGCTGGGGACAGTGTCCATACAATTTTTTGAATGGTTCTTTTCGACCTCCAATATGTAGATTTTGTTTTTGGAAGCTGCTGGCTTTAGCCGTCCTTACTGAGTTAGTCTACTTTAAGTTAAACTTTCCATAGACCACACCGTCTTTCATTATAACAGAAAAATAAAATTTTAATAATGCAAACAGAATATTAAGCAATTTATTTAATAATAAATAGCCTTTAAAAATATTATGCTCATATATTATGAGCCACTTAAAAATAAAAACGATTTGTCTTAAACCACAATCTAGAAAACGTCTACGTGAGAAAGAGCTATAATGTGATATGCAAATGAAAATTGTGTGAAAGTGTGTGATATGCAAATGAAATTGCTATGAATACGAATTTGTTTTTTATTATTTCAATAATTAGTATGTTCATTTTATCGAAGTCATTTAAATTAATTTGTTGTTATTGGTCTCATTAATATGTATTTTATTTTTATCGGGGTTATGCAAGTGAAGTGACTTGTTTCTTATCTTTTTAGGGTTCTCTACCCAAAGGGTGCCAACGGGACCCTATTACTAAGCCTCTGCTGTCAGTCCGTCCGTCCGTCCGTCCGTCTGTCAGCGGGCTGTACCTAGTAAGCCGTAATAGGTAGACAGTTGAAATTTTCACAGAATGTGTATTTCTATTGCCGCTATAGCAACAAATAATAAAAATAAAATAAAATTACAAAATATTTCGACTCCTTTTCAAGTATGGGAGCCATACATGAAAAGGAGTCGTAGGAGGAGGAAATAAAATTTTATTTTTTTAACCTTGCATGTGGGGTGTCATTGTCTAGAGCTCATTAAGTGGAGTTCAAATATATTTTTTACTATTTTTTAGCTTCAAAAATGAAGAAATGGGGGGCCATCAAAGTTGTGACCAAAACAAACGAGCAATTTTTCCCCCAAATATTCTAATTTACTACCATCTAAGAACTAAGATATCTTAATAATGTGTCTAGTTTAAAAAAAGTAATTTGGTCATATGTACGGAACCCTAAAAGAGCGAGGCCCGACTCGCACTTGGCCGATTTTTATTATTATTATGATCATCTGTATTGCATCCTGTTATTGACATGTCTGGGTGTATTTTGATAATCCTATGCTTTACCGTATCATAAGCCGCGTTGCTTTCACTGTTCGTATTCAGTTTACAAATGTCTAATGTCTACTGAGTTTCTAACTACTTGAATTATTTATTAGTGGAATGGTTAAATTGATTTTCCGTATTTTACTGACATGTTTTCAATTATTGAGGATTGTTTTTTGCACGCCAAGCTTAGCAGGATATGTTGACGTTGTATAATTGTAAACTTAACACCTATGTTAATATGTCTATGTACCATATTCTTGCAAAATAAAATAATTATTTTATTTTATAATAATTGATTGATTGATTGAATGATTGGAATTCGTCTACGTTATTTAGAATTCGTCGATGACGAGGAAGTGTCAAACTGTCAACTCCTCCGCCGTCGCCTATTATCAATGAGCGGAGTCCTCCTCTGCAGGAGATATGGACGACCCCATCGCCGCCTTATAGCCCTGTGAATCCCTACACAAGTCGTCAGTTTGACAGCGCTTGGTCGCTCGCTCCCAGCGAAATCGACCGAGTCCTTAATTTTTACGACGAATTGGCGTCTTTCGTAGTTAAAATATATATGTTAATATTTATAGGCCCTTAGATTTACAAAGATCATTTTGATAAAACTTACTTAGAGTATATTGTAACGATTTCATACATTTCCCATTTCATAATCATCTTAGAATTGTTAGAATTATATTTTTGTGCATGGTATTTTGTGTGACGTACAATCATAATAATAATATAATGTAACTAGCTGACCCAGCGAACTACGTACCGCCAGCAAAAATATTTAGTGGTTGGTCACCCTTATCATTTAAGGGTATGAAAAATAGATGTTGGCCGATTCCCAGACCTACCCGATATGCACACAAAATTTCATAAAAATCGGTCCACCCGTTTCAGAGGAGTAAGGTAACTAACATTGTGACACGAGAATTTTATATAATGTAATGTAATCACAGACCTCTAAGATAAGCTAGACAGGTTTGTGGGCAACGACTTAATAACAACATTTGGCGCTGATTAGTATAGTGGACGCAAATCTAATATTCGCCTCTGAGCTACGATCAAGTGCGATCGTTTTACGCGCGCGTTCGTTGTGTGCGGATACAGCACTCACACTAATGCAGATGGCGGCGCGCGGGCTTGGGTACTCCGCTCCCTGCAGGCCTAGCATGCACGTCGAAGTGATATCTCGCGAAGAGAGAGAGAGAGATATTGTCGATGTAGACTGTATTCTCGTTTACTCTTTTTTCAGGAAAATGACGTCGCCACTCGCCATGCTAGAGTTCGTAGAGAAAAATAGAGAAAATAATTTGATCTCTACTTTTGTCGGAACAGGACGAATCATGGTGTGCAACCATGTTAGTTTCGATAGAGATATAGAGATAATACGAGAGAAAAGGGGTAGACAAAATTTTATCGCGCGTGCATGGTAGGCCTGTTGGTGTTCCGCGCCCCACTGACACCTAAACAATGCTATTGCGACGCGTCTTGCGGCTAAGTTCAGAGGCGAATAGTAGATTGGCGTCAACTATAACAGTATATAGTGAAAGTGAAGGTCCACGTAACAAATGGAATTGCGATAAAACGCTACAATAATATTATACAGGTCAGTGGTGAACACCTTTTGCACTTGAGACTCGAAAATATTAAGGAAAATACCTATAAAAATAATAGCAGTGATAGCCTAGTGGTTAGGACTGTGGTCTTCTATTAGGGGGGTCGCAGATTCGATCCCGGCACCTCTGACTTCTTGGTGTCATGTGCGTTTAAGCAATTAAATATCACTTGCTTCAATGGTGAAGGAAAACATCGTGAGGAAACCTGCACATCTATAATGTTCTCGAAGAGGTGTGAAGTCCGCCAATTCGCATTGGGCCAGCATGGTGGACTATGGCCTACAACCCTTCTCTGAGAGGAGACCTGCGCTCAGTAGTGAGCCGTTGATGGGTGCTAATGATGACCTATAAAAAATTTGTTTTCGTACAAAAGTATGCAATTGACACAGAAAGCTTTCCAAGCGATCGTCAGCTATTCTAACAAGGCAGTTTGTGCATATGTATGTTTGTGTGTATCTGTGCACGCGCGCGTGTGTGTGTATGTGTGTCTTCATCTCCTCAAGTCCACCATTTCGACGGGCGCCGCCTCGTCTAACCGTATGTGAGTTACAGACTGGAAATAGGAAATAATATTATTTCGGATTTACTATTTCGAATCTTCAATATTACTACGAAATCATTTAGACATAGATTATTGAGAAATAGACTGCTAACGTTTTGCTTAAATCAAATTAGACTAAAAATGTAGAGCATTTTTAGCCTAATGACGTTAATACAATTGCGAGTTAGGTATATTTTATTGTTGAAATCGACGAAACATCATTTTATTTTAAAGTTCTGTTTCATCATATTTATTATTTCTAGTATAAAAATTAAAAAAAAAAATCAAAACCAGCTGTTTACATTGGCTAATTAATGTGTTAATGGACAAACTACAATGGTACTTACACAAAACAGGGGCGGATCGTTGGGGTGCGGGTGGAAGCCACTCTGCCTACAATTGGCGATGAACTGCATACCGTAGTCCGGCGTCAGGGCAAAATATCCAGTCCTATCAACAAATATAAATCGCTTATTCTTTCTTCTTCTTCTTTATCAACCTATAGACGTCCACTGCTGGACAAAGGTCTCCTGCATGGACTTCCACAGGCTTCGGTCTTGCGCCGCTTGAATCCAGCGGCTCCCTGCGACTCGGTTGATGTCGTCGGTCCACCTG
The DNA here is from genome assembly GCA_029955525.1 of Oeneis ivallda. Classification (NCBI taxonomy): domain Eukaryota; kingdom Metazoa; phylum Arthropoda; class Insecta; order Lepidoptera; family Nymphalidae; genus Oeneis; species Oeneis ivallda. The sequence continues at coordinate 18,457,358 of JARPMR010000012.1, read as the reverse complement.
GTGGGGGGGTCTGGCAACACTGCGTTTCCCGGTGCGGGGTCGCCATTCCAACACCTTGGGACCCCAACGACCATCAGTTCTTCGAACTATGTGCCCCGCCCATTTCCACTTCAGTTTCGCGACACGCTGAGCTATGACGGTGACTTTGGTTCTCCTACGAATCTCCTCATTCCTGATTTGATCTCGCAGAGATATACCGAGCATTGCTCTCTCCATCGCTCGCTGGGTGACCCTGAGCCTTCTTATGAGGCCCATCGCTTAGATATTAGATAATAATAATAATACAGACAGAATAATAATGTCTCTAAATATACCGAATATTTATTTCTTTAAGAATGATATTCGAACGAAACATGAGACGACATCAAACGAGTCACAGGCAGCCGCTGGATGCAGGCGGCGCAAGACCGAGGCCTGTGCAAGTCCATGCAAGAGGCCTATGTCCAGCAGTGGACTTCTATCGGTTGATAAAAAAGTATAAATTTCAATACGCATGACACCGCAGGTTTATTCCGTCCCGCAGCCGCCGCGGTTGCGGGAAAGAACCGCAAAAATGACGTCAAATTCAAATTCAAAATTATTTATTTCACGTAGGCCAACCTGTGGCTCTTATGAGACATGTCATGACTACCACCGGTTCGGAAAGCGGATTCTGCTGAGAAGAGCCGGCAAGAAACTCAGCAGTTACTCTTCAAAATAATGATTTTACAATATTATTATGAAGCTATTACATTGTAATAAGTTTTTTATACTATCTTGTGGGCAGCTGGATGACAAGCCGATTTAACCCATGCAAGTTTGTTAGAATAAAATATAATATATTTCCACAATGAGGGGAAGTACCAAAAAAAACGTACTACAATTCAAATGTTTCATGTCATTCAAGACGGGCAGACAGTCGGAAGGAGAGAACACCTTCCGTCTACGTCGCGTCGCCCTGCGTCCGCGCGACCGCGACCCGCGCGGTTCTACTGCGGGCGCCGCGAGCAACCCCCCCCCCCCCCCTTCGCGGGCGCAAACTGCGCCGTGAAAATTGCTACTTCATTATCTATACAAATCTGCATTCTACGGAGGCCGCGGGCCCGCAACCAGTGCGGGCGCGGGTGAGAACCGCTCTGTGAGTATGTTTGGGGGCTGACTCACTCGCTATACTTGGGCGCGCACACGATGGCGATGGCCTCGGGCATCATGAGCTGGTAGGAGCACTGCGTGTGCAGGTCCACGGACGACAGGAACGCCGTCTGTGTCGGGTGTGTCTGTAAACAGTGCCAACATTTGGGTACTTCTTTTCTCTAACTTTAGTTCTTTTGATCTAACTACAACTAGAATAGAATAGGATAGAATAGAATCATTTTTTATTCAAATAAATATTTACAAGTGCTTTTGAATCGTCGGTGAGTCTACCACTGGATGGGAATGCCCTTCCTGCCGAGAACCAGCAAGAAACTCGGCGGTTGCTCTTTTCAAAACAAGTTTACAATATGCTATATATGCAGTGTTGCCACAATGAGGGGAAGCTCCAAAAAAGCAAATTTAAATTCAATATATGTTAAGACGGGCAGGCAGAAAGTAGCGCTATTCCCGCCGGTGGAACCCGTTCACGAGCATGACGCATGATCCAGCCGTTGCTTCGCTCAACCATGTTTTAGGGAACGAAACACCACAGAAATGTTTAAAGAGAGCGTGACATACTTAGGCTACCCATGCTAAGCATCGAATTGAATACTAATATTCAAATACTCATTTAAGACATGACTTAAACTGTTTTGATTAGTAACTACAATTTTTAGGGTTCTGGGGTTACAGTTTCGGAAACTCCGTGCGTCTGTCCGTCTGTCCACGGTCTAGCTCAGAGACTATTGGTACTAAAGAGCTGTAATTTGGCAAGGTTATATAAATGTGATTAGGAATATTAATTACGCCGACAAAGTTGTACAATAAAATCTTGAAAACCACTTTTATCTCCTACATGTAAAGGGGGGATTGATTTTTTTTCTCATCTATTCCATTATTTTACTAATTTGAACCTTATGATTGCAAGAATATGGTACAAAATGAGTTATGTTCTATTGCCTGTCTCCCGCATCATACACTGCACGGATTATAAGTGCTGCTTTTCTGGCGAGGAAATCTAAGACAGTGGCGAGCAATATAGATCCACGACGGTCAACATGTTACAGGGATTCTAGGATCTGCATCTACAATAAAGAAGAACTACAATTTGGGTAACTTCAAATCAAGAGTGAATAGGCATTTTTTAGGCAAGCGCGCTCAATCTTAGGCTGCATTTTCACTCATCAAGTGTTGTAGCATTCAAGTATATCCATAGTCAGGTGTCTCGTTTCAGAGTAAAAAAAAACGAGTGTGCTTTTAGACCACAAGACTGAAGTAAAACTTACGAAATGCAACTGGCTATGAGAGGAAGAAAATGTGTGCTCGCACCTCTCTCTCTTGCCCCTACAGTAATATAGGTACGAAATGTAACTCTCTCTCTTTCTATCTTCACTAATTTATATCTCCTTCTCAACTTCCGTTCGCCTCGCCGATCACACTTTTAGTAAAACGCATTCACCAGCTTACTCCCCAAGTCAAGCGTGCGTAAAGAAGTTTTACTTCAAAAACTTTTATCCCAGAAAACAGGATTCTCGCGGAATTACCCATAAGTCTCATCAATGTCTCATGAATGTGTGAAATCAATAAGTGTTCCTCACATGTATCCAGCCAAGCGTGATGAGGTTGTGCTGATCCTGGTAGTGGAAGATCTCCTCTTCGTTGTTGGTGCTGCACGAGTCCGGGGTCCCCGTTTGTTTGGGCACCACCACGTGCGTTATCTTTAGCTGATCGCGCTCCTGTATCCAATATAAAGCACAGAATACATAAGGGAGACACACTGGCTACTTTTTACTTTTAGCGTTTTTATGGCCATTTGCGTTCGATCGCGGAATCACGCAGCAGACGCAAGAGGCCATAAAAACGCTAAGGCGGCAGGGATCGCGCGCTTTTATTGCTTTTAGCGTTTTTATGGCCATTTGCGTTCGATCGCAGAATCACGCAGCAGACGCAAGAGGCCATAAAAACGCTAAGGCGGCAGGGATCGCGGCGTTTTTATGGCCTTTAGCGTTTTTATGGCCATTTGCGTTCGATCGCGGAATCGCGCAGCAGACGCAAGAGGCCATAAAGACGCTAAGGCGGCAGGGATCGCGGCGTTTTTATGGCCTTTAGCGTTTTTATGGCCATTTGCGTTCGATCGCGGAATCGCGCAGCAGACGCAAAAGGCCATAAAAACGCTAAAAGCCATAAAAGCGCGCGATCGCTGCCAATAAAAGTATCCAGTTTGCCCTCTCCCTAATATTACAAGTACAGAAGATTCACTCCGCAAAATCGATTCAATAAATATCGACTCTTGCTACCACACAATAAAGTGTAATTCAGATCGCACGGCGTTAAGTAGAAGTGGTTTCACTTTCTCTTATCTTTTCTGACTACGTAAGGGTTGTCTTCTTTTAAAGAATATTCTATGTGCCTATTTGAACAAATGATATTTCAAATAAACCTAGGCTAGGAAGATGCACCGCGGAGCGTTAGTAAATATCAAATTGTATCGCGTGGGTGAACAATATGAATATCTAGCAGATGCCCGCGACTTCGTCCGCGTGGATTTAGTTTTTAAAATCCCTCTTCGATTTTCGGGGATAAAAGTAGCCTATGCCACTCTCCAGGTCCTCAACTGTACCCATGCAAAAAACGTCGATCCGTTGCCCTGTTGCGGCGTGATTGAAGGACAAACCAACAAACCAACAAACACACTTTCGCATTTATAATATCAGCAAGGATTGGTATTATGATAGGTGCACAAATATATTGACCAGTATGCCGGCGAGGATGCCGCACAACTCAATGTTCCGTGCAGTGTTGGACGCGGCGATGGCGAGGAAACGCGACAGCAGCACCGCCGGCACCACCACCTGCCGCAACCGATGCTCCGACACCAGCGGCGACAGGAAATCGTTTGTCCCTGTGTCACTGTTATACGAGATTAAAAAATATTGTAGGGGATTGTTATGAGTAAAACTCGATTGTACGGAATTACGTTATACTTTCGTCTCACATACAAAATATGTAAAAATAATAAAACAATAAAACTATCACGCGGGTACAGTAAGGAACGAGTCCTAAGCTGGAGGTGGAAGAACGGACTGCTGGCGCTATCGCGTTCGTAACCTCGACTGGACGTCAGAGTGGGCTGCAGGTAGCTACCGCACTCCTTGACCCGACTAGTCTTAGAGAACTGCTGAAGCTATCGCTCTTAGGCCGGTCGCTAGGCTGACTGACTGTGCTACGTCGAGCGTTCGCTTAAGGTGGAAGACACAGTTCTGCCCGCGAAATTCAAATTTAATTTGGTTTTTCGCAAATTGTAAACTAATAAGTAAAAGTAGGCTTATGGCATTCTAATTGCGACAATGGCAGTATCATCTTCACAGGTTTATATAAAAATCTTTACTTGAAAGTGTCCAGTTTAAGAAATTAATCAAAATATCGACTAATTTATGAGTAACTCACGTCCAACTCAGTATTTTGATTAATTTCTTAAACTGGTCACTTTTAAGTAAAGATTTTTATGTAAACCTGTGAAGATGATAATTCTACTGGCGCAATTAGAATGCCATTAGCCTAGTTTGTCGTATTAGTTTACAAATTGCGAAAAACCAAATTAAATTTGAATTTCGCGGGCAGACTCGTCTATTCATCCTTAATACACATTGGTGCCCACTCCGGTGCGCGGTGTAGGCGGTAGGTACAGGTAGTTACTGTGCGAGTGAGAAAGTATTCAGCGGGCGCTTGGAACTAGGTGATTTGTTACAATATATATATTTAACACATACACACACAAGCACACACATACACACACTCACACAAACTCACGCACACGCACGCACTCTCGCCATCTTTTTTGGCCTCTATTTGAAAGATTAGGTAGAAATGGTAAATAACCTTATATAATATTAATTGACTTACTGTGGCCCCGAGGGTGGTATAAGCGGCGGCGTGGGGTGGTAGCTGTGCGGGGGTGCACGCGGCGGTTCGCTCGCGAAGTCGTCAGGGTACATCACGCCATCCACAGGAGGTGCAGAAGGCGACACCGCCCATTCTTCCTGCAAACATTTTGAAGACAATCATTTATTTAGACACGAGAGATAATGAGCTCCTACAACTCAGCGTGATGGGTCAAGTTGCAGGTAAAAGAGGTATTGGTCCTGACATTGTAACATCCGGAAGTGGACTGGAATAATTCTCAGTTCGCGCAGTACAAGCAGGAGTTTCAGTTTCAGGAGCAAGATTTCTTTAATTTATCTGCTTACATCAACAATACAATGTCCATTACCTGGTTTATTGCACCAAAGGTGTATCCGAAGGAATTGCCACTGCACAAATTTACACAATGCATAAAAACTCACTGAGTCACGGTTATTACAAAGTTAATGACTTTCTTAATGACAAAGTTGCATGGGATCTTAAAATTAGTATTTGAATATTAGTATTCAATTCGATGAATACATACAAATATAAGAAAAGTTACGAGAACCCAAGATGCAACGCTAAAGATAAAGCTGCTTAAATGGCGATGGGCTGGCCACACCAGTCGGGGTGAGGATAAATGGAGCAAAGCGGTCAGTGTTTGGTACCCCAGAGAGGGTAAGAGAAGGAAGGGGCGACAAAACAAGAGATGGCGAGACGAAATTGAGGCTATAGCAGGAAAAACATGGATGAGACGAGCAGCAGATAGGAAGGATTGGAAAGGATTGGAGGAGGCCTTTGCCAAAGGGCACACGGACTAGCAAATATAAACAGCAATAAACTATTAAAAATATTTTATATTGTCCGATATAGGCTTATAAATAAATAAATAAATAAAATTCAATTCGATGCCTTAACATGGGTAGCCTAAGTATGTCACACTCTCTTTAAATATTTCTGTGGTGGTGTTGTGTGGTGCAGGTTGTTACGTTCCCTCAATATATTGTTGAGCGAAGCAACGGGTGGATCATGCATCATGCTCGTGAACGAGTGCCGCCGGCGGGAATGGGGCTACTTTCTGTCTGCCCGTCTTAACATGAATTTAATTAGGTTTTTTTTGGAACTTCCCCTCATTGTGAAAATATTATATTTTATTCTAACAAAGTTCCATGGGTTAAATCGGCTTGGCATCCGGCTGCCCACAAGATAGTATAAAAAACTTATTAGTAATAGCTACATAATAATATTGTAAAATGATTATTTTGAAAAGAGCAACTGCTGAGTTTCTTGCCAGCTCTACTCAGCATAATCTGCTTTCCGAACCGGTGGTAGAGTCATGACATGTCATAAGAGCCACAGGTTGGCCTATGTGAAAGAAATAATTTTGAATTTGAATCAAGAGAATACAAACTACAATGTCATATGACAGACATATATTGTGATTTACTAACCGCATTAAGTAAATGCGGTGCAGTGTGGCCATCCTGTCTGTTCTCGTCAGCCTGAAGCCGCTGGGCGAGCTTAGCATCTTCTTGTTCCTGCTTCCTTTTTGCAGCTTCAGCTATTTTTCTCTTTTCCTATAAAACACAACAATGTAGTATAAATAATTCATCATTCATTAGATGGCAGGGCACAGGTCTCCTCTGAATGCAGAGAAATATATACATATTGTTACATACATGGGGTTCGGATTAAAAGCAATTTCCGAAATAAGAACGTTTATTGTATAACACACTGGATCAAAGTTCACTAGTACTTGCACTAAAACACACACTGAACACAAAAAGCACTCTTAGCACACCTTCGACTTCGTACTCTTCACTCACTTTGATCACTTGTAGAATTAAACTGCCTCGAGGTTGGCATGGGCGCTGCTTATATACTGATTCCCACGCCTGGTGAATGTTCGAGAGTTGTAAACAACCCTCGAAAATTCCAGTCAAAACAACAGAACAATGGGTAGGTTACCTACACCGTTTTTGTAAACAAGTCTTATTAATAATGTTATTAATAGTATTATTATTCTTCTTCTTTATCAACTGGACTTTTACTCTTGCATGGACTTCTACAGGCCTTGGTCTTGCGCCGCCTGAATCCAGCGGGACTCATTTGATGTCGTCGGTCCATCTGGTGGGGGGTCTGCCAACACTGCGCTTCCCGGTGCGGGGTCACCACTCCAGCACCTTGGGACCCCAACGACCATCAGATCTTCGAAATATGTGCCCACCCATTTCCACTTCAGTTTCGCGACTCGCTGAGCTATGTTGGTGACTTTGGTTCTCTTACGGATCTCCTCAATTCCGATTCGATCCCGCAGGGACACTCCGAGCATAGCTCTCCCCATCGCCGGCTGTGCGATCCTGAGCCTACTTATGAGGCCCTTAGTTAGCAACAATATATTATTAGTATGGCCTAATATTATACGTTCCCTCAAATATAGTTGAGCTAAGCAATGGCTGGATCATGCATCATGGCCGTGAATGGATTCCACCGGCGAGAATGGGGCTAATTTCTGCCTGCCCATCTTAGCATGTATAGAATTGTAAATATGCATTATAGCATAGTACCTATTGTGAACTACTACTACTGTACTGTGATATTGAAAAAGAGCACCCGCCTAGTTTCTTGCTGGTTCTTCTCAGCAGGAAGGGCATTCCGAGCCAGTGGTAGATTCATTGACTATTCAAAAGCACTTATAAAATTTAAATAAAAAATATTTCTATTCTATTCTTTTCTGTTTATTTGTTGGGTTATCCTTCAATCACACAGTAATGGAGCTAAAGATTGTCACGATTTTTGTAAGGAAATAGTTGGGGACCTCGAGAGTGACATACCTGGCTACTTCTTAACCTGGTAAAATGATTAATAAACGAGAACAAACAAGCCACAATAATAGGAAAATAGTACATACATACCTCATTTTCCTTATAATGTGCGTGTTCTTTCGCATACTTGTCTAAAAGTTTCTGTTTCAACTTTTCAGCTTTGGGCATAACCTCCTTTAGCATAGCTTGATTTACAGCTCTTACATCAGAGGGAACTGTGCTGTATTCTGGATGTTTTCTAATCTTTTCCAAGAACAATGTCATAAACTTCAAATACAACATGTATGCGTTTTCTAGACTACCCTCAGCTAAATACACGTTGGCCATTCTCACCATCTCCAACCCTGAACGGTAGTACCTGTAACAATATAGATCCATACTCAGAACTAACAGGATTCTGATTTTTTAATTGGATAGTAAGAATCAAAGGCAAGTAAATATACTTGAACAGTGAATAATAATATACTGAACATTCTAGTTTCAAAATTTCATTTTTGGTTCTGAATTCAGTATGTGATTCTAGAATCCAGCAAGTTTTATCAGACAATTATTTGAAACATTTAAAATGAATGTAAGTACCTAAGTAAATCTCCAACAAATCTTTAAGATTATAAGAAATAAAGTTACAGGGTGTATGTATTATTTCTTAGTGTTAAATTTAAATTTCAATAAGCATATAGGTACCTGCCATGAAATAAATACTGATCTTTATTTAGCTAAATTCAATTAGTGATAAATGTGTTGCATTTATCACTGATAGGATTAAGTATTATTAAGTACCTACCTAATGTCAAACCCAGTGTTTGCATAATTCAAATTGGTATTGAAAACAACAACTTCAATAAAATATAACAATTCTTCTAATTATTTCACTTAGAAGTGCTAAATGATAAAATTAAAGTTAGGAAATACTATGACTCACTATAAGAATCATAATATTATCATACCAAATCAGGCTTTATAAGTTAGATACTACCTTCTTGGAGGGACGTTAGGATCTACTTCCACCATAGCTCCAAAGTTAGCGAGCTGCTTCACCCTGGCTGTCGGTTCCAATGATGCAAGATCCAACGTCCTTACCCGTTTTTCATTCGACTGCATTTTTGAAGTTACTATGTATTTTACTCTCTAAAAATGCTATCCACAGTATTATTACTCAGGCGTACGAACTTATTATCGGCCTGAATTGATTGGTTTATGAAAAGATCCGTTTTTATTTAAAGAATAACCAAATCAACGCGAGAAAGAAAAACGGAAAACCACAGGGAAAATTGAAAAACAATACAACAATAATTCAAAATGACAATTTTATTGTTTGACATTGACAAACGATAGACATACGGTATGTTCTGATACCCAAGCATCCAAGCATAGAGACCACGTCTGCACACTGTGACCGCTGACCGCAGGCACAGCGTAGTCGGAAATCCTAGTTCCATGCAAAGAAATCAGAATACTCTATAGTCAAGATACTCGTGTAGACAGGTAGTGGCTATCAAAAAATATTGATACAGTCTGTTCACAATAACAATGTGCCTGAAATTCACAGATCAATAGTCTGCTGAAATTGGAGGGCGCTGTTGTGCTTATTTACCTTTTTTGTTAAGGTGGAAGACAAGGGTCTGCCCGCGAAATTCAGATTTAATTTCGATATCTGTAAAGTATATATAGATCTGTAAAGATGCGTACGCGTCCTTACGGATCCGTAAGGATCCTTTCGCACGCGTCGACGCGCGATCCTTACAAGTGTGAAGTGTGTCTCAAACCATCGGCATAAATCTGAATCGATCCTCACAGATGTGGTATCAGGTAGTAAATATTATTCGTCTATGGGTATCAGCCATAGTGTTCTGTGACTCCACGCCTAGCGTTTAGGTTTGGCGGGCGCGGGAATTTTAAAAATAATGATTCTAATGTGACACAATATACCGCCGAATTGATTTTATTTCTTCAAATTCATATTTCAATAAGTGATTATGTACAAACTAACTGAAACAAATTAATAGAATTGATTTTAAACAATGAAAATTCAATATATTATAAAACATCTGCAACATAAGGAATACAAAATATATGAGCAACATATTATTGGACACCAGATGCAGACTGAAAAAATTAACATCAGTACATGGATGAAATTTTGCATGGACTATTAAAAAATATTGGTAAATCCAAAAACATGATCACTTTCTTATAGTGTGAGCACACATAATATGGTCACAAATATCACATTTCCACGATCGAGGCCCAAGATCTTTGACGGTTCCTTTAACATTTTGCCGAACAGATTGACATGAACAGCATATTCTTGGATTACTGGATAACTTTTGTCCCTTACTTTCGTACAGTTTATAATTAATTGCACATGGTTTTACTTTGCCGGTGCCCTTAGCTTTTAGATTTTGCTTTTTTTGGTGACAACAAGGGTGTGAATTCTTCACACTATATGCACGTACAGGCTTCATTAGCCACCCTCTGCGGCTTGAGTGATAAAGTACGTATTTATTCTTTGGATTTGGGTAATTTTGTGAACCCTGCTTGCATCGAGGTTGTCGGTATGAATATATCCGGGATAGACACGGACACGGATTTTTATATGTCTTCTCTTTTAAAAAAGAATACAAAGCGTTATAAGCGTAACGAACTTTCCTACAAACTCTCACAAAGTAAAGAAATATAGAGAGAAAGAAATTATATCTACATTTGAAACACGAACCACATTGACAGCAAACATCTTCTGTTTCATTGTAATCTTTAAAAATGTTTTGTGGTCGGAGTGGATACATTATGAGCAAATACAGGCACAACGTAATAATGCAAGGAGACCAAGCTATTACTGCGAGCACAAACAGGATATACTTGAGGGTAGATTTTGCTAACCATAGAGGCTGTTCTGCTAAATTGATGGTTCGCAAAGAAATAGGTTTTATAAAACCAGCACAGTCACCATGTTTTAATATACGACCTTGATTTCTTTTAATATTTATTTCATCACTTTTTATTTCAATACTTGGGTTTATTATACACTGCGCATTGAATAGACAGTCTCCATCATTTCTGCAGGTCGAAAAGCATGATGATGTCACTGAAACTTGTTCATGTACACATGAGCACGGTTCTTTTCTGTCTGTTTCATCACCACAAAGTTGGAAAGTTCTTGGTTCAGTGTCACAATGTTCAAAATCATATGGAAACTCTAAGTTGTAATGAATCGGAATGGTATACGCGTAAGAACCTGCTGTGTAACTCTTTACGAGATCTTCTTTAGGAGATTTCTTGAAACAGTCGTCATCTTGGCGATAATTTCGGTAAGTAAACTGAGATGGTGGGAAATGCCTTTGGCTTGTGAGAAGGAGATAAAAAGAAAGAGATTTACAGTAATTATTATTATTTGAATTAAATCCTAAATTGTCACCGGATGACTTAGAGTCGTAAAATAGATCCAATCTTCTACATTCTCTACAAAAGCTTCGATTCCTGATTTTCTTCGTCAAGTTCTTTGTTTTAGATGTGAATAAAACTTGTAATTTGTGGTTATTATTAGATAAGTCCTTACATGGCTTAACTTTTTGGTTTATTGTTCTTATATGTTTCTTTGAAGTTTGAGATGCAGCTGACTTAAAAGTCCGTTTTATTCTCTCCGAAAATTCTAAGTTTTTTGACGATGGTTTTCGTTTTAGGTCATTTATGCTTACTGATCTCGTGTGAAGGGGTTTTTTGAATGGACCTAAAATAATCATTTTAAATTATTCAAACGTAATTAAGTTTTAATTACCTAGGTACTAACATACTAACAAATAATTTTTATAATACGCACTGAAGGATGTTTTTTCCAAAAAACTTTTATGGGCATTATTTACTCTGGATGACCTTAATGCAGTCAGATATACTGAGTATTTTCATACATGCTGGATTTTCTCTGACAGCGTTAAACCTTTGAGGTTTTGACTTTTCCTGAGTATTTTTAGCATTATCAGTGTCATCGAGCTTAAGTGTTTCTTCAGATAACTCAGATATTTTAGATTCGAAATTAACTACGTGCAGTCGATGTATACTTCCATTTTCATCACTCATTACCTACTTTTACTTTTTTGATACAGTACCTACTCTGAAACGCGCTAACTCTATATGGCAATTTTTTAAATCTTAGTCATCACTAAAATAAAAATAAAATGTAAAATAAATCTTATAAAATAAAATAGGCAAAATATGTTTTACAACAATCAAAATACAAATTGATTGAATAATTTTGACAAGTAGGTACCATAAATTATATATCCTTATCTCTGCTTTTAAATGTAGAGACTTTGTAGCTTTGTAGCTTTGTAGCTTTGTAATTTTGTAGAATGATTAATGTATTTGGTAAATATTTTATTCGTCTATGACCTATGTATTTAATTAATGTTTTGAAGAAAGTTTGAATTCAGAACATACGTGGAACATACCTATTAAATTATATACTCAAAGATTAAATGCGTCTATTATGTTTTAGATCCTTTTTTTCTGTGATCGAAGCATAGAATTTAAGGTTGAAGACAAGGGTCTGCCCGCGAAATTCAAATTTAATTTGGTTTTTCGCAATTTGTAAACTAAAACGACAAAGTAGGCTTATGGCATTCTAATTGCGACAATGGCAGTATGATATCTTCACAGGTTTCTAAAAAAATTTTTACTTGAAAGTGTCCAGTTTAAGAAATTAATCAAAATATCGACTAATTTGTGAGTAACTCACGTCCAACTCAGTATTTTGATTAATTTCTTAAACTGGTCACTTTCAAGTAAAGATTTTTATGTAAACCTGTGAAAATGATAATTCCACTGGCGCAATTAGAAGGCCATAAGCCTACTTTGTCGTATTAGTTTACAAATTGCGAAAAACCAAATTAAATTTGAATTTCGCAGGCAGACCCTTGTCTTCAACCTTAAGCTTATAATTAAGTTTTTGATTTATCGAACTATATTGAAAATTGGTTTTAGGGAAAAATAAGTTAAGAATAGGTATAGGTCGACCGTTTAACTCGCGTATCGCATGCGCGGTAAGAAGGGAGCGGGGGCGGGTAACGCTACAAACGGAGTCAATAATCCAAAGATTTATCTCGAGATAGACATTGTTGGTAAAGAATTAAGTATTTATTTTTAAGTTTTAACATCTCTAACATCTCCCTCCGCTCCCTTCTTACCGCGCAGGCGATACGCGAGTTAAACGGTCGACCTATAGGTACCCATATTTTTTCGTAGGTGGGTACGTATTAATTTCAAAATTCTTACACGTAGTGATTATAACTAGCTAACTACCTTTACCTAGGTAATAGTTACGATTACGATTACCGGGTAGTTAGTCGACCAATAATCGTCGAGAACTCTGCACTCGAAATTGTGGACGAGTAGGTATATATACCTGGGACACACAGTCCAGCTAGGTAGGTTTATTTTCGAGAAAGAGATCAACCGCCGAATCCAACTCGGCTGGGCAGCGTTCGGGAAGCTCCGAGATGTATTCTCGCCCAAAATCCCTCAGTGCCTCAGTCTTCAGACTAAGTCTTCGAACAGTGCGTGTTAACAGTGATGACTTACGATCCAAGACATAGTCGCTAACTGTGGGCCTCATAAAAAGGCTCAGGGTCACTCAGCGAGCGATGGAGAGAGCTAAATTATCGGAGTATCCCTGTGAGATCAAATCAGCAATGAGGAGATCCGTAGGAGAACCAAAATCACCGACATCTCAGCAAGTCGCGAAGCTGAAGTGGAAATGGGCGGGGCACATAGTTCGAAGAGCTGATGGTCGTTGGTGCAGGAGTGGCGACCCCGCACCGGGAAGCGCTGAACTAAGTTGTAAGTGTTAGCGACATTGCTGTTACTCAAAGTACGATTTATAACTAAACGGATATTATGGGTTAGAGGTCGTATTGAGAAGTCATAAGGCTGGAAGTTGGCCAAAAAGAAGAAAATTAGAAAAATAAAAAAGAAATGTCAGAATGGTGTAGGTGCATGGAACTAGGAAGACTATAGTGGTAATTCCTAGATATTAAGTAATAAAATTAATGTGTAGATTTCTAGCTGTTGATGTCGATATTGTATTTTAAGAGATACTGCATTAAAAACTGAATACTTACATTCCGAGTTCAGCCTGACTTCTTTTATAAGTATGCATTTTTGGAACTTCCCCTCATTGTGGAAACACTGCGATTTGAAAGCACTTGTAAAAGATTATTTGAATAAAAAATATTTCTATTCTATTCTGCAGTGTTGGCAGACCCCCCACTAGGTGGACCGACATCAAACGAGTCGCAGTGAGCCGCTGGATTCAGGCGGCGTAAGACCGAAGCTTGTGGAAGTCCATGCACGAGACCTTTGTTCAGCAGTGAACACTACCCAGGTAGTAAGGTAGCAAGTCTTCGAGTGCTCTATGGATGAAATTTTTAAGAGAAACATTAAAGTAATTTGTGCCAAATTTAATCTAATTATTTCTTTTATTATGTACATTTATTAAAATATAACATATTACATAGACTATATTTTTTGGTTAATAGGTACTATATTATTTTTTATGATTTTAATTTTCAGGATACAAAATATCAATGAGGTATGTCTCAATGTCATTACATCAGTTATCACAGCAACAAGCACAGAAGCAACATTTGCATATTTCTACACAAAGTATACATGGTAACCAAAAGAGGAATCCTAAGAAAAACATTAAGAAAAATTTACAATTTTTCCACTGAGCTCTAGTGTTTAAATAATTAGGGTACATTTCAGGCCAACGATTATAGATCCACAATTGAGGGGTCCTTTGAAGTGACATCAGATAGCAATCCCCAGCAGCTGCAGCCCAGCGTCTTTGCTCTGCGTTTCGAAGTCCTTGGGCATCATTCCTTACGGAATGGCATGGGCACGGTTGTAAAAGTATTCTCCTAAATGCGGCTACAAAATCCCCTCTATTTATTCTCACCAGCTTATTACAATTTTTATCAATTTTGAAGAACCTATCATAAAAATTATGCATTATATCACCGAATGCACGTTTCTTTTTACCTTTTCTTCGTTTACAAGATTTAGCTCGGTTTTTTTTCTTTTGTGTTATTTTCTTAGATTTTATATAAATTTTCTCACATTTCTTTAATTTCTTGCGAGCGTCCTTAATTTTAGCTACGGCCACTAAATCTTTCTTTGTTTTTTTATTACCTGCTTTGTTTAATTCTTCAAGCTTCTTTTTCAGATATTTATCTGTTTCTATGAGTTCACGTTCTTTAGTTTTTACTTCAAACTCCTTTCTTTTAAGGTCACATATTACAGTATTTATATTTGACCGATTATTACATAAGCACCAACGCATTTTGTTCAAGCTTAATTTCCAGGATTGTAAGTGTTTTAATTAAGCTTCTTTTAGTTACCAACTTACCTTGGCTCGTTGATACCCCGTTACCCGAATACCTTAGTAAAGGTACCTATCATCTTCTCTCTTTCTTCGTCTTTCTAATCCTCTTCATCTTTTTCATCCTAATTATGGAAGTTTCTCATATTTCTTCTTTATGTTTTTAGGACTTTTATTAATTTTACATTTTTTTTTTTTGTTTATTATTTTTGTTTAAAATCAAAATTTGAGAGCATAATTCTTTGGAAGGCTTTATATACTCAAAGTTTGAAGGTGTCATAAAATTTTAATCACAGATCTTATTCCTCTTTCACAGACTTAGTCTATTATATTACTCTGTGTTTACAGACTAGATAATATTTCCTCTACAAGTGATTTTGTTTATATATATACTAAGTAGCTGATGGCTGATAGCTGACTGGAATTTAATTTCGATATCTGTAAAGTATATATAGATCTGTAAAGATGCGTACGCGTCCTTACGGATCCGTAAGGATCCTTTCGCACGCGTCGACGCGCGATCCTTACAAGTGTGAAGTGTGTCTCAAACCATCGGCATAAATCTGAATCGATCCTCACAGATGTGGTATCAGGTAGTAAATATTATTCGTCTATGGGTATCAGCCATAGTGTTCTGTGACTCCACGCCTAGCGTTTAGGTTTGGCGGGCGCGGGAATTTTAAAAATAATGATTCTAATGTGACACAATATACCGCCGAATTGATTTTATTTCTTCAAATTCATATTTCAATAAGTGATTATGTACAAACTAACTGAAACAAATTAATAGAATTGATTTTAAACAATGAAAATTCAATATATTATAAAACATCTGCAACATAAGGAATACAAAATATATGAGCAACATATTATTGGACACCAGATGCAGACTGAAAAAATTAACATCAGTACATGGATGAAATTTTTAAAAAATCTATAGACTATTAAAAAATATTGGTAAATCCAAAAACATGATCTCTTTCTTATAGTGTGAGCACACATAATATGGTCACAAATATCACATTTCCACGATCGAGGCCCAAGATCTTTGACGGTTCCTTTAACATTTTGCCGAACAGATTGACATGAACAGCATATTCTTAGATTACTGGATAACTTTTGTCCCTTACTTTCGTACAGTTTATAATTAATTGCACATGGTCTTACTTTGCCCTTAGCTTTTAGATTTTGCTTTTTTTGGTGACAACAAGGGTGTGAATTCTTCACACTATATGCACGTACAGGCTTCATTAGCCACCCTCTGCGGCTTGAGTGATAAAGTACGTATTTATTCTTTGGATTTGGGTAATTTTGTGAACCCTGCTTGCATCGAGGTTGTCGGTACGAATATATCCGGGATAGACACGGACACGGATTTTTATATGTCTTCTCTTTTAAAAAAGAATACAAAGCGTTATAAGCGTAACGAACTTTCCTACAAACTCTCACAAAGTAAAGAAATATAGAGAGAAAGAAATTATATCTACATTTGAAACACGAACCACATTGACAGCAAACATCTTCTGTTTCATTGTAATCTTTAAAAATGTTTTGTGGTCGGAGTGGATACATTATGAGCAAATACAGGCACAACGTAATAATGCAAGGAGACCAAGCTATTACTGCGAGCACAAACAGGATATACTTGAGGGTAGATTTTGCTAACCATAGAGGCTGTTCTGCTAAATTGATGGTTCGCAAAGAAATAGGTTTTATAAAACCAGCACTGTCACCATGTTTTAATATACGACCTTGATTTCTTTTAATATTTATTTCATCACTTTTTATTTCAATACTTGGGTTTATTATACACTGCGCATTGAATAGACAGTCTCCATCATTTCTGCAGGTCGAAAAGCATGATGATGTCACTGAAACTTGTTCATGTACACATGAGCACGGTTCTTTTCTGTCTGTTTCATCACCACAAAGTTGGAAAGTTCTTGGTTCAGTGTCACAATGTTCAAAATCATATGGAAACTCTAAGTTGTAATGAATCGGAATGGTATACGCGTAAGAACCTGCTGTGTAACTCTTTACGAGATCTTCTTTAGGAGATTTCTTGAAACAGTCGTCATCTTGGCGATAATTTCGGTAAGTAAACTGAGATGGTGGGAAATGCCTTTGGCTTGTGAGAAGGAGATAACAAGAAAGAGATTTACAGTAATTATTATTATTTGAATTAAATCCTAAATTGTCACCGGATGACTTAGAGTCGTAAAATAGATCCAATCTTCTACATTCTCTACAAAAGCTTCGATTCCTGATTTTCTTCGTCAAGTTCTTTGTTTTAGATGTGAATAAAACTTGTAATTTGTGGTTATTATTAGATAAGTCCTTACATGGCTTAACTTTTTGGTTTATTGTTCTTATATGTTTCTTTGAAGTTTGAGATGCAGCTGACTTAAAAGTCCGTTTTATTCTCTCCGAAAATTCTAAGTTTTTTGACGATGGTTTTCGTTTTAGGTCATTTATGCTTACTGATCTCGTGTGAAGGGGTTTTTTGAATGGACCTAAAATAATCATTTTAAATTATTCAAACGTAATTAAGTTTTAATTACCTAGGTACTAACATACTAACAAATAATTTTTATAATACGCACTGAAGGATGTTTTTTCCAAAAAACTTTTATGGGCATTATTTACTCTGGATGACCTTAATGCAGTATCAGATATACTGAGTATTTTCATACATGCTGGATTTTCTCCGACAGCGTTAAACCTTTGAGGTTTTGACTTTTCCTGAGTATTTTTAGCATTATCAGTGTCATCGAGCTTAAGTGTTTCTTCAGATAACTCAGATATTTTAGATTCGAAATTAACTACGTGCAGTCGATGTATACTTCCAATTTCATCACTCATTACCTACTTTTACTTTTTTGATACAGTACCTACTCTGAAACGCGCTAACTCTATATGGCAATTTTTTAAATCTTAGTCATCACTAAAATAAAAATAAAATGTAAAATAAATCTTATAAAATAAAATAGGCAAAATATGTTTAACAACAATCAAAATACAAATTGATTGAATAATTTTGACAAGTAGGTACCATAAATTATATATCCTTATCTCTGCTTTTAAATGTAGAGACTTTGTAGCTTTGTAGCTTTGTAGCTTTGTAATTTTGTAGAATGATTAATGTATTTGGTAAATATTTTATTCGTCTATGACCTATGTATTTAATTAATGTTTTGAAGAAAGTTTGAATTCAGAACATACGTGGAACATACCTATTAAATTATATACTCAAAGATTAAATGCGTCTATTATGTTTTAGATCCTTTTTTTCTGTGATCGAAGCATAGAATTTAAGGTTGAAGACAAGGGTCTGCCCGCGATATAAAATATCGACTAATTTGTGAGTAACTCACGTCCAACTCAGTATTTTGATTAATTTCTTAAACTGGACACTTTCAAGTAAAAATTTTTTTAGAAACCTGTGAAGATATCATACTGCCATTGTCGCAATTAGAAGGCCATAAGCCTACTTTGTCGTATTAGTTTACAAATTGCGAAAAACCAAATTAAATTTGAATTTCGCAGGCAGACCCTTGTCTTCAACCTTAAGCTTATAATTAAGTTTTTGATTTATCGAACTATATTGAAAATTGGTTTTAGGGAAAAATAAGTTAAGAATAGGTATAGGTCGACCGTTTAACTCGCGTATCGCATGCGCGGTAAGAAGGGAGCGGGGGCGGGTAACGCTACACACGGAGTCAATAATCCAAAGATTTATCTCGAGATAGACATTGTTGGTAAAGAATTAAGTATTTATTTTTAAGTTTTAACATCTCTAACATCTCCCTCCGCTCCCTTCTTACCGCGCAGGCGATACGCGAGTTAAACGGTCGACCTATAGGTACCCATATTTTTTCGTAGGTGGGTACGTATTAATTTCAAAATTCTTACACGTAGTGATTATAACTAGCTAACTACCTTTACCTAGGTAATAGTTACGATTACGATTACCGGGTAGTTAGTCGACCAATAATCGTCGAGAACTCTGCACTCGAAATTGTGGACGAGTAGGTATATATACCTGGGACACACAGTCCAGCTAGGTAGGTTTATTTTCGAGAAAGAGATCAACCGCCGAATCCAACTCGGCTGGGCAGCGTTCGGGAAGCTCCGAGATGTATTCTCGCCCAAAATCCCTCAGTGCCTGAAGACTAAGTCTTCGAACAGTGCGTGTTAACAGTGATGACTTACGGATCCAAGACATAGTCGCTAACTGTGGGCCTCATAAAAAGGCTCAGGGTCACTCAGCGAGCGATGGAGAGAGCTAAATTATCGGAGTATCCCTGTGAGATCAAATCAGCAATGAGGAGATCCGTAGGAGAACCAAAATCACCGACATCTCAGCAAGTCGCGAAGCTGAAGTGGAAATGGGCGGGGCACATAGTTCGAAGAGCTGATGGTCGTTGGTGCAGGAGTGGCGACCCCGCACCGGGAAGCGCTGAACTAAGTTGTAAGTGTTAGCGACATTGCTGTTACTCAAAGTACGATTTATAACTAAACGGATATTATGGGTTAGAGGTCGTATTGAGAAGTCATAAGGCTGGAAGTTGGCCAAAAAGAAGAAAATTAGAAAAATAAAAAAGAAATGTCAGAATGGTGTAGGTGCATGGAACTAGGAAGACTATAGTGGTAATTCCTAGATATTTAGTAATAAAATTAATGTGAAGATTTCTAGCTGTTGATGTCGATATTGTATTTTAAGAGATACTGCATTAAAAACTGAATACTTACATTCCGAGTTCAGCCTGACTTCTTTTATAAGTATGCATTTTTGGAACTTCCCCTCATTGTGGAAACACTGCGATTTGAAAGCACTTGTAAAAGATTATTTGAATAAAAAATATTTCTATTCTATTCTGCAGTGTTGGCAGACCCCCCACTAGGTGGACCGACATCAAACGAGTCGCAGGGAGCCGCTGGATTCAGGCGGCGTAAGACCGAAGCTTGTGGAAGTCCATGCACGAGACCTTTGTTCAGCAGTGAACACTACCCAGGTAGTAAGGTAGCAAGTCTTCGAGTGCTCTATTGATGAAATTTTTAAGAGAAACATTAAAGTAATTTGTGCCAAATTTAATCTAATTATTTCTTTTATTATGTACATTTATTAAAATATAACATATTACATAGACTATATTTTTTGGTTAATAGGTACTATATTATTTTTTATGATTTTAATTTTCAGGATACAAAAATATCAATGAGGTATGTCTCAATGTCATTACATCAGTTATCACAGCAACAAGCACAGAAGCAACATTTGCATATTTCTACACAAAGTATACATGGTAACCAAAAGAGGAATCCTAAGAAAAACATTAAGAAAAATTTACAATTTTTCCACTGAGCTCTAGTGTTTAAATAATGAGGGTACATTTCAGGCCAACGATTATAGATCCACAATTGAGGGGTCCTTTGAAGTGACATCAGATAGCAATCCCCAGCAGCTGCAGCCCAGCGTCTTTGCTCTGCGTTTCGAAGTCCTTGGGCATCATTCCTTACGGAATGGCATGGGCACGGTTGTAAAAGTATTCTCCTAAATGCGGCTACAAAATCCCCTCTATTTATTCTCACCAGCTTATTACAATTTTTATAAATTTTGAAGAACCTATCATAAAAATTATGCATTATATCACCGAATGCACGTTTCTTTTTACCTTTTCTTCGTTTACAAGATTTAGCTCGGTTTTTTTTCTTTTGTGTTATTTTCTTAGATTTTATATAAATTTTCTCACATTTCTTTAATTTCTTGCGGGCGTCCTTAATTTTAGCTACGGCCACTAAATCTTTCTTTGTTTTTTTATTACCTGCTTTGTTTAATTCTTCAAGCTTCTTTTTCAGATATTTATCTGTTTCTATGAGTTCACGTTCTTTAGTTTTTACTTCAAACTCCTTTCTTTTAAGGTCACATATTACAGTATTTATATTTGACCGATTATTACATAAGCACCAACGCATTTTGTTCAAGCTTAATTTCCAGGATTGTAAGTGTTTTAATTAAGCTTCTTTTAGTTACCAACTTACCTTGGCTCGTTGATACCCCGTTACCCGAATACCTTAGTAAAGGTACCTATCATCTTCTCTCTTTCTTCGTCTTTCTAATCCTCTTCATCTTTTTCATCCGAATTATGGAAGTTTCTCATATTTCTTCTTTATGTTTTTAGGACTTTTATTAATTTTACATTTTTTTTTGTTTATTATTTTTGTTTAAAATCAAAATTTGAGAGCATAATTCTTTGGAAGGCTTTATATACTCAAAGTTTGAAGGTGTCATAAAATTTTAATCACAGATCTTATTCCTCTTTCACAGACTTAGTCTATTATATTACTCTGTGTTTACAGACTAGATAATATTTCCTCTACAAGTGATTTTGTTTATATATATACTAAGTAGCTGATGGCTGATAGCTGACTGGAATTTAATTTCGATATCTGTAAAGTATATATAGATCTGTAAAGATGCGTACGCGTCCTTACGGATCCGTAAGGATCCTTTCGCACGCGTCGACGCGCGATCCTTACAAGTGTGAAGTGTGTCTCAAACCATCGGCATAAATCTGAATCGATCCTCACAGATGTGGTATCAGGTAGTAAATATTATTCGTCTATGGGTATCAGCCATAGTGTTCTGTGACTCCACGCCTAGCGTTTAGGTTTGGCGGGCGCGGGAATTTTAAAAATAATGATTCTAATGTGACACAATATACCGCCGAATTGATTTTATTTCTTCAAATTCATATTTCAATAAGTGATTATGTACAAACTAACTGAAACAAATTAATAGAATTGATTTTAAACAATGAAAATTCAATATATTATAAAACATCTGCAACATAAGGAATACAAAATATATGAGCAACATATTATTGGACACCAGATGCAGACTGAAAAAATTAACATCAGTACATGGATGAAATTTTTAAAAAATCTATAGACTATTAAAAAATATTGGTAAATCCAAAAACATGATCTCTTTCTTATAGTGTGAGCACACATAATATGGTCACAAATATCACATTTCCACGATCGAGGCCCAAGATCTTTGACGGTTCCTTTAACATTTTGCCGAACAGATTGACATGAACAGCATATTCTTAGATTACTGGATAACTTTTGTCCCTTACTTTCGTACAGTTTATAATTAATTGCACATGGTCTTACTTTGCCCTTAGCTTTTAGATTTTGCTTTTTTTGGTGACAACAAGGGTGTGAATTCTTCACACTATATGCACGTACAGGCTTCATTAGCCACCCTCTGCGGCTTGAGTGATAAAGTACGTATTTATTCTTTGGATTTGGGTAATTTTGTGAACCCTGCTTGCATCGAGGTTGTCGGTACGAATATATCCGGGATAGACACGGACACGGATTTTTATATGTCTTCTCTTTTAAAAAAGAATACAAAGCGTTATAAGCGTAACGAACTTTCCTACAAACTCTCACAAAGTAAAGAAATATAGAGAGAAAGAAATTATATCTACATTTGAAACACGAACCACATTGACAGCAAACATCTTCTGTTTCATTGTAATCTTTAAAAATGTTTTGTGGTCGGAGTGGATACATTATGAGCAAATACAGGCACAACGTAATAATGCAAGGAGACCAAGCTATTACTGCGAGCACAAACAGGATATACTTGAGGGTAGATTTTGCTAACCATAGAGGCTGTTCTGCTAAATTGATGGTTCGCAAAGAAATAGGTTTTATAAAACCAGAACAGTCACCATGTTTTAATATACGACCTTGATTTCTTTTAATATTTATTTCATCACTTTTTATTTCAATACTTGGGTTTATTATACACTGCGCATTGAATAGACAGTCTCCATCATTTCTGCAGGTCGAAAAGCACGATGATGTCACTGAAACTTGTTCATGTACACATGAGCGCGGTTCTTTTCTGTCTGTTTCATCACCACAAATTGGAAAGTTCTTGGTTCAGTGTCACAATGTTCAAAATCATATGGAAACTCTAAGTTGTAATGAATCGGAATGGTATACGCGTAAGAACCTGCTGTGTAACTCTTTACGAGATCTTCTTTAGGAGATTTCTTGAAACAGTCGTCATCTTGGCGATAATTTCGGTAAGTAAACTGAGATGGTGGGAAATGCCTTTGGCTTGTGAGAAGGAGATAACAAGAAAGAGATTTACAGTAATTATTATTATTTGAATTAAATCCTAAATTGTCACCGGATGACTAAGAGTCGTAAAATAGATCCAATCTTCTACATTCTCTACAAAAGCTTCGATTCCTGATTTTCTTCGTCAAGTTCTTTGTTTTAGATGTGAATAAAACTTGTAATTTGTGGTTATTATTAGATAAGTCCTTACATGGCTTAACTTTTTGGTTTATTGTTCTTATATGTTTCTTTGAAGTTTGAGATGCAGCTGACTTAAAAGTCCGTTTTATTCTCTCCGAAAATTCTAAGTTTTTTGACGATGGTTTTCGTTTTAGGTCATTTATGCTTACTGATCTCGTGTGAAGGGGTTTTTTGAATGGACCTAAAATAATCATTTTAAATTATTCAAACGCAATTAAGTTTTAATTACCTAGGTACTAACATACTAACAAATAATTTTTATAATACGCACTGAAGGATGTTTTTTCCAAAAAATTTTTATGGGCATTATTTACTCTGGATGACCTTAATGCAGTATCAGATATACTGAGTATTTCCATACATGCTGGATTTTCTCCGACAGCGTTAAACCTTTGAGGTTTTGACTTTTCCTGAGTATTTTTAGCATTATCAGTGTCATCGAGCTTAAGTGTTTCTTCAGATAACTCAGATATTTTAGATTCGAAATTAACTACGTGCAGTCGATGTATACTTCCAATTTCATCACTCATTACCTACTTTTACTTTTTTGATACAGTACCTACTCTGAAACGCGCTAACTCTATATGGCAATTTTTTAAATCTTAGTCATCACTAAAATAAAAATAAAATGTAAAATAAATCTTATAAAATAAAATAGGCAAAATATGTTTAACAACAATCAAAATACAAATTGATTGAATAATTTTGACAAGTAGGTACCATAAATTATATATCCTTATCTCTGCTTTTAAATGTAGAGACTTTGTAGCTTTGTAGCTTTGTAATTTTGTAGAATGATTAATGTATTTGGTAAATATTTTATTCGTCTATGACCTATGTATTTAATTAATGTTTTGAAGAAAGTTTGAATTCAGAACATACGTGGAACATACCTATTAAATTATATACTCAAAGATTAAATGCGTCTATTATGTTTTAGATCCTTTTTTTCTGTGATCGAAGCATAGAATTTAAGGTTGAAGACAAGGGTCTGCCCGCGAAATTCAAATTTAATTTGGTTTTTCGCAATTTGTAAACTAAAACGACAAAGTAGGCTTATGGCATTCTAATTGCGACAATGGCAGTATGATATCTTCACAAGTTTCTAAAAAAATTTTTACTTGAAAGTGTCCAGTTTAAGAAATTAATCAAAATATCGACTAATTTGTGAGTAACTCACGTCCAACTCAGTATTTTGATTAATTTCTTAAACTGGTCACTTTCAAGTAAAGATTTTTATGTAAACCTGTGAAGATGATAATTCCACTGGCGCAATTAGAAGGCCATAAGCGTACTTTGTCGTATTAGTTTACAAATTGCGAAAAACCAAATTAAATTTGAATTTCGCAGGCAGACCCTTGTCTTCAACCTTAAGCTTATAATTAAGTTTTTGATTTATCGAACTATATTGAAAATTGGTTTTAGGGAAAAATAAGTTAAGAATAGGTATAGGTCGACCGTTTAACTCGCGTATCGCATGCGCGGTAAGAAGGGAGCGGGGGCGGGTAACGCTACACACGGAGTCAATAATCCAAAGATTTATCTCGAGATAGACATTGTTGGTAAAGAATTAAGTATTTATTTTTAAGTTTTAACATCTCTAACATCTCCCTCCGCTCCCTTCTTACCGCGCAGGCGATACGCGAGTTAAACGTTCGACCTATAGGTACCCATATTTTTTCGTAGGTGGGTACGTATTAATTTCAAAATTCTTACACGTAGTGATTATAACTAGCTAACTACCTTTACCTAGGTAATAGTTACGATTACGATTACCGGGTAGTTAGTCGACCAATAATCGTCGAGAACTCTGCACTCGAAATTGTGGACGAGTAGGTATATATACCTGGGACACACAGTCCAGCTAGGTAGGTTTATTTTCGAGAAAGAGATCGTCCGCCGAATCCAACTCGGCTGGGCAGCGTTCGGGAAGCTCCGAGATGTATTCTCGCCCAAAATCCCTCAGTGCCTGAAGACTAAGTCTTCGAACAGTGCGTGTTAACAGTGATGACTTACGGATCCAAGACATAGTCGCTAACTGTGGGCCTCATAAAAAGGCTCAGGGTCACTCAGCGAGCGATGGAGAGAGCTAAATTATCGGAGTATCCCTGTGAGATCAAATCAGCAATGAGGAGATCCGTAGGAGAACCAAAATCACCGACATCTCAGCAAGTCGCGAAGCTGAAGTGGAAATGGGCGGGGCACATAGTTCGAAGAGCTGATGGTCGTTGGTGCAGGAGTGGCGACCCCGCACCGGGAAGCGCTGAACTAAGTTGTAAGTGTTAGCGACATTGCTGTTACTCAAAGTACGATTTATAACTAAACGGATATTATGGGTTAGAGGTCGTATTGAGAAGTCATAAGGCTGGAAGTTGGCCAAAAAGAAGAAAATTAGAAAAATAAAAAAGAAATGTCAGAATGGTGTAGGTGCATGGAACTAGGAAGACTATAGTGGTAATTCCTAGATATTTAGTAATAAAATTAATGTGAAGATTTCTAGCTGTTGATGTCGATATTGTATTTTAAGAGATACTGCATTAAAAACTGAATACTTACATTCCGAGTTCAGCCTGACTTCTTTTATAAGTATGCATTTTTGGAACTTCCCCTCATTGTGGAAACACTGCGATTTGAAAGCACTTGTAAAAGATTATTTGAGTAAAAAATATTTCTATTCTATTCTGCAGTGTTGGCAGACCCCCCACTAGGTGGACCGACATCAAACGAGTCGCAGGGAGCCGCTGGATTCAGGCGGCGTAAGACCGAAGCTTGTGGAAGTCCATGCACGAGACCTTTGTTCAGCAGTGAACACTACCCAGGTAGTAAGGTAGCAAGTCTTCGAGTGCTCTATTGATGAAATTTTTAAGAGAAACATTAAAGTAATTTGTGCCAAATTTAATCTAGGTAATTATTTCTTTTATTATGTACATTTATTAAAATATAACATATTACATAGACTATATTTTTTGGTTAATAGGTACTATATTATTTTTTATGATTTTAATTTTCAGGATACAAAATATCAATGAGGTATGTCTCAATGTCATTACATCAGTTATCACAGCAACAAGCACAGAAGCAACATTTGCATATTTCTACACAAAGTATACATGGTAACCAAAAGAGGAATCCTAAGAAAAACATTAAGAAAAATTTACAATTTTTCCACTGAGCTCTAGTGTTTAAATAATTAGGGTACATTTCAGGCCAACGATTATAGATCCACAATTGAGGGGTCCTTTGAAGTGACATCAGATAGCAATCCCCAGCAGCTGCAGCCCAGCGTCTTTGCTCTGCGTTTCGAAGTCCTTGGGCATCATTCCTTACGGAATGGCATGGGCACGGTTGTAAAAGTATTCTCCTAAATGCGGCTACAAAATCCCCTCTATTTATTCTCACCAGCTTATTACAATTTTTATCAATTTTGAAGAACCTATCATAAAAATTATGCATTATATCACCGAATGCACGTTTCTTTTTACCTTTTCTTCGTTTACAAGATTTAGCTCGGTTTTTTTCTTTTGTGTTATTTTCTTAGATTTTATATAAATTTTCTCACATTTCTTTAAGTTCTTGCGAGCGTCCTTAATTTTAGCTACGGCCACTAAATCTTTCTTTGTTTTTTTATTACCTGCTTTGTTTAATTCTTCAAGCTTCTTTTTCAGATATTTATCTGTTTCTATGAGTTCACGTTCTTTAGTTTTTACTTCAAACTCCTTTCTTTTAAGGTCACATATTACAGTATTTATATTTGACCGATTATTACATAAGCACCAACGCATTTTGTTCAAGCTTAATTTCCAGGATTGTAAGTGTTTTAATTAAGCTTCTTTTAGTTACCAACTTACCTTGGCTCGTTGATACCCCGTTACCCGAATACCTTAGTAAAGGTACCTATCATCTTCTCTCTTTCTTCGTCTTTATAATCCTCTTCATCTTTTTCATCCTAATTATGGAAGTTTCTCATATTTCTTCTTTATGTTTTTAGGACTTTTATTAATTTTACATTTTTTTTTTTGTTTATTATTTTTGTTTAAAATCAAAATTTGAGAGCATAATTCTTTGGAAGGCTTTATATACTCAAAGTTTGAAGGTGTCATAAAATTTTAATCACAGATCTTATTCCTCTTTCACAGACTTAGTCTATTATATTACTCTGTGTTTACAGACTAGATAATATTTCCTCTACAAGTGATTTTGTTTATATATATACTAAGTAGCTGATGGCTGATAGCTGACTGGAATTTAATTTCGATATCTGTAAAGTATATATATATATCTGTAAAGATGCGTACGCGTCCTTACGGATCCGTAAGGATCCTTTCGCACGCGTCGACGCGCGATCCTTACAAGTGTGAAGTGTGTCTCAAACCATCGGCATAAATCTGAATCGATCCTCACAGATGTGGTATCAGGTAGTAAATATTATTCGTCTATGGGTATCAGCCATAGTGTTCTGTGACTCCACGCCTAGCGTTTAGGTTTGGCGGGCGCGGGAATTTTAAAAATAATGATTCTAATGTGACACAATATACCGCCGAATTGATTTTATTTCTTCAAATTCATATTTCAATAAGTGATTATGTACAAACTAACTGAAACAAATTAATAGAATTGATTTTAAACAATGAAAATTCAATATATTATAAAACATCTGCAACATAAGGAATACAAAATATATGAGCAACATATTATTGGACACCAGATGCAGACTGAAAAAATTAACATCAGTACATGGATGAAATTTTTAAAAAATCTATAGACTATTAAAAAATATTGGTAAATCCAAAAACATGATCTCTTTCTTATAGTGTGAGCACACATAATATGGTCACAAATATCACATTTCCACGATCGAGGCCCAAGATCTTTGACGGTTCCTTTAACATTTTGCCGAACAGATTGACATGAACAGCATATTCTTAGATTACTGGATAACTTTTGTCCCTTACTTTCGTACAGTTTATAATTAATTGCACATGGTCTTACTTTGCCCTTAGCTTTTAGA
Organism: Oeneis ivallda; assembly: GCA_029955525.1. Taxonomy (NCBI): domain Eukaryota; kingdom Metazoa; phylum Arthropoda; class Insecta; order Lepidoptera; family Nymphalidae; genus Oeneis; species Oeneis ivallda. The sequence goes on along the minus strand of JARPMR010000012.1, from coordinate 18,428,791 downwards.
TTTTGCTTTTTTTGGTGACAACAAGGGTGTGAATTCTTCACACTATATGCACGTACAGGCTTCATTAGCCACCCTCTGCGGCTTGAGTGATAAAGTACGTATTTATTCTTTGGATTTGGGTAATTTTGTGAACCCTGCTTGCATCGAGGTTGTCGGTACGAATATATCCGGGATAGACACGGACACGGATTTTTATATGTCTTCTCTTTTAAAAAAGAATACAAAGCGTTATAAGCGTAACGATCTTTCCTACAAACTCTCACAAAGTAAAGAAATATAGAGAGAAAGAAATTATATCTACATTTGAAACACGAACCACATTGACAGCAAACATCTTCTGTTTCATTGTAATCTTTAAAAATGTTTTGTGGTCGGAGTGGATACATTATGAGCAAATACAGGCACAACGTAATAATGCAAGGAGACCAAGCTATTACTGCGAGCACAAACAGGATATACTTGAGGGTAGATTTTGCTAACCATAGAGGCTGTTCTGCTAAATTGATGGTTCGCAAAGAAATAGGTTTTATAAAACCAGCACTGTCACCATGTTTTAATATACGACCTTGATTTCTTTTAATATTTATTTCATCACTTTTTATTTCAATACTTGGGTTTATTATACACTGCGCATTGAATAGACAGTCTCCATCATTTCTGCAGGTCGAAAAGCATGATGATGTCACTGAAACTTGTTCATGTACACATGAGCACGGTTCTTTTCTGTCTGTTTCATCACCACAAAGTTGGAAAGTTCTTGGTTCAGTGTCACAATGTTCAAAATCATATGGAAACTCTAAGTTGTAATGAATCGGAATGGTATACGCGTAAGAACCTGCTGTGTAACTCTTTACGAGATCTTCTTTAGGAGATTTCTTGAAACAGTCGTCATCTTGGCGATAATTTCGGTAAGTAAACTGAGATGGTGGGAAATGCCTTTGGCTTGTGAGAAGGAGATAACAAGAAAGAGATTTACAGTAATTATTATTATTTGAATTAAATCCTAAATTGTCACCGGATGACTTAGAGTCGTAAAATAGATCCAATCTTCTACATTCTCTACAAAAGCTTCGATTCCTGATCTTCTTCGTCAAGTTCTTTGTTTTAGATGTGAATAAAACTTGTAATTTGTGGTTATTATTAGATAAGTCCTTACATGGCTTAACTTTTTGGTTTATTGTTCTTATATGTTTCTTTGAAGTTTGAGATGCAGCTGACTTAAAAGTCCGTTTTATTCTCTCCGAAAATTCTAAGTTTTTTGACGATGGTTTTCGTTTTAGGTCATTTATGCTTACTGATCTCGTGTGAAGGGGTTTTTTGAATGGACCTAAAATAATCATTTTAAATTATTCAAACGTAATTAAGTTTTAATTACCTAGGTACTAACATACTAACAAATAATTTTTATAATACGCACTGAAGGATGTTTTTTCCAAAAACTTTTATGGGCATTATTTACTCTGGATGACCTTAATGCAGTATCAGATATACTGAGTATTTTCATACATGCTGGATTTTCTCCGACAGCGTTAAACCTTTGAGGTTTTGACTTTTCCTGAGTATTTTTAGCATTATCAGTGTCATCGAGCTTAAGTGTTTCTTCAGATAACTCAGATATTTTAGATTCGAAATTAACTACGTGCAGTCGATGTATACTTCCAATTTCATCACTCATTACCTACTTTTACTTTTTTGATACAGTACCTACTCTGAAACGCGCTAACTCTATATGGCAATTTTTTAAATCTTAGTCATCACTAAAATAAAAATAAAATGTAAAATAAATCTTATAAAATAAAATAGGCAAAATATGTTTAACAACAATCAAAATACAAATTGATTGAATAATTTTGACAAGTAGGTACCATAAATTATATATCCTTATCTCTGCTTTTAAATGTAGAGACTTTGTAGCTTTGTAGCTTTGTAATTTTGTAGAATGATTAATGTATTTGGTAAATATTTTATTCGTCTATGACCTATGTATTTAATTAATGTTTTGAAGAAAGTTTGAATTCAGAACATACGTGGAACATACCTATTAAATTATATACTCAAAGATTAAATGCGTCTATTATGTTCTAGATCCTTTTTTTCTGTGATCGAAGCATAGAATTTAAGGTTGAAGACAAGGGTCTGCCCGCGAAATTCAAATTTAATTTGGTTTTTCGCAATTTGTAAACTAAAACGACAAAGTAGGCTTATGGCATTCTAATTGCGACAATGGCAGTATGATATCTTCACAGGTTTCTAAAAAAATTTTTACTTGAAAGTGTCCAGTTTAAGAAATTAATCAAAATATCGACTAATTTGTGAGTAACTCACGTCCAACTCAGTATTTTGATTAATTTCTTAAACTGGACACTTTCAAGTAAAAATTTTTTTAGAAACCTGTGAAGATATCATACTGCCACTGTCGCAATTAGAAGGCCATAAGCCTACTTTGTCGTATTAGTTTACAAATTGCGAAAAACCAAATTAAATTTGAATTTCGCAGGCAGACCCTTGTCTTCAACCTTAAGCTTATAATTAAGTTTTTGATTTATCGAACTATATTGAAAATTGGTTTTAGGGAAAAATAAGTTAAGAATAGGTATAGGTCGACCGTTTAACTCGCGTATCGCATGCGCGGTAAGAAGGGAGCGGGGGCGGGTAACGCTACACACGGAGTCAATAATCCAAAGATTTATCTCGAGATAGACATTGTTGGTAAAGAATTAAGTATTTATTTTTAAGTTTTAACATCTCTAACATCTCCCTCCGCTCCCTTCTTACCGCGCAGGCGATACGCGAGTTAAACGGTCGACCTATAGGTACCCATATTTTTTCGTAGGTGGGTACGTATTAATTTCAAAATTCTTACACGTAGTGATTATAACTAGCTAACTACCTTTACCTAGGTAATAGTTACGATTACGATTACCGGGTAGTTAGTCGACCAATAATCGTCGAGAACTCTGCACTCGAAATTGTGGACGAGTAGGTATATATACCTGGGACACACAGTCCAGCTAGGTAGGTTTATTTTCGAGAAAGAGATCAACCGCCGAATCCAACTCGGCTGGGCAGCGTTCGGGAAGCTCCGAGATGTATTCTCGCCCAAAATCCCTCAGTGCCTGAAGACTAAGTCTTCGAACAGTGCGTGTTAACAGTGATGACTTACGGATCCAAGACATAGTCGCTAACTGTGGGCCTCATAAAAAGGCTCAGGGTCACTCAGCGAGCGATGGAGAGAGCTAAATTATCGGAGTATCCCTGTGAGATCAAATCAGCAATGAGGAGATCCGTAGGAGAACCAAAATCACCGACATCTCAGCAAGTCGCGAAGCTGAAGTGGAAATGGGCGGGGCACATAGTTCGAAGAGCTGTTGGTCGTTGGTGCAGGAGTGGCGACCCCGCACCGGGAAGCGCTGAACTAAGTTGTAAGTGTTAGCGACATTGCTGTTACTCAAAGTACGATTTATAACTAAACGGATATTATGGGTTAGAGGTCGTATTGAGAAGTCATAAGGCTGGAAGTTGGCCAAAAAGAAGAAAATTAGAAAAATAAAAAAGAAATGTCAGAATGGTGTAGGTGGATGGAACTAGGAAGACTATAGTGGTAATTCCTAGATATTTAGTAATAAAATTAATGTGAAGATTTCTAGCTGTTGATGTCGATATTGTATTTTAAGAGATACTGCATTAAAAACTGAATACTTACATTCCGAGTTCAGCCTGACTTCTTTTATAAGTATGCATTTTTGGAACTTCCCCTCATTGTGGAAACACTGCGATTTGAAAGCACTTGTAAAAGATTATTTGAATAAAAAATATTTCTATTCTATTCTGCAGTGTTGGCAGACCCCCCACTAGGTGGACCGACATCAAACGAGTCGCAGGGAGCCGCTGGATTCAGGCGGCGTAAGACCGAAGCTTGTGGAAGTCCATGCACGAGACCTTTGTTCAGCAGTGAACACTACCCAGGTAGTAAGGTAGCAAGTCTTCGAGTGCTCTATTGATGAAATTTTTAAGAGAAACATTAAAGTAATTTGTGCCAAATTTAATCTAATTATTTCTTTTATTATGTACATTTATTAAAATATAACATATTACATAGACTATATTTTTTGGTTAATAGGTACTATATTATTTTTATGATTTTAATTTTCAGGATACAAAAATATCAATGAGGTATGTCTCAATGTCATTACATCAGTTATCACAGCAACAAGCACAGAAGCAACATTTGCATATTTCTACACAAAGTATACATGGTAACCAAAAGAGGAATCCTAAGAAAAACATTAAGAAAAATTTACAATTTTTCCACTGAGCTCTAGTGTTTAAATAATGAGGGTACATTTCAGGCCAACGATTATAGATCCACAATTGAGGGGTCCTTTGAAGTGACATCAGATAGCAATCCCCAGCAGCTGCAGCCCAGCGTCTTTGCTCTGCGTTTCGAAGTCCTTGGGCATCATTCCTTACGGAATGGCATGGGCACGGTTGTAAAAGTATTCTCCTAAATGCGGCTACAAAATCCCCTCTATTTATACTCACCAGCTTATTACAATTTTTATCAATTTTGAAGAACCTATCATAAAAATTATGCATTATATCACCGAATGCACGTTTCTTTTTACCTTTTCTTCGTTTACAAGATTTAGCTCGGTTTTTTTTCTTTTGTGTTATTTTCTTAGATTTTATATTAATTTTCTCACATTTCTTTAATTTCTTGCGGGCGTCCTTAATTTTAGCTACGGCCACTAAATCTTTCTTTGTTTTTTTATTACCTGCTTTGTTTAATTCTTCAAGCTTCTTTTTCAGATATTTATCTGTTTCTATGAGTTCACGTTCTTTAGTTTTTACTTCAAACTCCTTTCTTTTAAGGTCACATATTACAGTATTTATATTTGACCGATTATTACATAAGCACCAACGCATTTTGTTCAAGCTTAATTTCCAGGATTGTAAGTGTTTTAATTAAACTTCTTTTAGTTACCAACTTACCTTGGCTCGTTGATACCCCGTTACCCGAATACCTTAGTAAAGGTACCTATCATCTTCTCTCTTTCTTCGTCTTTCTAATCCTCTTCATCTTTTTCATCCTAATTATGGAAGTTTCTCATATTTCTTCTTTATGTTTTTAGGACTTTTATTAATTTTACATTTTTTTTTTGTTTATTATTTTTGTTTAAAATCAAAATTTGAGAGCATAATTCTTTGGAAGGCTTTATATACTCAAAGTTTGAAGGTGTCATAAAATTTTAATCACAGATCTTATTCCTCTTTCACAGACTTAGTCTATTATATTACTCTGTGTTTACAGACTAGATAATATTTCCTCTACAAGTGATTTTGTTTATATATATACTAAGTAGCTGATGGCTGATAGCTGACTGGAATTTAATTTCGATATCTGTAAAGTATATATAGATCTGTAAAGATGCGTACGCGTCCTTACGGATCCGTAAGGATCCTTTCGCACGCGTCGACGCGCGATCCTTACAAGTGTGAAGTGTGTCTCAAACCATCGGCATAAATCTGAATCGATCCTCACAGATGTGGTATCAGGTAGTAAATATTATTCGTCTATGGGTATCAGCCATAGTGTTCTGTGACTCCACGCCTAGCGTTTAGGTTTGGCGGGCGCGGGAATTTTAAAAATAATGATTCTAATGTGACACAATATACCGCCGAATTGATTTTATTTCTTCAAATTCATATTTCAATAAGTGATTATGTACAAACTAACTGAAACAAATTAATAGAATTGATTTTAAACAATGAAAATTCAATATATTATAAAACATCTGCAACATAAGGAATACAAAATATATGAGCAACATATTATTGGACACCAGATGCAGACTGAAAAAATTAACATCAGTACATGGATGAAATTTTTAAAAAATCTATAGACTATTAAAAAATATTGGTAAATCCAAAAACATGATCTCTTTCTTATAGTGTGAGCACACATAATATGGTCACAAATATCACATTTCCACGATCGAGGCCCAAGATCTTTGACGGTTCCTTTAACATTTTGCCGAACAGATTGACATGAACAGCATATTCTTAGATTACTGGATAACTTTTGTCCCTTACTTTCGTACAGTTTATAATTAATTGCACATGGTCTTACTTTGCCCTTAGCTTTTAGATTTTGCTTTTTTTGGTGACAACAAGGGTGTGAATTCTTCACACTATATGCACGTACAGGCTTCATTAGCCACCCTCTGCGGCTTGAGTGATAAAGTACGTATTTATTCTTTGGATTTGGGTAATTTTGTGAACCCTGCTTGCATCGAGGTTGTCGGTACGAATATATCCGGGATAGACACGCGGACACGGATTTTTATATGTCTTCTCTTTTAAAAAAGAATACAAAGCGTTATAAGCGTAACGAACTTTCCTACAAACTCTCACAAAGTAAAGAAATATAGAGAGAAAGAAATTATATCTACATTTGAAACACGAACCACATTGACAGCAAACATCTTCTGTTTCATTGTAATCTTTAAAAATGTTTTGTGGTCGGAGTGGATACATTATGAGCAAATACAGGCACAACGTAATAATGCAAGGAGACCAAGCTATTACTGCGAGCACAAACAGGATATACTTGAGGGTAGATTTTGCTAACCATAGAGGCTGTTCTGCTAAATTGATGGTTCGCAAAGAAATAGGTTTTATAAAACCAGCACAGTCACCATGTTTTAATATACGACCTTGATTTCTTTTAATATTTATTTCATCACTTTTTATTTCAATACTTGGGTTTATTATACACTGCGCATTGAATAGACAGTCTCCATCATTTCTGCAGGTCGAAAAGCATGATGATGTCACTGAAACTTGTTCATGTACACATGAGCACGGTTCTTTTCTGTCTGTTTCATCACCACAAAGTTGGAAAGTTCTTGGTTCAGTGTCACAATGTTCAAAATCATATGGAAACTCTAAGTTGTAATGAATCGGAATGGTATACGCGTAAGAACGTGCTGTGTAACTCTTTACGAGATCTTCTTTAGGAGATTTCTTGAAACAGTCGTCATCTTGGCGATAATTTCGGTAAGTAAACTGAGATGGTGGGAAATGCCTTTGGCTTGTGAGAAGGAGATAACAAGAAAGAGATTTACAGTAATTATTATTATTTGAATTAAATCCTAAATTGTCACCGGATGACTTAGAGTCGTAAAATAGATCCAATCTTCTACATTCTCTACAAAAGCTTCGATTCCTGATTTTCTTCGTCAAGTTCTTTGTTTTAGATGTGAATAAAACTTGTAATTTGTGGTTATTATTAGATAAGTCCTTACATGGCTTAACTTTTTGGTTTATTGTTCTTATATGTTTCTTTGAAGTTTGAGATGCAGCTGACTTAAAAGTCCGTTTTATTCTCTCCGAAAATTCTAAGTTTTTTGACGATGGTTTTCGTTTTAGGTCATTTATGCTTACTGATCTCGTGTGAAGGGGTTTTTTGAATGGACCTAAAATAATCATTTTAAATTATTCAAACGTAATTAAGTTTTAATTACCTAGGTACTAACATACTAACAAATAATTTTTATAATACGCACTGAAGGATGTTTTTTCCAAAAAATTTTTATGGGCATTATTTACTCTGGATGACCTTAATGCAGTATCAGATATACTGAGTATTTTCATACATGCTGGATTTTCTCCGACAGCGTTAAACCTTTGAGGTTTGGACTTTTCCTGAGTATTTTTAGCATTATCAGTGTCATCGAGCTTAAGTGTTTCTTCAGATAACTCAGATATTTTAGATTCGAAATTAACTACGTGCAGTCGATGTATACTTCCAATTTCATCACTCATTACCTACTTTTACTTTTTTGATACAGTACCTACTCTGAAACGCGCTAACTCTATATGGCAATTTTTTAAATCTTAGTCATCACTAAAATAAAAATAAAATGTAAAATAAATCTTACAAAATAAAATAGGCAAAATATGTTTAACAACAATCAAAATACAAATTGATTGAATAATTTTGACAAGTAGGTACCATAAATTATATATCCTTATCTCTGCTTTTAAATGTAGAGACTTTGTAGCTTTGTAGCTTTGTAGCTTTGTAATTTTGTAGAATGATTAATGTATTTGGTAAATATTTTATTCGTCTATGACCTATGTATTTAATTAATGTTTTGAAGAAAGTTTGAATTTAGAACATACGTGGAACATACCTATTAAATTATATACTCAAAGATTAAATGCGTCTATTATGTTTTAGATCCTTTTTTTCTGTGATCGAAGCATAGAATTTAAGGTTGAAGACAAGGGTCTGCCCGCGAAATTCAAATTTAATTTGGTTTTTCGCAATTTGTAAACTAAAACGACAAAGTAGGCTTATGGCATTCTAATTGCGACAATGGCAGTATGATATCTTCACAGGTTTCTAAAAAAATTTTTACTTGAAAGTGTCCAGTTTAAGAAATTAATCAAAATATCGACTAATTTGTGAGTAACTCACGTCCAACTCAGTATTTTGATTAATTTCTTAAACTGGACACTTTCAAGTAAAAATTTTTTTAGAAACCTGTGAAGATATCATACTGCCATTGTCGCAATTAGAAGGCCATAAGCCTACTTTGTCGTATTAGTTTACAAATTGCGAAAAACCAAATTAAATTTGAATTTCGCAGGCAGACCCTTGTCTTCAACCTTAAGCTTATAATTAAGTTTTTGATTTATCGAACTATATTGAAAATTGGTTTTAGGGAAAAATAAGTTAAGAATAGGTATAGGTCGACCGTTTAACTCGCGTATCGCATGCGCGGTAAGAAGGGAGCGGGGGCGGGTAACGCTACACACGGAGTCAATAATCCAAAGATTTATCTCGAGATAGACATTGTTGGTAAAGAATTAAGTATTTATTTTTAAGTTTTAACATCTCTAACATCTCCCTCCGCTCCCTTCTTACCGCGCAGGCGATACGCGAGTTAAACGGTCGACCTATAGGTACCCATATTTTTTCGTAGGTGGGTACGTATTAATTTCAAAATTCTTACACGTAGTGATTATAACTAGCTAACTACCTTTACCTAGGTAATAGTTACGATTACGGTAGTTAGTCGACCAATAATCGTCGAGAACTCTGCACTCGAAATTGTGGACGAGTAGGTATATATACCTGGGACACACAGTCCAGCTAGGTAGGTTTATTTTCGAGAAAGAGATCAACCGCCGAATCCAACTCGGCTGGGCAGCGTTCGGGAAGCTCCGAGATGTATTCTCGCCCAAAATCCAGCTCAGTGCCTGAAGACTAAGTCTTCGAACAGTGCGTGTTAACAGTGATGACTTACGGATCCAAGACATAGTCGCTAACTGTGGGCCTCATAAAAAGGCTCAGGGTCACTCAGCGAGCGATGGAGAGAGCTAAATTATCGGAGTATCCCTGTGAGATCAAATCAGCAATGAGGAGATCCGTAGGAGAACCAAAATCACCGACATCTCAGCAAGTCGCGAAGCTGAAGTGGAAATGGGCGGGGCACATAGTTCGAAGAGCTGATGGTCGTTGGTGCAGGAGTGGCGACCCCGCACCGGGAAGCGCTGAACTAAGTTGTAAGTGTTAGCGACATTGCTGTTACTCAAAGTACGATTTATAACTAAACGGATATTATGGGTTAGAGGTCGTATTGAGAAGTCATAAGGCTGGAAGTTGGCCAAAAAGAAGAAAATTAGAAAAATAAAAAAGAAATGTCAGAATGGTGTAGGTGCATGGAACTAGGAAGACTATAGTGGTAATTCCTAGATATTTAGTAATAAAATTAATGTGAAGATTTCTAGCTGTTGATGTCGATATTGTATTTTAAGAGATACTGCATTAAAAACTGAATACTTACATTCCGAGTTCAGCCTGACTTCTTTTATAAGTATGCATTTTTGGAACTTCCCCTCATTGTGGAAACACTGCGATTTGAAAGCACTTGTAAAAGATTATTTGAATAAAAAATATTTCTATTCTATTCTGCAGTGTTGGCAGACCCCCCACTAGGTGGACCGACATCAAACGAGTCGCAGGGAGCCGCTGGATTCAGGCGGCGTAAGACCGAAGCTTGTGGAAGTCCATGCACGAGACCTTTGTTCAGCAGTGAACACTACCCAGGTAGTAAATGCAATTACATAAGCACCAACGCATTTTGTTCAAGCTTAATTTCCAGGATTGTAAGTGTTTTAATTAAGCTTCTTTTAGTTACCAACTTACCTTGGCTCGTTGATACCCCGTTACCCGAATACCTTAGTAAAGGTACCTATCATCTTCTCTCTTTCTTCGTCTTTCTAATCCTCTTCATCTTTTTCATCCTAATTATGGAAGTTTCTCATATTTCTTCTTTATGTTTTTAGGACTTTTATTAATTTTACATTTTTTTTTGTTTATTATTTTTGTTTAAAATCAAAATTTGAGAGCATAATTCTTTGGAAGGCTTTATATACTCAAAGTTTGAAGGTGTCATAAAATTTTAATCACAGATCTTATTCCTCTTTCACAGACTTAGTCTATTATATTACTCTGTGTTTACAGACTAGATAATATTTCCTCTACAAGTGATTTTGTTTATATATATACTAGCTGATGCCCGCGACTTCGTCCGCGTGGATTTAGTTTTTAAAATCCCGCGTGAACTCTTTGATTGATGATTTCCTAGGGTAAAATGTAGCCTATGTCACCCTCCAGGTTCTCAACTATACCCATGCAAAAAATCACGTCGATCCGTAGCTTTGTTCCTGCGTGATTGAAGGACAAACCAACAAACAAACACACTTTCGCATTTATGATATTAGTACGAAAGAATTAATACACGATACGAATGTAACCAATACCTTCGTTTCTAGCGGCGGCGATCTAATTAAATTTTAGATGGCACCATATCGAGGGACCAATGATGCTCGGGACGAGCACAACTACATAAGGAGGGGGTGGTGCTACGAATACCTACCGATGTATCGCTACACTAGAGTAGGTAAATATGTCGCATAGGTAGGTCCGTAATAAGTACCTACCATGTCCTTGGGTTGTTTACAAAAACTGTAGGTACCTACTCTTTTATTTACCTATTCTTTTGTATCGCGAACTTTCGGGAATGGCTTGTTATTGTCAACAACGTGTTTACATCTAATCGGATTCTCGAATTTTCTATTGTTTTGATTCGAGTATAAAAACCGCGTCGTTGCTCGCCGGGAGTCAGTTTGTTTTGAACAGGCATCAAGAGAGATCAAGTGCGAAGTAACCAGTGCGAAGTCGAAAGTGTTTGTAAGAGTGCTTTATTTGTGATCATTGTGCGATATAGTGTAAGAGCTAGTGGACTGTTGTACAGTACGTGAATAAACCTTCTTGTTTTGGAACTGGCGTCTTAATTGAACCCCTTACACGTAACAATATTATAAAGAGGAAAGATTTTTATGTTTGTTTGTTTGTTTGTTTGTACCGAATAGGCTCTGAAAGTACTGGACTGATTTTAACCATTTTTTCACCAATAGAAAGCTAAATTATTAGGAAGTAACATAGGCTATAATTTATTTTCAAAAAATTAGAGATCGTTAAGAAAATTGCAATAATGTAACCCAAAGTATCAAAATTTTACCTATAAAATTCACTATTTGGCGTGTGCTGAGAAAACTATTGATGTTACATAAAAATTATGTGCTACATGATTTGTCAAAACTATACAATGGTACCCACCTAATATAGTTCGTGAATTCGAGGGAGAGGGCTGATCGTCCTTAACACGGATTGATAAAATCTAGTAAGGACGACCAGTTTTTGATCTCAAGTAGGTACCTATCGCATTAAATACCATTTAAGCAATTATTGTATTAAGATCAAACCCATTACTATGCAACAATGTATATGAAATAAATGATTTTGTTTTGTTTTGTTTGTTTGATTAAAGTACTTATTATTCTCTAGAAAAGAGTCCGCAACGGTATATATCTAACTATCATAGTTAAGTCACAATAATAGCTTTTGTGCGTTTCCTGTCTCCTTGTTTGATGCGATAGGTAACGTCATTAATTCTTGTGACCACTGTGTACGGTCCTTCCCACCGCGCTTGTAACTTCGGAGATTTTCCCTTCCTTCTTAATGGGTTATGCAACCACACAGAGTCGCCTTCTTGGAAACCACAGGTATTGGCATTCCGATCATAGCGTGTTTTCATTCTCTCGCTAGTCTTTAGGCTCTGTTCTCGAACATGTTCATGTACCTCGTCTAGCTGTGTTTGTAGGTCAGCGACATAGTCGACGGTCGGTTTTGGAGAATCGGGGGGTGTTCCAGTAAGTGAATCGACTGGCAGACGTATTTCCTTGCCGAAGTTAACCTTCGCGGGAGTGAATCCTGTAGTTTCATGTACAGCCGAGCGATACGACATCAGAAATAGAGGGATGTATTGATCCCAATCTCGTTGGTGTTCGTCCACGACTTTAGCCAGGTGATTTTCCAATGTTTGATTGAATCTCTCGACCATGCCGTCCGACTGTGGATGTGCTGGAGTGGTTCGAGTCTTGTGTATCCCAAGAAGGTGGCACATTTCCTGGAATAAAGCTGACTCGAAGTTTCTCCCTTGGTCGCTGTGTAATTCCAGTGGCACTTCGAACCGGCACACAACCTCTTGAATTAGCTTTTTGGCCACGGTCTTAGCCTCCTGGTTCGGGGTAGCGAATACTTCTGGCCATTTGCTGAAATAATCCTGTACCACCACAATGTATCGATTTCCGTCCTCAGTTTGTGGGAACGGTCCTGCAACATCGATAGCTATTCGCTCCCAAGGAGCTCCCACATTGTACAGTTGGAGTTTCCCTCTTAATCGAGTCCGAGGTCCCTTCACCGAGGCACAGGTAGAACATTTTCTGCACCAATCTTCAACGTCTTCACGGCAGCGCACCCAGTAGAAGCGTTCCCGTACCTTCACTAAGGTCTTCTTTACACCGAGGTGTCCTCCAGAGGTACCGTCGTGTAACTGCCTTAACAGTGAAGCTACCTTGCTTCTAGGAACCAACATCTGCAGAGTCTGTTCTTTGCCATTTGGTGATTCCCATTTCCTGTACAGGACTTCGTCCTTCAAGACGAGGCTGTCCCACTGAGCCCAATATGCCTTGGTAGTTGGGCTTGTGGCAGACACATGACTCCATCGTGGTCTTTGTCCTCGGGTTTTCCATTCCATGATAAGCTTCAAGTCCATGTCCTCTTTTTGTGCTTTGCTTACTTCTTCCTTGCTCCAAGATTCGTCTAATCCTTGAGTTCTCAGTAGTTTTACTTCTTCCTTTGACTCCTGCTTCGCGCAGTGACGGCAATCTGGAACACATGGTCTCCTTGACAGGGCGTCTGCATTAGAGTGAGACTTTCCGCTCCGGTGTTCTATTACAAAGTTATACTCTTGAAGTTGTTCAATCCACCTTGCCACTTGACCTTCGGGGTTTTTAAACTGCAGAAGCCATGTAAGAGCCGCGTGATCAGTCCGTAAAGTGAATTCTCTTCCCAAAAGATACTTCTTAAAGTGCTGCAAGGTCTTAACTACAGCCAGCAGTTCGCGTCGTGTTACACAATAGTTTCTTTCCTGTTTCGATAGTGACTTGCTGAAATAAGCAATAACTACTTGCTGACCATTTTGTTCCTGTGATAAGACTCCTCCTATTCCTGTATTACTAGCGTCCGTGTCGATCCGGAATCTTCCTTCTCTGTTCGGGTAACCCAGTATTGGAGTAGAGCAAAGGAGTTGCTTTAGTTGTTTAAATGATCGTTCGCAATCCAGGTCCCAACTAAAGTTTCTCTTATCTTCTGTGAGTCGATGTAATGGTTTTGCTATTTCAGAGAAGTTCTTAACAAAGCGCCGGTAGTATGCGCACAGTCCGAGGAAAGCTCTTACATCGGTCTTATTCTTCGGTACGGGCCAATCTTGCACTGCCTTTATTTTCTCTGGATCGGTTCGAATACCTTTGTCCGAGATGATGTGGCCCAAAAACGAAACTTCTTTCTTGAAAAAGTCACACTTTTTCGGATTAAGTTTCATATTAGACTCTCGGAATCTTTTGAAAACCTTCTCTAAGTTCTGTAGATGCTCCTTGAAGTTGCGTCCCATGACGATAACGTCATCCAGGTATACTAGGCAAGCATCCCCCAGAAGCCCCACTAGCACCCTTTCCATAAGACGCTCGAAGGTAGCTGGTGCATTACACAGCCCAAAAGGCATCACTCGAAACTGCCAAAGGCCATTCCCGGTACCAGTAGTGAACGCAGTCTTCTCCTTATCTTCCGGTTGAAGCTCCACTTGCCAGTAACCACTCTTTAAGTCTACAGTAGAGAACCATTTCATACCTCCAAGCATGTCCAGTGTGTCATCAATTCGGGGCAAAGGGTAGCTGTCTTTCTTCGTCACATTATTTAACATCCTGTAGTCCACGCAAAACCTGATACTACCGTCCTTCTTCTTCACGAGCACGACGGGTGAAGACCATGGACTACTTGACGGCTCAATAACCTCATTTCGTACCATGGATCATTTCTGCTACTTCTTTTTCTTTCGCCAAAGGTACCCGTCTTGGTCTCTGCTTGATGGGTTGGTTGAGACCAGTGTCTATCCGATGTTTCACAAGTCCGGTTCTTCCCAGGTCGTTATCATTCTTTGTAAAAAGGTCACTGTAACTTTTCAGCAGTCCTTCAGCTTCTTTAAACTCTTCGCCTTTTAGATTTTCCTTCAACGCCTCCAGTAGAAAATCCAGATGATCTGTTGACCGGGTTCCACTATCATGTGCTGGCGTCTTCCTGAGGTAGTCAACAGCATCACATTGCCCGATAACGTCGTTCTTCTTCAGGTGTATCTCCGAGTCACTCAGATTTAAGATTCTTACTGAAGCGTCACGCTGCGTCATAACCAGTGTCCTTGCCGTGATCCAGTCCGGGTGGGTGCCGCAATCTTCTATTATGACGCATCTATCCTTGATCACATTTGGTGGAAATCTTACTTTAATCAGGGTTTCGGATTTTGGGGCCAAAGTCACGTGTCTCAGGTTGTATACTGCTGCTGAAGAAGCACCCTCTAAAAATACCTCTTGGTCCGGAAAACTCAAAACTCCTTTAGGCACGTCTAACACACACTTTTGTGTTTTCAGAAGTCCAATCCGATGATGCAGTCATCTGTTATGTTAGCCACCAAAACAGGGTGTCGGTAAATCTTATCGCCCATTGTGATCATTACTTGCGTGTCTCCGAGGACGGTCACTGGCTGACCCGTAGCTGTCTGTAAGTTGCAAGGTGGTCGCGAACTTTCCCACACGATGGTGCGTTTCAAAAGCTCCGGTCGCACAATCGATCTCGATGCACCTGTGTCAATTGTGAAGCGGCATGATTTCCCATTTATCCCTCCGGTAGTAACGAGACTGTTCCCATCGCTTGCCTGTTGTACATGGATGGTGGGGGCTCTACGAGATTCAGCCAGCGCCCGCCCCACGGCTCTGGCTCCTTTTAGTTTAACTGCTCTTCTGCAACGTCAACTTGGGTACCCGTTGTTACTGTACCCTGTTTCCCTCGGGTTCTCTTCTGAGTAGGGCAGCTTAATCTGATATGCCCCTGCTCCCCGCATCCGTAGCACGTTGGTCCCCTTTTAGGTGTGAATCCAGCTACCACCTCTCGGACCTTGTAGTTTTGGTAGTCCTGACCTGCAGCTTCTACTTCTAGTGCATGGACTAGGGCAGCGTCTAAGGTAGTATGATGAGCCAATCTGACGGTTTTCCTCACTTCCCGATCTTTTATGCCATCCACAAAAGCCTGCACAATCGTTTTCTCAACCAGCAAGGGGTCAGAGGCATATGCGCGCCGTACCAGGCGTTCTATCTCTGAGGCCCATTGCTGTAGACCTTCGCTAGATCTCTGTCTGCGCTCTTTGAGCTGCGCTCTGTAGACATGCTCTAGGTGTTTATCACCATAGCGAGCTTCCAAGGCCTTGAGAAGAGCGTCGAGAGACCGTCCATCAGCTGGGATGTTCTCCAGGATCAATAGTGCATCCCCGCGTAATGCGAGTGTCAGGGCCGTGAGAGACTGGTCATCTTTCCATTCATTACCCTTCGCAACCGTCTCAAACTGATGTTTAAAGGCTGACCATGACGTAGATCCATCGAAATTCGGAACCTTCAGCTTTGGGACTCCGGCAGGTGCAGCTGCTAAGCCTTGCACTCGACTCTTCTGCAGCTTATTGTCCAGCTCCTCCAACCGCCTTCGGTATTCACTTAGCTCCATGTCATATTTATCCACACGATCCTTCACTCGATCCATATCGCCACTTATAACTACAAACTTGGCGTTCATAGCGTCCATAATGACGTTTCGCTGAGCATCCAACTTGCTCTCCATGGCGTCCATCTTGCCCTCCATCTTGCTCCCGAGGTTCTGTATAGCGCCTAGTAAAGCCGCCATGTCAAAACCGCTTGCCATAGACGTTGGGGCTATGCTTGGCGACCGAGCCGGAGAAGCTTCTCGTGACGCTCCGGCGTGACCCACCTGTTCACGTGACGCGTCCAACGCTGCCTGTCGGCGCGTACGTACGCCCTCCTCTTGTTGCGGTGTGGCTGGCATCCCACTTCTGACACCAGTTGTTACGTGTAAGGGGTTCAATTAAGACGCCAGTTCCGAAACAAGAAGGTTTATTCACGTACTGTACAACAGTCCACTAGCTCTTACACTATATCGCACAATGATCACAAATAAAGCACTCTTACAAACACTTTCGACTTCGCACTGGTTACTTCGCACTTGATCTCTCTTGATGCCTCTTCAAAACAAACTGACTCCCGGCGAGCAACGACGCGGTTTTTATACTCGAATCAAAACAATAGAAATTTCGAGAATCCGATTAGATGTAAACACGTTGTTGACAATAACAAGCCATTCCCGAAAGTTCGCGATACAAAAGAATAGGTAAATAAAAGAGTAGGTACCTACAGTTTTTGTAAACAACCCAAGGACATGGTAGGTACTTATTACGGACCTACCTATGCGACATATTTACCTACTCTAGTGTAGCGATACATCGGTAGGTATTCGTAACAATATTAGTATAGATTTATGTTTAGGTAGTTTATAGGCAGAGACATGTTATATTTACATATAGGTAAGGTTAAAATGACAGAGATCAAAGTAATTAATTATAACTACAATGAACATAGACGAATGATATTTACTACCGTAATCATGGTTTATTCTTCTGGTAAGCGTCAAGCGGTAGTTTCCAAGAATTTCCAATTAGAAAAATGATGGAAAATAATACTCGTGCTAACTTAATATTTATTATTTTTTATTTTTTGTATTTCACAACAAAAAATGTTTACAATAACATTAATAAGCCAGGTGTAAACATGACATAACTGAACAAATAATACCTACTGTGTCTTAATTTATATCAGCAGAGGTTTCTTTAGAATGGGTAGGTTGCTTTCGTATCTACGCGATATAAGCCGGACCTGTAAAACATAAGCATTTCAATTTCAATTAGCATCCAAGACAACCACTATCAGCATCTCAAAAAGCCACCATGGAAGTAAGTAGTAAATGAAAGCCACCCATATCGATTTTTTCAAAGAATAAATTTAAAAACTATAACCCCACTACGGAAAAAAGGATATTACATCCATCTTATTGATTTTGTTCGTATAAAATGTAGCCTATAGAGTATAGATATATAACCCGGACTATAAAAACGAATCGATTGACACCTCATTCATCAATATCGGCTCAGTAGTTTAGCCGCTAGGTACGACGAAACATACGTAAATAAAAACTACATACATAGACTGCTAAAATCATAACCCTTCCTTTGGCTTTGCAATAGTCGGGTAAAAACACAATGGCATAAGATATTGTAATTTTCGTAATGAGCCCCCCGAGGAATTTCAGAAATTACATTCACTTCAATCAATTTATTTGAAGGGCGCACGCAGTCTCTTGAAGGTCATAGCTTTGATAAATTATGTCAACGGTGCTAAGATTTGTCTCGGAATCGGCATGTACTGTACCTACATCATTTTTTTATGTGATTGAAGACAATAATACAATAGTCATCATGAAACGTTTCCTTCGCGCACTTTCAAAATTAAGTAGGTACTAAGTTTAATGGGTGCACTGTATCTCAGTAGATGAATAGCTTGTAATTTACCCTCTTTTATTCAAGAAATCGTTGCCCATTTGCAATTCTTCACCACGACAGCTATTTGTAGCGACCTGTATCACGTTGTCACACCGTCTGGCAACAAGATTGTTGAAAGTCACAGTGGCGGCATACAGCTCCCATGCTCTGTTGTGGTTACAAAACAGGTCGGAGCAACCTGGCTGGCTGCTTCCTCCGTTGGGGAAGAAGTCTGCATCAGCGACTGCTAGTGCGATACCGAGGCCCACTATATTGGCGTCAGTGTGGATAGCTTCCACATAAACTGCGTCGGATGGTTTCAGACAGTTTGAATTACCATACCAGAGCGGTCCTGCAGGATCCAATCCTATAAGAAAACAGTAATTAATGCTTTTTTACTATAATATCAAGTATTATTATCACGTACTCTTCGGTTTTAGCGTACTAGACCATCTTTGGTTTCTTTAATTCCTATAGGCACGTAAACATAACGCACGAGTTAGTAGTTCTGTTAAATAAGGATACGGAGCTCGTATTTGGAATTCATCTGTCCGAAACGTTCTGTAGCACAACGCCATACAAGTGTTGAGATAAAGAAGCATTTGTAAACACGCGTTTCAACTAGTAACCATTTTCATATTATAACCTTGCTCGAACAAAGGTCCTTTCCACAGGCTGCGGTCTTGCGGCGCCTGTAACCAACGGCTCCCTACGACCCCCTATAAACCTGCTAGAAATAAATAAATAATTAATGTCACTTACCAGTAATACGTGCTACTTTGCCATCTAATGCCCTACCAGCGTTGCCTGCGACGTGGGCTCCTAGACTGAATCCAATCAGATGCATATTGTCAAAGGAGGCCCCAGTCAGTTTGTTCAGGAAACTGAGGAACTGGCCCAGGCTCCGCCCGATCCCCGCTACTCCGGACACCGCTGCCCCGTACAGAGCATTAGCAACCGGACTCCAGTCCACCATAATGATGTTCACATCACTTTTCTGAAGATACGCTGTAATTTTTTTTAGCCTATTAGAGATTTTTGATTTCCATATCATCAATCAATTCATCAATTGATCAATTTTGTTTCAATTTCACAAAGCGAAAATCGTTAACATCATCATCATCATTAGCAATCCATCAACGGCAACCTGAGCGCAGGTCCCCTCTCAGAGAGAAGGGTTATAGGCCATAGTCCACCACGCTGGCCCAATGCGAATTGGTAGACACACATTTGAGAACATTGTGGAGAACTCTCAGGAGTGCAGGTTTCCTCACAATGTTTTGCTACGCTCTGAATAACTCCTTGAACCCTTTAACGCAATAAATAATAATAAAAACAATCGATATTATAAATTATTTCCTTACCATCCCTGATAGCTATATTGAAGCTAGAATTCATGTTATCAACCCAGCCGTGAATGACCACAACAATAGGGTTCTTGACATCGAAGTTTGACGAAATAATACTGTTAGCATTGTTTATCTCAAATCTTTGAGCTGATAAAGCGTTACGTCTGAAACGATTTAAAACATAGTGAAATGGTAAAATTAGAACACTTATAATGACATGAAAGTAAACGACATAAATATTTAATACATAGCCTAAACAACTGTATCTAGACTAGAGTTTAGGGGAAATATTTTTTGAGTAACCTAGAGTTATGCAGTAGGTATGCACTAAAGAGACATTTTTTGAAAGTCCATAACTAAAGGGCTGAAAAGGGATGGTAAAGTTTGTCCGAAGAATGTTTTTCATAAACCTTAACCGTTGAGTATGTTCTAGATGTTAAAATAACTCTTGAGTAAGCTGAAGTTGTAAAGGTAATTATGGGTGACCGGAGGCAGCCGAAGGATTAAAACCGCAACATTTGATATTTTATAATCTTACCGACTTCATCACTTTTATGGTGTATATAATACATAGGTATAATATTGTACCTGGTTATAATATAGATACCTATTTAATTCCACCTTGATTGATATCAGATACCTACTTAATTCCACCTTGATATTAAATAATAATTATGCATTCAGTAGTCTGCTTTGATAGAATCGCAGAACTATATTTTAAAGCGTCTTTTTATTAATACTTAGGTACTTAAAAGTATTTTTAACGTCCAAGAACTCATTCAGCAAATAAACATTTTATGACATTTCACATACTTACCTCGTGAAAAGATAATATTCGCTAGCTTCAGTTTGTCTGCTGTATTTCAAACCGGACAACTCATCCTCGGCATTTAGAGCCTGAATGGAACGGAGATGATCGAATTGAAAACGATTCACAGGTTCTGCGAATGCAGAGCAAGCTGGAAGGGGAAACGATCGAAGGTACTTTTACACTTACAAACAGTAGATAAATAATGATAATATGACCACGAGGAACTGGGCTTTCTCGTGGTCTTACTTAATAGGACTTATTAGTAGCTTCACAAGGATACACCTAAAATTAAATTATGTCAATGCTTTATAACATATTAATTTGCTTATTAAACGTTATCTTTGTTTGTAAAGGTTTATTGTTAATATCAAAAAAACTATGCTAGTTACAGCATTCGTTTTATTTTTTCTGTAAAATATACATACAGCTCTATTGACCATAATTATTATTTCTGATTTTTCGATAGGTAAACTTCGGAGACAGGGGGGGGGGGGGGGGGGGTATTTTTTTCGAAATTTTGTCATAATCAAAAACTATTATATATCAAAGTAAATAGAAATCTGTTTTAGAATGTCCATGTAAAGTCCTTTCATATGATACCCCACTCGGTATAGTTATCTTACTTTGAAATTGTAAACCACCGATATTCCCCCTTTTTAAAAAAATCAAAAAATAATTTTCAATTTATTTTTATTCCAATGATGTTGGGCCACTATTATACACAACTATTTTAAATTTCATGTCGATAATAATCTACTGTGACAAACAGACGGACGCAGAAAGTCTCACCATATTTGGGTTCCATTTTTACCATTTTGGTACGGAACCCTAAAAATATCGCGACTAATAGTCTGAAGGTGGGGTTTGTCTGAAATAGAAAACATTGATGCCAAGCTACGAGATTAAAATTCAAAAGATCGTTGAATTTAAATCCATTGGTCTCTACTCTCCCGTACCTACTTACTATAATTATTATTTATTATTGTTCTAAACTAGCGGCACGCTATGATGGCCGGTTTGACGTTTGTCCGCTCATGAAGTTCCGTATTAATTGATAACGACTTTGAAGGAAATAATTGTATTACTTTATTGACGATAGTGATGTGCAGAGATTCATAAATTTTATCGAATGTAGTTTTAGGTTTAGGACTCAAAATTTATTTATTAAATTGATTTCTAAAATGTATACAAGTGTAGAAAAATCAGTTTGCACCATTTAAGGGGTGAATGTACTTGTGAATATGAACAATTTTCACTATGTGGACAAACCTCTGAAATCGCAAAAAAATATCAGCTGTTTCATACAAAAGGTAAAATTTTTATTTTTATATGATATATACCACAACTCGGCATTTGGTTTTCTAAATTGAAAATTTTTAAAAACCTTTTTTGGTATCTTTTGTATTCATATGTTTCTTGTGTGCATATAAAGTATGTATATTCATTTTCATTCAAATATTCAGTTCGTTCAAATAAATTAAATAAACATATACATTTTTGTTTTATTAAACCTATTTAATCAGGTACAAAAACAAAACTTAATTGTTTTTTGTTCGAGAATAAATTGACATTCCACATCACTATTGTAATGTGTCAAACCGGCCATCATAGCGTGCCGCTAGTGTAGTAGCTATGATTGTAAGTAGGTGCAAGGAGAATAATAGGGTATTTGACTATACTAAAAAAAAAAAGTTTTATTTAATTAGAAAACATTAAATAAAATTGCTATAATTCCGGCCATGGTCCCGTGATCGAAAACGTTCCGTGATCTCGAATGACGTCACAGTCCACACCACCTATGGACTGTGGAATTGTCATTGTTTGAAATGTGAACTGTGACGTCATGAGAGCAAATGGAACGTTTCGGCGGCAATTTATTTTTAGGGTTCCGTACCCAAAGGGTACCAACGGGACCCTATTACTAAGCCTACGCTGTCCCTCCGTCCGTCCGTCCGTCCGTCTGTCAGCGGGCTGTATCTCGTAAACCGTAATACATTGACAGATGAAATTTTCACATATTATGTATTTCTATTGCCGCTATAACAACAAATAATAAAAATTAAATTAAATTAAAAAAATTAAATTAAAATATTTCCATGGGTACATGAAAATATTTTAATTTAATTTTTTTTAACGGAACCCTAAAAGAGCGAGGCCCGACACGCACTTGGCCGATTTTTTTTTTAATTTATTTCTCGATTTTTATGAAAAATACTGAAAATTATGCCGAAATATACGTTTTGTTAGCTTCAGCATAGCATTATTAACAATTTAAGATGATTTTCTAAAAGTAGTCAAATACCCTATTATAAGTATTATGATTTTGATTCTTTTAATAAATAGGAAACAAAAGTAGTACAAACCTACAACCAGTAGAAATAATAAGCCCGTCATCTTTCGCACTTTGATGAGCACTTTCTTAACTATGTCTCAACTAAACGGTTTTTATTATATTATATACGTTTATTTTATTGTTATGGATTAAATTTATTGTTAAATATCTTATCCATACTTATATTACTATATTAGTATAACAAAAAAGCAAAAGTGTGCCTGTCTTGTCGGTCTGATTGTTATCTTTTCAAGACAACCGCTGAAATGATTTCGACGCAATTTGGCACAGCGATGGCTTGGATCAGGCTTGGATTCAGAAAGATACACGATATCAGAAAATCAATGGGCTATTTAAAACATAATTTCACCCGGATGAAGTTGGAGGTTGGTTGGAGGCATCAACTAGTATTTTACCATAGTTATTGCGACGTTTAATTTTTTATCTATGTAAAAACAGGTAAGTATTTATTTCCTAGTTGAGTGATGTCCTAGAGCAGGGATTGCCAAAGTGGTCGATATCGACCCCTTGGGGTCGAAATAAACGAAAACTGATTTTGAGGGTCGACGAGGTCTAAAAATAATTAATGAGATAATTAATCTAAAGATAATTAAATAATACAAGCTCTTATTTGAAACTTTCAAGATAAAGTTTGCGTTTCGCGTTATTATTATTTTTTTACTTTGCGATATTAATGGTTTTTTTTTTCAAAAAATAATTACCTACCTACTTAAGTATTTTTACGTAGGTAATTTTTATTAGTAATTATTAATTACACTTGATATATTTACTGAATTTTATGTCTAGGGGTCTCTTGCCTAAAATAGTTTGGATTTACGAGAGTACCTATTCACGACTTCTGGATCAATTTGCATTTGTTCTGGTAGCCAGTAGCCGCGGCCAAAAGCTAATCTATACATATAATAAAACAGAAACGAAACCAATTAGCTGTACATGAAATAGATTCAAAAAAGGGTTTTTGCTTCTAATTGTGTTCAAGATACAGATATAAAAACAGAAGCTAAATTTTTTTTGTCTGTTTGTTTGTCCTTCTTTCACGTAAAAACTACGGCACAGATTTCTACAAAATTTTATACCGTGGTAGCTTATTACTCGGGTCAACATCTAGGCTACTTTTTATCCCGGAAAATCAAGGAGTTCCCGAGGGACTTTAAAAACTAAATCCACGCGGACAAAGTCGCGGGCATCAGCTATAGTAAGGGATATAAGGGGCCGGGGGTAAGACCGACCCGTAGGCTGTGATGGCAATGGCATGACGCGACGAGCTGTGTACTTTCTGTACGTATTGGAACGTAGTTCCTTACCGCGCGGTGCAAAATTGAACCGACACTTTTTGAATGTGAATTTGGTATTGTGTTCATTATTTTCACAGTACAATATAAGATCTCGGTAGCCTTGTGGTTTCGACAGTCGCTAAACAGTTAAAAGTCGATGGTTCGAATCCCAGCTCGACAGACTGAATTTTCTATTTTCAATTTTATTTTAAATAATTTCTACATGTGGAATTTTTCCCTAATTTTTTATAACATAAAAATAAGTTATAAAAATTAGGGAAAAATCGAAAGGAACTCGTTCCAACCGGGTGTCCCTTGACACCTCTCAAGTTTTTATGTATGTAACTAGCTGATGCCCGCGACTTCGTCCGCGTGGATTTAGTTTTTAAAATCCCTCGGGAACACTTTGATTTTCCGGGATAAAAGTAGCCTATGTGACTCTCCAGGTCCTCAATTATACCCATGTAAAAAAATCACGTAGATCCGTGGCTCTGTTGCGGCGTGATTGAAGGACAAACCAACAAACAAACACACTTTCGCATTTATCGACCGAGCGAAGCGAAGGTCTTTGAGTTAACTAGGGCGATTTGCACTTGTCCGTCCGTCCGTCCGTCCGTCCGTCCGTCTGTCAGAGCCTTATAACTTTTGAATTACTGAACGTAATTACTTCAAATTTAGATATAATATGTAAACCGATGGCCTCCAGCCGAAAATGGCTTAAAAAGTTATAAAAATCTTTATTTCAGGGGGGCTCTCATAGAAGCGAATGCGAAGTAAAAAAAAAAAAATCGCGTTACATAAAATTGTTACGTATCATTTTAAAGATAATTTTGAACTGAGTACAAAAATATTTTTTTTTTAATTTTTCCCTTAAAATTGACGAAATGGGGGGCTTTCAAAGTGGCGATTTTATACGCTCGCTTGAAGACGCTCTCTAGAAAAATCCGCTATGGATTTTCAAACTGATTTTATGTTTTTAGGTCACTTATATCCTGTACTTGAACAACAAATACTAAAATTATATGAATATTATAAAGAAACGAGATTATTTAATTTTTAATGGGCGTCAGTAATTCATATAGCATCAACATAGCTTCACAATAATGCTAATAGATGGCGCAGTCAGTAACTATTCCCATGGAACTACGAGTTAAATTCAATGTTTGATAAATAATTCAATGTTTTCACTAACGTTCCCTAACCTTTACGGGCTACCTATAAGTTAGGTGATTGATGTTTTCTGTCAACTTATTTATCACGATCCTGTACGGGACACCTAAAAGGATATTGGGACGGATGTTAGGACTTAGGATTGTATTTAGGAGCTACCTACGTTAAGAGACTCCTACTTAGGGGATGATTTAGGTATGTTTGGTGAAAACGGGCATAATAATAATGTCAGTTTTGGTTATCATGTATCGATTGAATGAATAATCATGGGATACCGTTACCGCGAGGTCTCAGTTCGGGGCGAACCACTAGTAATATTAGTAATTATGATTAGGATATTAAATTACATAGGAAAACACTGTAATATTACGTCCATACGATGTATTACATCCATACCTACTATGTAGTATGTAGGTATAATGATCGTTTGGCAAAATCTGACGCCTTTGGAGTAGTTTGACTTTGACAAAATAGTATCCACGATGGCTATATACGATAAATTACGCATGCCAGCTTAAGATGAGCCGTTCATTCAAAGTATCCTGTAGATTCCGGGGTTCAAGTTATTTGGACCTATACTGAAGATTGTGATGTCTATAATTTCTGAACTACGAAATTGACGACCTTGAAATAATTACAGGACAATCTTTAAAGAACCTGCTTTCTAACAAAAAAAGAATGAATTAAATCGGAATACGCCTTAATGAATTACAGCGAAATACACATTTTGACTTTCATCCCCTCTCCCAAGGGAACGGTGCTGAATTTCGGGATAAAAAGTATCCTATATTATACCTCGTAGTATTAAACTTAAATCGTGCCAAGTTTCATTTAAATCCGTCCAGTAGTTTCGGCGTGATGCGCGGCCAAGATACAGACAGACAGACAGACAGACAGACAGACAGACAAAAAATTAAAAAAAAATTGTTTTGGCTTCAGTATCGATTATAGAGTGCCCTCAAACAAAAATTTTCAAAATATCTTCAATGTACAGTTTATTGGACCTGTTACAGTTTTATTATATTATAGATGTATGTATGTATGTATGTATGTATGTATGTATGTATGTATGTATGTATGTATATGTGTGTGTGTGTGTGTGTGTGTTTGTGTGTGTGTGTGTGTGTGTGTATGTATGTATGTATGTATGCATGTATTTATGTATGTATGTATGTATGTATTATGTATGTATGTATGCATTTTATATATTTTTATGTAAATCGGATGACAATGCAATATTATTGTGACATGGATCAGAATTCAGATCTGATGATGGAGCTGGAAGATGACTATCGGAACTGTGTAATAAAACGACGTAACCCCATCGAATTTGGGCTCGTTTGATTCGTCTTGACAAGTACCTACAAGTACCTGGTCCTAGATGATATCCAGGGCCTGACGACGTAGCCAGCTACTGAAAGCTTGTTTTTATAAAAAAAAAATTATGAGTCAGCAAGCAACACTTCGTAGTAAAACAAGAAGGGCCATTTTTAAAGGAAGTATGAGTACGATTTCCCATCACATTGTGAGTTGTGACGCATTTTATAGTCGTCATCAAACAAGTATAAAAATATAAAGATACTGTTTAATAAATAGAGTTAGTAGATAATATAGTTTTTTAGATAAAGGAGATTCATAAAATCTAATAAAAAACATTGATAATAAAAGATATGTTTAAGGTTACGCATAATCGTTTTGAATCGTGTGGAAATAACTACAATAGTTGCGATACTAATCATAAACATATTAATTATAATTTAACTAATACGTACCTACGTATGCACTTCAGTCTTCGCAGGCAGTACAATCTACATCCGGAGATGCTGCAACTAAGTATATATGGAAGCTATCCAGACAGGAAGCCTCGCTCTGAAGTAAAATCTACCTTAGTAGTTAGTACCATTTAAAATCTACCTAGTACCTACCAATAAATATACCCATGCATGTAAATTATAAGTAGGTAGGTACGCGTAGGAAAGTAATATAATATCTATATTATATCTATATACAGTGTGTCCGGACACGAACTAGCGATATTTTAAACACTTATATCCTACTAATATTATAAAGGCGAAAGTTTGTGTGTATGTTTGTTCCTCCTTCACGCAAAAACTACTGGATGGATTTGGCTGAAATTTGGAATGGAGATAGATTATACCCTGGAATAACACATAGGCTACAAATTATCCCGGAAAAATCCAAGGTTCCCGCGGAATTTTGAAAAATCACTGATAGATGGCGCTGATTGTACTTAAATCACGCTTACATTATCCGCAGCATCGAGAATATGTAAAAAATTCCAATTCAACAATCAAGTAGGATAAACACAGTTATTGAAGTTTTTCATTATCAATAGAAAATTTCTTAGGGAATAGGGATTAGGGATGGATTACGAAATAAATTATAGGTATCGATTTGTCCAGTCATAGTGAGTACATTGCTAGATATTATAATGACTGATCATGAGTAGATCCTATCCTATCCTATTATTCCTGTTAATATTATAAATGTGAAAGTTTGTGAGGATGGATGTTTGGATCGATGGATGGATGGATGTTTGTTACTCTTTAACGCGACAACGAATGAACCGATTTTGCTGAAATTTGGCACAGACATAGAATATAGTCTGGAATAGCACATAGGCTACTTTTTATCCCGGAAAAGCAAACAGTTCCTGCGGGATAGCATCGCTATTTTTTACGCATTTGTCGTTCAAAATACGCGCAATGGAGTTTTAGATTAACGTGATTTTTTTGCACAGGTATAGTTAAGAGCCTGAAAAATGACAAAGGCTACTTTTTATCTCGGGAAAACAAACGGTTCCTGCGGCATATTAGTATACTACTTTTCACACATTTATCTTTCAATTATGCGCCAATGGAGTAACAGATTGACGTGGTTTTTTGGATTGGCATAGTTGATGACTTGAAAAGTGACAAAGGCTACTTTTTATCCTGGGAAAGCAAACAGTTCCCGCGGGATATTAGTGTTCTACTTTTCACATATTTATCCTTAAATTAGGCGCCAACGAAGTTACAGATTGACGTGGTTTATTGGATAGGCATAGTTGAGGACTTGAAAAGTGACAAAGGCTACTTTTAATCCCAGGAAAACAAAAAGTTCCCGCGGGATATTCGTATGCTACTTTTCACATATTAATCCTTCAATTATGCGCCAATGAAGTTACAGATTGAAGTGGTTTTTTTGATAGGCATAGTTGAAGACCTGAAAAGTGAAAAGGCTACTTTTTATCCCGGGAAAACAAACAGTTCCCGCGGGATATCCGTATGTTACTTTCACATACTTATCCTTCAATTATGCGCCAACGGAGTTTTAGATTGAAGTTTTAGATTATTTTTTAGCGCAGGTAAAGTTAAGGGCCTGAAAAGTGACATACATACACACATACTGTAGTAGTAGGTATGTATGAATGTATGTATGTATGTATGTATGTATGAAGGTATGTATGTATGTATGTATGTGTGTATGTATGGAATGCATGTATGCATGTTTGCATGTATGTATGTATGTATGTATGTATGTATGTATGTATGCATGTATACATGTGTGCATATTTGCATGTATGCATGTATGAATGTATGTATGTATGTATGTAGGCATGCATGTATGCGAACATACATACACACATATCTACTACTGTATGTGTGTATGCATGTATTTATGTATGTTTGTATCCTCCTCCTACTAACAATAAATACTTTAATTATATCCTATCCTACTTATAATTACTCATATTATCCCACTAATATTATTAATGTGAAAGTTTGTGATGGATGTATACGGATGTATGTTTGTATAGATGTCGTATACGGATGGATGGATGTATGTTCTCTGAGATAGGGGTTGAACTATTTAGACTGTTATACTCCATAACTTCGTTAAATTTGAACTAATTTTTATTATTACTTTAACCGACTTCAAAAAAGGGAGGAGGATCTCAATTCAACGGAAACTTTTTTATGTATGTTCACCGATTACTCGAAGACGCCTGAACCGATTTGGAAAATTCTTTTTTTGTTTCAAAGGTTGGTTTCACTTCCCAGGTGGTCCCATTTAAATTTTATAGAAATCAGTCGAGCGTTTTTAAAAAAATCTACAATAAATTATATACTTTGTAGTGGCGCGGGCGTTATGTATGCTCCCGGGACAAAAAGTAGCCTGTGTTATTTTCAAGGTCGTCAACTTTACCTGTGTAAAAAATCAGCCAATTGCGTGTCGGTGCTCGCTCTTTTAGGGTTCCGTTAAAAAAAAATTAAAATATTACCATGGGTACATGGAAATATTTTAATTTAATTTTATTTTTTTAATTTAATTTAATTTTTATTATTTGTTGTTATAGCGGCAGTAGAAATACAAGATATGTGAAAATTTTAACTGTCTATTAGGGTTACGAGATACAGGCCGCTGACAGACGAACGGACGGACAGCGGAGGCTTAGTAATAGAGTCCCGTTGTAACCCTAAAAACCACGTTGACTATATGCACTTACCTACACTTTATATGGTGAAATATTAAAACTGCGAAAGTGTGTTGGTTTGTCCTTCAATCACGCCTCAACAGAGCTACGGATCGACGTGATTTTTTGCAGTGTACCTATAGTTGAGGACGGAGAGTGACAGGCTACTTTTTATCCCGCAAAGTCAGAGTTCCCAAGGCATTTTAAAGGCTAAGTTCACGCAGACGAAGTCGCGGGCATCAGCTAGTAACAACTAATTTTAAGTACAAATACACTCTATACTTGGGCCCAATCCACTTCCCCTCTATGTGGCAGCCATTTTGTTTTTTTGTTGAAATATTCTCTAAGCATGTACAAAAAAAACCATATCTCTCAAAGTTTTGGTCTTACTGAGATAAAAATGGGCTTATTCGAAGCGCAACAATACTGTCCTACTGTCTACAATACAAAACAAAGTGTTCACATTTCCATAACCTTTGAAAAAAATATGAAACCCGAAAAAAATTATCGTAAAATCATGCAAATCAACAAATTATTGTAAATAACTGCAAAAACACCCCCGACAACCCTTTTTATTTTTTTACTAGATCAAGAGATTTTGAGCTAAGCTATAATACAACATTTAATTTATAACTTTATGTCTAATACTTTCAGAGTTATTGTTGTTTGAACATAGCGCATACGCGAGCACAAAAAGCCTTTGTCGGAACCCTAAACAGGAAATCATTAAAAACACATAACATTCATGCGTATGCGCTATGTTCCAACAACAATAACTCTGAAAGTATTAGACATACAGTTATAAATTAAATGTTGTATTATAGCTTAGCTCAAAATTTCTTGATCTAGTAAAAAAATAAAAAGGGTTGTCGGGGGTGTTTTTGCAGTTATTCACAATAATTTGTTGATTTGCATGATTTTACGATAATTTTTTTCGGGTTTCATATTTTTTTCAAAGGTTATGGAAATGTGAACACTTTGTTTTGTATTGTAGACAGTAGGACAGTATTGTTGCGCTTCGAATAAGCCCATTTTTATCTCAGTAAGACCAAAACTTTGAGAGATATGATTTTTTTTTGTACATGCTTAGAGAATATTTCAACAAAAAAACAAAATGGCTGCCACATAGAGGGGAAGTGGATTGGGCCCAAGTATAGAGTGTATTTGTACTTAAAATTAGTTTTTATATAAGTGTTTAAAATATCGCTAGTTCGTGTCCGGACACACTGTATATACACATATATATATATATATATATATATATATATATATATATCTATATATATAAAAGAAAGTGGTGTTAGTTACACTATTTATAACTCAAGAACGGATGAACCGATTTGGCTCAAAATTGGTGGAGAGGTAGCTTAGAACCAGGAGACGGACATAGGATACTTTTTATCCCTTTCGACCGCGTTTCCGTCAAGTCAATATAAAACCTGGTATAACAAAAATGCATCTGACATGGAATAAAAAAACGAAAATGACAGTGGAAGAACAAAACGTAGATAAATGACAGCTAAACGTAATTTTGTATTTGGTTAATTATGGTAGAAAATTATGGTAAAAACAATTATAAAAATTATAGTTTAACGTAATTGATAATATCATCAGTAATATGTTTTCTCTTCGAATCATCATTAACAATGCCGCGAGCAAGACGATCATATGTTTCCTGCTACAAAGCTACGGATTGACGTGATTTATTGGATAGGTATAGTTGAGAACCTGGAGGGTGACAAAGATTTCCCGCGGGATGTTATGAACTACATCCACGCAGACGAAGTCGCGGGCATCAGCTAGTATACATATATATAAAAGAAAGTGGTGTTAGTTACACTATTTATAACTCAAGAACGGATGAACCGATTTGGCTGAAAATTGGTTGGGAGTTAGCTTAGAACCAGGAGACGGACATAGGATACTTTTTATCCCGTTCGACCGCGTTTCCGTCATGTCACTATAAAACGTGGTATAAGAAAAACGTATCTGACATGGAATAACAAAACGCAAATGACAGTGGAATAACAAAACGTAAATGACAGCTAAACGTAATTTTGTCTTTGGTTAAGTATGGTAAAAAAAATTGACAATTATAAAAAGTGTTATAATAAAGCATTACTGATATTATAAATGCGAAAGTGTGATTGTTTGTTGGTTTGTCCTTCAATCACGTCGCAACAGAACAGCGGATTGATGCAATTTTTTGCATGGGTATAGATTACTATACCTATCCACTACTACATCCATTAGGATGTAGTAGTGGTTCCTCAGACCGGGAGAGCTACTTTTTATCTCGGATAATGAAAGAGTTCCCGCGGGATTTTTAAAAACTAAATCCATGCGGACGAAGTCGCGGGCATCAGCTAGTATATATATAAAAGAAAGTGGTGTTAGTTACACTATTTATAACTCAAGAACGGATGAACCGATTTGGCTGAAAATTGGTGGAGAGGTAGCTTAGAACCAGGAGACGGACATAGGATATTTTTTATCCCGTTCGACCGCGTTTCCGTAAATTCACTATAAAACGTGGTATAACAAAAACGCATCTGACATGGAATATCAAAACGCAAATGACAGTGGAATAACAAAACTTAAATGACAGCTAAACGTAATTTTGTCTTTGGTTAAGTATGGTAAAAAAGTGTTATAATAAAGCATTACTGATATTATAAATGCAAAAGTGTGTTTGTTTGTTGGTTTGTCCTTCAATCACGTCGCAACAGAACAGCGGATTGATGCGATTTTTTGCATGGGTATAGTAGTAATGGATGTAGTAGTGGTTCCTCAGACCGGGAGAGCTACTTTTTATCTCGGATAATGAAAGAGTTCCCGAGGGATTTTTAAAAACTAAATCCATGCGGATGAAGTCGCGGGCATCAGCTAGTTATCAATAGGTTTGTAGGATTCCCGACTCTATTTGTAGAGAAAGCTCAATTAGTTAGTAGCTCAGTTTTTACATTTTAAGTTTCACGAACTCTAGGTCTTTGAAGCAGCAAATCCATAAATCAGTGAGTCACAGAATCCGGAACCGTAGACCGTAGTAGCATGTAGAGTATTCATTGATGGATGGCAATGCAGTACCAACGAATTTTTGGGGATTTCAAGTTTCCTGAACAAGGAAAGGTCAGCGGCATTTGGCGGTTCGTCGATGGGTGCGCGCCGCGGACGCAGGTCGCAGAATGCCCACAGATATCGCAGTCTGCGCACGTATCGCGTACCAGCGGCCAGCTGCAGCGACCAGTGGTTCCTTATACTCGGAATAAGTGACAGAGCAAGTGATTAAAATAAGTTGCAAAGTGAACCGCAGGAGATCGGATCCAGGCGAGTTGGGATATTTTTAGAACATCGTTCTGTTCGGAAACTGGTTTCTTTTTATCGCAACACTCCGCGATCCCTGACTGGTAAGAAATGATTTGTATTTCAATGAATATTGAATAAAAATTCAAGTCCTGTTGTACTTATATTAAAATTAACGCCTTTTTAAGACCTGGGTTTTAGTTAAGTATTTTGTTTTATTCTTTGTTTCGCTTGTTTTGTTGTTTTCTTTTTTAAACCTTTGATAGACTCTCTTGTTCGTAAATCTGTTTTGCTTATCAATATCACAGACTTAGGTTTAATTACATATAAATCATTAGGTACTAATATTATTTACTTATACGACAGATAGTCAGTCTGTCGGTCAGTCTTATAACCGCTGAACCTTGACATTCTTGACGGAAGGTAAAGAGAATATAATTTGTATTCACACATAGACCCAAGATACATTTATCCCGGAAAATCAAAGAGTATCGCACGGGATTTAAAACTACCTAAATCCACATAGATATTTTTAAATCCACATAGATTTAACCCTAGAGTAGGTAAATGGTTGAACGCACAGACAGAAGTAGGTGCCTACCGGGAATCACCTCATACATATTTGAATAGAATAGTCGCAGTATCAGGAGAGATAGTATATTGTTTAGTAGTTCGGAGCAGCAAGCTGAAAATTTTTTTTTTCGGTTTATATACCACCTGTTGCATTATTGTAATACCTACAAGCTTTGCGCTTGATGGATAAGGCAAAAAGTCTATATATCTATACTAATATTCCCCGCTACCCTCCAAATAAGCTTAAAGCTGGTGTTATTGGGTACGATAATGTGAGGATCGAACCGTTGACCTTTCAGTTTTCAGTTCGAACCTCCTACCGTTGGGCCGTTGGTACCGTTGCGTTGGGCTATTTGAGGTTACAATATGTTACCTTAAAAGGCATACCTACTGTAGTTTAATTTTAATGTAACAAAATGTCTAATCTTGTTGGTGTTTTTAAAATAAAAAATAAAAAAAATAATGCAACTCAAGAAGCAGTGATAGCCTAGTGGTTAGGACTGTGGTCTCCTATTCGGAGGGTCGCAGGTTCGATCCCGGGTCAAATAAAAAAAAGCAATTAAAAAGCAATTAAATATCACTTGCTTCAACGGTGAAGGAAAACATCGCGAGGAAACCTGCACATCTGGGAGTTCTGCATAATGTTCTCGAAGGTGTGTGAAGTCCGCCAATTCGCATTGGACCAGCGTGGTGGACTATGGCCTATAGCCCTTCTCTGAGAGGAAACCTGCGCTCAGTAGTGAGCCGTTGATGGGTTGCTAATGAATGAATGAAATGCAACTCTTATACTAGGATGTAACATCTACTACCATATTTTCTATTTTTGATATTTCCCCGGCGGCTATGGAAAACAATGGAAAGTTGCCAAGTAAGAATTGTCAAACGTATTTCGACTATGGAAGTAGGAATTACGACTCATGGTTTCGTCATACAAAATACGTTTAAGTACGTAGTAGAGTACGTATATTTAGTAAATTAGTAAGTTTCGTGAGCCACCGAGATAGAGAATGAAGCCCTGCAGGAGGAGTACGGAAGTATGGTATTATTATGAAAGCGTATTTAATGAATGATCGATTTTGAAAAATTGTTGGATGATGTTTGGAAACATATTTGGAAGTATACATACATTATATACATATAAGATTTATATAAGATATGTGTACATTATCTACTATTTCGAAAAGATTCTTTTCGGCAAAAAAAAAGGTTTGGTACCTAGATAAGATTTCCATTTTAATTTCAAGTTTTAAAATTTACGCCAAAACTGTCACCGGTGTCATGGCGTCGTTTGTGACCTCATGTTTTGTCATAGTAGTTTGTCAAAGTTTGAAGATAGATGTGACGTATTGCTGATTCGATTGGTGTTAAATCCAATATGGCGGATTAGCTGTATTTTATAGTTTTATTTTATCAAAATACATATTAAGTATGTATTAATCTCGCGGAAAATAGCATGCTTGCATTCCATTCGATAAACTCATAATTTCATTGATTGTTGGTTGGTGGATAGGATTGGATCTGTAGCTGTACCACTACACATAGTACGAGATCCGAACATAACATCGACCTTCACCCATCTGTTTACCGGATGAAACATTTTTTTATAAAATCCCATACATAGATAAATACGTCTTGTATGTTTTGCCTATCAAAATATGTTCATGACTATCATTAATTAAAAAAATAATAATTGAATTTTTTTAGCGAGTTTCACCCACTTGTTTACCAATCAAAATATATATCAAAAAAAAGATTATTTAATAACAAACGCGATGATATAGTATTGCCTGCAATAAACCGTTCATGAAACACTATTGCCAGGATTTAAAGTTTAAAAATCAAAGCAAGTAAAGTTGCGCAAGAGAGAAATCCGAGCTTATTTAGTGTAATAAAGAAGGATAGAGCATAGTGGCTGCGAGCGACGCCTTCGTTGAATAGAAGAGAGTACGTATTCTCTTTTTACATATGGTTGAGAGAGACAGCATATCTCTGTTGTGAATCATTTTGGAGTAACTGACAATACATACAAATTTATTCTAAATAATTATTTTAGATTTCAATTATAAATATATATATGTATATTCAAATATAAAAACATTTTCTTTGCAATTAAATACATAAAAATTAAACCCGATATTCTTTAAAAATTAAAATATTTTTTTTAAGAATATCAACCAAGTTGAACATGACTAATATTCTCCTCTCCCCTCCAAATAAGCGAAAAGCTTGTGTCAGGAGTGGGTACGGCAATAGTGCAACGGGTGGGATTCGAACCTGCAACCTGTCAGTTTTCAGTCCGCACCTTAACCGTTGGGCTATTGAGGCTTACTTTATTATTGAAACCAGTAGGATTTATTGGTGATCAGATGCTTTTCAAGATAAACGACCTTCTGGAAATGACAGAAAATGAAAAAAACGAAGAGTTATGTGAGTCCGAAGATCTTGATACAACTTGTGATGATTCAGATGTAGAATAATTTTTATAAATGTTACAATTTTTTAATAAATAAGAAATAAAAATACTTAAATTTATTCATTATCCATAAATGTTTTGAATATTTTTTTTATTTGTTTAATTTTTATGTATTTAATTGCAAAGAAAATGTTTTTATATTTGAATATATATATATATTTATAATTGAAATCTAAAAAAAACTTGAGAGGTGTCAAGGGACACCCGGATGGAACGCAGTTCCTTTCGATTAATTAATCTGGCATTGTGTTCAACATTTTCACACTATAATATTAGATCTCCGGAGCCTTGTGGTTTTGACAGTCGTCTAACAGCCAAAGGTCGATGGTTCGAATCCCAGCTCGACAGACCGAATTTTCTATTTTCAATTTTATTTTAAATAATTTCTACATGTGGAATTTTTCCTTAATTTTTTATAACTACGCACCGCGCGATAAGGAACTACGTTCCAATAATTATTTAGAATAAATTTGTATGTATTGTCAGTTACTCCAAAATGATTCACTGTCTCAGAGATATGCTGTCTCTCTCAACCATATGTAAAAAGAGAATACGTACTCTCTTCTATTCAACGAAGGCGTCGCTCGCAGCCACTATGCTCTATCCTTCTTTATTACACTAAATAAGCTCGGATTTCTCTCTTGCGCAACTTTACTTGCTTTGATTTTTAAACTTTAAATCCTGGCAATAGTGTTTCATGAACGGTTTATTGCAGGCAATACTATATCATCGCGTTTGTTATTAAATAATCTTTTTTTTGATATATATTTTGATTGGTAAACAAGTGGGTGAAACTCGCTAAAAAAATTCAATTATTATTTTTTTAATTAATGATAGTCATGAACATATTTTGATAGGCAATACATACAAGACGTATTTGTCTATGTATGGAATTTTATAAAAAAAATGTTTCATTCGGTAAACAGATGGGTGAAGGTCGATGTTATGTTCGGATCTTAGACCAACACTTTCATCGTAACCCTAACATAATGGCTGGTTATTGTTCTCAGGCTCGGCGACGATGGCGCAATACCAGTTCTTGTGTTTGGTGATCGTGGCTGCGTTAGGTAAGACTGATAAAACCTTACAAGTATTTGACCCCATTGTTGTAATGGTGTTTTAATGATAGTGTCTATAGTCTTTAAGCCCAGCAGGCCTCTGTATAAATCAGTGGCCATGTTATTCTTAACTGTCTTATGTTTTAGTGATTAGCTTGTTCGGTTTAAATACTTACTCGTACTTACCAGGATTAACCTTAGGTTCTTAAAACTTAGATGGCGTTTTGCCAATACGTTAAAACTAGCATTTAGTTTTATTATATCTGTTAATTATTACTTAGTAATATTATTGCAAAATGAAAAAAAAAAACAATTTTATGATGAAAACTTCATAATGTGAACTCCTTTGTAAGTACGGAACCCTATACTGCGCGTGGTCCAACACGCACTTGGACGTTTATTTGTATTTATTCCGTGGCAGGGAGTCTACAGTTTCAAACATTGCTTATAATACTTCTTGGTACAACCATTTTCTCATCTGCAAATTATATACCTATTATTCCGAGCAGCAACAGATTTTCCTATTAATATTCATTAGTTACATCACATCCTGTTGATCAATACAATTTTCCGACATCGCACCGCTATCATCATTCGCCGCGGGTCACCGCTACAATCTAATTACATTTTAATCACAATCACAATACCACAACGTGTTCTGTTCCTAGAACCAGGTGAGATCGTGCCGTGATTCATACTCAGTTTCGACTATTCATGATTGTTGATCATTGTAATGGGAATTAGGATAAGAAAGCAAAAAAATTAATGTTTTCTGAAGTTAACTAGCCTTATTTGCGATGGTAAATCTTTACTATCCCAACTTATACTTAGAAAAAAAAGACTTGTCCTGACTGACTGACTAATCTATCAACGCGGAGCCTACACCACTGAAGTTAGAAACTTGACAGTAGTTTCTTTTTATGACGTAGGCGAGCACTAAGAAAGGATTTTTTTATAAGCTATACCCATGAAACTCGGTATTTGGACTTTAAATTAAAAACAAAAAAGTAAGTCTTTCACAGTTTTTGAAAATCCTACCCCCAAAAGTGTTAAATAGGGGTTGAATATTTGTATGGTAGTCCTTCATTTTTCACGATATTTTTCAAGTTATGGTTATAAAACTTGGGTTTTCGACTCTTGATTAAAAATAAAGAAGTACCTACCTACGTATTTTCCAATATTTGAAAATTCTGCCCCCGAAGGGGTAAATAGGGGTTGATAGTTTGTATGAAAGTCCGTCATTTTTCAAGTTATATCGAGCAACGGATCTACGTGATTCTTTGATGGGTATGGTTGCAGACCTGCCGTGTAACAGGTTACTTTTATCCCGAAGACACCATGTGGAAGAAGTCATTGGCGAAAGTTAGTATTAAATATGTAAGTGAAGAGAGATAACATATAGCAGCTTGCTAGAGCGTGCATTGTGCTGCAAAAGGCCTCGGGACGAGGGCATCAGTCGTGCTCATCATTAGACAATCCCGCTGCAGGTCTGATGATTGCTACAAGCAGTGTGACGATTGCAATCGCCTCTGATTGTGTCTTTAGCTAGGAATTTGCTGAAATGCATTGTTGCAAGAATGACATGAAAATTTATAAGCCTATCACCTTAAATTGAAACTGTAGCAATTATTGATACAGCTTCTCCCCAATCGAATAGCCGATTTTTTCTGCAACAGTTCTATCGTATCTTTATCGTACTAACAATATAATTATTAACACAGAAAGAAGATTTACCACATACCTACAGAAAAAGGTTTGTTACTCTAATAAATGATATATCTATGGTTTCAACATGACTAAGTATTATAATATTATTAGGTAGTAGGAAATGTATAATAATATATTCGGAAGTAAAGCCTTATTTGCAATGATTAATACAAACGTAAGTGCCAGGTAGTGTGTACTTTGTCGTATAGTGTTTTTTTTGCGAATGTGAGTCATTTATGGAGAGACCGCCAATGAATGAGATATCGTTACTCATTTACCTTACGTTGACCTTTCCGATGTAATGGCGTGTATAACTTTACCTTTGAAAACGTGACCAGGCGTTCCAAAGACTGGTTTATACAGGCTGCAGGGAAACGAGCTTCTTTGGCTATAACTTTATCCACGGAATAGGCAAAGAAACTAGTCCGTGACTTTACCCTATCATCAGAAAAGTAGTGCTTAATTTATGTTCTCTAAAATATGTTTATTTACTAACTATCTTATATATCCAGGCAAAGGCCTGCGCACGTAGAGTTTTAAAAATCTTGCTGCTACCCTCAGTTTTTCCGGGATAAGAGGTAGCCTATGTTACTCTCCAAGTCCTCAAAATGTTCATGCAAAAAATAACATCAATCTGTTGCTCCATTGCTGCGTGATTGAGAGACAATCCGATAAACAAACACACTTTGTTTGACCCATATAAATATAATACTAGTAAGGTTTTTGTTCGGTTCTCTTGCTCGTCGAGTCAATACTAAATTCATGTCCTTATTTTTGGAAGCTCTAAAAACTTTTTTTAAATAAACAAAATAATTATCAATCACTTGTCTTATAATAATTTTGATTTAATTTAAAACTAAACAACTACTAATATTAAAACTAAATTAAGTAATTCATCATCTTTTCGATGTCACTGCAGCAGCGGGGCACGGCATATTGGCCATGATACTTACTAACAGCATAATTCCCTTTTGGATACAACGATATTATTGTTTGGATAATCAAACTAATTCTTCGCCAGCTCTTGTAATTGGATCTCCGGTAGACTCCTATTATTCTCATTGTTCTATTAACTTGTTTAGGTATATTTAAAACCGAGGGTAGGTAATCGAGTTTGACGGCGATCCAAGAACTGGCTGGAGCTACCTTGGCCAAAGGATTAATTTGGCCATCCAAAGGGGCAATGCTGCCAGCACCTTGGGTACTATGCCACACTGCGGTGACTACTATGGGGTTCAAGATATTATTTAGTTTTAATAATTGTGTTAATTAATTTATTAATTTAGAATTTAAGTTTATAAATTAGTTGTTAAAACCGATTATAATGAAAAATGAAAATTTCCCATGAATTTTCACGACCTCAGCCTGTATAGTGGTTCATATTACGTAACAGACACTAGGCTCCGGCGTTCTAAATAAATACTTATTCGTGACCAAGAACACGATGTTGTCAATAGCTTTTCAATTAATTTATAGACACTTCGTAGAAAGCTGAAATGCTGTATATTGGATGTCTAGCTGATTGCCCGCAACGTCATCCGATTAAGTTTTTTATTTTTTCGAAATCTTGTAATTTTCGATTCTTGGGAAAA
The DNA here is from genome assembly GCA_029955525.1 of Oeneis ivallda. Lineage (NCBI taxonomy): Eukaryota > Metazoa > Arthropoda > Insecta > Lepidoptera > Nymphalidae > Oeneis > Oeneis ivallda. The sequence continues at coordinate 18,388,526 of JARPMR010000012.1, read as the reverse complement.
CCAAGCCGTCGGTCGTGTAATTAATATTTCTATCCCCTACTACCTACCTTAGTAGGTAGGTCGGTGTATAGCCGAATTTTAATGTGCTCGACAACGTTGAGCTAGATGTCATATAGCTTAAAGTTGTAGGTATCTACTGCGCCACAACCTTTCTTCTTCTTCTTCTTTATCAACCGATAGACGTCCACTGCTGGACAAAGGTGCATGTTGGTTGCATGGACTTCCACAGGCCTCGGTCTTGCGCCGTTGACTTGGCCTTTTTCTTGCCACAACCTTTACTCATAGAAAAAAACCCATGAACCTAACATCCACCATAATAATGAATTAAGCGCCATTTATAAAGCTCCACTCATCCAAGATTTCATGCCCATTTTCACCAAAGTTCGTAACGTAAATTAGGTGACGTTTTGTGTCAATTTCGTTTTCACGAATCGGGGAACACCTTAAGGTGGAAATGACGATGAGTAAGGGATTGTATTTAGGAGCTACCTACGTAAAGAGACTTTAGGGATTCTTTAGGTATGGTTGGTGAAATCAAGGCATGAACGTTATAATAACGTTAAATAAAATACAGTCATCTGACTCACAATCTAAAAGGCCAATCAGTCATTATTGTTTGCAACAAGAAAATCAAGAAATACCTTTCTCCTTAGCACGTGAGCTCTCATACATATAACATTAGCTACAACTGCAGTTACCATAATTCAATACAGTAATAAAGGACATGCGCATTGCTTTCTCTACGTATTTTTCGTGATAATATGTGTTCAACTTATATAACTTTTAACAAAACTTAATAGATACATTTACAAAAAATATGGTATTTTAAATTTTAATCTGTAAGTAGGAAGAGTTTGTAAAATATCTTTTTCTCCACTACCTACTCTAATGGTTTAAATAGAAAAACTTTGCACAAAACACCAATAAAAATGTAGGCTTAAAAATAATGCAGATCTCACAAAACTCGCTGACGCCGCGTCTCGGGATAAGATCGTCTGGAACTTCCTGTCCGCGTTAGAGATGCGATTCTAGACAACTACCGGAAACAGTGTAGAAAAAACCGGCCAAGTGCGTGTCGGGCCACGCGCAGTGTAGGGTTCCGTAGTCAAAAGTCTCAAATATTATTGCTGACCTAGGATAGCGCTTTTATTTTATTTATGAATATTGAATACATTTTGAGTTCCATGGTTTAAATACTATAATATACTACAAAATATGCAACTTACACTACGTGTAATACCTAACTTAGAAAAAACAGATATAACTCCTTAACTAATGAACCCTACTTAGCCGTGATAGTTTTCCTTTAAAATTCGTTATATATACTACTGCTGTGAATTTTTTCTTGCATCCTATATACAACCATTTAGCTGGCAGAGGGGGGGAACACTTGACTCTAATAAAATTTAGCACTTTAAAATATCATATTTCACAAACGGATCCCTGAATTGAAAAATGGTGTTCCGACACCCACAATATTTTTGAAAGACCTATTCAACGACACCTCACACTATGGGATAGTCGAGAAAAAAAATTCATCCCCCACTTTACATGTAGGGGAGGTACCCTAAAAAAATTATTTTTCAAAATTTTATTTCACCACTTTGTCGGCGTGATTGATATTTATACCCTTGTCAAATTACAGATTTCTAGTACCAATAGTCTCTGAGCTAAACCGCGGACGGACAGACAGACAGACAGACAGACAGACAGACAGACAGACAGACGGACGGACATGGCGAAACTATAAGGGTTCCTTGTTTACTACGGAACCCTAAAAAGTGAAATTTATGCAAAGCCTGCCAGTCAACCTGTACCACAGTATAAGGAGAGATAGTATTGTCAGTCATCTGGCAGCTGCCTTGGCCAAAGAATTAGTTTAGCCATTCAAAGGGGCAATGCTGCCAGCATCTTGGGTAGGTACTATGACATCGATGATATGAGGTTTTAGAGTTAAATTAGTTTTAATTTTAGATGTAATTAATATTAATTTAATTTACTTATTAAAAAAAATTAATATTAATTATTTATTATTTTAAGACAGTGCATCAGTTGCCTACTCAAAAATTTATAAAATATATCCCCGGAAACATGGCAGTATAGACACCCTCAGTAAACTCCGACTCTGCCTGGTTAGTTTTAAAGTGGGAAAAAATGTTGGTGCGACGAGAAATCAAAACCACTTTCGTTGTTAATGTAACCTACGTATACTTACTAGAGGAACAACATAGAAAAAGAAATGTAAGTTGATAATGCTATAAAGCATTTTACACTGTGATAAATATCCAATGTACAGCCACAGAATATATAATAGTACTACGTAGTACAGCCCAGTAGGGTTTCAAGTCGGTACCGTATAAATAAAGCGAACGATTACATTTACGATTTTCATCGAGGTCTAAAAATGTGATGTCCTGGCTTCTATTCTAAAAAAAGCTTTAAAAGTGTGTTTTTTTGGTTGTTTGTTCTTCAATCACGCTGTAATCAACGGATCGATTTGATTTTTGGCATGGATTTGTTAAACGACTTAGATAGCTTTTTAGGAAAGGAAATATTAAGTTATAATCGGTAGGTACTTATGTCCTTAAAGGGTAGGCCTTTCCTTCGATCCTTTTTTCGACAGTAAATAACTGTCGAAAAAAGGATCTAGATTTCTAAATAATCTTTTTCGTCATGTGCGTCTTCATTACTGAAGGTTAACAGTCAGCTTAGAATTTTTCCTTTGCCATAGTTAGACGACTTGGAGATTTTCTTTTTTTCACATTGTTTAAACTGCATAGGCCCTAATGGCCGCTATAGCGTAACCAGGGGGATGGCCAAGCGCGAAGCATCGCCTGGAGATGTAGCCTATAGAGTTCGATGACATCGAAGACAACGTCTATCTGGCTCGGACCTCGGCTTAGGATGACGTTGGAGCCTTTTATATACCTAAATATATAAATTATTACGTGTCACGTTGTTTGTCCGCGATGGACTCCTAAACTACTTAACCGATTTTTATCAAACTTCGTAACTATCTGTAATTTGGTCCAACTTAAAAGATAGGATAGTTTTTTCGATTGGGATAGTTTATTTGTTTTATTTATATAGATAAGTTGGCGGTACGAAGTTTGCTGGGTCAGCTAGTATGACTATAAAAACAGAGGGTCCCCGCGGGATTTTTAAAAGCTTATTTCCACGCAGTTAGATAGAAAACATTAGAAAGAGTTATAAAAATATAAAATATTGCTAATCAAGTGTTTTCAACGTTACCATTAGGTTCTATCGATCTACTTAAAATCTTTTAGTAAACTCCCTGATAATAAACATATATATGTATACTACCTTGGAAGTTAGGCTACCTATTCGGGTAATTGTGATAATTGCGGTTACTTTAACACACAGCCTCATAAGGAAGCTTTTCCAAGTGCTAAGTACGTTTTATAAGGTCTTTTCATGTTTGTTTTAACAAAACCTGTCCGTTGACTCCGCCCCGCCGCGTTTACTCATTCGATCGAGTATGGAATTCTGCTGATTTGCCCTTCGCTTACCTTTATCACAGTAGAATTACTACTGTGCCTTTATGCCCATAAAGGGGATTAAAATGGGAATGTTCCAAGTCGAGAATTAATATGTACCTGTGTACATACTGTGTACTTAGAATGTATTTGTGCCTACGCATTGAGTTTTTTTAAATTTCAAGATAGAGTCTTGCGCTTGACGGCAATCAGTGGTGGCTTAGCACTTATGAGATCTAAGTTGGTGCGCGCTTGCCTAGATGCCTATTCACTCTTGCCTTGAAGGTACTTAAATTATGCTTGACAGGAAACCACCACTAAACAACCATGGCCAAAGGCTCCCACCAGGTCAACTGACGGATTCTCTATTTTTTGACATTTCCGGTAACTATGGAAAACAATGGAAAGTTGCCACCTCAAAACTGTCAGTGCTTTTATAGTACCTAATTTTCTAGATTCGATATATTCACTGAGGTAGAGAATAGTCCTAGAGACCTGGGGGCACCAACATTTAAAGCAGTATTATTTCAATATTGTTTGTATTAGTGGTTATATTTATCGGTCGTATAGGCCCAGACGAAGCAGTGATAGCCTAGCCCTAGTGGTTAGGACTGTGGTCTCCTATTCGGGGGGGGGGGGGGGGGGGGGGCGCAGGTTCGATCCCGGGTACGCACCTTTGACTTTTCGGAGTCAAGTGCGTTTAAGCAATTTAATATCACTTGCTTCAAACGGTGAAGGAAAACATCGTGAGGAAACCTGCACACCTGAGGGTTCTTTATAATGTTCTCGAAGGTATGTGAAGTCCGCCAATTCGCATTGGGCCAGCGTGGTGGACTATGGCCTATAACCCTTCTCTGAGAGGAGATTTGCGCTCAGTAGTGAGCCGTTTATGGGTTGCTAATGATGATGATGATAGGCCCAGACAATTAAGAAAAAAAAAATCCAATTTGCCCCTGCGGAGAATAGCACCCGATACCTCCCTTTAAAAAGTCCACAGCGCTCACCACTGCGCCAATGAGGTCATAATTAATCTGAAACAACGCAATAGCATCACAAGAATGGTCAATGATTGCGATCGGAGTGCGGAAACTGCGTTGCAATGGCCGCGCGCCGATCTTCCGGCAGCTGTGTCGTGCGAACCGCGAACAAACGGGATGCCATACAAGTTACAACATAACGCAAGATCGCCATTTACGTTCACCGCCTTTAAACTACATAAACAATAGCTAATCAAATAGTATAAAAAATAATTATTGTTTTATTTCCTAACTTTGGCGCCCGCAAACTCGTCCGTAGTTTTTAAAAATCCCGCGGGAACTCTTTGATTTTTCCAGGTTAAAAAGTAGCCAATGTCACTTTCGTCCTCAACTATACCCATTCATATAATTACGTCGATCTGTAGCTCTGTTGCGGCGTGAATGAAGGACAACCCAACAAACAAACACAATGACCTTTATAATAACGAATTTTTTTATTATAAAATGTAATTCGAAAACTACGAGTTACATTATTACCGACTCGACGCACGGTTCTCCTGCTCGTCGAGGCAAAATTCATGACACTATTTCTGGAAGCTCTTAAAAAATATATTTAAATCTTTACTAATATTATAAATGTGAGTGTTTGTTGGTTTGTCTTTTAATCACGCAGCAACAAAGCAAGTAGCAACGGATCGACGTGATTTTTTGCTTGGGTAGGACTTCCAGGTCCTTATCTATATAGTGACATAAGCTACATTTATCCTGGAAAATAAAAGAGTTCACGCAGGTTTTCAAAAACTAAATCCACGCGGATGAAGTCGCGGGCATCAGCTAGTAAGTTGCTCATAAAATATTATCTTAAAGAAGCTTTTGAGTTAAACACTTTCAAAATACCACACCTTTCACGTCTCTATCATTCATTGATCAGGTTTGGAAATTACTTCCCACTTAAACCTCCTACAGCATTTAATTTTGCGTGTCCGCAAAAAGTTTCTCCATCTCTAGTACCTGCAAGTTTCACAAAATTCAATATTGCATTTTTCAAACGTTAACGACAATTTCGCCCCCTAACAGTGAAAGAAAGCCATTAAAAAAGCACGCTCTATTCCGTAAAAAAGAGCATCAGGACAGGACCATTGCACGTCATAATTAGTAGATATAAATTGCATAGGTATTACACTAGCGGCACGCTATGATGGCCGGTTTGACACATTACAATAGTGATGTGGAATGTCAATTTATTCTAGAACAAAAAACAATTAAGTTTTGTTTTTGTACCTGATTAAATAGGTTTAATAAAACAAAAATGTATATGTTTATTTAATTTATTTGAACGAACTGAATATTTGAATGAAAATGAATATACATACTTTATATGCACACAAGAAACATATGAATACAAAAGATACCAAAAAAGGTGCCACAAAAGGCCATAATTAACCAGATTCGTCCATACTACTATTTTCACTGTCGTCACTGCTATCATCACCTACATTAATAATTATATGTTCGTTTTCTATAATATTATCTATTTTCACATCTCTTTCATAATCTTCCCTTATTAATTTAACAGTTCTATTCACAACCTTTTCCCAGTCTCCTTTAGTCACATGTTCACAAGCTTCTTCTAATAATTTTAGCATTTTTTTTGTGGTAAATGGGGGTTCTGTATTGTGTCTTGCAGCATATCCCTTAATTTGAGCCCACACCAACTCAATCGCATTATACTCACAATGGTAAGGCGGTAACCGTATAACTCTGTGCCCATGTTCTAATGCTATTTCGTCAATGACGTATCGGATCTTGGTTGGTTTGTTTTCTTTTAAAAGACGTACTAATTCCGCTTTTAACATATTCATGTTTGCATCTACGCCATTTTTACGAAGCCATGCGACGATATCAGCTTTCTTTTGGGATTGGGCAGGTGGCTTGTCAATTTGCATCGAGTGGTATGGGGCGTTGTCCATAATTATAATAGATGGTTCAGGGAGGCTACACAACATTGAGGTAAACCATTCAGTAAACTTTTCTCCATTCATGTCTTCATGATAGTCTCCAGTGGTTTTTGACGCAAAAGCCATGAGAGAACCTTCGACAAACCCATTGATGGTTCCGGCGTGACAAATTATAAGTCGCGATCCTTTTCCTACAGGAACTTTGGAAGTAGATGCTGCTGTGTCATCGTTCCAAGAACGGCCTACAGTATGGTTAGCATTAAGCCATGTTTCATCCAAGAACACAACATTTTGCCAATTTTTGATTTCTTTCACTTGCCGTAAAAAAGTATACCTTGCCATCGCTATATCAAATCTTTCCATCAATATTTTGCGTTTGTTACATTTTTTGTATCGAAATCCAATGGTCTTCAAAATCTTCGTTAAAGAACTTTCCCCACCGAAGAATAATCCAGCTTCCTTCAGTGAATGCACCAACTTTTTTCTTGTTGGATACTCCTTCTGTAAATAGTAGCCGTAAACATGTCTTCGGATAGCATCGGCATCAAAGCTATCGATGCCTACGACTGGTTTTGCTCGTTTTCTCTTTTTTGGTGTGTGAAGTTTATTTTCTTCCGTGCCAGTCTCGCCATATTTTTTTTTTAGTTATCCGTCTAACAGTTCGTTGTCCAATATTAAGCGCATCAGCTACGCGTTCAACCACTGACGTTATAGGTAAAATTGGCCCTCCATTTTGAGCTTCACGATCGAAATAGTTACGAAGGCGTATTACGAACTCACGTGTCTGACTATTTAGAACAGTTCTCTGCGTACGTTCGGTCATATCGACGAAATCCACAACAAAGGGCTTGAACAGAGTCCAAATTAACGAGCAAGGGTCAACAGTAATGCAGTATCAATATTTGAAATCCAAAGCCAGGTCAAAACTATATCACAATCGCATTGCACTGACAGTTTATACTTTTCGAAGCAACGTCAATTCGAAACTGCTTTGTTTTGCATTGAGCATTGACGCGAGTTTGCCGGAGGTAGTAGTTGTGCTAGCCAGCGATCCTATGTGACGATCGTATTAGATTCCATTTTTAAAAATTTTCAATTTAGAAAACCAAATGCCGAGTTGTGGTATATATCATATAAAAATAAAAATTTTACCTTTTGTATGAAACAGCTGATATTTTTTTGCGATTTCAGAGGTTTGTCCACATAGTGAAAATTGTTCATATTCACAAGTACATTCACCCCTTAAATGGTGCAAACTGATTTTTCTACACTTGTATACATTTTAGAAATCAATTTAATAAATAAATTTTGAGTCCTAAACCTAAAACTACATTCGATAAAATTTATGAATCTCTGCACATCACTATCGTCAATAAAGTAATACAATTATTTCCTTCAAAGTCGTTATCAATTAATACGGAACTTCATGAGCGGACAAACGTCAAACCGGCCATCATAGCGTGCCGCTAGTTTAGGTACATAATTGTATTGTACCTATACAACACATATACCTCAGTCTCACTCACTCTCACTATGTGAGACTGAGTGTCAAAAAGAAAATAAACGGTTGGACAGGGCATAGTGGTTAAATTTACTTAAAGGTTGCCTGGAAGACATTTAGGAGTAGGATTTATTCTAAGAAGAAAACTATAAAAGTATTCGACCCTTGAAGTTTTGTACTACTAACTAAGTCGAGAGCTACGTGTTCTTCAATCTAGATCATTTTCTTAATATCTAGAAAACGATAAGCGAATACAGATTTAGGTCGTCCACATAAGGCGAACTATATAATTAGCCGGTAGATACTAGATACAGCCTGGCAGTGGCAGCTAATGAATAACGAGTCACGGAAACTGTCTCGTAAGTACTTGGTAATCAGTAAAGACAGCACAAATTACGAGTACATAGAACAGACTTACACACTTGCGTGACCAATTAACGCTGATCGCGCATTAATGCAACACGACGAGAAGACGTGACGACAGTGGTTAAAGCTGCCTTTTCACCGGGCAAGGAGCACAGAAGGATTTTTGATTCGGCCGTTATCTTTTTTCTCCTATGAATGTCCACCGATTTCTCCGGGGTTTCTGGACCAATTCACGTGATTTTTTTGTCAATCCTCCATATTTTGTTTGTTGCTCTGTGTACACAAATGAATGTAGACCAATTAAAATGCGGATTTTTACTCTAAACCCTGAAGCATGTTTATCTGGGATGAGAGATTGATGGAGATGGAGAGTTACTCTCAGGCATGCCGCATGCAAGTTTCTTCACGATGTTTTCCTTCAACAAAGATAAAGTGACAAAACAATTTTTTCCTTACCTACCGTAGCTCTAGTATAGCCAATAGTGATAGCCTAGTGATAACTTCGGCCTCCTTTTCGGCAGTTGCAAGGTTGGATTCCAGGCACGCATCTCGGACTTTTCAGAGTTAACTGCGTTTTATAGTTAAACTAGCTTTTGCCCGCGGCTTCGCTCACGTTAAGTTCGATTTTTCAAACCCCTATTTTACCCCCTTAGAGGTTGAATTTTCAAAAATGGTTTCTTAGCGGTTGGTTAGCTCACGTTAAGTTAGATTTTTATTGGTAATTAAAATCCAACCTAACGCGATTCGTATCTCCGTAAAAAGCCAACATACCAAGTTTCATGGTTATACGTAAGTTGAAAAACGACAGTCTTAATAACATTCACCCTCTATTTAACTCCATTGGGAGTTGAACATTTAAAAACTGTCATACGCGTACAGTACCCGGCGATATATGTATACTGTATATATATATATATATATATAATTTTTCCCTAATTTTTTATAACTTATAAGTTAGGTAGAAAGGTTCCGCATGTAGAAATTGTTTAAGATAAAATTGAAAATGGAAAATTTGGTCTGTCGAGCTGGGATTCGCACCATCGACCTTTGGCTGTTAGGCGATTGCAGAAGCCACAAGGCTACGGAGACCCATTATTGTACCGCGAAAATACCGAACACAATGCCAAATTAATTAATCGAAAGGAACTACGTTTCATCCGGGTATCCCTTGTAGCGGTCATGATCATACACTCATATCATACGTCCACGCACCGCGGCTTGCGACGAGCACGCGACGAGCGACTGAGCTCCATTGGACCGCGCTGCTATATAAATAGCGTAGATGCCTCGAAAACTTGCTGTGCTTGTAGTGAAGGTGCCCGCTCCGCGTTGTGCCGCTGACGAGGGTCGACTGAACTGAAGAATTCGATTGTTCGCCTTTTATAAGAACGACAGGAAAGTCTGCCTGCGCGCACATTGACGAGAAATCTTTCAGAACAGAGACTGCAGTTTCAGTGCATTTCTGCGAGTAGGTAACGGTATATTGTATACGAGTATTTTGCTCGTCAATGTATCTAGTTTTGTAAGTCCTCAAATTGTTACTTATTACGTGCCAAAATAAAGGATTTCATGCGATACCAAAAATCGAGTTTTATTTACATAATTGAATAGTAAGTGGTAACTATGGACGGCAACAGTGGTGACCCCGAAATAAAAAAAGATCTTTCTGAACTCGCAGCCATTTCTCTCAAGTCCCGCATTCCAGTGTTTTGGCGCCATAAGCCGCGGCTATGGTTCGCCCAATTTGAATTTATCGTGGCAAGTCAGAAGCTCGGCGATGAAGCTAAATTCCAATTTGCCGTCGGTCAACTCGAATTATGCGACATAGAACAAATCAGTGACATCGTTCTGGAACCTCCCGCCACTGCAAAATATGAAACTCTAAAAACAAGATTGATCAACATTTACGAAGAAACAGACACAAAAAGATTACACAAAGTTTTACACGAAATGGAACTTGGGAGTCAGAAGCCGTCACAATTATTAAGGCGAATGCGAGACGTGGCACAAAAAATATTTCCAGAGGAAACACTAAAACTGTTATGGACGAGCCATCTTCCGCAAGCCGTTCGCACCGCGTTAACTATGAGCAGCGAAACAAATCTTGATAAACTCGCCTCGACGGCGGATAGGATGACCGAACAACAGAACACTGAAGTAAACGCCGTGTGCCAACCATCAACGTCAACACAGGGCGACAGTGATATGATTTTAAACAAAATCGAAGAATTGTCTAAGGAAATCGCCGCAATTAAACTTAACCAGTCACGCTCATCTCGACCACCTCGACTCCGCAGGTTTAATACATACCGTCCGCCTTCATCTCAAGAAACGAATTTTAATCGTTCAAGAATATGTTTTTACCATCGTCGGTTCGGAGACCAAGCTTATCGTTGCTTATCACCTTGTGACTTCAAGAACCCAGGCAATAAGAATAACACAAATACGGGAAACTAATGACGACTCACGCTGCGACGGGAGCCCGGGTCGAAGAAGTACAAGTAAACCGTCTATTCATCAAGGACAAAACCAGTGGCCTACGTTACCTGGTCGATACCGGAGCCAATATATCAGTCATTCCACTACGAAACTCAAAGAGAAAAGTGCGTGAGCCACAAAATTACCTGTATGCGGCAAACGGGACTCCCATACCTACATATGGCAGCCACACAGTGGAGCTCGACCTAGGTCTACGGCAAACATATAAATGGACGTTCATCATTGCTTCAGTGAGCCGACCCATACTAGGCGCTGATTTTTTACACCATTTCAACTTGATGGTTGACATTCGAGGGCGAAGATTAATTGACTCAAAAGGTACTCCGATAGCAAAAGGATGCGTATCTCCGACACAAGAACCAAGTATACGGACCATCGACGATAATCAACCCTATCACGATTTATTGGCGAAGTATCCCGACATTACAAGACCCAACTTAATGAAAGCATCTCGAAGCAACGTAGAACATCACATTGAGACCACCGGCCCCCCTGTTTTCGCGAAGGCTCGACCATTATCACCGCAAAAATGCAAAATAGCAAAAGAAGAATTTCAACACATGATGGACCAAGGAATTTGTCGACCTTCAAGTAGCCCCTGGGCTAGTCCATTACATATGGTGGAGAAAAAAAACGGCTAATACCGCCCATGTGGAGACTACAGAAGATTAAATGCGCTGACAGTACCAGACCGATATCCCGTACCTCGTCTTCACGATATCACACATTGTTTGGAAAACAAGAAAATATTTTCAAAACTAGATTTGGAGAAAGCCTACTTCCAAATTAAAGTGCGAGACAGTGATATTCAGAAGACCGCGATAATCACTCCTTTCGGGCTATATGAATTCACCAAGATGTGTTTCGGCTTAAGAAATGCTGGACAAACGTTCCAAAGACACATCGATAACGTACTAAGAGGCTTGCCAGTATTTCCCTTTATTGACGACATATTAATAGCCTCAGAAAACGAAGAGAAACACAGGGAACACCTAGAAGAGGTTTTTAAACGTTTGAATGAAAACGGGCTAACACTGAACGTTTCAAAATGTATCTTTGGTGCACCACAACTAGATTTCTTGGGCTACACAGTTTCAAAAGATGGCATCAAACCAACGGAGGAGAAAGTCAAGGCCATATCTACTTACCCATTACCAGAAACCATTCAAGAACTCCGGCGGTTTTTAGGGATGTTAAATTTCTACCGTGAAAATATACCACAGGCAGCAGACCATCAAAAAGAGCTCCATAAATACCTTCATAACACCAAGAAGAACGACAAGACCAAAATACAATGGACAGATGTAGCCAAACAGGCTTTTGATAAATGTAAAGATGACATCAAATCCGCAGCTCTATTATACCATCCATCTTCGGAAGTACCATACTCTCTTATGACCGATGCCTCAGACTCGTGCGCCGGTGCCGTCCTACAGCAACAAAGAAAAGGATCCTGGGTACCCATTGGATTTTATTCAAAGAAGTTCACCGAAGCACAAAGAAAATACAGTACTTACGACAGAGAACTATTATCCATCTACATGGCCATTCGTCATTTCCGGCATATCTTTGAGGGTCAAGAATTAACGATATACACCGACCATAAGCCATTAACTTATGCACTCACCGTGCAAAGCAAAATCGAAACCCCACGCAGAGCACGTTACCTGGATTACATTGGCCAGTTTACATCCAAGATTAGATACATCTCCGGCAAAGACAATGAAGTCGCAGATGTTCTGTCAAGAGTAGAAACAATATCTTGTCCTTCTCCGATCAACTACGAACAATTAGCCAGAAGCCAAAAGCACGACGTCGAACTTCAGAACCTACAACATCGAAGCAACCTAAAGTTTAAATCTATAACCCTGCCCGACACTTCAGCTACTATCGTCTGCGAGATGTCTACAGGAGTTGCACGCCCATAACTGACTCTCGAGTTTCGTAAAGCAGCATATGAAGCAATTCACGAACTCAGTCACCCAGGCATAAGAGGATCAAGGAAATTGATTACTTCACGATTTTTCTGGCCCAGCATGAACAAAGATATAAGCGAATGGACTCGAACATGCATATCTTGTCAGAAATCGAAGATTCAAAGACATGTACACTCACCTTTTGAACAGTTCGATGTCGTCGGAAAGTTGCAACATGTGCACATAGATATTATTGGACCACTACCCATGTCCAACGGGTACCGATACTGTCTAACTATGATATCATAACATCGTCACGTCAGTCGACGCAATTACTGCGCCTTCTATAAATTAAAAAATAAATAGTTTTACGTACTATTTCGTTACAAAGTGAATGTTTTTGGAATCCTAAGTGTTAAATGAACAAGCAGAAGTGTTATCTCAGTGAAATATAATCGTTTTCGTATAATAAAACTCTGATAAACTTAATGCTCGTGTGGTCTTCAGAGAAGTAAATTTTTGAATTACCCACTTGTTAAAATAATAATATCGTATCGTACAGTTTCACTAAAAATAAATAGTTTTACGTACTATTTCGTTACTAAGTGAATGTTTTTGGAATCCTGAGTGTTGAATGAACAAGCAGAACTGTTACCTCAGTGAAATATACTCGTTTTCTAAAATAAAAATATCATCGTAGTTTCACTACTCAAACTATCGACTTGAGAGTGAGACTCAGTTTTTGCTTACTCAACACTAAGTTTGCGCAGTGGAGATGTCTGTTTCCGGAACTGCTTGGGGATGCTGCAGCGAAGGCTGTGATGGCGAAAAATTTCTTTCATGTTCGCGTTGCAAGGAAAAATACCATTATTCTTGCATGGGAATTAATGAGGAATTTTATAGTCCGAAAAGGTGCGCATCCTGGAAATGCCCCAACTGTATTTGCTCGTTACCTCGGAAATGCATAGATGAAAATACACCAATTCAAAATGTATCCACATCCAGAGGCAACAAGAGGCAAGCCATAAATTCACCCCCGGAAATTCAGCAGAACTTCTCAATCACAAGGGATGATATTAGCGATATCGTACAGAGCGTTATGCAAACTAAATTTGATGAAATGCTGTCCAAACTGAATAACACTCTAGTTAATGCCTTGAATGAGAAATTAAAACCAATTCAGAATGAAATGGCGGACATAATTAAATCAATGGAGCACATGAACGAACAATTCGAGGAAGTCCTTATGGAACATAAAACAACTCAAGAAACCATGCAGGCACTGAAAATTGATAATGCGAATTTAAAATCAACAGTTTCTGAGCTTAACAATAGACTTAGCCAATTAGAACAACATTCTCGAGCCAAAAACATAGAAATACAATGTGTACCTGAAAAGAAACATGAGAATCTAGTTAATATCGTCACTGAAATAGGAAAAGTCGTCAACTGTAACATCAACAAGGAGCAGATACTAACCTGCACCAGAATTGCGAAATTGCAACGTGATACCAATCGCCCACGCTCAATTGTAGTAGAATTTAACACGCCGAGACTGCGAGATGAAATGTTAGCTGCCGTAATAAAATACAATAAGGCCAACCCTGACGACAAATTAAACAGTGAACTGATTGGTATTTCTGGAGCAAAAACGCAGATATATGTTGCTGAGCACCTCTCTCCTGCTAATAAAATTCTACATGCTGCTGCGAGGATTAAAGCTAAACAGATGAAATACAAATTCATTTGGGTAAGAGGCGGACGCATATTTATACGCAAGGATGAGGAATCAAACTATATCTGGATCAAGGACACTAGCTCTTTAGATAGAATCATTTAATTGTAAAAAGTTTTATTATGTTTAACATTGCATGCAATAGATTTTCAAATTTAAAAATACACGAAATTAAAAATATACTACCAAAATGTCCGTGGCTTGCGTACTAAAACTCACAATTTTTATACTCAGATTTGTTGTAATAATTATGATATTGTAATACTTGTAGAAACTTGGTTAAATAATAACATTTCTTCCCATGAATTATTTGATAATAGGTATGTGGTGTATAGAAGAGACCGAAAATGTAATGGTTCTCACAATAAGAAAGATGGTGGAGGAGTTTTAATAGCTGTTAACAATAAATATATATCTACACGTATGAATAATTGGGAAAGTAATTGCGAAGATGTATGGGTCACCATCGATGTTTCTTCTAATAAAAACAAAACTGCTTCGAAGCAAGTGGCTTTATGTGCTGTATATCTGCCTCCCCCTGTAAGTCAGAGTGTGTTGGATCACTACATAGATAAATGTAACTCTGTTTGTGAACAAGCCTTAAGTACTTGTATAATGGGAGATTTTAATTTAAGCTATATAAATTGGTCTGTACTTAATGATAATAATGATAGTTACATAATATCTGGAATTGGCACACACCTAGTTGACTTTGTGAACTTACATAACTTCTGCCAAGTTAACAATATTCCTAATAAATCGGATCGAATATTAGATTTAGTGCTAACAAATATTGCCTGCGAAGTTAATGCACCTTATACTCCTCTTAGTACTGTGGACATTTTACACCCTCCTTTAGAAGTTGTCTTGTCCTTAGCAGATGATATAAAACTCCCCTATAAACCTAATATCCCTACACCAAACTTTCATAAGGCGGATTACGAGACTATTTGTAAGTACCTGCTTGAACAAAACTGGGAAGACTTATTTAACGGTAGTACTGATATTGATTCTATGCTCGAAATTTTTTACAATATCTTACGTGATGCTATCAAAAAATATGTCCCTTTTACTATAAAGCACAAAAAAAATAAATTTCCCCCGTGGTTTGATCGTAATCTCAAAAGAACATTAAAGGAAAAGAATGTTTTAAGATGGCGGTATAAGCTGTATAATAATCCTATGGACGAAATCTCTTTTAAGCTAGTTAGTGATCGTGCTACTCGTCTTGCGACTATGAAATATAATCAATATGTCAGAGACCTTGAATTAGGCATTATTGATAATCCTAAATTATTCTGGACTTTCCTGAAATCCAAAAAGGGTGGAAAGGGATCGTACCCTGCTAATATGAGTAATGGAAAAATTTATACATCTGATGGTACTACAGTTTGTAACTTATTTGCCGAACAATTTTCACAATCGTTCAGTCATAACATTAAGCCTGTTGGAGACGAACCCACAAAATGCTTAGAATATATTAAAAATTACGGAATTTCAATTACAGTACCTACTTTAAGTGTTGATAAAGTTTTGAATTCCTTAAAAAGCTTAGACCGCACTAAAGGTGCGGGACCAGATGGTATCTCACCACTTTTCATTGCTTCTTGTGCTTCTGCCTTAGCTAAGCCACTGTGTGCAATCTTTAACAGGTCACTAAATACGGGTACGTTCCCAAAAGTGTGGAAAACAGCCATGGTCGTCCCGGTGCACAAATCAGATAAAGCTCATTTGGTTCAAAATTACAGGCCTATTTCATTACTATGTACTTTTGCTAAGATCTTTGAAGGCATGGTTTGTCCTCTTATACAAAGTCACTTTAAACACTATGTTACTGCCGACCAGCATGGATTTATCGGCTTAAGGTCAACAAGTACTAATCTAGTAACTTTTACTGAAACTCTTATTAGTACAATAGATAAAAACAAACAAATTGACGTTATATATACAGATTTCAGTAAGGCGTTCGACAGAGTTTCGCATGAAATTCTAGTTTCCAAATTACAGGCATATGGTTTTACTGGGGCTTTTCTCAACTGGTTAAGTTCATACTTAAATGACCGTTCATTTTTTGTTGTAGTTAATGGATATCATTCCAACTCTTATAAGATTTCTTCTGGTGTACCTCAGGGTTCGCACCTTGGTCCTATACTATTCAATATATTTATTAACGATATCTCCAGTTGCTTTAGGTTTTCATCTGTTTTTATGTATGCTGATGACTTAAAGTTCACTAAAACGATTGAATCTATTGACGACTGTTTGCTTTTACAAAAGGATTTAGATAATTTGATAATTTGGTGTGAAAAAAATAAAATGACGTTAAATAGAAAGAAATGTTATAACGTAAAATTTTCCAGAAAATTACGTATTACTAGCTTTGATTATCACATTAATGAATATATCTTGGAAGAAGTGGAAACAATTAGGGATTTAGGGGTTTTATATGATAGAAAGCTGACATTTGTTCCTCACATTGAAAATGTAACTAAGCGGGCATCTAGGATGCTGGGTTTTGTAATAAGAAATGCAAGAGTTTTTAGAAAAATCAAAACTAAAAAGCTCCTTTATTACAGTCTGGTAAGAAGTATTGTGGAATACTGCTCTGTGGTCTGGAGGCCGCATTATGCAACGCATATATTGAGATTAGAACGCATCCAAAAAAGATTTCTATGGCATTTAGCTGCCAGTGTGGGAAAGGCAAGTAGAAACTTTGGATACAAAGAAAGACTGTCGTATTTTGGATTAATACCATTAGAAAAACGCAGGGAATATTTAGATCTACAATTTCTGTATAAAATATTCAATGATAAAATTGACTGTCCACAATTGTTGCATAAATTTAGCTTTAGAGTCCCAGTCCGTTATCCACGTAACCCTATTACACCACTTTATCCTCCTTTACGTCGAACTGTGCTTGGTGCGAATTCTCCAATTTCAAGATTATCTAAGACTTTAAACCAGTATAGTACTGATGTCGATATTTTTTCTGATTCATTATATAAAATTCGAGAAAAGTTATCTAAATCTTGGAAGTCTTAAGTCTTATTTGCTTAACCTTCAGGTTGAAGTAGGTGGGACTTAAGAATTCCGTTTTGTCTCTCCACTAAATTGTAAGATATATTACTGTTTTTACTATATCATATTGTATTATAATTATAGTTTTGTTTCTAAGATATCACTTTTGCTTTTTTAATTTTAATTTTAAGTTAATTTCTTTTTGTCTTCTTTGTGAATGCTTTTTGCTATCTGTCCAAGTTGTGTTTACTTTTAAGTAATTACTACACTTAGCTAGTATTAAATTAAACTTAAATATTTTTGTCAGCGTATTGGTGTAAGTGATTGTTAGTAAACCTAATAAAATAAAATAAAATAAAATAAAAATGATAGACCGAGCAACGAAGTGGCCTGAAGCGTGTCCAATTACAGATATAACTGCAGAGACCGTAGCGACAGCATTCTACGAAGGATGGATTATTCGTTTTGGTCCACCTGAAAAAATTACAACGGACCAGGGCAGACAGCTCCAGAGTGATATATTCAAGAATCTAGCGCGACGTATGGGAATACAGCAAAACCGCACCACAGCTTACCATCCACAAACAAACGGCATAATTGAGAGGTGGCACAGAACGCTTAAATGCGCATTAACATCACGTCTAAATTCAGATAATAATTGGTCTTACGAATTACCAACTGTTTTATTGGGACTTCGCGCAGCCGTCAAAGAAGATATTGGGTACAGCGCAGCTGAGCTATTATATGGCCAAACCATTCGATTGCCGGGGGAGTTCTGTGGAACGGCAAACAATTCCATTGAAACAAGCAGTAAGCTAATTGAAAATATAAGCAACGCAATAAGGAAATCACAAGAACAGCGAACATCAAATTGTCGTCCAATATTTGTACCACAAGACCTTTTAAAGTGTGACCACGTTTTTGTACGGCACGACGCAGTAAGCAAACCACTTACTCCTGCATACGACGGCCCCTTTCCAGTCATCGAACGAAGCTCGAAATGTTTCAAGATTTGCATAAATAAGAAATTAACAAACATTTCTATCGATCGACTTAAGCCCGCTTATATGGTGAAAGATCCCGAGCATGAAGTAACGCAAGAAGCTAAAAACAACGCTCATATTACGAGGTATGGAAGAGTCTCTAGGAAACCCATACGCTTCGCTGAGGAGGGAGTGATGTAGCGGTCATGATCATACACTCATATCATACGTCCACGCACCGCGGCCACAGAACAATATTAGACCGCGGCTTGCGACGAGCGACTGAGCTCCATTGGACCGCGCTGCTATATAAATAGCGTAGATGCCTCTAAAACTTGCTGTGCTTGTAGTGAAGGTGCCCGCTCCGCGTTGTGCCGCTGACGAGGGTCGACTGAACTGAAGAATTCGATTGTTCGCCTTTTATAAGAACGACAGGAAAGTCTGCCTGCGCGCACATTGACGAGAAATCTTTCAGAACAGAGACTGCAGTTTCAGTGCATTTCTGCGAGTAGGTAACGGTATATTGTATACGAGTATTTTGCTCGTCAATGTATCTAGTTTTGTAAGTCCTCAAATTGTTACTTATTACGTGCCAAAATAAAGGATTTCATGCGATACCAAAAATCGAGTTTTATTTACATAATTGAATAGTAAGTGGTAACTATGGACGGCAACACCCTCGACACCTCTCAAGTTTTTTATACAAATTTTCATCCCCTATTTGAAGTCTTTGGGGGTGGAATTTTAAAAATTTGCGAAACACGTATTTCTTATTTTTTTATCGAAAGCCCAAAAATTAAAGTTTCATGGATATTACATGAAAAATAATTTGATAAATGACGGACTTTTATACAAACTTTCAACCCTCATTTAACCCTCTTGGGGTTGGAATTTTCAAAAATCCTTTCTTAGCGGACGTCTACGTCATAATAACTATCTGTGTGCAAAATTTCAGCCCGATCCGTCCAGTGGTTAGAGCTGTGCGTTGATAGACCAGTCAGTCAGTCAGTCACCTTTGCCTTTTATATATTTAGATATCACGTTGCCAGTAGTTGACCGTCGATGAGTTGAGATAATGACGATGATGACCATAGCCCAGGTGACTAGTCTGACGAATCGTACCTAATGATTGTAAAATTCATCAGTAATTTGTAACCCAGCTTACCGCTCAATCGTAATAATTAATCATTAAAATTTTTTTTAGACTTACCTACTACAATTTATGTCATCTATGTATTTTTAGGGTTAGAGACTCGCACTTGGCCGGTTTTTTTACAATGTTTTCTGCAAATAAATAATTTATTAGGTATTATTATTTTATTATTTCTCACATGTCTCCGGTGGACAGCCAGCCTAAACATAGGCTACGATCGTTGCTGTCTAGCACAACATGCTTTCACTTTGAATTATGGAGGTTACCGTATCTCAGTTCGGCGGAGAGAAATAACGAATTGAAATGAGTCATTTCTGTAAACCTCAATTTGAGCTAAAGGTACATGTCCACTGAGGTGGAGCGTCGCGTTTACACGTACCTACTCCTCTTTGCGCCACTTCAGTGGTCGGATGCCGTTAATACTTATTAGATGTGTTAAACATGGCATACTATAATTATAGTAGTTAGTATATCCGGTTAGTAAGTATATCCGGTTAGACATATCTATATTATATATTATAATATATAATATAGATATGTCTAACCGGACTAAACATAGTAAGTAAGCTTTCCCCCAAAACTCTATTTATTCTAGGGGAAAATACTTACACTAGCGGCACGCTATGATGGCCGGTTTGACACATTACAATAGTGATGTGGAATGTCAATTTATTCTCGAACAAAAAACAATTAAGTTTTGTTTTTGTACCTGATTAAATAGGTTTAATAAAACAAAAATGTATATGTTTATTTAATTTATTTGAACGAACTGAATATTTGAATGAAAATGAATATACATACTTTATATGCACACAAGAAACATATGAATACAAAAGATACCAAAAAAGGTGCCACAAAAGGCCATAATTAATCAGATTCGTCCATACTACTATTTTCACTGTCGTCACTGCTATCATCACCTACATTAATAATTATATGTTCGTTTTCTATAATATTATCTATTTTCACATCTCTTTCATAATCTTCCCTTATTAATTTAACAGTTCTATTCACAACCTTTTCCCAGTCTCCTTTAGTCACATGTTCACAAGCTTCTTCTAATAATTTTAGCATTTTTTTTGTGGTAAATGGGGGTTCTGTATTGTGTCTTGCAGCATATCCCTTAATTTGAGCCCACACCAACTCAATCGCATTATACTCACAATGGTAAGGCGGTAACCGTATAACTCTGTGCCCATGTTCTAATGCTATTTCGTCAATGACGTATCGGATCTTGGTTGGTTTGTTTTCTTTTAAAAGACGTACTAATTCCGCTTTTAACATATTCATGTTTGCATCTACGCCATTTTTACGAAGCCATGCGACGATATCAGCTTTCTTTTGGGATTGGGCAGGTGGCTTGTCAATTTGCATCGAGTGGTATGGGGCGTTGTCCATAATTATAATAGATGGTTCAGGGAGGCTACACAACATTGAGGTAAACCATTCAGTAAACTTTTCTCCATTCATGTCTTCATGATAGTCTCCAGTGGTTTTTGACGCAAAAGCCATGAGAGAACCTTCGACAAACCCGTTGATGGTTCCGGCGTGACAAATTATAAGTCGCGATCCTTTTCCTACAGGAACTTTGGAAGTAGATGCTGCTGTGTCATCGTTCCAAGAACGGCCTACAGTATGGTTAGCATTAAGCCATGTTTCATCCAAGAACACAACATTTTGCCAATTTTTGATTTCTTTCACTTGCCGTAAAAAAGTATACCTTGCCATCGCTATATCAAATCTTCCCATCAATATTTTGCGTTAGTTACATTTTTTGTATCGAAATCCAATGGTCTTCAAAATCTTCGTTAAAGAACTTTCCCCACCGAAGAATAATCCAGCTTCCTTCAGTGAATGCACCAACTTTTTTCTTGTTGGATACTCCTTCTGTAAATAGTAGCCGTAAACATGTCTTCGGATAGCATCGGCATCAAAGCTATCGATGCCTACGACTGGTTTTGCTCGTTTTCTCTTTTTTGGTGTGTGAAGTTTATTTTCTTCTGTGCCAGTCTCGCCATATTTTTTTTTAGTTATCCGTCTAACAGTTCGTTGTCCAATATTAAGCGCATCAGCTACGCGTTCAACCACTGACGTTATAGGTAAAATTGGCCCTCCATTTTGAGCTTCACGATCGAAATAGTTACGAAGGCGTATTACGAACTCACGTGTCTGACTATTTAGAACAGTTCTCTGCGTACGTTCGGTCATATCGACGAAATCCACAACAAAGGGCTTGAACAGAGTCCAAATTAACGAGCAAGGGTCAACAGTAATGCAGTATCAATATTTGAAATCCAAAGCCAGGTCAAAACTATATCACAATCGCATTGCACTGACAGTTTATACTTTTCGAAGCAACGTCAATTCAAAACTGCTTTGTTTTGCATTGAGCATTGACGCGAGTTTGCCGGAGGTAGTAGTTGTGCTAGCCAGCGATCCTATGTGACGATCGTATTAGATTCCATTTTTAAAAATTTTCAATTTAGAAAACCAAATGCCGAGTTGTGGTATATATCATATAAAAATAAAAATTTTACCTTTTGTATGAAACAGCTGATATTTTTTTGCGATTTCAGAGGTTTGTCCACATAGTGAAAATTGTTCATATTCACAAGTACATTCACCCCTTAAATGGTGCAAACTGATTTTTCTACACTTGTATACATTTTAGAAATCAATTTAATAAATAAATTTTGAGTCCTAAACCTAAAACTACATTCGATAAAATTTATGAATCTCTGCACATCACTATCGTCAATAAAGTAATACAATTATTTCCTTCAAAGTCGTTATCAATTAATACGGAACTTCATGAGCGGACAAACGTCAAACCGGCCATCATAGCGTGCCGCTAGTTTAGTGCGAGTGACATTATACGATACCTACCTACTGAACCTTAAACTATTGAGCCCTTTAATATTATTTACGTATTTACTTAGCGCTAGTGACTAATTTTTAGCGTTCCGTAGTAAACAAGGAACCCTTATAGTTTCGCCATGTCCGTCCGTCTGTCTGTCTGTCTGTCCGCGGTTTAGCTCAGAGACTATTGGTACTAGAAATCTGTAATTTGACAAGGGTATAAATATCAATCACGCCGACAAAGTGGTGAAATAAAATTGTGAAAAATATTTTTTTAGGGTACCTCCCCTACATGTAAAGTGGGGATGAATTTTTTTTTCTCATCTATCCCATAGTGTGGGGTGTCGTTGAATAGGTCTTTCAAAAACGTTGTGGGTGTGGGAACACCATTTTTCAATTCAGGGATCCGTTTGTGAAATATGATATTATTTTAAAGTGCTAAATTTTATTAGAGTCAAGTGTCCCCCCCCCTCTGCCAGCTAAATGGTTGTATATAGGATACAAGAAAAAATTCACAGCAGTAGTATGTATAATGAATTTTAAAGGAAAACTATCACGGCTAAGTAGGGTTCATTAGTGAAGGAGTTATATCGGTTTTTCTAAGTTAGATATTACACGTAGTGTAAGTTGCATATTTTGTAGTATATTATAGTATTTAAACCATGGAACTCAAAATGTATGTTGAGACTTTCAACTACGGAACCCTACACTGCGCGTGGCCCGACACGCACTTTGCCGGTTTTTGTTAGTTTTGTAACAATAAAAATACGTAATAGAGAAGAAAATACTTTCAGGTGCGTATCTACTTATTTTGCCGTTTAAATATTATATTAATTAAGTATGCCGTGCTAATACGTAATAAGGAAATTTCGTAAGCTTAAAAAAACCGGGTTTGAAGAACCGTTATAAACACACCTTTGCGTCTTGCCTGTGTCTGACCCACTCAAAGATTCGGTCAACTCGATTATTACCTATAATTAATTCATTATTGTCACATTTGAATATATATATATAATTGATAAGTATCATATTATGTAGATAGTATAAGACGTATAACCTCAGGTATAACCTGAGTGTGTATTTTTAACTGCTTCGGTTTATTTTGTTTAATGCGTATAGGTAGGTATAATAAGGGCATGTACATATATAAATATTCATGTAGGTAGTTATATCTGTAGGTATCTTTGCCTATTTTTAATAAATAGATATTGAACTTATCTTACGTTTGGCTTTGGTAGTAGTTTTTAAACGTACCAACATTCGTATCAATGAAGTTTTTCTTAGGTATACTTAACTAAGTTAGTAGGTATATAATTAGAGGCGCAATACAATTCGAATGGCCTTTGGATCTTTTTCCATGTTGTAAACCTAAATCGCAGAAGCTATGTGCATAGATACGGTCAAATATCTTGGTTAAACATTCTCTAAAGAGGTAATAATTGTGGTTTTCGTAAGCTTTATGAATAGATAGGTAAGTATTCGGTTTTAAGAAGGTAAGAACCGTCAAAAAAGCATTCACTATTTCGTGACCCACACCCACTAATTGAAATATTCAGTAGGTAGGTGCCTAGTTCGTGGTTTATCAACAAAACATATTTACCTACTTTAAGATAAGTTAAGTGGTTCTCTATATGCCACTAGAGACCTGTGCATACAGTAGGTATAGGTATTGGTTATCTATTTCGGATAAATATTAACTCAGTTTAGTGATAGCAGCTTCCTGATATGTTCATAGTAAGACAAAAACAAAAACATAAGTAAATCAAATTAAATACAATAATCTGAAAATGTGCGCATGCGCGCGACTTCGTCCTCGTTGATTATGTTTTTAAAATCCAGGATAAAAAGTAGCCTGTCACTTTTCCCTTGCAAAAAACACGTCAAACCGTTGCTCTGTTGCGGCGTGATTGAAAGACAAACCAACAAACAAAAACACTTTTGCATTTATAATATTAGTATTAGTACCTAAGGATAATATACATATCTAAAATAGTAGAATAAGTTCTAAGAATAAAATATAATTATAATTAAGTACCATACATATCCTAAAATGATCTTGATGAATTTTCTGAGAAAAATCACGACAACTTGTGACGTTATTTATTTACCTACGTACGAGGGATGAATATATACATGAATATTACGTGATATTACTTTGCCTGAGGACCTAAGTCCTAAACGAATTATTATGGTACGATCGGTCCGCAATACTTTCTCATAAAGCTGACTTTTCACTATTCGATATAATATAAATTATATCCCCGAATATAAATTACATCCCGCGATTGATGTTTACACTATGAGATATATTTTATCGACCAGTTCGTCTCTGAACTCGCCAATCAAATAACGCGGCCGCGGGTCGCAGGGGCGTGAGCGGTGTGCGGGGTGCGGGAGATATATTATATCCTTGAAAATATAGCTCGGTCGGTCGAAATAATATTATAGTTTGGGATGTAATATATAGTGTAAAGGGTTCCATTTAAAAGCAAGGCGAGCGATATTAATTTATAAAAACCGGCCAAGTGCGTGTCGGGCCACGCGCAGTGTAGGGTTCCGTAGTTGGAAGTCTCAAATATTATTGCTGACCTAGGATAGTGCTTTTATTTTATTTATGAATATTGAATACATTTTGAGTTCCATGGTTTAAATACTATAATATACTACAAAATATGCAACTTACACTACGTGTAATACCTAACTTAGAAAAAACAGATATAACTCCTTGACTAATGAACCCTACTTAGCCGTGATAGTTTTCCTTTAAAATTCATTATATATACTACTGCTGTGAATTTTTTCTTGTATCCTTTATACAACCATTTAGCTGGCAGAGGGGGGGGGGGGGGGGGACACTTGACTCTAATAAAATTTAGCACTTTAAAATATCATATTTCACAAACGGATCCCTGAATTGAAAAATGATGTTCCCACACCCACGATATTTTTGAAAGACCTATTCAACGATACCCCACACTATGGGATAGGCGAGGAAAAAAAATTATCCCCACTTTACATGTAGGGGAGGTACCCTAAAAAAATTATTTTTCATTTTATTTCACCACTTTGTCGGCGTGATTGATATTAATATCCTTGTCAAATTACAGATTTCTAGTACCAATAGTCTCTGAGCTAAACCGAGGACGGACAGACAGACAGACGGACGGACATGGCGAAACTATAGGGTTCCTTGTTTACTACGGAACCCTAAAAAGTAGTGAAGTCAGTTTTACAGTGTCAATATCAACCTTAGATATTTTTTTGAGTAAAAATCTTTATTACAGAAGTTAAGTAGGTATTACCTATACTTACATAGATTCAATTTCAACCCTACGTATCCCCAATATGTTGGAAACGATGAACACCAAAAGAAACCGGAGGAATAATGTAATCCAATATCTCTCATTTTGTTGTTTTAGGTATCGAATCAAGCCACAGTCAGAGTTTGGTCCAAGACATAAGGACTCAAGACAGCACTCCGCCTAGCATGATAAAAGAGGTAGAAGACAACAGCCGGTACAAGACTTTAGAAGCCAATGCCACACTTCTGAAGCTCCTGGTTGACGACAAAGACGGAGTTAGCAGGTCAGCCAAATCATATTAATAAAATCAAAAGCTATTACAAACTATTACAAACTTTGACGCAGCACTTGAGAGCTTGTCACATAAAAATTTATCACAATTATTACTCTGTTATGACCCACACCGTGTAACAGATAAATTAATAAACAGTATAACTGAATCGTTAGTTGAAAATACCAATATTTTGAAAGTTCCTAAAAGTAAACGTGTGATAAAACCATGGATTACTGATGGTATTTTGAGGTGTATAAGAAACAGAAATAAAATGCAAAAAAAAGTCCGATTAGATCCGCATAATGAAATTTTGAAAATAAGCTATAAAAGATATAGAAATTTTTGTAATAATTCAATTAAAAAATTAAAACGCAACTATGAAAAAAAGCAGCTGGAAGCGTCACTTAAAAATTCAAAAATTCTATGGTATAAAATCATTCACTAACATGAGTAATAAAAACTCCGATAATACACAATTACTAAATATAAAATCTTCTCCTACTGAGTCAGCCAATTACATAAACAATTATTTTGTCAATATTGGTAAAACGTTAGCAGAAACCATTAAAAGGGGAAATTCGTTGGATACTGATGTGATACATATATACCCAGTTAAACTCCTTTGGCTTGCTGGATACTGACTATAGTGAAGTGAATAATGTGATTATGAATCTTAAGACCAATAGTGCCCCTGGTTGGGATAATATTCCTTCTGAGTTCCTTAAGCTAGCTAAGATGCAGGTGGTTCCTATTATCTGTCATTTAATTAACCTTTGTTTTAATAAAGGTATTTTTCCCTCTCCGCTTAAAAGATCCAACATAACTCCTGTTCATAAGAGTGGAGACAGAGAAGATGTAAATAATTACCGTCCAATCTCTGTTTTACCTTCAATTTCAAAAACAATGGAAAAGATAATGAACATGCGGTTGCTGGATTATTTGAACAAGTATCAGCTTCTGTCTGAATCTCAGTATGGTTTCAGGCATGGAAAATCTACAGAAGATGCAGTCATAGCACTAACCTCGTTTATTGATAAACAACTTGACAGTGGTAAAAAATGTGTAGCTTTATTTCTCGACCTTAAAAAGGCATTTGATACCGTCTCTGTCCCCATTCTTGTGAAAAAGTTAGAAAATCTTGGCATATGTGATGTCCCTTTGGCTCTGTTTAAGGACTACCTCTGTGGTCGCACGCAGAGAGTGAAAATTGGGAACTACACTAGCCAGGACCTCAATATCTCTTATGGTGTACCACAAGGTAGCGTTTTAGGACCTACGTTGTTTTTAATTTACATAAATGAGCTCTGTAATTTAGAAATAAAAAATTCCAAAATCTTTTCTTATGCAGATGATACTGCCATCGTCTTTTCGGATTCTACGTGGGATAAAGTTAAAAAAGCAGCTGAACTAGGACTTGCAAGGGTCGCTCTTTGGCTGAGGACTAATTTACTAACTCTTAACAGGGAAAAAACAAATTATATTTGTTTTTCTATTTACAATAGCTCTCAGCCGAAAAGTAACTATTGCATTACATTGCATGCTACAGACTGTAATGGTACTTGTGATAATTGCTCCAGCATCAACAGAGTAAATTCGATTAAATATTTAGGCGTTATTATAGATCAGAGACTTTCATGGCAGGGTCAAATAGAAGCATTAAGTGGTAGGATACGTAAACTCATTTGGATTTTCAAAACTCTCAGATACATAGCTCCCAAAACCCTATTAAATAAAATTTACCTTGCTCTAGCACAATCCATACTAAGCTACTGCATTCCAGTTTGGGGCGGTGCGGCTAAAACAAAGTTCATTGATGTAGAGAGAGCTCAAAGATCTTTGCTAAAGGTTATGTATCAAAAACCTTACAGATTCCCTACACACTTGCTTTACTCAACTAGCCAGATTTTAACTGTTAGACAGTTATATATTTTACAAACTATTTTAAAAGTACACAAATCTACTAAATTCGAACCTAAATTTGAACCTACTATCATACGCAGAAGACGGAAACCAATTAATATCATCAACGTGTCTCCATCAAAAACGTCATTTTCTCGCAACCAGTACACCAAAAAATCTGCACACTTGTATAATAAAATTAACAAAATTCTCAATATTTACCCCAACAAACTATGCGAAGTCAAAAAAAGGCTGACTGAATGGTTAAAAACGAAAAACTATGAAGAAACTGAAACGCTTTTAGAAATATTATCAAAAATATTTTAAGGTTATTATCGTATAAAAAAAAAAGGACACACACTCACACACACACACACACACACACACACACACACACACACACACACACACACCACCCCACACAACACTCACGCATATACGCGCACATTTGTATACACATAATATGCACTCACCATTACATGCTTGTTTAATTTTACGAATTTTATTTATAATTTAGAAATTTCAATGTATATTTTATGATAAGTACCAATAAGTAAACATTGTTATAGAAGAGCGAGACCACCTGATACAGGTATTTCAATATACTTAAAAGGTGGTCTCGGCCCCTAAAAACCTGATGTGTACATTTTTTTAAAGAAATAAAATTATTATTATTATTATTATTAAAAGCCTACCCAACTAATATAATTACTTAATTAGTACACCTACTGCAGCAAAAGATTAAAGTACGAAATTACAGCCAACCAGTTTATTTGTGTTCTTTGCTGACCGATTTGTCTTTTTTGCAAGTCATGTCTTCTGATGGCAATATAAAGCTAGGGAGTTTGTTCGCAAATTGCACCTTAGCTTTATATCTATTGCCATCAGAAGACCTACCTACTTACAAGAATCTCAACCCTATGCTGTAGAGCGAACCTGTAAAAGCTGCATCAAACATTGCTACAGTAAATATCAATTGTGGTAGGTAATTGGCTGAACTTATCACGTGCTCACAACAATGCATTTTAGCCAATAGCGAGTGAATATCGACCAATCAGAGGCGATTGCAATCGTTACACTGTAGCAATCATTTTTAGAGAATCGCACAGGTTATCGTTTTTTGCCGAGTTTCTTCTGGGTTAGAACGGTATTCCGAACGAGTGCAGTGGTAGATTCACTTGATGATTCATAAACACTTATTGTATTCAGGTCTGAAGTTTTCGACATGCTGCACTCGAAGGACGAAAGTCAGGAGCGAATAGATTTGCTCACATTTCCTCAAGACGCGGAAGACAAAACAGCTGTTCCCATTACTCCAGACTCGCAAGCGGAATTTCTTCAAGGTAAACGTCCATTTGCTACTATGTAGGTACATTCCAACTTGAGCAGTCATTTTACAGCGATTTGCGGTAAGTAGGTACCTACTTACTTAACTTTTTATTCTATGACTCAGCACTTAATTGCGTTCTCACCTGGTGCTGTGACGTTGCAGTCTACGATGGAAAGAATGGGAACCTAACTTGGAAAAGGTTTTGTTAGATTTTAATCAAATTAAGGTTTTATAGGTTAGTAGTAGGTAGGTACTAAGTAGTAGCTATTAGACAGTTTTATTGCACCAAAACAGAGAAAACCCCATCCTAGTGCCTCGGAGAGCACAAAGTCGTCCTGGGTCGGATTTCCTTCCCATCAATCCACGACAGAGAAGGAATAGAGAGTGCACCGGCGTCGTTTGCGTACACACTTTTGCACTATAACATCTCCCGCGCAGGTGGC
This sequence comes from Oeneis ivallda, assembly GCA_029955525.1. NCBI lineage: Eukaryota > Metazoa > Arthropoda > Insecta > Lepidoptera > Nymphalidae > Oeneis > Oeneis ivallda. The sequence continues at coordinate 18,358,816 of JARPMR010000012.1, read as the reverse complement.
TATAATCTCTGTGAAAATTGGCTGCCGTGGCAGGATTCGGTCGAGAGGACATTATTAACCGACTTCAAAAAAGGAGGAGGTTATCAATTCGTCGAAATCTTTTTTTTTATGTATGTTCACCGATTTGGAATATTCTTTTTTGTTTGAAAGGTTCTCAGGTGGTCCCATTTAAATTTCATCGAAATCGATCGAGTGATTTAAAAGAATCAACAATATATTATATACTTTGAAGTGGCGCGGGTGTTTGAAGTCGGTTTTTCAAAAATATTTTTTAAGCTATTGCGTAGCTTTTATCGCGGGCTTTGAACTAGGACAAACAGTTTGAGCGCGGCGACCGAATCAAGAAATTCCGTAACGAAAATAAACCTAACACTATCGTTCAGTAAGCGTTCAACATTTTAGAGGTTCACAAGTAGGTAGTTCAACATTTTAGAGGTTCACAAGTACAGTAAGTCTGTTTGGCGCAGTGGGCGAGCGGCCGCTTTATTTACCGTACCTATGGTGTATGATGTCGCAGGTTCGAATCTCACTCGCGAAGTAGTGACAGTGCGCTTTTCTTGTTTGTTTGTTTTTAAATTTTTTTTCTGCATAATTTTTATCATGCAAAAAAAAATATCATAAATATTATAATTGCAGAAGTTGATAAAAAATGCTATGCAAATTGCAATAGCTTTACCGCGGCAGTCCCCGAGTGCCACTTAATTTTTTTTATATTAAATTATTTTGTTCTAATAAATTCTATCCCCAAACACAGCTGAGGAGCCAGTTCGCAAAGACTCCCAGCGGCTGCAGACCGAGGCAGCGAGCGGCGAGCCCATCGGCTTGGCTGCGGGCATAATGGTCGCTGTCACTTGCAGCATCGTCGCGCTCGCGTACACGGCCCTTATCGTCTGGAGACGGATATACTTGTGAGTGTATCCCCATCCCATACAATACAGCCGTCCGCAAACAGTCCCTGTGGCTGCAGGTCGTGACAGGAGGAGCACATAGGAAGTACCAATAAGTATTCGTTGAAGTCCCTAGGTGCTACTGCACCGGGAAGCGCAGTGTTAGCAGATGCCCCATTAGGTGAAGCGACATCAGACGAGTCACAAGGAGACGCTGGTTACACGCGACGCAAAACCGAGACATGTGGAAGTCTGTACAAGGGATGTCTACTATCGGTTGATAAAGAAGGGACGGAGAACCGAGAAGAGAGACGGAGCAGACCGGGAAAAACGGCGTGCCACTCTCCCAAATATGGGGTCAATATTTATAATACACGGTATGTATAAGACCGATAGACATTCTGCTACGTTACATCATACATGTTTAGCAGCTATGTATAAATAATGCCAGTAAGTACACAAAATATTATGTCAAATTAACATGTCTAAAAATTTGTTATCTTTTTCACAATGTTCCCTGCGGGAAAAACACCTTGTAATGGTGTAAGTTAAGGCTCTAGACTCGGTTAACGATTCATAAATTTTGTTTTTGATAGAAAGTCAATTAAGTTTTTTATTGATCAAATAAATTTTTGATTCGTGATAATGGCGTACCCACGATGCAGCGATGGTCCGTGCTTGCCAACATGAAGGTAACTTAATAAAAGGGCGAGGTTATAAACCGCCGCAGGGGTTCCCATAAACGTTGGAGTCATATTATTTACAGTTTTGTTATTAAGTACGCTTTTGAGTAACGACGAACGTTTATTTGTTGGCTTCTCGATGAACACGAAGCATTCTGTGACGAAGCTGTAGCTGTAAGGGCTTGGACAAACACAAAGCAAGACGGACGGAAATGTGTAAGCTCGTATAGGTAGGTATAATGTATGTAGGTAAAATCAGGAAGTGAAAGCGTGTTCCAAAATTATATACATAAATCGCGTTTTGCAGTGTGCCCTTAAATCGAAAGAAAAGAAAGAAAGAAAATAACATTATTAAGGAAAAGAAAGAAAATAACTATATTAAATCGAAAACTAAACGTGTGGCGCGTATTCTGTAGGGTTATTGCAAGTACCTAGGTATGCACTTCTCGAGGACATGTCTACATTTTAGTTTTAGTGCTTCGTTTGTACACGCAATCGACAATACGTCGATGCAAGACCTTCCGTACGTATTACGTACTACGTAAGCACTGGCAGCGTCACACTGAACGCTTCTTCGATTTTCTATACTAGCAAATGTAAAAGGACGTCCACATTGCGGAGTGACAACGGCCACGGCACCGTGGATCTCACGTACCTATACGCTCCACATTTTTTTATTCAATTCTCAGTAGATACTGCTACTTGTAGGAACTGCGTTGGATTGTTATCGCGCGTCGCTGCAGATTGACCAGGGCTTTAGAATGAGCCTTGAGTGGTAACTTGATAGTCCGTGTTCCTGCGGGCGCGTAGGAAGCGGTCAAGTGAGACGGAAACGCATTGTGGAGCGCTCGAGGCTCGAGTGGGAACATAGGTACCTTTCCCAGACGGGTGTTTATTGTTGCTTTTTTTACTTTATTCTCACGTAGGTTTTTTTAAGGGGTCTAGAGTTATACCAAGAACCTTTATAATTTCGTTCAGTCCGTTTGTCTGCCCGTGTATCATATTTTTTTTATTCAAAAATTATTATAGCTGCAAACTTGAAAGGCACATACAGGTAGGTAAGTAACTTGTTAGCACTATACCTATACCCTGTCCAGTCTCACTCACTCTCACTATGTGAGAGTGATTGAGACTGAACTGTCAAAAAGAAAATAAACGGTTCGACAGGGTATAAGTATTCTGTACCGCTACAGATGCGTATACAAAATTAGAAGAAACTTCGTGATACCTCCCGAACATGAAAAGCTACATTTGAAAAAGATTTATTTCATGTAGTATCTTTCCCAATAGTGGGCTGTTGGCCATCACAGAATGTGTGCCTTTACAACAATGACAATTTTCAAAACAACTTTTAATTTTTTAGGAACTTACAAAATTAACAAGTGGAAACTGAAAATTTAAAACACCCCCGACATGTGAATCTATGGCCGGACTATGTACGATTATATACCTGACATCCTGTTGCCCAGTTTTCTGCTTCATCATCAGATCCTCCTCCTCGATCCTCGATCATCGTCTATCTAACACATACTTGTTGAGACCATTCTAATGAGCCCAAACACACTATATCTGCCGTAAGTTGCTGAGGAGCTGGATATCCCGCAGACTTCTTGATGCTGCAGCATCAGCTCAAAGTTACCAGCCTTGGAAATGATCCGAAGCAACAGTAGGTACACCGAATTTCAAATCAATCGCACCAGTGAAAGCTTGTAAGACCCTTTAATCAAGTAGGAAATGAGCTGATGATCTTCAAACACTTGAGCAGGTCTTCATATATTAGAGCTAAGATCCACCTCGATTACATTAGCTTTCAAACAGAAAATCCGCATCACAATCAGTCCATTGGGGAGGCTGCAGCTACGAGGGAACAAATAGACACATACACACACACACCAGCAGACCAGCTGTTACAGGTCGACCCACTTTAATAAATACGACACATTTACTCATTGTTTGGTAGGCACAATTCAATGTTTGTACGCGTCATTGGACCCAAGTAAAAATGAGATCAATTTAATATGTGATGCGTATGATTCACCACCTACCGTTTTATGTTATATCAGAAAATAAATAACCAACTAATTTATTTCCAGAAAGAGAAATGGCCTCAAGCACGAACTCTTGCGGAACGAAGAGATCGCAGAAACAAGAATCGAGGTAAAATAAAATATGTACCTACCTATCTAATTTAATCCCCTGTGTCAGTAGCTACACGAATGTATTCGAGTATGATGCGAATAGTGCTTGTTGCCATGACACTAGTAATGACTATGAGTCTTATACGAAGGGTCTGCAGAGTCACAGAGAGAGCTATGCTTGGAATGATAGCTGGCAGTCTTCTATTCCGGGAAAATGCGGGTGTGATCCCGGGCACGCTCTCTGTCTTTTCGAAGTTGATTAAATATCACATGCTTCAAGGGTGAAGGAAAACATCGTGACGAAACCTGCATGCCTGAGAGTTCTTCACAATGTTCTCAAAGGTGTTTGAAGTCTGCTTATAATTGCATTGGGCCAGCACGGTGGACTTTGACCTTATCTGAGAAGAGTCCTACTCGGTAGTAAGCCGTTGATGGTTGGCTGATGATGATAAATGATAATGGTGATACTCGGAGAAGCCTGCAGGATCATATAGATGTGCAGTTCCGCAGAAATACTAGTTATCGAAAAAGCTCATCGTCGCGAAGCTGAATTGGCAATGGGCTACAAAATACACATTGGCGTAACTATACCTACCGTTCGAGGCCCGTGGCAAATGAATCGGATGGGGCCCTCTCCCACCCATATATAGAAGCTCAAAGTTAATTTTTTTATTTTACAATGTGCTCACGGCCCTCGGGCCGGGGCCCCTTCCGGCTGGGGCCTGTGGCATTTCGCTCAAATGCCACCCTGTAGTTACGCCACTGATAATATACATGAAGATGGTGTTCCAAACGGCATCAGATGGTGTTCTGTAGCGTTACTTTTATATTGCCAGCGATTCAATGGTTAATTAATGTTTTGTATTTGCAGTTGTGAAGACAAGCTTTCCGGTATAATTAAGTGAAGCACTTGAAAATTCTGCGATAAAATACAAAGACTGAATTTGATTATACTCGTAATATTGCTATTGTACGGGAGGTAGCGTAACTACGCGACGCGCGACAACCTAAAGTTGGATAAATAATTAAATCATAGTTCGTCCATATAACCCTTTCAGTATAACCATAGGACGAACATAATCTGAACATCAGCTGCAGTAGTGGGAGGTAAAAAGTTTAAAGTATGTGGAACTGGTAAAAAATTTACCGTAAAATTATTTCGTACCCACCTCACAAAACTGGGTATATGCAGTTCTTTACAACCCGGTCATCTGTGCACTTTGCTGGAATGCTCTACTGCGAATAAATTGGTAAGTAAAGACCGTAAAGAGCAGTTGATATAAGAATCTATTTGTAAAAAAGTTACGCTACTTTCCGCATTATTATAAAGTAGACATTATGTGTCCGTTTCAATAAAAACGCGAATCTAAAATGGCGCCTTACACTTCGATTACGCTCAACAAAAAGGCTTCATTTAAATTCTAATATAATATTATATATTTTTAATATTAATTATATTTAGTGTCTGTTACTTTTTCATTATTTATATTATGTACCTTGCGAGACAAATAATAAATTGTAGGTATATATATTTATGTTACCTACTACATGATACATTGACTAACATAAAATCTATGTAAATTACGCCATAAATCAAATAATCAATGACACAGAAATTAACAAAAACTATAACAAAATACATAGATTGACAAACCTCAGCAACACAGGAAACGCCAGTAAAAAATAAGATTTCTGTTTGGTAATGTATGAACAGTAAAGTACCTATGCGCGTCGTATCAATATTAATGCAAATTCTTTTTTGCTTGCAGTACGCATGTGTGTGAGCGAGAGAAAATAATGTGACGCCATTTCAATTCGATTCTTTATTGAAACGAGATAAACTTAATATCCTCTTGAATATCTCTAACTTCAGCCATGAATCTTGCGTCGATTGTGTGATAAGCTAACTATGAATTATTTATTCAGAAGATATGCCTACGGAATATTATATATTCAACACTATTATTAAAATATGAGGAATTCTATGACTGTTGTTTAGATAATATTAATGATCTGACTATTGAAATTAAATGTATTTGCTAGGTTCTATATTTTGTAAGGCGGTATGTTTTATCAGTTGATATATTTAAAAGTACTACATAAAGAAAGGCAAAGAACGACTGTGCCATAATTTTATAATCATCACAAATTAGTCATCCTAAAACTATGAAGTATTAAGCTGTAGACACATTACTGTATCTGTGTTGTGATGTTGTGTTCGAAAGAAATGTGGCGCGTAGGTATGTCAACCAAAAGGAATGCGCCGGCGCCGGTTGGTAATCCAGAAATTAATACACATAAAATATAACACATGAATGGGTTATATTTTTTTTTACAAATATTTCGCAAATTATTAACTACGCCCTTGCTGCCAAAACCAAGAAATAAGATAAAGAACACCTTTTACCACTGGGTTTTTGACTTAATTTGTTCTATGAGAGCCCAATATGCCTCCCAGACAATTTTTACTAATGCCAATGAACGTCATTATATTATGTGTGTATTAGTACTGCTGTCCCAACATATCACACCACAACACAAGTAAGTTAGCGCCTTTATTGGCAAGTGTAAATTATCATAATTTATATTTAATTTAGAACAATACATGTCTGTGATGTAATAAACGCTAAGGGAATTTCTGTATGTTTTTTTTATTTGTAAATGAAAACATTGAATAAAAGCGATAGAAATGCAAATTTTATTTAAGTATGATTATCATTTAAAAATGGTAACAACAATCCATAACAAATAATAAAAGAAAACCACAGCACCAAAAAAATTGTAAACATTTTAAAATGAAAACTTACTTATCCTAAGTGTTAACTTTTCCTACATAAAATAAATCCACTTAAAAGAATGGTACTTGAACATGATTTTTTATACATTTACCGACTAAAATCACACTTGAATATTACGACATCATTGTGACCATTAAAGTTACAAAAATGCATTAATTTGTCTGTATACACATCGAACTTGTATTGAATGATATTATTCAGGTATAGTGTAGGTAATCAAGGTACCAGTATTTCATACAAAGAGTAGAGAAAAGATAAATTGATTTTTAAAGCTTTTAACTAAAACGTTACATTGCACTTCCTAAATGGAAAGATTTATTCAGTTCAATTCAATTTTTCATTACGGCGAGTAGGTGCTCCCAGAGGGCGCGTTTCACTTCGCAATGACGTGTGGGATGGAGGGGACACCTTTGAAAGTCGCTGGTATCTTTGTCATTCCTTGTGGTAAGGACTTGACAAAAGACCTAGATGCATATAAAATTATTATATACGTAACAGTGACGTCATCGCAATTTAGGTGGTAGAGTGCGAGGGAGATAACGATATGTTGCCTTATTATAGAACCAATTTTGATTTATCAAATATTTTGATCAAAGCCTAGGTACCTACCCTAATCATTAAAAAAATATTGCTTTTTGCAAGATATTCTAATATCGATTTGTTATATCAAGTGTGTTAGTCAATACCAATCACAATATTTACCTGTCTAAACTCTAAAGTAATTACTTACACTGAGGTTAGTAGTAGATGGACTTCTAATGAATCACAGAAACACAATTTCATAATTTTTTTATAACCTAGTACTAAAATCTACAACAAAATACTATGTCAATAGACATAAATGATATTAAGATAAAAAAGCTTTTTGTATTTGATGCACAGGATGTTTGATTAGTCTATTTTTATAAGTATTTTCAAATTACTTGTACTTTTATTAATATTGCTTTATATATTATATTATTAACGAATTTACGATACGTAGGCTGCATACACGGTAGACTTAAGCCAAGTGGAGTACATTCGCCGAGCGCGTTGTGCTAACATATATTAAAAGGGGCTTATTATTATATAACAATAAATTTACAAAAACAGTTATTTATAAATAGGGAGTAACAAATCAAACTTCCTGTATAAAAATTAAAATTTCACAATATTTTTAAAACCGATCAGAGGTGCGATTGTCTAAAGTTATTCCATTGATTGTAATCGTATTCGATGACAATAGCGTCAATTTAAAATAAACCATAACATTGAATTTTAGAGCTCAATTTCGTGTATGCATTCTTATAAGTTTACGTATGTATGATACCCTCCACAACGCTCCATATTAACGATTTTAATATTTTTATAAATTGTACTGAATTTGTGATTTTAAATGAATACAGTCAAGGAATTTTTTTTTAAAGAATATCAGCCAAGTTGAAGTTGACTAATGTCCTCCTCTCCCTTCCAAATAAGCGGAAAGCTTGTGTTAGGAGTGGGTACGACAATAGTGCAATGGGTGGGATTTGAACCTGTGATCTTTCAGTTTTCAGTACGCACCTTTAACCGTTGGGATTTGAACCTGCGACCTTTCAGTTTTCAGTACGCACCTTTAACCGTTGGGCTGGCTTTTCATTACTTACTTATTTATATTTAGGATTATTTTACTTTAACGAATTATTTTACTTTATTTTACTTTGTCATCGAATACGATCAATGGAATAACTTTTAGACGTTTGGTACCCTGATTAGCGATGGCTAACCTGTCCTGAACCTTTTGTGACCTGATAATATGATGGATGACCTGTCAGTATATGTCAGTTGTACTATGATCCACATCAAAGTCCATGGGCTGTATGTTTGTCAGTTATGCTTTACTTGTTCTCCTTATGTTTAACAACCGCTGGACCAACGTTGTCTCCAGTTTCCTTGTTATGGGTTCCATGAGCGCCATCGCAATACGGCCACTGAAATAAAATATGAACATCATAATAACAGTGAGTTATCCTTACTATGCTTACTAAAATTATGAATGCCTAAGTTTGTTGTTTATTGGGTTGTCCTTCAATCACGCCGCAACGGAGCTATGGATGGACGTGATTTTTTGCATGGGTGAATTTGAGAGAGTGACATAGGCTACTTTTTATTCCAGAAGATCAAAGAGTTCCCACATGATTATTACAAATTAAATACACGCGCTGACGAAGTTGCGGGCATCAGCTAGTATTATTATAATATATTATCTGTATAGTACTGTTCACCCACAAACATCCTTTAAGCAGCTATAAATGTCTATAGTGATAAGAATGCTTATCACTTATGCTTATTGCAGCTTGTTTATCTTGTTAGTTTTCCCTATAGATTTAACCATACACCCTTGGCTTCTTATTTATCTATTCTATTACTTTCTCCATCTCATAAATGACGAGAAAACTCCTCTGCACATCTTAAAAATCAGTCTCAATAGATTAATTACTAACTTAAGATTCTAACTTTGCTGTTCTGTGCAAAAATCAACAGAAATTTTATTTCTGCTGATTCTTCTGTAGCAAGACATTAAAAGTTTGTAGTTTGTGAGTCACAAATGATACAGGAAAAACTGTCTAGAGTTAAAGATTCATTTGAAAGGTACACTGTACATGCAAAGACTTCTATGTATACTACTATTCATTCTTACAGTAGCTTCACAATATATTTATAAAAACATAATATTTGTCAGACAAAACATTTTAGTTACAAAAAAAGGGTGATTTACACGATAGGCAAAGTAGAGATCCAAATAGGCTCGTGATTCCTCGACTGTGCCTCATTTTGTGGGAATGGGAGTGACATTCTATAATAAATTCCACAGTCGATAAATAAATCTGTCAAAAAAAATAAGTTTTAAAGTTTCCTGTTAGGCAGACAGAGCACTACTCAAGTGTGATGTCACAATTCACCAGCTCCATACACGCTCCATACAAAATTTAGTTTTAGAAAGAGACAGATATTGTCACAGTAAAACAGCTTATAATTCCGAAATTAGTAAAGATATTTAAAAATAGAGCAATGGCATTGTGATAAGATATTTAAAAACGTTATTGTAAATAAATAAAAAAATATCAGTCAAATACCCAATTATCAACAAAAAGGACAAGGATTTCAATACATTAATCTATTGAAGTAGAAGGCAAGTCCATGAGTGTGATTTTTAGACAGAACAACACATTTTGAGATCACAATTGAATGACATGAGGCTAACAGGGCAGTGAACACTAATATCATTTTTAAATTATAGCCTCAATAGCCCATAGGATGTAGGTTCAGATTGAAAACTGAAAGGTGTACAGTTTGATTCCCTGCAGTTGCACTAATGTTGTATCCACTCCTGACACACGTTTTCTGCTTATATGGAGGGCAGAGGAGAATATTTTTTCCAACAATCAATGACGGGAAGCTCTGATGAGGTTGAAATGCACTTGCCTAGAAGATGCCTATTCACTTTTAATGGTACTCAAACTGTACTTGGCAGGAAACCTGAAGTGTGTTCCACAACTTAGTGGTTCCTTTCAGAAACTTAGAATTAAAGCTTTTCGCTGCATACTGTTCTATCATACCAAGTTTTTTTTAATTCTTATACAAGTGAGGTATGAGACATTGCACTCACATTTTTACTCCTCCAGCATCTACACAGAGACACCTTCTCAGTGATATCTTCAATGTCAACGAAGTCCACCACTTTGTTGATATCCTTCCTGATGCCAGGGTTCACATGTCCCTTGCCAGCTTCATTGGCTTTCTTGATTGTTATGTATGAGTAGTAGGATATACCACCAACAACTGCAGTCGGAGGAATTAAGGCTAGCCAATCACGGACTGGAAACAAGAAAAAGTTTTTTAGCAAATTCTAGAGAAATCTATAAGAGCCAAGATTCTCTTTTTTCTGTGTAAAAACTTAGAACACTGATAATTAAATATAAGGTTATTATTTGGATAAAAACTTTTCTATTTCTACTGTATAATAAATGAGAAAGTGCGTTTGTTTGTCCTTCAATCACGCCGCAACAAAGCTACGGATCTATGTGATTTTTTGCATGGGTATAGTTGACAACCTGGAGAGTGACATAGGCTTCTTTTTCATCCTGGAAAATCAAAGAGATCGCGAGGGATTTTTAAAAATAAATGCACACAGACCAAGAGCGTCAACCTTACGCCATGCGGACGAAGTCAGGGGCAAAAGCTAGTAAGTATATGTTTTTCAGCTTCACAGTTGAAGATTTGGCAGCAGTATCTGGATATCAATGATGAAGTATCTACTAGTACTATATTTTTAAAATGTCTAGGGGGGGGGGGGGGCAGCTACCCCTACCTATCCCCTGGCGACGCCCATGACACAGACGTCACTGGCATCAGCTAGTTATATTCATCATAGCATCATCATTAGCAACCCATCAAGGGCTCACTACTGAGCGCAGGTTTCCTCTGAAAGGTTTATACTTTATAGGTCATAGTCCACCTCGATGGCCCAATGCGAATTGACGGACTTCACACACCTTCGAGAACATTATGAAGACAACTCTCAGATGTGCAGGTTTCCTCACTATGTTTTCCTTCACCGTTGAAGCTAGTGATATTTAATTGCTTAAACACACTTGACCCCGAAAAAACAGAGGTGCTCGTACCCAGGATTGAACCTAAGACCCCCCCAATAGGAGACCAAAGTCCTAACCCTTAGACTATCACTGCTTCATGCTAGTTATATTATAAATGCCTTATCTTTCTCATTTTGAGAGGAAACCTATGCCCAGAAGTGGGCTAGACTCTTTCTTATAATGGACTAATAAATAAATTTTAATGACATTACTATCAATTAATATTTGGACAATGATGATGATGATGATGACTGCTGAGATAACATAATTTACTGTGTTATTATTGTGTTACTCTGAAGAATATTTCAGTAGGTACCTACTACCTGTACCTAGTATTTAAATACTAACCTCAACTTTACAATCCATTTCTGTAATGGTATAAGTACATAATGTACCTATCAAGCAATGTAGGTATTGTGAGATAGGCTGTATTTGACAACAATGGCCAAAAATCTTAATCACTAATATAATAATTATAATTAACATAAGTATTTTGTGAACATTGCATGCTATCTGAGGTGATATGCGACCTCCGCGATACGATCCTCCTATACGATCTCCTTAGTGTTGTCAATACCAAACGTGTCAACTGTCATACTTTGTTATTATGAGTCAATATTTATATAATTGTTATTTATTCGTCTAGTGGAATTCTTTCAGTTAAATAAAACCAATATTTCTCTTGGTTTCTCGTTTATTATGCCACAATTTATTTAACTGAAAATGCCTGACGAAAAACTAGGCAAGTCTACGTTATTAAGATATCTGCGACCCGATAAGTTTGACATCGAGCCTGAAGTCGCGGACGCCGATGCAAAATGGCTACATTGGAAATCGACATTCGAAAGCTTCTTAGCAGAAGAGATTACCGAAGATGTACCAGACTCTCTTAAGCGTAAGCTGCTAGTTAACCACTTATCGGCATCGATTTACAAGCATATCAAAACTTGCTCCACTTATAAAGATTCAATGAAAGTTCTAGAAGACATCTATGTCAAACCGAAAAATACTATTCTAGCTCGACACATTCTCTTCAATCGCAAGCAACGAGCCGACGAAACGATCTCTGACTATGTTAGAGCTCTCCGGCTTTCCGCGAAAGATTGTAAATTCGAAGACGTCATAGCCCAAGAGCATGAAGACCAAGCAGTTCGTAGCGCTCTCATATCCGGCTTACTATCACGAAGGATTCGCGAGCGGTTACTAGAAAACTCTAAACTCACTCTCTCAGAAGCAATTAACCAAGCCGTAGCTCTAGAAACGGCAGAGAAGGATGCAGTTGCTATTGGTGACAGATCTCCGCAACTTACTGCCATATCGCAAGGTAGTTCACGAGACGAGGAATCCGAAAATCTAGCAGCAGCTCCATCGTCACGAACTTTTCAAGCCGCTCCGACCACGCCACCTCCGGCTAAACCCTGCTTCTTTTGCGGTGGGAGTCTTCATCCAAGGTTCAGATGTCCAGCCAACAAATCCACCTGCAAAAAGTGCTCAAAGAAAGGACACTTCGCAAGCGTCTGTAGATCGGGCAATAGTAATAGGAACTTGAACATCACGACAGTTGAAGATCCTACGATCTCTAACAACGACCGGTTCTACAGTGGAGCTATTTCTGCTGCCTCTCCTTCGAGTCTTAGAAGTGCGACAATTCCAATAATGGTCAACGATTACAAGGCTGATGCACTCATCGATACAGGAAGTTCAGTCAGCTTCATTAACGCTAAAGTTGCTCGCATAATGAAACTACGCAAAAAACCCTGCAAGCAGACAGTCAATCTCGCTTCTCTCAATCAAGTTTCCTTTGTCGAAGGTATCTGTTTTGCTACCATTGCGATGAATAAGCATACTTACAAACAAACACCTCTTCTAGTTGTCGACAACCTCTGTGCCGACGTCATAATTGGCCATGACTTGCTTAAACATCACTCGAGTATTCATTTCAATCTTGGTGGGCCTGGCGAACCTTTAGAGATATGCAACGTGTTACGAGCTTCGGTACCGTCAGTCTCCGTATTTACGAATCTATCGCCGAACATTAGACCGATCGCCGTGAGAAGTCGGCGATACAGTAAGGAAGATGAGGACTTTATAAAACAAGAAGTGTCTAAATTACTTGAAGACGGGGTCATTGAAACAAGTATTTCCCCCTGGAGAGCCCAAGTCCTTGTAGCAGGAGGAAAGGTTCATCGAAAACGACTTGTCATTGATTACTCCATGACCATAAACAAATTCACCGAACTGGATGCCTTCCCTTTGCCAAACATAGAATCAGTCGTTAACAACGTATCAAGATTTAAAGTGTTCAGTCAAATTGACTTAAAGAGCGCATATCATCAAGTACCCATCTTAGAAAATGAAAAGAGATATACAGCTTTCGAAGCATGCGGCAAATTGTACCAGTTTACACGCATTCCATTTGGCGTGACTAATGGCGTTGCGGCTTTTCAACGAACCCTGGACTTCATCATAACAGAAGAGAGACTAGAAGGAACGTTCGCTTACTTAGACGATGTAACCGTCTGCGGTAAAGATCAAAGGGATCATGACCGTAATCTAAAACGCTTTATGGACGCCGCTAATAAATTTCATTTAACTCTAAACGAACAGAAGAGTGTTTTCAATAAGACTAAAATCAACTTGCTTGGATATACTGTTGAAAATAATACAATCAGTCCTGACCCGGAAAGGCTAAAACCTCTTTTAGAGCTTCCTGCTCCAACTAAAACTAGTGAACTAAGACGAGTCCTAGGTATGCTTGCTCATTACGCTAAATGGATTGCGCGTTTCTCCGAAAAAATAAAGCCACTTACATGCGTGACTACTTTCCCGTTGTCGCCTGATGCGCTAAAGAGTTTTGAAGAACTCAAGCAAGATATCAAGGCAGCCGCTCTAGTAGCCATTAACGACAATGAAATGTTTACAGTCGAAACAGACGCTTCGGAATTCGCGCTAGGGGCTACGCTGACTCAACTTGGAAGACCAGTTGCCTTTTTCTCTCGGACACTGAATAACTCGGAATGCAAACAATCCTCAATCGAAAAAGAGGCTTGTGCGATAGTAGAGAGCCTAAAGAAATGGAGACACTACCTGATTGGTAGACATTTTCTTCTTATAACAGACCAACAATCGGTAGCCTTCATGTTCAATCAAAATTATAACAGTAAAATAAAAAATGAGAAGATCCAACGTTGGCGGTTGGAACTGTCATGCTTCAAATTTGATATAGTTTATAGACCAGGCACTGAAAACGCTGTTCCGGACGCTCTATCTCGCGTATGCGCCTACATGAATATAAACAAGTTGAAAGAACTACTTGACGCACTCTGCCACCCGGGGGTAACTAGAATGTATCACTGGGTAAAATTTAAAAACTTACCCTACTCAGTTAATGATGTCAAGGAGATGACCGCCTCGTGCCCTACCTGCGCCGAAATAAAACCGAGATTTCTAAAGGCCAAGGGTCAATTGGTCAATTGATAAAAGCTACGTCGCCGTTTGAACGGATCAACATAGATTTTAAAGGACCACTACCTTCTGAAACAGCCAACAAGTACATACTTACGATTATTGATGAGTACAGTCGGTTTCCTTTTGCTTACCCATGTAAGGATATGACCTCAGCCACTGTCATTACTTGCCTGAAAGATCTTTTTCTGACATTTGGCCAACCTCTCTATATTCATAGTGATAGAGGATCGTCATTCATGTCCGAAGAGTTCAAATCATTCCTACGACAGTCAAACATAGCCTCATCCAGAACGACGCCCTATAACCCCCAGGGTAATGGCCAAGTGGAGCGACTAAACGGAACACTCTGGCGAACTATTCAACTTAGCCTTCGGTCAAAGGGATTATCGATAGAAAATTGGGAAGTAGTACTGAAGGACGCATTGCATTGTATCCGCTCCCTCCTGTGTACGGCAACAAACGCCACTCCGCACGAAAAACTTTTCAAATACCCTAGAAGATCCCCGAACGGAGATTCACTGCCATCTTGGTTCACGCCGGGACCGATCTTTGTTAAAAAGAACGTCCGCTCTTCAAAAACGGACCCTCTTGTCGAGGAAGCTGAGCTCTTAGAGATCAATCCCTACTACTCTCTCATAAGACGGGATAATGGAGAAACCTCAATGGTATCAAACCGTCAATTGACTCCTTGCCCCAGTACTACTGATAATAGCAGAGACGATAGCTTTGAAACGGCCTCCGAAGATGATCACCTCACGTTTCCATCTGAAAATAACTCCACACCTCCACCTGAAAATAACGCTCCTTCGTCATCGTCTCGTGTAGAAGAGTCGACGACGTCCTCGCCAGTTCTTCGGACTGGACTCCCCAGGAGATCTAATAGGACGCGGAAATTACCCTCCTACCTAACGGACTTTGTGGTTGATGGGAGTGAGAGTGAAAACTGAACCGGGGGAGAATGAGGTGATATGCGACCTCCGCGATACGATCCTCCTATACGATCTCCTTATAGAGCAAGATCCCAGTGCCGCCAGACCTAAGTTATTTTCTCAGCAATTATTTGTGTGCGATAGAGTACTGTTCAAATGTACTTTCAGTATATGCGTACTAGCTAGATTGTGCCGACGGCCAATTTCCAGATACCAGGTGCTAAAGGTAGGTAAAAACTAGAATAACTTATCTTAAATTCTCAGGGCTGATTTTCATATATGTTTTAAAGAATATTGTAAAAATTAATAAATTAATACTGCCAGACGCTTACCGCCGGCGGTTACTTTAGCCAGACGCTTTGAAGCTCCCAAAAATATATATAATTTAAGTTAACTTATATTCTCAGTTCTGATTTTTATACATGATACTCAGGGAACTATTGCGATATTATCTGTAAGCTGCCAGACCTATTGGAAGGGTCAAACATCCCCCCAGACACACATTATGCGTCCCCATATGTATGAGCGCTAGAACATGATTCACTTGTTTAAGTGTGTGAGAGATAATATCATCATACTATAATATTATAAATGCGAAAGTGTGTTTGTTGGTTTGTCCTTCAATCACTCTGTAACAGAGCTACGGATCGACGTGATTTTTTGCCTGGGTATACCTAGCTTGCCGAAGATATTGCAATAGTTCTCTCTCTCTAGATCCTAAGCTATACCCAGGCAAAAAATCACGTCGATCCATAGCTCTGTTGCAGAGTGATTGAAGGACAAACCAACAAACACACTTTCGCATTTATAATATTATAGTATGATGATATTATCTCTCACACACTTAAACAAGTGAATCATCTTCTAGCGCTCATACATATGGGGACGCATAATGTGTGTCTGGGGGGATGTTTGACCCTTCCAATAGGTCTGGCAGCTTACAGATAATATCGCAATAGTTCCCTGAGTATCATGTATAAAAATCAGAACTGAGAATATAAGTTAACTTAAATTATATATATTTTTGGGAGCTTCAAAGCGTCTGGCTAAAGTAACCGCCGGCGGTAAGCGTCTGGCAGTATTAATTTATTAATTTTTACAATATTCTTTAAAACATATATGAAAATCAGCCCTGAGAATTTAAGATAAGTTATTCTAGTTTTTACCTACCTTTAGCACCTGGTATCTGGAAATTGGCCGTCGGCACAATCTAGCTAGTACGCATATACTGAAAGGACATTCGAACAGTACTCTATCGTACACAAATAATTGCTGAGAAAATAACTTAGGTCTGGCGGCACTGGGATCTTGGACCATTAGTGTTGTCAATACCAAACGTGTCAACTGTCATACTTTGTTATTATGAGTCAATATTTATATAATTGTTATTTATTCGTCTAGTGGAATTCTTTCAGTTAAATAAAACCAATATTTCTCTTGGTTTCTCGTTTATTATGCCACACTATCCAATATAAAATATCCAATATAAATGCAGTATTGTGACAATGAGACAATGTAACACGATAATTAGTTGAAAGTATGTCAACAGCCTTGATACTTCTGAGATTTTATTTGAAGTTTATGATAAAAAAAATCTCTTCTGTATTCTAAACTGCATGCATTGAAACCAGTTACACTTAGGTACTTGATTTTTAAAAATAATAATTGGTCTAATCATACAGAATTAAGGTCAAACAGTATGTTTATATAGCTAAGGTTAAATGTAACCTATTTAGTTTTTATCACAATGTTTTTATTGGTGCTAGGTACTTCATTCTGTTTTACACATGGCAGCTAAAAAGCTTGATATTATTATTTTCATTTCAGTGCAATAAATACACAACAAATCGCTAACCATACCACCAGTAAATACATTATAAAAAAATAAAAATAGGTATTGATAGAAAACTCACATCCAAGTCTAAACCATCCCCCGAAGGAATCAGGAATTGGCAAGCTGGCCAAATAATTAGGGATGGTAACTTTTACAATGTTTGATACAAAATACATGATTGATTAGGATTACACAACAACCGGGCCAATTTGTAAAACTACGAATAGAAAAGTTACAAGTGTAACACTGAAAAAATACCTAATTTATAGGATGTGCACTCTTGTTGTTCCTGGTCTGTGATGTGCACAGACGGAACTAGTGATGTGAACCAGTTTTAAAAAAACCTAAAATATACCGGTTTTCGTAAAAACCGATAAACACCGGTTTTCGTTTACTTAAACCGAATATTTTTCTCTCTACTTTGATCTCGCGGGGATGCTCGCACTGTTCGAAGACGGATTTTGGACGAGAAGACATCTTGGAGCTTCCCGAACGCTGCCCAGCCAACTTGGATTCGAAGGTTGACCGTCGGAAGCGGGGCTGCTGGTCTGCCAGTCTTGACATGTATTGAATATTGTACTTATGTATTTTTGGAGTTGTTCTATAAATATTATATCATCGTATTGTTGGAAATATTCTATTCTAACAAGTTGCATGGGGTAAATCGGCATGGCATCCAGCTGCCCACAAGATATTATAAAAAGTTATTAAAATGTAAATACATATTACCCACAAAAAAATATTTTAAAATGTGTAATTTTGAAAAGAGCAACTGCTGAGTTTCTTGCCGGTTCTTCTCAGCAGAATCCGCTTTCCGAACCGGTGGTAGAGTCATGACTTGTCATAAGCGCCACAGCTTGGCCTACATGAAATTTGAATTTGAATTTTGAATTTTGAATTTTGATCTCTTTCTAAAAATTGAACCTACCTAGCTTGCAGAGTTGTACAAAATAGTTTAAGAAATGTACTAAAATACAAAATGCAAATACTTTTTTGATCGACCTATTTCAAATGCAAAATACCAAATAGTGTTTTGTATTTCGGCTTGGCTCAGCTCGGCTCGGCTCGGCTGGGCTCGGCTCGGCACGGTTCAGCTCGGCTCGGCTCGGCACGACTCGGCTCGGCTCGGCTCGGCTCGGCTCGGCTCGGCTCGGCTCGCCTGGCTCAGCTAGGCTCGGCACGACTCGTCTCGTCTCGTCTTAACTTGTCTTGTTGTTGTATTGTATTGCATTGATTACAAGCATGCTTGTGTATAAATACGGGTAGTATGCCTTGCGTTTTATTCGGGGGGGGGGGGATTTGACACCACGGACCAACCGGTCCCACCCAGTGCCCCGCCTGTAGTTGCAGGCGGCGTTGACACCACTGAAGGGGGCCATCGCCCTGAACAGTTACCCCGAGGCCTGTGAAGGCCTACGCGGAAGACCCCGGATGATGATGATGCGTTTTATTCTCGCTCGAGACGTCGGACCGTTCGGAGCTCGGCTCGGCATCGGCTCGGCTCGACTCGGCTTGGCTCGGATCGGCTCGGCTCGGCTCGGATCGGATCGGCTTGGCTCGTCTCGTCTTAACTTGTCTTGTTGTTATGTTATGTTGCATTGATTACAAGCATGCTTTGGTATAAATACGGGTGGCCGATGCCTTGCGCGTCATTCTCGCTCGAGACGTTGGACCGTTCGGAGGTCGGCTCAGCATGGCTCGGCTACCGCTGCTCTGCCGTGCACGGCGCGTCTGGGCCTCACCTGCTGGTGCGCTGCCATGCATGTCGCAGCGTCAGCCACGGCACTTCTGCGTCTCATCTGCTGGTGCACTGCCGAGCACGCAGGGGCTTGTCGCAGAGCCGGCCACGATGCATCTGCGCCTCACGTGCCGATGCCCTGCTGAGCACGCAGGGGCATGTCGCAGCGTCGGCCACGGCGCGTCTGCGTCTCACCAGCTGATGCGCTGCCGAGCACGCAGGAGCATGTCGCAGCGTCGGCCAGGGCGCGTCTGCGCCTCACCTGCTGGTGCGCTGCTGAGCACGTCGTTGCACAGCGCCGACCACGATGCATCTGCGCCTCACCTGCTGGTACGTTGCCGAGCGTATGGGAGCGCAGCGCCGACAACGGCTCGTGTGCGCCTCACTTGCCGGTGTGCTGCCGAGCGCGTTGGAGCACTTCGCAGCGCCGGCCACGGCACGTCTGCGCCTCACCTGCTCGTGCGCTGCTGAGCGCGTCGAAGCGCAGCGCCGCCAACTGTGCGTCTACGCCTCACCTGCCGGTGCGTTACTGAGCACGCAGAGGACCGTCACAACGCTAGCCACGGCGCGTCTGCGCCTCACCTGCTGGTGCGCTGTCGAAACCGTGGGGGCGCGTAGTAGCGCTGGCCACGGTACGTCTGTGCCTCACCTGCTGGTGCTCTACTGGGCACGGCTCGGCTCGGCTTTGTCTTGTCTTGTTGTTGTGTTGTTGTTCTATTGTAGTGCATTATCTTGTAGTTGTATTGTTGCATTGATTACAAGCATGCTTTGGTATAAATACGGGTGGCTGAAGCCTTGCGTCTGCGTGTCATGCTCTAGATGGTGGACCGTTCGCAGCTCGGCTCAGCACGGCTCATCTGCCGGTGCGCTGCCAAGCAGGTCGAAGCTTGTCGCAGTGCCAGCCACGGCGCGTCTGCGCCTCACCTGCTGGTGCGCTGTCGAACATGCAGAGGCGTGTCGCAGCGCCGGCCACGGCACGTCTACGCCTGACCTGGCAGTGAGCTGCCTGCGCGTTGGAGCGCGTCGCAGCGCTAACCACAGCGCGTCTGCGCCTCAACTGCTGATGCGCTGCCGAGCGCGTCGTTGCATAGCGTCGGACACGGCGCGTCTGCGCCTCACCTGCTGGTGCGCTGCTAAGCGCGTCGTTGCATAGCGCCGGCCACGATGCATCTGCGCTTCACATGGCAGTGCGCAATGGAGCGTGTCGCAGCGCTGGCCACGGCACGTCTGCGCCTCACATGCCGGTGCGCTGAAGTGCGCAATTGAGCTTGTCGCAGCGCTGGCCACGGCACGTCTGCGCCTCACCAGCCGATGCGTTGCCGAGCACGCAGGGGCATGTCGCAGCGTCGGCCACGGCGCGTCTGCGCCTCACCTGCTGGTGCGCTGCTGAGCACGTCGTTGCACAGCGCCGACCACGATGCATCTGCGCCTCACATGCTGGTGCGCTGCAGTGCGCAATAGAGCGTGTCGCAGCGCTGGCTACGGCGCGTCTGCGCCTCACCTGCTGGTGCGTTGCCGAGCGTATTGGAGCGCAGCGCCGACAACGGCTCGTGTGCGCCTCACCTGCTGGTGTGCTGCCGAGCGCGTTGGAGCACCTCGCAGCGCCGGCCACAGCACGTCTGCACCTCACCTGCTCGTGCGCTGCAGAGTCCGTCGAAGCGCAGCACCGGCCACTCTGCGTCTACGTCTCACCTACCGGTGTGTTACTAAGCACGCAGAGGCGTGTCGCAACGCCGGCCACGGCGCGTCTGCGCATCACCTGCTGGTGCGCTGTCGAACACGCAGGGGCGCGTAGTAGCGCCGGCCACGGTACGTCTGCGCCTCACCTGCTGGTGCTCTACACGGCTCGGCTCGGCTTTGCTCATCTAGTCTTGTCTTTTCTTGTCTTGTCTTGTTGTTGTATTGTGGTGCATTATCTTGTATTTGTATTGTTGCATTGATTACAAGCATGCTTTGGTATAAATACAGGTGGCTGATGCCTTGCGTCTGCGTGTCAGTCGAACACGCAGAGGCGTGTCGCAGCGCCGGCCACGGGACGTCTACGACTCACCTGCCAGTGAGCTGCCGTGCGCGTTGGAGTGCGTCGCAGCGCTGGCCACGGCGTGTCTGCGCCTCACCTGCTGATGCGCTGCCGAGCACGTCGTTGCAAAGCGCCGGCCACGATGCATCTGCGCCTCACATGCTGATGCGCTGCAGTGCGCAATAGAGCGTGTCGCAGCACTGGCCACGGCACGTCTGCGCATCACCAGCCGATGCGTTGCCGAGCACGCAGGGGCATGTCGCAGCGTCGGCCACGGCGCGTCTGCGCCTCACCTGCTGGTGCGCTGCTGAGCACGTCGTTGCACAGCGCCGACCACGATGCATCTGCGCCTCACATGCTGATGCGCTGCAGTGCGCAATAGAGTGTGTCGCAGCGCTGGCTACGGCGCGTCTGCGCCCCACCTGCTGGTGCGTTGCCGAGCGTATTGGAGTGCAGCGCCGACAACGGCTCGTGTGCGCCTCACCTGTTGGTGTGCTGCCGAGCGCGTTGAAGCACCTCGCAGCGCCGGCCACAGCACGTCTGCGCCTCACCTGCTCGTGCGCTGCAGAGTCCGTCGAAGTGCAGCACCGGCCACTCTGCGTCTACGTCTCACCTACCGGTGTGTTACTAAGCACGCAGAGGCGTATCGCAACGCCGGCCACGGCGCGTCTACGCCTCACCTGCTGGTGCGGTGTCGAACACGCAGAGGCGTGTCGCAGCGTCGGCCACGGCACATCTACGCCTCACCTGGCAGTGAGCTGCCTGCGCGTTGGAGCGCGTCGCAGCGCTGGCCACGGCGCGTCTGCGCCTCACCTGCTGATGCGCTGCCAAGCGCGTCGTTGCATAGCGTCGGCCACGGTGCTTCTGCGCCTCACCTGCTGGTGCGCTGCTGAGCGCGTCGTTGCACAGCGCCGGCCACGATGCATCTGCGCCTCACATGCCGGTGCGCTGCAGTGCGCAATGGAGCGTGTCGCAGCGCTGGCCACGGCACGTCTGCGCCTAACCAGCCGATGCGCTGCCGAGCACGCAGGGGCGTGTCGCAGCGTCGGCCACGGCGCGTCTGCGCCTCACCTGCTGGTGTGCTGCTGAGCACGTCGTTGCACAGCGCCATCCACGATGCATCTGCGCCTCACATGCTGGTGCGCTGTAGTGCGCAATGGAGCGTGTCGCAGCGCCAGCCAGGCGCGTCTGCGCCTCACCTGCCATTGCGTTGCCGAGCACGCAGAGGTGCGTCGCAGCGCCGACCACGGCTCGTCTGCGCCGCACCTGCGGGTGCGCTGCCGTGCGCGTTGGAGCATGGCGCAGCGCTGGCCACGGTGCGTCTGCACCTCACCTGCCTATGCGCTGCCGAGCACGCAGAGGCGTCTCGCAGCACAGGCCACTGCGCGTCTGGCCCCCTCACCTGTCAGTGCGCGTTGGAGCACGGCGCATCGTCAGTCACGGCGCGTCTCCGCCTCACCTGCCGGTGCACTGCCGGGCGCGTTTGAGCTTTCGTCTCTCTGGTCTAGTTTCGTCTCGTCTGGTCTGTCTGGTCTGGTCTGGTCTCGTCTCGTCTTGTCTCTTCTGGTCTTGTCTCTTCTGGTCTTGTCTGGTCTCGTCTGGTCTCATCTGTTCTGGTCTCGTTAGTGATTTATGTACGATATGTAATTATTAGCGATAAGTACTTCGCGATTAGTAAAGAAATTAGTGATAAGCGATAAGATATAAGTAATTAGTGATAAGCGATAAGATAAGAAATTAGTGATAAACGATTAAGATAAGAAATTAGTGATAGTAATTAGTGATAAGCGATAAGATAAGAAATTATTGATTAGCGATATGTAATTAGTGATAAGCGATAAAATAAGTAATTAGTGATAAGCGATAAAATAAGTACTTAGTGATAAGCGATAAGATAAAAAAATTGTGATAAGATATGTCATTAGAATAGCGATTAGTAAAGTAATTAGTAATAAGCGATAAGATAAGTAATTAGTGATAAGATATGTTATTAGTAATTAAGCGATAACATAGGTAATTAGTGATAAGCGATAAGATAAGAAATTTGTGATAAACGATAAGATAAGTAATAAGTGATAAGCTATAAGATAAGTAACTAGTGATAAGCGATAAGATAAGTAATTAGTGATACGCGATAAGATGTGAGATTAAAGATAAACGATAAGAAAAGAAATTAGTGATAGTAATTAGTGATAAGCGATAAGGTAAGTTTCTACTGATTAGCGATGGGATAAGAAATTAGTGATAAACTATAAGTAATTTGTGATAAGATATGTAATTAGTAATTAGCGATAAGATGTTATTAGTGATAAGCGATAAGTAATTAGTCATAAACAATTAGATAAGTAAAGTGATAAACTATAAGTAATTTGTGATAAGATATGTAGTTAGTCATTAGTAATTAACGATAAGATAAGTAATTAGTGATAAGCTATAAGATAAGTAACTAGTGATAAGCGATAAGATAAGTAATTAGTGATACGCGATAAGATGTGAGATTAAAGATAAACGATAAGATAAGAAATTAGTGATAGTAATTAGTGATAAGCGATAAGGTAAGTTTCTACTGATTAGCGATAGGATAAGAAATTAGTGATAAACTATAAGTAATTTGTGATAAGATATGTAATTAGTAATTAGTGATAAGATGTTATTAGTGATAAGCGATAAGTAATTAGTCATAAACAATTAGATAAGTAAAGTGATAAACTATAAGTAATTTGTGATAAGATATGTAGTTAGTCATTAGTAATTAACGATAAGATAAGTAATTAGTGATAAGCTATAAGATAAGTAACTAGTGATAAGCGATAAGATAAGAAATTAGTGATAAACGATAAGATAAGTAATTAGTGATAAGATATGTTATAAATAATTAGCGATTAGTAAAATAATTAGTGATAAGCGATAAGATAAAAAATTTGTGATAAGATATGTTTAGTAAATAGCGATTAGTTAAGTAATTAGTAATAAGCGATAAGATAAGTAATTAGTGATAAGATAATATGTTAATTAGCGATAACATAAGTAATAAGTGATAAGCGATAAGATAAGACATAAGTGATAAACGATAAGATAAGTAATAAGTGATAAGATATGTAGTTAGTCATTAGTAATTAGCGATAAGATAAGTAATTAGTGATAAGCAATAAGATAGTAATTAGTAAAAGTAAGTAATTAGTAATAAGCGATAAGTAATTAGTGATAAGCGATAAGTAATTAGTGATAAGCGATAAGATAAGAAATTAGTGATAAGCGATAAGATAAGAAATTAGTGATAAACGATAGGATAAGTAATTAGTGATAAGCGATAAGATAAGTAATTAGTGATAAGCGATAAGATAAAAAATTAGTGATAAGATATGTCATTAGTAAATAGCGATTAGTTAAGTAATTAGTAATAAGCGATAAGATAAGTAATTAGTGATAAGATATGTTATTAGTAATTAGCGATAACATAAGTAATTAGTGATAAGCGATAAGATAAGTTATTAGTGAGAAGCGATAAGATAAGTAATTAGTGATAAGCGATAAGATAAGGAATTAGTTATAAGCGATAAGATAAGGAATTAGTTATAAGCGATAAGATAAGTAATTAGTGATAAGCTATAAGATAAGTAACTAATGATAAGCGATAAGATAAATAATTAGTAATAAGCGATAAGATGTGATGAGCGATTAGATGTGATTAGCGATAAGTAATTAGTGATAAGCGATAAGTAATTATTGATTAGTGATAAGATAATAAATTAGTGAAAAACGATAAGATAAGTAATTATTGACTTGCGATAAGATAAGTAAATAGTGAGTAGGTAGCGATAATTCACTATCGCTACAAATATTTTGACACGCCTAAGTCATAATAATTGTCAATTAATTTGTGCATTTTGATGACTACCCTCATGTTCAGATGGTGGTTTGTCTGTCGTTTTGTGGTTAAAATGATTAGATGTGAGGTCAGGGGCCGTTATAGGGGTGGTTGGAGACGGCTTTAGGTAGGGTTTCAGCGTTAAAGCCTGATTAGTTTTTCAGTAAAAATTCCCGTTTCTGGACCATGGCTATTGTGGCTATTTATTGATTCAAATTCAAATTCAAATTCAAAATCATTTATTTCATGTAGGCCAACCTGTGGCGCTTATGACAAGTCATGACTCTACCACCAGTTCGGAAAGCGGATTCTGCTGAGAAGAACCGGCAAGAAACTCAGCAGTTGCTCTTTTCAAAATTACACATTTTACAATATTTTTTGTAGGTAATATGTATTTACATTTTAATAACTTTTTATAATATCTTGTGGGCAGCTGGATGCCATGCCGATTTACCCCATGCAACTTGTTAGAATAGAATATTTCCAACAATACGATGATATAATATTTATAGAACAACTCCAAAAATACATAAGTACAATATTCAATACATGTCAAGACTGGCAGACCAGCAGCCCCGCTTCCGACGGTGGCACCCGTTCACGAGCATGACGCATGATCCAGCCATTGCTTCACTCAACCATATCAAATCAGTTCTCAGTTCTATGTAATAAATTGCTGTTCCAAATTATCCTGAAGTTTCGTTCAAGTAGCCCAAAGAACAGTCGAGAACTGATGCTGAACCTAAGAATTATCCCTCGCCCTTCACAAATCCCACATTGAATCTCGGTCACTCCGAAATACAGGATCCAAAAAAAAAATTAGCGAAAAGATAAGTAATTAGTGATAAGCGATAATATATTATGTACAATTGTATATAGTGATTAGCGATAAGGTATGTAATAAATAATTTAATGTGAAATACTTTATATGTGTTGCAGACCCCGGAATATTAGCAGAAATGACTGTGTACGCTGGTTATTTATTTAGATTAAATAAAAGAAACTAATTACCGATTTACACATGAAGTTTTGTAAAGTTAAATTTGAATTAAATTTTGAGAGTAAAGGCAGGTTTCTTAAAGGTTCTTAGAAGAACAAACTACAAAGGTTAAATCAATGTTTTAAAATTTTTGACCAATGGAACCTAAAAAATAAACAGTTCTTTATCGATATACAACCAATTACCATTTTCTTAGCTATGTTTTATATTACTATCTGATTACTTCTCACACGGCAAATACTCAGCCGAGCTAAACATCAGGGAACGTGAAATCCGTGCAGTGCAACAGTAAAATGCACAACTATTTATCCAATACACCTATAATTCATCTAGAACTGTTGTGTAAACCATGTGGTATTGCAAATCTAATGTAGCAACTACTTGGAATTAAGTTTCTAAATAAAAATAAAAATAAATTAAACATCCAACTGGTTTCATTTCCGTGGGAGGAAGCCCGCAGACAGACTTCGCAAACTTCCATAGCATTGTAGTAGACATATATATAGTAGCTGCCTGTCGCATCATTCTATGACGGCACAATAATTCAGCCTCAGCAAAGGTAAGTCCAATTTGAACTTTTTCCTCAACCTACTATTTTGATTATAATAAAGATACTTATATAGTCCAGTCATTATAGTAAGTTCACCTCGGAATTCGAGATACCCAGCTGTAAGTTTGTAAATACTTGTATATTGACACGCTAAAAGTTGTCTCAAAACCTACATATGGTAGGGTGTACGCAACTATTAAATTTCAAGGTCAAAGGTCACAAAAATCGGTTTCTTGCGCTTTTTTTGTAAATATCTCATTTTCTATGGGTTTTTTGCTATTTGTATTTATTATCAATATTGTTATATTGTAGAATACAAAATTCTCTACAAATTTTGTTTCAGAAAGTTTTTTATACGGTGAACCGTTTTCGAGATAGAGGGCGGAGAGCGCGCGGTTACAGCATCACTTCAGGTCAACTGGTGCCTCCGGTCGAAAAAGCGCCATATACAGTGTGTCTGGACATGAACTAGCGATATTTTAAACACTTATATAACAACTATTTTTAAGTACAAATACACCCTAAACTTGGGCCCAATCCACTTCCCCCCTTTGTGGCAGACTTTTGTTTTTGTACTGAAATATTCTCTAAACGTCTACAAAAAGAATCATATCTCTCAAAGTTTTGGTCTTACTGAGATAAAAATGGGCTTATTCGAAGGGCAAAAATACTGTCCTACCGTCTACATTACAAAACAAATATGTTTACATTTCCATAACCTTTAAAAAAAATATGAAACCCGAAAAAAATAATCGTAATATCATGCGTATGCGCTATGTTCAAACAACAATAACTCTGAAAGTATTAGACATACAGTTATAAATTAAATGTTGTATTGTAGCTTAGCTCAAAATCTCTTGATCTACTAAAAAAAAAGGGTTGCTGGGGGTGTTTTTGCAGTTATTTACAATAATTTGTTGATTTGCATGATTTTACGATTATTTTTTTCTATATTTTTTTCAAAGGTTATGGAAATGTAAACATATTTGTTTTGTAATGTAGACGGTAGGACAGTATTTTTGCTCTTCGAATAAGCCCACTTTTATCTCAGTAAGACCAAAACTTTGAGAACTTTGTACACGTTTAGAGAATATTTCAGTACAAAAACAAAATGGCTGCCACATAGGGGGAAAGTGGATTGGGCCCAAGTTTAGGGTGTATTTGTACTTAAAAATAGTTGTTATATAAGTGTTTAAAATATCGCTAGTTCATGTCCGGACACACTGTATATGGCGCGTTTTCGATCGGAGGCACCAGTTGACCTGAAGTGATGCTGTAACCGCGCGCTCTCCGCCCTCTATCTCGAAAACGGTTCACCGTATAAAAACTTTTTTAAACAAAATTTGTAGAGAATTTTGTATTCTACAATATTGATAATAAATACAAATAGCAAAAAACACATAGGAAATGAGATATTTACAAAAAAAGCGCAAAAAACCGATTTTTGTGACCTTTGACCTTGAAATTTAATAGTTGCGTACACCCTACCATATGTAGGTTTTGACACAACTATTAGGGTGTCAATATACAAGTATTTACAAACTTACAGCTGGGTATCTCGAATTCCGAGATTCTTACCTAATTTAAGCTTAAATGACTGGACTATATAAGTTAGTTAGTTAGTATAGACTGCATCGTCACTTACCATCAGGTGAGATTGCAGTCAAGGACTATCTAGTCATAGATAAAAAAAATTACTTAAAAAATTTCGATGTTTTATTCTTTCTTTAAAAAAAATAAGAAATAATCTAAGAATACCTATAAAAACCGGTTTTTTTACAAAGTAATCGGTAAAAACCGGTTATCAAATTTGTAATCGGTTCACATCACTAGACGGAACAACAAGAGTTCTGAGATAGATAATAATGCATTACCTACTAGACTGGAAAAATGGCGACTCGATAAAATGGTGGAATAATGAAGCTTAATTTTTTGTAAACAAAATATTTTTGCTATGGATTTTATACATGATTTCAATATGAATAATTTTAGAAGATCGACATGCGGATAAAATAAACCACATTTTGTAGAAACTAATAAAATAGATTTTTATTTAAAACGGAGAAACTTATTTTGTAATGGTGGAAGCGGGATTTGAAGAAACGGAATTTTGGAAAGGATCAGAAAAACTATGGACTATGGCTCAAACGCTCGACGCGCGGAGCCACTAAACAAACGAAGAAGAAGAATATTGCACATAGACCACGTGATAGTGCACTATGACTATAGCACAGAAGAGCACACCATGAAGGTTGCAAATACCTACCATGGAGCACACTAGGTATACACTAGCGGCACGCTATGATGGCCGGTTTGACGTTTGTCCGCTCATGAAGTTCCGTATTAATTGATAACGACTTTGAAGGAAATAATTGTATTACTTTATTGACGATAGTGATGTGCAGAGATTCATAAATTTTATCGAATGTAGTTTTAGGTTTAGGACTCAAAATTTATTTATTAAATTGATTTCTAAAATGTATACAAGTGTAGAAAAATCAGTTTGCACCATTTAAGGGGTGAATGTACTTGTGAATATGAACAATTTTCACTATGTGGACAAACCTCTGAAATCGCAAAAAAATATCAGCTGTTTCATACAAAAGGTAAAATTTTTATTTTTATATGATATATACCACAACTCGGCATTTGGTTTTCTAAATTGAAAATTTTTAAAAATGGAATCTAATACGATCGTCACATAGGATCGCTGGCTAGCACAACTACTACCTCCGGCAAACTCGCGTCAATGCTCAATGCAAAACAAAGCAGTTTCGAATTGACGTTGCTTCGAAAAGTATAAACTGTCAGTGCAATGCGATTGTGATATAGTTTTGACCTGGCTTTGGATTTCAAATATTGATACTGCATTACTGTTGACCCTTGCTCGTTAATTTGGACTCTGTTCAAGCCCTTTGTTGTGGATTTCGTCGATATGACCGAACGTACGCAGAGAACTGTTCTAAATAGTCAGACACGTGAGTTCGTAATACGCCTTCGTAACTATTTCGATCGTGAAGCTCAAAATGGAGGGCCAATTTTACCTATAACGTCAGTGGTTGAACGCGTAGCTGATGCGCTTAATATTGGACAACGAACTGTTAGACGGATAACTAAAAAAAAATATGGCGAGACTGGCACAGAAGAAAATAAACTTCACACACCAAAAAAGAGAAAACGAGCAAAACCAGTCGTAGGCATCGATAGCTTTGATGCCGATGCTATCTGAAGACATGTTTACGGCTACTATTTACAGAAGGAGTATCCAACAAGAAAAAAGTTGGTGCATTCACTGAAGGAAGCTGGATTATTCTTCGGTGGGGAAAGTTCTTTAACGAAGATTTTGAAGACCATTGGATTTCGATACAAAAAATGTAACAAACGCAAAATATTGATGGAAAGATTTGATATAGCGATGGCAAGGTATACTTTTTTACGGCAAGTGAAAGAAATCAAAAATTGGCAAAATGTTGTGTTCTTGGATGAAACATGGCTTAATGCTAACCATACTGTAGGCCGTTCTTGGAACGATGACACAGCAGCATCTACTTCCAAAGTTCCTGTAGGAAAAGGATCGCGACTTATAATTTGTCACGCCGGAACCATCAACGGGTTTGTCGAAGGTTCTCTCATGGCTTTTGCGTCAAAAACCACTGGAGACTATCATGAAGACATGAATGGAGAAAAGTTTACTGAATGGTTTACCTCAATGTTGTGTAGCCTCCCTGAACCATCTATTATAATTATGGACAACGCCCCATACCACTCGATGCAAATTGACAAGCCACCTGCCCAATCCCAAAAGAAAGCTGATATCGTCGCATGGCTTCGTAAAAATGGCGTAGATGCAAACATGAATATGTTAAAAGCGGAATTAGTACGTCTTTTAAAAGAAAACAAACCAACCAAGATCCGATACGTCATTGACGAAATAGCATTAGAACATGGGCACAGAGTTATACGGTTACCGCCTTACCATTGTGAGTATAATGCGATTGAGTTGGTGTGGGCTCAAATTAAGGGATATGCTGCAAGACACAATACAGAACCCCCATTTACCACAAAAAAATGCTAAAATTATTAGAAGAAGCTTGTGAACATGTGACTAAAGGAGACTGGGAAAAGGTTGTGAATAGAACTGTTAAATTAATAAGGGAAGATTATGAAAGAGATGTGAAAATAGATAATATTATAGAAAACGAACATATAATTATTAATGTAGGTGATGATAGCAGTGACGACAGTGAAAATAGTAGTATGGACGAATCTGATTAATTATGGCCTTTTGTGGCACCTTTTTTGGTATCTTTTGTATTCATATGTTTCTTGTGTGCATATAAAGTATGTATATTCATTTTCATTCAAATATTCAGTTCGTTCAAATAAATTAAATAAACATATACATTTTTGTTTTATTAAACCTATTTAATCAGGTACAAAAACAAAACTTAATTGTTTTTTGTTCGAGAATAAATTGACATTCCACATCACTATTGTAATGTGTCAAACCGGCCTTCATAGCGTGCCGCTAGTTTAGAAGTAATTATTTATTGAAATATTCTTTTTAATTGAAATTTTAAAAAAACTTGAATGGCTCAAACGCTACATAATTTTGTTTGGAAAAACAGTGAAGAGGATCATTTTGTGAAAACCATACTACTCAATGAATTTGACTATGGAAAATGGCCGCCGCCAGAGTTTTGGAAATTTTTTACAATGTTTTTGAAGAGGATCATTTTGTGAAAAACTGAAAACTCATCAATACAATGCACTAATTATAATAATTGTAAAATTAATAAACACTTTGGACTATGGCTCAAACGCTCGACGCGCGGAGCCACTGAGCAGAAGAAGAAGAATAAACTTACAGTTCACAAGACGAAGAAGAAGAATCTTTACGAATGACGTTCTCTTGACGTTATTATACAAATCCATGAACCTATTATACAAACAGGACCGATACCGTCAAACCGGCTGACTTTGCCAACAGTACAGTGACTTTGCCATACCCATTTTTTGAAGCAAAACAGTTCACTGTGACTAGTTTTTAACTTTTTTCGTGTTTGCACCCCTTAATGGTAAAATTTAATAGTTGTATGGCAACACCAAATGAGGTATAGCAACCCAGTTTGTATAATTCATTTCATTTTCGACGGTTATTTTTTTCGTGTGTTGGCGGTTAAAAACTCAGTGCTCCGAAACTTCATGAAAATAAATGGGAAAGGCGTTGTGTAGGTAAGTGATTTTTATATATTACGTTAATCTAATGTTCTTTTACTCGCTAAATGTTAATTTTTACGCGAACGAGTTATCTAAAGTTCGCAATTGCCGTTGGCAAATTCAAAACCTTCAATCGTAAAGATCATGATGTTGAATTTGCCATATTTTATGGAGGTGTAGGGCTGTCACCAAAATATATATTTTATTTTAATGTACCTACCTAACCTATACCAGATTATTTAATTTTTATATTATCTTACAGTTTTATTTATTTTGTAATAATAATAAACTCATTACCAAATAAGTAAAACTTAAATATTAAAATAAAAATTAATAACTTCTAAATTAAATATATATTTTTATATAATAGGAAAATGTTACTGATTTAATTTTAATTTGTTAATGAAATAATTTTACAATCAAGGGGTTAAAAAGTCACCGCCATATTGGAATTCTTTGTTATTGGACCGATTTCGTTCAAAATCGATATTTAGGCTTCTCTGGGGTCAAGAAAGAGGAAATGGTTGACAAAATTTAAAAAAGTCACCGCCATATTGGAATTCGTTGTTATTGGACCGATTTCGTTAAAAATCGAAATTTAGGCTTCTCTGCGGCCAAGAAAGAGGAAATGGTTGCCAAAATTATAAAAAGTCACCGCCATATTGGAATTCTTTGTTATTGGACCGATTTCGTTCAAAATCGATATTTAGGCTTCTCTGGGGTCAAGAAAGAGGAAATGGTTGGCAAAATCATAAAAAGTCACCGCCATATTGGAATTCTTTGTTATTGGACCGATTTCGTTCAAAATCGATATTTAGGCTTCTCTGGGGTCAAGAAAGAGGAAATGGTTGGCAAAATTTAAAAAAGTCACCGCCATATTGGAATTCGTTGTTATTGGACCGATTTCGTTCAAATTCGATATTTAGGCTTCTCTGGGGTCAAGAAAGAGGAAATAGTTGGCAAAATTATAAAAAGTCACCGCCATATTGGAATTCTTTGTTATTGGATTGGCAACTATTTCCTCTTTCTTGACCCCAGAGAAGCCTAAATATCGATTTTGAACGAAATCGGTCCAATAACAACGAATTCCAATATGGCGGTGACTTTTTTAAATTTTGGCAACCATGTCCTCTTTCTTGACCCCAGAGAAGCCTAAATATCGATTTTGAACGAAATCGGTCCAATAACAAAGAATTCCAATATGGCGGTGACTTTTTAAAATTTTGGCAACTATACCCTCTTTCTTGACCCCAGAGAAGCCTAAATATCGATTTTGAACGAAATCGGTCTAATAACAAAGAATTCCAATATGGCGGTGACTTTTTATAATTTTGGCAACCATTTCCTCTTTCTTGACCGCAGAGAAGCCTAAATTTCAATTTTAACGAAATCGGTCCAATAACAACGAATTCCAATATGGTGGTGACTTTTTTAAATTTTGGCAACCATTTCCTCTTTCTTGACCCCAGAGAAGCCTAAATATCGATTTTGAACGAAATCGGTCCAATAACAATGAATTCCAATATGGCGGTGACTTTTAAATTTTGGCTACCATACCCTCTTTCTTGACCCCAGAGAAGCCTTAATATCGATTTTGAACGAAATCGGTCCAATAACAACGAATTCCAATATGGCGGTGACTTTTAAAATTTTGGCAACCATTTCCTCTTTCTTGACCGCAGAGAAGCCTAAATATCAATTTTTAACGAAATCGGTCCAATAACAACGAATTCCAATATGGTTGTGACTTTTTAAATTTTGGCAACCATACCCTCTTTCTTGACCCCAGAGAAGCCTAAATATCGATTTTGAACGAAATCGGTCCAATAACAAAGAATTCCAATATGGCGGTGACTTTTTTAAATTTTGGCAACCATGTCCTCTTTCTTGATCCCAGAGAAGCCTAAATATCGATTTTGAACGAAATCGGTCCAATAACAAAGAATTCCAATATGGCGGTGACTTTTTAAAATTTTGGCAACCATGTCCTCTTTCTTGACCCCAGAGAAGCCTAAATATCGATTTTGAACGAAATCGGTCCAATAACAAAGAATTCCAATATGGCGGTGACTTTTTAAAAGTTTGGCAACCATTTCCTCTTTCTTGACCCCAGGGAAGTCTAAATATCGATTTTGAACGAAATCGGTCCAATAATAAAGAATTCCAATATGGCGGTGACTTTTTAAAATTTTGGCAACCATGTCCTCTTTCTTGACCCCAGAGAAGCCTAAATATCGATTTTGAACGAAATCGGTCCAATAACAAAGAATTCCAATATGGCGGTGACTTTTTAAAATTATGGCAACCATTTTATAACCCGTGGGGACCCCCTTAACCCTATTACTTTTACTGTTATAATAGGCTATTTGACTACTTTTAGAAAATCATCTTAAATTGTTAATAATGCTATGCTGAAGCTAACAAAACATATATTTCGGCATAATTTTCATTATTTTTCATAAAAATCGAGAAATAAATTCAAAAAAATAAATTGCCGCCGAAACGTTCCATTTGCTCTCATGACGTAACAGTTCACATTTCAAACAATGACAATTTTATAATATGTGTTTAGGCCGCGTGTCGCATACTATTTGGTATTTAATAAAATAGTAACGATGAAAAACAGACGAAATTAGCCTATTACGCCGCACAAACACGTCGAAATGTATTGACAAAATGAGAATTCCATAGGTGGTGTGGACTGTGACGTCATTCGAGATCACGGAACGTTTTCGATCACGTGACCATGGCCAGAATTATAGCAATTTTATTTTATTGTTTTCTAATTAAATAAAGCTTTATTTTTTAGTTTTGTCTTAAGGAATAATGTTTTTAGATAATAATCTTTTAGGATGACACCAGTTGAAACGATATTTTTATTATAGTCAAATACCCTATTTTAACTTTGGATCGGATCGCGCAATTAGATAAAACTCAAATCTGTGATCGAAAGTAGCAAAAACGCTTAATCTCGTGATTTGACACTTGCGATCAAAAATCGTCAAAACACGATGCAGTCAAAAAAACGACGCTGACCTTCTCTACTTTTAGTATAGTATCGAACGCGTTTGAGTCGGGAAAACGCGATGTAGTCGTAAAAATGCCAATCGCTTCCGCTAAAATTAGTCAGATTACACTAGCGGCACGCTATGATGGCCGGTTTGACACATTACAATAGTGATGTGGAATGTCAATTTATTCTCGAACAAAAAACAATTAAGTTTTGTTTTTGTACCTGATTAAATAGGTTTAATAAAACAAAAATGTATATGTTTATTTAATTTATTTGAACGAACTGAATATTTGAATGAAAATGAATATACATACTTTATATGCACACAAGAAACATATGAATACAAAAGATACCAAAAAAGGTGCCACAAAAGGCCATAATTAATCAGATTCGTCCATACTACTATTTTCACTGTCGTCACTGCTATCATCACCTACATTAATAATTATATGTTCGTTTTCTATAATATTATCTATTTTCACATCTCTTTCATAATCTTCCCTTATTAATTTAATTTTTTTGCGATTTCAGAGGTTTGTCCACATAGTGAAAATTGTTCATATTCACAAGTACATTCACCCCTTAAATGGTGCAAACTGATTTTTCTACACTTGTATACATTTTAGAAATCAATTTAATAAATAAATTTTGAGTCCTAAACCTAAAACTACATTCGATAAAATTTATGAATCTCTGCACATCACTATCGTCAATAAAGTAATACAATTATTTCCTTCAAAGTCGTTATCAATTAATACGGAACTTCATGAGCGGACAAACGTCAAACCGGCCATCATAGCGTGCCGCTAGTATAGCCCCTAGAGTTGTCTTTGTAGTAGCTGTAAGATAAGATAAAATTTTGAAAAATTTAATTAAAAAAATATAACAGAAGGCGATGCCACCTTGAAACCCTAGTATTTTTATAAGTCGACACTATAAGTTAAATGATAAAACATATTTTGTAAATACGTTATTGACTTTTATTTGATAGTATTTTTCTATACATAATACATAAAGTAAAAAAAAATCATTTAAATAGTAAAATATTACAATTTATGTTATTATATTATTAACATAATTTTACAGTTTTCCCCCATTTTATCGGGATAGATTCATTAGCTGGTAACTCCAAGATCCAAATGACGCTGTAAGACATACCTAGCCACTGCTATGCGTGTGTGCGTGCCTCACGCTCACACGCTCGTAAAAGCTGGCCTGTTTGTGTCGCATCGCTCATTGCGTGATGCGGTATCTAGAGTTTATATAATCAAAGCTTTACATAAGGTAGTGTTTGCTAATTATATTGTGTGCGTGCATAGCGACGTGATGGAAAAATGCACCTGTAGTACGCAAGTTTTCATGTGTGCTACCTCGCCCCCCACCGTAATTGACAGACTTTTTTGCAAATAAATTAGGGGTCAATTCCACTCCTGTGTTGGTTTAATACTCAAAGCGTTTGATAGACGATATCGAACGATATCTACGTCGGTTCGATTCGGTTTCGATTTCGACAACTTCGCTGTCGATACGAGTATTCTGAATTATTGAAAATTCATCTTATCGTACGATAACAAGCCGAATCGATTGATAATTATGTTATCGTAAGGTTCTGAATCGGGGTGCTGTTTAAGAAATTAATCAGAATATCAAGTCGAACGTGACTTACAAATTAATAGTCGATAATCTGACTGAATCCGAAACGATCCTCACAAATGTGGTTCCACCCTTAAGAGGAATCCTCTTCTGTAATTTTCGTGGTCTATGCCTCCCTCCGATATAATATCTTTAATCTTGTCTATGGTCTTATGTCTTCGTTTTCGTTTTGCTGGGTGCTTTCTTTTGCCGTCGTACCTACGTAATTATGAATCTTTTCATCGGTTTAGTGGAGTAATATCCGTTATATTTGTCCCATAATATAAGTTAAAGAGTAGTAGAAGTGAAATCCTTCGGAGGATATTGACCAATGCTGCTGTATACTGAATATGGCTGACGAAAGACTAGTGGTCCTGAATCGTTGTGACAACTTGGGATTTGGATTTTCTTTGCTCGGTGAAGCCGGTTTGCCACATATTATTTACGAAATCGAAGAAAATTCTCCTGCAGCTCGCAGTGGTGAGGTAAGTCGGCTATTGCTATTGACGATTCGAATGGTTCACTTGAAAGCTACATCAGAAATTCATGAATTATATTTGAGACGTACCTACTGTGCAATCGAATCGTAACTATAGTTCAGTTTTTTTTTTGCTTTTAATTAAAGGCTTAACTTTGTTGTTTATGAAATATTCACATTGTTGTCTGGTCAGGGTCTGAACGCAACACAAAAAAAAATAGCACAATAAAATAATTGTAGGGCATAATTTCCAAACTTTTTAATATTACTTACATACAAGCAGATAAGTACGAACAAACATATTCAATGCATGTTATCAGATTGTTACCCTTTCATCAGTCGAAATTGTCACTAACCAAAACTATAAAAATGTAAACATACAATTTTATTTATTAATGGAATCTGAATAACCAGATTCATTTAAATAAAAAAACAATGAAAGTTCAAAATGGTTTTGTTTTTAAAAAATATTTTTAGGATTATTTTAAAACAGACAGATTTTGGATGTCTTGTACTAAATATTTTATTGTTAGAGCCTCTTTACAGATAAGTATAATACATGAGTGGGAAAAACACATTATTATAATCTTGTGTGAAACAATGTGGCTAATTCTGTTGTGCACAATATAATTTTTAACTAAATTGACAGGTCTAAAGGACATTACCAGTGGCACTATGGGCGCTTGCCTAGGTGTCAAAAATCAATGTGCAGCAAAGATTGTTTTACTTTTAGAATTGTTATATTCTATAGTTTTCAGATAAAAAAGTTTCAGGGGTCTAAAGGCTCTGAAAACTGAGAAAAATAAAGAAAAGTTTCACGAAATAAACAGATAACAGAGATAAC
Source organism: Oeneis ivallda (assembly GCA_029955525.1). Lineage (NCBI taxonomy): Eukaryota > Metazoa > Arthropoda > Insecta > Lepidoptera > Nymphalidae > Oeneis > Oeneis ivallda. Next base: position 18,321,103 of record JARPMR010000012.1, on the reverse strand, counting down.
TCTTTCGATACCAGATGGCGCTAGGCATTGTGGTTATCAAGTTTAAAATGTAAAAAAATGGTTTTCTACTATTCGACGTCATCTAGGCGGAATGTTGCTATAAAAAATACTTTCTATTATTTGCTCAGACAATAGATACAAAATGCTATCACGCTATATTGCTAGAAATAAAACATAAAGCTTTATATTATTTGTAAAAGGATAGATGCATAAAAAGTAAATAATCAACCCGCTTTACTTATCGCTAAATAGGATTATTTCAATGCAAGTATATTATGTACAATATACATAGGTACCTGACTGTCCAAACATCGGGCGAGCCTTGCTTGCAAGGGTAATCCTAGCGTTGACGTGATATGCCTTTTTACCCATCTTACGGATATGCCACAGTTAAGGCACCTCAACATCTTAATATCTATTTATCGTAGTGCAAAAAAGATGAATTCTTTATGAACAGCAATGGTAATCAGGTTAAGCAGATGTCAGTCCTTTTAGAATAGCAATAGTTGTTAGAAATAGAACACAATAATCACACAGTAGGTACGCAACGAAAATGTTTACAACGAAAATGTTTATTTTATTATACAACACGAGAACGAGGAACTCAGAACCGCAATGATACCAAAATGACAGCAGTCAGATCAATAAAGTTAGATGTATGATGAACAGAGGTTCCTATAAAGCAGTTTATTTAAAAATGATTTGATGAAAAGAGGAAAGCGGAAGCAATAAACAGTAAACACACTGTTTTTTTACATATTTTAAACCTTGACCTTTTTTGGAATAATAAATTCATAATAAACTAGCTGATGCCCGCGACTTCGTCCGCGTGGATAGAATTTTCTTTGCTATAAACCTCACGGAGCCCGAGACCTTTCCAACGAATGCAAAACCGTGGAAATCGGTTCGTGCGTTCTGGAGTTATAGCGTCAGGAAGGAAAACCCGACTTATTTTTATATTCATAATAAATGAAGCCTTAATTTTTAAATCTTCGCATTTTCCCAAATAGGAAGGCAAAAATTGGTAATCTCTTTTGGTGCTATCCTTCGCCACAGGGATCTTTATGAAAGGCATAGCATGTGATTTAGTTCTGTTTTTTTAGTTTATTAGAGATGTACAATTACCCAAAATATAATTGCATTATTTCATTCTAACTATTCTATTTAATTGATATAATATCTAATACTTGTCCCGTCTCAGCCAGACAGCCTTCTCAACTGCTTTTGGCAAAAATTTATGTTCAGACTAATTTACAGGAAAAAGTAGCATACACCCCTAACCCTTTTGAGAGAATACCACCACATTGCAGATGATATGATATGCTCTCTCTCTCTGCGACATGGTAGCCAGAAAGAGATAGTTTCTTAACAATAAGGCAGCCAGTGGTACCTTTTGATTTCCTTTTAAATTTATTTATAGGATTTGTTTTTAATTGGTGTATAATAAAGTGGATTAAATTAATTTCAAAAAGTAGGTTCTGGTAATTATTAATATTCTTCAAATCTTTTACTGTGGTTGATGGTTTATAATATTAGTTCAAATTAAAACAACATTATAGCTTGTTTATTTATTAAATGGTCATGAAGTATCTAGTTACGATAGTTGAATTAATCAATCAAATATTTAATTTGTATGAATACTATTGGTGACTGGTAGGTTAGTCAGCAGGCCTAGCATGCACCTCGAAATGATATCTTGCAAAGATAGATAGAGGGGATTAAATGGGTTAGTAGGGGACCAGCTCATTATGAATTAGCCACAATTACTCTGTAATCAGTGCCAAGGACATGAGTAATATACAGGATGGTAATGGTAATATTTTTAGATGTATATAGTTAGAAACTAGCAGGCAGGTCACCTGTTGATAAGTGGTTACCACTGTCCATGAACATTTGCAGAACCAAAGGACCTGTCATGAATGAGTTTCTATGGAACACAGAGGGTGGAAGGGGTTTCCATAGTTTGCAAGTATAGTACTGAATTGACCTGATATAATAGGATAAAAAACCCCTTAAAATATAATTAAAGTAAAAACATACTTAAATTTTTAAATATATTAACATGTTTTTATCATTATTTTTGTTTTACATAGTATAAGTATTTTATTTAGTTCCCAAGCCTGCAATAAAATCATTTTATTTTTGTATTTACTTATTACTAAGTAAGTCATTCAATCAGCAAGCCTGAATCCAGCGGCTCCCTGCGACTTGTTTGATGTTGTTGGTCCACCTAGTGGGGGTCTGCGAACACTGCTCTTCCCTGTGTGGGGTCGGCACTCCAGCACCTTGGGACCCCAACGACCATCAGCTCTTCAATCAATGTGCCTTGCCCCGCCCATTTCCACTTCAGTTTCGCGACTCGCTGAGTTATGTCGGTGACTTTGGTTCTCCTGCAGATCTCTTCATTTCTGATTTGATCTTGCAGGGATACTCCAAGCATAGCTCATTCATCATCATTCATTAGTGATTATACAATAATATCCTTAGATGATTACGTGTGCATAAATGAATATATGTAATTAGTTACATTTTGGATTTATTAATGCTGGAATGAAGTGATATTGAGGTTTCCTTTTCGGCAAAGCTGTTGTGGTTTACCATGAAATGGAAACTTTAATTGTCAAACATAGTCATGTGTCATGAGTAAATTATTATTTAATCAATTGATCCCACAACTAAAACACAGACAAACGGACAACGCACAGCATGCTCTGCTGCACGCAGTCTTTATTAGTAATCGCGTCGCGGATTTTTAGACTACACGCCCGACACTGACAGAAGCAGTAAAAATGTGTGAATAGAGGTCAGGACTACTGCCCATAGGTTAACCTTAACCTGAAAAAATACACTCGGCACTCTTGTGTGTACATAACAGGTACGTGTGTTAATGTTAAAATAGTTTAGATTCACTTGAAGATCCGAAAGCACTTTGTAAAAGTTTATTTGAATTTAAAAAATATTTAATTCTATTCTATTCTAATGTGGAATTGCATTACAAGAGACATGCAGAAAACACACACAACATAGCCAGAACATTGGCGGCCGGTTGAATCTTAGGCCGCGGCCGCACTGGTAAGGCTGGTGACGCGACGCGATAAACCATTGTGTCCGCATTGCAGCAGCGATAAATTAGCGAATTGCGCTTACATCGCGTTATAACTGGCCATAATGTGGACACATTCATTGGTTGTAGTACTATTGAAAATTACGCGCGTCATAAACAAATTTCGCGCGTCGCTTATCTGATGCGGCCGCCCCCATTTGTTTAGAGGAGTTTATTTCAACGAAATCGTCGTCGTGTCGCAGTCGCCTTACCAGTGCGGCCGCGGCCTTAAGACCAAATGCGCGATGATTATTGGGTTACGAATTTCGATAGGTATTTTCTCAAGGGCTGCGGCGGCGCGGCCACTTACCTTGACTTGCCACAAGCGCTCGACTGTGCTTACACCTGATTGTAAGTGAAGATGTAGATGGCAGCGGCAGTTTCGAAAAAGTTACATCGCTCGCACGTGACGACCTATTACGAATATCTGTATCGCCAAAGCCGAGCGAAAACAAATTTTGCTTGTCCGGATCCGCTAGATTTTGCCGGATTCTATAGGTATCTAGGTAAATCATAATTTTTTATTATATTATTAATGTGAAAAAAATATTAATTTAAAATTTTTTTAGAACTAATGACAGGTATTTTTAAAATAAATTGAAAGTCCCTGTAGAAACCTAAAAAACGCAGATAAAAGCAGTTACTTATTATTTCCACGAAATAAATACATAGTATGGTGCGTAGTTTCATATTTTGCTAATACTTAAAGGTGAGCGTGATAAAATATATAAATAAGATATGATCGAGTTCTCGGAATTCTCTATTTAGTAAATATACTAAACTAATTAGGTACTTTTTCCTTCCAACTAGGTATAATGTAGGTAAATACCGAGCATCCTAAACCGAGCAAGTTGATATCGAATTTGCGATCCTGACCTCTAGAATCTAGATGCTTCTAACAAGTGCACATAACCGTCATGAGTTCCTAAGCATGAATCACATTAGACTGTGTCAAGCTCGGGTGGTGTCGCGTCCAATACGAATTAAAAGATAATAACCATGATTTGATAACGAAAATTATTATTCACATTAGACCATACGATCCGTGTCCGTCTTGTTCCAAACCCGAGCCATGTAACTTCAACAAAATGGCAATTTTCAAAAAGCCTTAATAGTCGAACTCTTAAAGGTGCGGACTGTGGACTGAAAACTGAAAGGCCGCCCGCTCATCCCATCCGATGCACTATATCCCATCCGATGCACTATTGTATCCACTCGTAACAGGAGCTTTACGCTTATAATATGGAGTATAATTTGAGTATAATATTATTTTAGTTAAGTTAAACATCATACTAATATTATAAATGCGAAAGTGTGTTTGTTTGTTGGTTTGTCCTTCAATCACGCCGTAATTGTGCCACGGATCGACGTGAATTTTTTACATCGGTATAGTTGAGGACCTGGAGAGTCACGTAGCCTACTTTTTATCCCGGAAAATCAGAGTTCCCGAGGGATTTCAAAACTAAATTCACGCGGACGAAGTCGCGGGCATCAGCTAGTACCTAATATTCTTTTATAAAGAAAAAAGGAAATGCTTGTCCGTGCGATCGACATTTTTCGGACGTGCCATGGCTTGGGTCTGGCACGGTCTAAACTCTGGTCTAAGTGGTCTAATGTTGGCATATGAATCATCCTTTTTGGTCATGAGGTCAGCGTTGTAAACAATTTTAATGAGATGACATAAAATACAAAACATTGCAACTCGCGAGCTCTGCTCAGTGCCCGCGAAGATTGGATGACGCACTCCGCTAGTCCTAAAACGTGCACTAGAGTTTTTACTCATGAATTAACATGACCGTAATTACATACAATCTACATTTATATAGGTACGTAAATCACGCATTTGCAACTGGGCGATGCGTTTTATACACTTAACTAGCTTTTGCCCCCGTGACTTGGTCTGCGTGGAATTAGGTTGGGCTGGGACATTCAAAAACCCGTGTAAACCGTGTGACGTTAAAAAAACGTGTGTAACCCGTTTCATGGATATCACTTGGAAAATAACTTTAAAAATGGAGAACTTTTATACAAACCCTCTCAAAGCCTTTGGGGATAGAACTTCCAAAAACTGTGAAACACGTGTTTCTTTATTTTAAATCGAAAGCCCAAATACCAAGTTTGGTTGATATAACTTGAAAAATGAAGGACTTTCATACAAACTTCAACCCTCTATTTAACCCAAAGGGATAGAATTAAAAAAAATCCTTTCTTAGTGAGTGCCTACGTCATAAAAGAAACCTACTTGTCTTTCAAGCTTATAACTCCAGTAGTTTAGTTAGACTGTGCGTTGATATATCAGTCAGTCAGGACTTTGAATTGTTCTTCGTACTATTTATTATTATTAGTAACTTTTGGCTGCGGCGGCGCGGCGGCTGGTGCGGTGATAGCCTAGCGGTAAAAATGTCGGTCTCCTTTTCGGTGGTCCAGGGTTCGAATACAGATTACAGGCGTGCATATCTGACTTTTAGGAACTATGTGCGTTTTAAGCAATAACTAATATTATAAATGCGAAAGTGTGTTTGTTTGTTGGTTTGTCCTTCAATCACGCTGCAACAGAGCTACGGATCGACTTGATTTTTGGCATGAGTATAGTTGAGGAGTTGGAGAGAGACATAGGCTACTACTTTTTATTCCGGAAAATCAAAGTTGCCGAGGGATTTTAAAAAAATTAATCTACGCGGATGAAGTCGCGGGCATCAACTAGTTGTATATATCACTCGCTTTAACCGTGAAGAAAAATATTACGAGAAAAGCTGCATGCCTGAGAGCTCTCCTTAATGTTCTCGTACCCTTACTCCACCCATTTCCACTTCGGCTTTGCGACTCAATGAATTATGTTAATAACTTTCTGATCGATCTTGTAGAGAAACTCCAATCATAGCTGTCACCATCGCCAACCGAATTACACTGGTCTTAATTAGACCCATAATTAGCTACCATGTCTCGGATCTACAAGTCATTAGGTCATTACTTCTACGTTGAAGCCGAATTCTCGTCCAAAATCCCAGTGCTCGAACACTGAACACTTTCTCAAAATGGGCCCATCTAGCTGGACCTTGTTTCCCATCTAATTCGTCTTAAATATCGTCATCATGAGCATTTAATATGATTTTTGTCTTACGTTTATTTTTGGCCCACTTGTTAGCTAATTACGGATACATTTCACAAATTAAGTTGTATTTATGCAACTAAATTAAAATAAGAGTTCATTAAAGTGTAACATGACAGCAAGAAAAGTGTAGTGTTACTTATAACATAATTAGTATGTAGATTGATTTATCTTACATAATCAATAATCATTGAAGGACAACATCGTGGTGAAACCTGCATGCCGGAAAGTTCTCTATCATATTTGCAAAGGTGTGCGAAGTCTGCCAATCCTCACTTGGCCAGCGTAGTGTGCCTACTATGACCTGCACCATAGCCTAAACTCTTATTATTCTGTAAGGAGACCCTGCTTAGAAGTGGGCCGCCGCGCCGATGAGTCGAGTTGATGATGATGACGTAATCATTTGTAGATAAAATGAAAAATGTACTGTTACATTTATAAATTAGGTAAACAGAGTAGGTAGTCTCTCATAACTATAACTGCCATTGGCGTCATCGAAAGATCGATCTCCTCTCGATTCTTGTGAAATTGGAACAAACCACTTGACAGAATGACATATTGGTCTGAATGTCCAGAAAAGGCTTTTGTTTTTCATTTCCATCGTGACTATTCTTCATTTCAACGTTTTTTATATAATATTATTCATTATTCATAGATATCATTTTCGATTGCACTCATAAATAAAGTTGTTGTCTTAGCCAACGCTGCCATATAGAAGAGGTTTGTGATAAAAGTAATTCAAATTCCGCGCTCCCACATAGCTTTAAGTCTTTTTCTCTGTAGTGTATAAGAACAACATTACTTCACCTTTATATCCAGATCTAGTTTCATAAAGTGCAAGTTCGATAGTTAGAAAGGCGAAGCCGGTTTCTTTAAATATAAAAAATAAACTTAATTCGTAGTACGATGCCGTACAACTTTCACGCGCACGTTTTATCATAACATGGTGTCTACCCACCCTAGAAATTAACTAACCCAAACACGATACAGCTTCTGTAAGTTGCGGAGGTTGGTCCGCAAACTGCCCTGGTTGCAGCTTCAAGGGGGAAAAGCGGATAAAATGCTGCACAAATTTTCATGAAACATACTCTAAGAACCACCCCGGTAAAATCTAACTTCGAAAATAAAAACCTGCTTTAAGGCGCTAAGAGGTCTGAAATGCCTAAATTTAATTCAAAATATCGACATAACTGTAAAGTTAAGCCATGAAGAAAAACTATATAATGAAAGATAAAGATTCAATAAATGTTTTCGCTGTAAATTAAAAAAAATATATTTTTGTCAACTCCCTCTTATAAAAAATTTCCCAAAGAGTACCTATTTTTGACATAATTTGCAAAATTTCTCCAAAAGCGCATAAGCTTTTTCATTCGTTCTTACACACAAAAAAGGTCATAAAAATATTAATCTTTTCGCTTGAGAACTTTATTTTTACTCCGTCTTACACCCGTGTAAAGTAATTTTTTCCCGAAATTTCAATTAAATCTGCGCGAGAGTACCTGCTCCGTCGCCCTGTAAATTTGCCGTCACACTTCTTAAGGCCTTAAAATTTGTCCAGTGCTTTGCGATGACACATATAGACGCGTGTCTGTGTGTGGCAGGTAAACACGGACAGGATAGGACTGGATAGAAAAAGCCGTTGAACTGACAACATCAGTCTTTCTGCATAGGGAGTTAAGCTATTGCCATGTGGTATAATACCAAGAATGCTGGCTGTATGCCCAGAATGAATCGTTCATCCATTTCAATACTTTCTAGTTTCTATACACTTATGAGCGGTCGAAAGTAAAAATCGCGATGTTCGTAGAATACCCGTATCACCTTATCGCGAGACAAATGTATAAGCGCGCTTTCGATTTTCCAATAATTCATTAGTGGTGTCAATCAAGCGCAACAGTGTCAAGCATTGGACGGATTACCATAACTCTTTGATCTGAATCGGTATCTTAATGCGTAAGCCAGTTATTTTAAAAGCAGATCTCTTAAGTGCTACTGGTAGAAATAATTTGACATTAATGCTGATCGTACTTTACAGCTGAGCTGCACCTTCGTTCACGTGGAATTTTTCATACCAAATTCATAGTTCGGATTTGCCTGTTTTTTTTCTATAACAATGTACCTATGATGTACTTACTCATTAGATGGAATAACAATCAAACAAACTAGCTCACAATTTGACTAGTTTTATTGTTACGCTAAAGTTAAAGTCTTAAAGTTAAGATTGCCCACCAAAATAAGCGAAAGAAAAAGTAAAAGTTTTAATTAACTTGCTGGACTATAATTTGACTTTAACACTAACCAAACTTGTAACTGTTTGATGTGGATAACGTTGCACAAATCACATTATTACCGTCGCGTCGTCGCTACTTTTAGATCGTCTTCTAATGTGCGGTCACTACTCAGTCAACAAGATGATTATCCGCAACTATACTAAAATAAAGTTACAAAAAAAAACTAATGTAACCATACTGTCCAATATAATTTGTGTAAATGAAGTAATTACACACTAACTTTTCGACTACGTCCACGGGGAGCTAAGTTGTAAAAATCCCACGAGAAGGCTTTTTTATCGGGATTGAAAGTAGCCTATTTCACTTCGTAGGTCCTCAACTACATAATATATTATTACCCATTCAAAAAATTCTAAATCGCGCTGTAAAATAAAAGTTGGACCGTTGCTCCGTGATTAAAGAACAAACCTACAACAAGCACACTTTCGCATTAATATTTTTAGTGAGGATGAAATAGAATAGAATAGAAATGTTTTTTTATTCAAATAAACTTTTTTACAAGTGTTTTTGAATCGTCGATGAGTCTACCGCTGGTTCGGAATGCCGTTCCTGCCGAGAAGGATCAGCAAGAAACTCGGCAGTTGCTCTTTTCAAAACAAGTTTACACTAGTGGTTCGCCCCGAACTGAGACCTCGCGGTAACGGTATCCCATGATTATTCATTCAATCGATACATGATAACTGAAACTGACATTATTATTATGCCCGTTTTCACCAAACATACCTAAATCATCCCCTAAGTAGGAGTCTCTTAACGTAGGTAGCTCCTAAATACAATCCTAAGTCCTAACATCCGTCCCAATATCCTTTTAGGTGTCCCGTACAGGATCGTGATAAATAAGTTGACAGAAAACATCAATCACCTAACTTATAGGTAGCCCGTAAAGGTTAGGGAACGTTAGTGAAAACATTGAATTATTATGTAGGTACTAACGAGTGAAACCGGGTTACGGGCATCTGTACAAATCGTCATCTATCGACGCGAATAGAAAATATACAATATTTAACTAAAATTTAACTAAAAAATAATTTTAATTGAATAATATGGTACAAAAAAAATTACAATACAATTATTGTATTATAATAAGTAACTAAATAATAATGGTCGACGCAAAACTGTTTTTGGGATAGGTCGTAGTCGTAACTCGTAGTTCCATGGGAATAGTTACTGACTGCGCCATCTATTAGCATTATTGTGAAGCTATGTTGATGCTATATGAATTACTGATGCCCATTAAAAATTAAATAATCTCGTTTCTTTATAATCTATATATATAAACTAGTATTTCGCTCGGTGCGCGAGCTGCTAAAGCAGCTCGCGGGAAGTGTTATTACTACAAGTAGGGCGCGTGGGTGCGCGGCCCGCTAAAGCGGACCGCGATTGTTCGGCTTTATTTATGTCGCTCGGTGCGCGAGCTGCTAAAGCAGCTCGCGGGAAGTGTTATTACTACAAGTAGGGCGCGTGGGTGCGCGGCCCGCTAAAGCGGACCGCGATTTTTTTACTCATCAAGTAGACCTTCGGATTCTGGTCATCTTTTGCCAAAAAATTTGTTCGAGCACACCCCACCTATCTGCAATAACCTGGCCGTGCTCCTCATTCACAAAAGAAAAAGAAAAAAAAAAATGAAAAAAAAAAACAAATGTAAAATGAAAAAAAGAAAAAGAAAAAAAGCCCTATGAACCTATCAAAATCAATGTCTTGCATAGTTCCCAACTTCTAGTCCCTTCAATATTCCCCATACATTTAGTATGGAAAAAAAAAATCCGCCATCTTGAATTTTTTTCCTACTCACCAGGTAGACCTCCGGGTTTTGATCATCTTTTGTCGAGAAACCGCTCCTCCATCTTTTATAGTCTCCGAGAGAGAGACGGACAAAATTTGCCGCCATTTTTTTTCCGCCATTTTGGAATTTTTTTTCAACTCACTGGCAACTGCTCGAGGTTTCGAATGACATTTGGTCGAGCACCCTCCACCTATCTTGTATACCCTGGCCGTGCCTCTCGCCCGTCTCCGAACTCCTCACTCACCAGCTCTCGCCACCTTTCTCCGAGTCACTTTCTTTGAGCTCTATACGACACCATGGGTGAAAAAAATTTTTTTCATACAAAATTTTACAGGAGAGGGGTCGGAAATTTGAGACGTCACAGCTCGGCCGCCATCTTATTTTTTTAATTTTTTTCACTTTTTCTGTTAATCGTTTACTAATTTCTACAATAATCCAAAATTTCAAAGAAATCGGTTGGAAAACAAAAGAGTTGCAAGATTCACGTCGGCCGCCATCTTGTTTTTCCGAAATGTCATAATTTTCCCCAACTCGAATCCCCCCCCCAAACACATGTCCCGAACATCATTATATCGATTTCCGTCTCCTTCTAGGAGAACAACCCTGTCAATGAGTGAGTGAGTGAGTGAGTGAGTGTGTCAGTGGTAATCGAGCTATATATATTATAACTAGCGTTTGCTCGGTGCGCGAGCTGCTAAAGCAGCTCGCGGGAAGTGTTTTACTAAAAGTAAGGCGCGTGGGTGCGCGGCCCGCTAAAGCGGACCGCGATTGTTCGGCTTTATTTATTTCGCTCGGTGCGCGAGCTGCTAAAGCAGCTCGCGGGAAGTGTTATTGCTACAAGTAGGGCGCGTGGGTGCGCGGCCCGCTAAAGCGGACCGCGATTGTTCGGCTTTATTTATTTCGCTCGGTGCGCGAGCTGCTAAAGCAGCTCGCGGGAAGTGTTATTACTAAAAGTAAGGCGCGTGGGTGCGCGGCCCGCTAAAGCGGACCGCGATTTTTTTACTCATCAAGCGGATTCTGGACATTTTGCGAAAAAATTTGTTCTAGCACATCCCACCTATCTGCAATAACCTGGCCGTGCTCCTCACTCACAAAAGAAAAAGAAAAAAAAAAGAAAAAAAGAAGAATGAAAAAAAGATAATGAAAAATGAAAAAAAGAAAAATTAAAAAAAAATTAAAAAAGAAAGAAAAAAAGAAAAAAGCAAATAAATGAAAAATGAAAAAAAAAGAAAAAAAGAAAAAATAAAAAAAAATAAAAAAAAAAAGAAAATGAAAAATGAAAAAAAATAAAAATAAATAAAAAAAGGAAAAAAGAAAAGATAAAAGAAAAAAAAGAAAAAAGTAAAAGAAAAAAAGCAAATAAATGAAAAATGAAAAAAAAGAAAAAAAAGAAAAAAGAAAAAAAAGAAAAAAGAAAATCAAAAATGAAAAGAAAAAAAAAAGTAAAAAAGAAAAGGAAAAAGAAAAAAAAAAGAAAATGAAAAATGAAAAAAGGAAAAGAAAAGGAAAAACGAAAAAGAAAAGAAAAAAGTAAAAGCAAAAGAAAAAGAAGAGGAAAAAAAAAGAAAAAAAAAAGAAAAATAAAGAAAAAAAAGAAAGAAGAAAAAAGAAACAAAAAGAAGAAAAAAAAAAGAAAAATCAATATTTGCCATATATTTCGCATGGAAAAAAAATCCGCCATCTTGAATTTTTATCTGTTCATCAGGTAGACCTTCGGTTCTTTATCATCTTTCGCCAAGAAACCACTCTTCCATCTTTTATACTCTCCGAGATAGACACCAGAGAAAGTTTTTATGGCCGCCATCTTGAATCCGCCATTTTGGAGTTTTTTTTTCAACTCCCTGCAAAGTAATTCGATGTGGTTTCGAGTAATTTTTGTTGGAGCACACCCCACCTAGTTGGTCGCGTGGATAGTTGGCAAAAAAACCACTCTTTCACCTTTTTTAACCCATTTCCAAAAAGGAGGAGGTTCTCAATTCGGCCAGTATATTTTTCTTTTTTAATTCTCCGAGATCTAAGACACCTATGAACCTATCAAAATCAATGTCTTGCATAGTTCCCAACTTCTAGTCCCTTCAAAATTCCCCATACATTTAGTATGGAAAAAAAAAAATCCGCCATCTTGAATTTTTTTCCTACTCACCAGGTAGACCTCCGGGTTGTGATCATCTTTTGTCGAGAAACCGCTCCTCCATCTTTTATAGTCTCCGAGAGAGAGACGGACAAAATTTGCCGCCATTTTTTTTCCGCCATTTTGGAATTTTTTTTCAACTCACTGGCAACTGCTCGAGGTTTCGAATGACATTTGGTCGAGCACCCTCCACCTATGTACTATACCCTGGCCGTGCCCCTCGCCCGTCTCCGAACTCCTCACTCATCAGCTCTCGCCACCTTTCTCCGAGTCACATTCTTTGAGCTCTATACGACACCATGGGTGAAAAAAATTTTTTTCATACAAAATTTTACAGGAGAGGGGTGGAAATTTGAGACGTCACAGCTCGGCCGCCATCTTGTTTTTTTAATTTTTTTCACTTTTTCTGTTAATCGTTTACTAATTTTTACAATAATCCAAAATTTCAAAGAAATCGGTTGGAAAACAAAAGAGTTGCAAGATTCACGTCGGCCGCCATCTTGTTTTTCCGAAATGTCATAATTTTTCCCCACTCGAATCCCCCACCCGAACATATCTCCCGTACATCATTTTATCGTTTTTTGTCTCTTTCTAGGAGAACAATTATGTCAATCAGTGAGTCAGTCAGTCAGTGGTAATCGAGCTATATATATAATAAAGAAAGTGGTGTTAGTTACACTATTTATAACTCAAGAACGGATGAACCGATTTGGCTGAAAATTGGTGGAGAGGTAGCTTGGAACCAGGAGACGGACATAGGATACTTTTTATCCCGTTCGACCGCGTTTCCGTCAAGTCACTATAAAACGTGGTATAACAAAAACGCATCTGACATGGAATAACAAAACGCAAATGACAGTGGAATAACAAAACGTAAATGACAGCTAAACGTAATTTTGTCTTTGGTTAAGTATGGTAAAAAATTTGACAATTATAAAAAGTGTTATAATAAAGCGTTACTGATATTATAAATGCGAAAGTGTGTTTGTTTGTTGGTTTGTCCTTCAATCACGTCGCAACAGAACAGCGGATTGATGCGATTTTTTGCATGGGTATAGTAATGGATGTAGTAGTGGTTCCTCAGACCGGGAGAGCTACTTTTTATCTCGGATAATGAAAGAGTTCCCGCGGGATTTTTAAAAACTTAATCCATGCGGACGAAGTCGCGGGCATCAGCTAGTATTCATATAATTTTAGTATTTGTTGTTCAAGTACAGGATATAAGTGACCTAAAAAAATAAAATCAGTTTGAAAATCCATAGCGGATTTTCCTAGGGAGCGTCTTCAAGCGAGCGTATAAAATCGCCACTTTGAAAGCCCCCCATTTCGTCAATTTTAAGGGAAAAATTAAAAAAAAAATATTTTTGTACTCAGTTCAAAATTATCTTTAAAATGATACGTAACAATTTTATGTAACGCGATATTTTTTTTTTTACTTCGCATTCGCTTCTATGAGAGCCCCCTGAAATAAAGATTTTTATAACTTTTTAAGCCATTTTCGGCTGGAGGCCATCGGTTTACATATTATATCTAAATTTGAAGTAATTACGTTCAGTAATTCAAAAGTTATAAGGCTCTGACAGACGGACGGACGGACGGACGGACGGACGGACGGACGGACAAGTGCAAATCGCTCTAGTTAACTCAGAGACCTCGCTTCGCTCGGTCAAATATAATAGATGCCCCTCATCATAAGTTCCACAAAAGCATACTTAATTATAATTCAACAAATGTTAAGACGGGCAAACAGAAAGTAGCCCCATTCCCGCCGGTGGAACCCGTTCACGAGCATGACGCATGACCCAGCCATTGCTTCGCTCAACCATATTTGAGGGAACGATGGTAGGAAGGTGCAGCTGCGGCTGGTTATTGATACAAGTGAGTCGTTCCGGTACGATGGGCAAAACGTATTTTAGTACGATTGGCAAATATGCAACTTATGGAGTTGGTGTATTTGGCCTTAGTCTGGCATCATTGCTTACGATTATAATTATGATTTTGGTGAAACGAAACTAAGTTACTCTCACTTTTAAAAAGACTGCCGTGAATTTGAAATAAGGTACCAAGCATAGCCGTATAATTAAGAATTTACGACGTACTTGCACGCCCTAAAGAAAATTTGATGAGAAAACCCGTATTTCGTTATGAAAGGTGCCTACTATGTTAGGGAGAGGGCACATTGGCTACTTTTAGTGGCAGCGATCGCGCGCTTTTATTGTCTTTAGCGTTTTTAGAGTTCCGTACCCAAAGGGCGCCAACGCGACTCTATTACTAAGCCTCCGCTGTCCGTCTGTCCGTCCGTCAGTTCGTCTGTCAGCGGGCTGTATCTCGTAAACCGTAACAGGTAGACAGTTGAAATTTTCACAGAGTGTGTATTTCTATTGCCGCTATAACAACAAATAATAAAAATTAAATTAATAATAAAGGGGGCTCCCATACATGAAAAAGAAGTCATATTGGCCCATTTTTTATGCATGGCCTTTTGCGTGCATCGCGTTTTAAGCCATACAAACGCGAACGCGTTTGAGTCGTGATTATCGCGCGCTAGACACGCGATACACGTAAAAGGCCATAAAAACGCTAATAGCAATAAAAGCCCGCAATCGCTGCCGCTAAAAGTAGCCAGTGTGCCCTCTCACTTAGCTACTAAAGAGTATATTTTTTTTGGCCTTGGACCGAAAATTTACTGATTTTCATGGTTTTTTTATAGGTTTGTTTGTTTTATCAGCTGATGAAGAGGCTTGTTCCTATCTGGCTATGCAAAATTCTATAACTCGTTGACCGGTTGCAATCTATATTATACCTACTTAGGCCATTCAAAAGATATTTTATAGACCTATATTATTTTCCTTTAGATATTCCAATTCGTATACGGCATTATCATTAGCAACCCTTTTATAACTGGGAATAATTTATCCTCCTCAGTTTGCGCTATCCACAAAATGGATGGAAATATTGTGCTATCCCGGGAAATCGAAGTTCTCATGGGATTTAAAAAAAAAAAAGCCGGCCAAGTGCGAGTCGGACTCGCGCACCGAGGGTTCCATACTCCAAAAGTAAAAGTAAAACGATAATATTATATTAATTTGCTTATGTATCGTTAACTTTGTTTGTAGAGGTTTATTGTTAATATAAAAAAAACTATGCTAGTTAGAGCGTTGGTTTTATTTTTCCTGTAAAATATACATAAACCTCTATTGACCATAATTATTTCAGATTTTTCGATTGGTAAACTTCGGAGATAAGGGGGGGGGGGGGGGAACGGTATTTTTTTTGACATTTTGGCCAATTACTCAAAAACTATTATATATAGAAATAAATAAAAAACTATTTTAGAATGCACAAGTAAAGGCCTTTCATATGATACCCAACTCGGTATAGTTATCTTACTTTGAAATTTCAAACCCCCGATTTTCCCCCTTTTTTAATCAAACTAAAATAATGTTCGCGTTGCTTTTATTTTTCCTGTAAAATATACATAAACCTCTATTGACCATAATTATTTCTGATTTTTTGATTAGTAAACTTCGGAGATAAGGGGGGGGGAACGGTATTTTTTTCGACATTTTGGCCGATTACTCAAAAACTATTATATATAGAAATAAATAAAAAACTGTTTAAGAATGCACAAGTAAAGGCCTTTCATATGATACCCCACTCGATATAGTTATCTTACTTTGAAATTTCAAATCTCCGATTTTCCCCCTTTTTTAATCAAACTAAAATAATGTTCGCGTTGCTTTTATTTTTCCTGTAAAATATACATAAACCTCTATTGACCATAATTATTTCAGATTTTTTGATTAGTAAACTTCGGAGATAAGGGGGGGGAACGGTATTTTTTTCGACATTTTGGCCGATTACTCAAAAACTATTATATATAAAAATAAATAAAAAACTGTTTTAGAATGCACAAGTAAAGGCCTTTCATATGATACCCCACTCGATATAGTTATTTTACTTTGAAATTTCAAACCCCCGATTTTCCCCCTTTTTTTAATAAAAATAAAAATAATTTTCGATTTTTCTTTATTCCAATGATGTTGGGCCACTATTATACACAACTATGCCAAATTTCATGTCGATAGCTTTAATAGTTACTGAAATAATCGACTGTGACAGACGGACGGACAGACGGACGGAGAAAGTCTCACCATAAGGGTTCCATTTTTACCATTTTGGTATGGAACCCTAAAAACCATTCATATCTATATATCTATATATATAAAAGTTTTTCTTTTTTTTCATTTTTCATTTTCCTTTTTTCTTTCTTCTTTTTTCTTTTATTTTTTTTTCTTTTTCTTTTGTGAATGAGGAGCACGGCCAGGTTATTGCAGATAGGTGGGGTGTGCTCGAACAAATTTTTTGGCAAAAGATGACCAGAATCCGAAGGTCTACTTGACGAGTAAAAAAATCGCGGTCCGCTTTAGCGGGCCGCGCACCCACGCGCCTTACTTTTAGTAATAACACTTCCCGCGAGCTGCTTTAGCAGCAAACGCTAGTCTATATATATATAAAAGAAAGTGGTGTTAGTTACACTATTTATAACTCAAGAACAGATGAACCGATTTGGCTGAAAATTGGTGGAGAGGTAGCTTAGAACCAGGAGACGGACATAGGATACTTTTTATCCCGTTCGACCGCGTTTCCGTCAAGTCACTGTAAAACGTGGTATAACAAAAACGCATCTGACATGGAATAACAAAACGCAAATGACAGTGGATTAACAAAACGTAAATGACAGCTAAACGTAATTTTGTCTTTGGCTAAGAGCCTGTCCAGATGAGGCGTTTTACGCGCGAGTCGACTCGCGCGTAGACACTCGCGCGTTCCCGAGATACTAGAGCTACATATATTCCGTCCAGATAATGACGCGCGTTTCCTCACTCGCGCGTAACTCGCGCGTAAGACGCTGGTTACGCGCGAGACTCTCGACTCGCGAGTCGAGATACTCGGGCGCCATTACTGCGTCCAGGTACTACGCGCGAATCCGTAGCGAGTGGACGTATTCAAAATGGAGCGTGATAACTTCGATACTGAACTTTTTATAGACGAAATTGAAAAAAGAATAGCCATATGGGATATGGAATCTTCAGACTATTCCAATAAAGTAATAAAACGTAGGAACTGGGAAGAAATAGTCGAAATTTTTTGTGAACCTGACGATTCCGAAGAAAAGAAAAAAGCTTTAGGTAAGTAAACAATAGTTTATTTAATAATATTACTTTCTCTTCGTTTACGACGTTTCCATCGACGGTATGCAAGCCACAACACAACCGCTGTATCCGAGTCCATGTTTATAACTGAATCCCTCCCAGTGTAGGAACGCGCGTAAAACGTGATATCTGGACGCAATATAAATTGAAACGCGCGAGTTCACTCGCGCGTAAAACGCCTCATCTGGACAGGCTCTAGTGTGGTAAAAAATTTGACAATTATAAAAATGATAGCTAAACGTAATTGATAATATCATCAGTTATATGTTTTCCCTTTGAATCATCATTAACAATGCCGCGAGCAAGATGATCAAATGTTTCCTGCTACAAAGCTACGGATTGACGTGATTTATTGGATATTTGTATTATTGAGATTGGTATAGTTGAGAACCTGGAAGGGTGACAAAGATTTCCTGCGGGATGTTATGAACTAAATCCACGCAGACGAAGTCGCGGGCATCAGCTAGTATTATATATAAACGCGGACCTCGTCCAATCTTTATTGACCGAGCGAAGCGAGGTCTCTGAGTTTACTAGGGCGATTTGCACTTGTCCGTCCGTCCGTCCGTCTGTCAGAGCCTTATAACTTTTGAATTACTGAACGTAATTACTTCAAATTTAGATATAATATGTAAACCAATGGCCTCCAGCCGAAAATGGCTTAAAAAGTTATAAAAATCTTTATATCAGGGGGGCTCTCATAGAAGCGAATGCGAAGCCAATTTTTTTTTTGCGATTCGTAGGGTTTCTGTGAATCATTTTAAAGACAATTTGGAACGGAGTACAAACGTATTTTTTTTTTATTTTTTTTCCTGAAATTGACGAAATGGGGGGCTTTCAAAGTGGCGATTTAATACGCTCGCTTGAAGACGCTCTCTGGGAAAATTGGCAATATATTTTCAAGCTGTACTTATTTTTTTTCTTCACTTGTATCCTGTACTTGAACAACAAATACTAAAATTATATGAATACTAGCTGACCCCGCGAACTTCGTACCGCCAGCAAAAATATTTAGTGGTTGGTCACCCTTATCATTTAGGGGTATGAAAAATAGATGTTGGCCGATTCTCATACCTACCCGAAATGCACACAAAATTTCATAATAATCGGTCCAGCCGTTTCGGAGGAGTACGGGAACGAACATTGTGACACGAGAATTTTATATATTAGATTATAAAGAAACGAGATTATTTAATTTTTAATGAGCATCAGTAAATTTCACATAGCTTCACAATAATGCTAATAGATGGCGCAGTCATTAACTATTCCATGGAACTACGAGTTACGACTAGGATCTATCACAAAAACAGTTTTGCGTCGAGCATTATTATTTAGGTACATAATATAATAACATATTATTCAATTAAAATTATTCTTTAAGTTAAATATCAAACTTCAATAAACTATTAATTGCTGCATTTTGTATATTTTCTATTCGCGTCGATAGATGACGATTTGTACAGATGCCCCTAACCCGTTTTCACTCGTTAGTACCTACATAATAATTCAATGTTTTCACTGACGTTCCCTAAGCTTTACGGGCTACCTATGATAAGTTAGGTGATGATTACTGTAAACTTCTTTATCACTATCCTGTAGACACCTAAAAGGACATTGGGACGGATGTTAGGACTTAGGATTGTGTTTTGGAGCTACCTACGTAAAGAGACTCCTACATAGGGGATGATTTAGGTATGTTTGGTGAAAACGGGCATAATAATAATGTCAGTTTTGGTCGTCATGTATCGATTGAATGAATAATCATGGGATACCGTTACCGCGAGGTCTCAGTTCGGGGCGAACCACTAGTTCTAATATACTGTACGACGTACGTACGTAGCACTATTATAATATATTCTGTGACTGTACACTGAGCATTAAACAGTTAATCAGACCGCCAGCTTATACCTAGTCGATCATGCATGGAGTATTTGCAGTGCCCTTAGTACAGATATTCTTCATTCAGTTATGGGCCACATAAATAGGCGATATGATTAAATATTATGATAATAGGCAAAATATAGGGCGTTCTGAAAATGGGACACCTGCGTATCGCCATACCTATACGTACAATGTACATAACCCTGTGTTAGAGTGCTGCTCTTCGATTTTGCTCTCTTCGAGTTTTTACCTAAGTAAACGTTGTGTGGTTAGCAGTCGTTTATGTGTGTGTTCGTCGGTTCATTGATGCCCTCAAACTATGTGCTATTTCCACTTCAGCTTCGCGTGGATCTTATGAAACCGATATGTTTTATAATCAACTAGCTGATACCTAGTATGTCTTCTTTCTGGGTTGAATTTATCCAGGACGCCAGCTATATCTGTTCCAAGTATAATATAGTACTTTAACCGAATTAACAATACTCGAGTACCTAACATCTACAATATATATTTATTTATAAGATGTTGGTATAGGATTCAATCGGACAAATATACTCAAATGTGGAACAGAGAGCGGAAATCAATGTATAGGTCGGTGGTTTCCTTCCCCTGCACTTCTATAATTATGTGGATGTGGATGTAGAAAATGGAATTGATATTTTATATTAAAATATAATTGCGAACGCTTGAAAGTTCCCCGTAAAATAATAAATAATCATCGTTTATTTCTAGCTAAGATATCGAGTAGTTGAAATAATAATAATTTAATAACTGAATTGATTCTTTACGTTAGAGTTATCACGCGAGATGTTCATGTATCACGTTTTGTATGTGAGAAATTATATACTGCAATCGAGACATTTGCTCATTTAGAATATTATCATCATTATCATATTTTTATTCAAGCAGCAAACATAAAAGAAAAAACCAGCCAAGTGCGAGTCGGACTCGCGCACCGAGGGTTCCGTACTCCAAAAGTAAAAGTAAAACGATAATATTATATTAATTTGCTTATTTATCGTTAACTTTATTTGTAGAATATAACCATATGATATACAATCACTTCCAATGAAACAGTTTGCGCAGGGGCTGAGGAAATGGCTGCAGGGTAAAAACTTTTACTCTTTAGAAGAATATTTCCAGCATGATAAAAAGTGTTTCTAATTTTTTTTTGGTTTCTGACAATTTAAAATCTTGACATTTTAGTATTTGTAAGTTATGTATGCCTATAATTATTATTATTAAGTAGGTAGTTCAAATGTATATTTCTATTGTATTGGAATGTGTAGAATTTCTATTGTATGTCGATATGACAAAGTATTTGTACGCCGCTACGGCTAATGTGTTGAACTTTTTTTTTTTTAGCAATTAACATCCTATGTAAACACACATTATGCAAATAAAGAATTTCTATTTCTATTTCTATTCTATATAGAGGTTTATTGTTAATATAAAAAAAACTATGCTAGTTAGAGCGTTGGTTTTATTTTTCCTGTAAAATATACATAAACGTCTATTGACCATAATTATTTCAGAATTTTTGATTGGTAAACTTCGGAGAATAGGGGGGGGGGGGGGGGTGGGGCGGTATTTTTTTCGACATTTTGGCCGATTACTCAAAAACTATTAAATATAGAAATAAATAAAAAACTGTCTTAGAATGCACAAGTAAAGGCCTTTCATATGATACCCCACTCGGTATAATTATCTTACTTTGAAATTTCAAACCCCTGATTTTTCCCCTTTTTAATTAAACTAAAATAATTTTCGCGTTGATTTTATTTTTCCTGTAAAATATACATAAACCTCTTTTGACCATAATTATTTCAGATTTTTCGATTGGTAAACTTCGGAGATAAGGGGGGGGGGGGGGACGTTATTTTTTTCGACATTTTGGCCGATTACTCAAAAACTATTATATATAGAAATAAATAAAAAACTGTTTTGGAATGCACAAGTAAAGGCCTTTCATATGATACCCCACTATGTATAGTTATCTTACCCCTTATGAAATTTCAAACCCCCTGATTTTCCCGCTTTTTTAATAAAACTAAAAATAGTTTTCGATTTTTCTTTATTCCAATGATGTTGGGCCACTATTATACACAACTATGCCAAATTTCATGTCGATAGCTTTAATAGTTACTGAAATAATCGACTGTGACAGACGGACGGACGGACGGACGGACGGAGAAAGTCTCACCATAAGGGTTCCATTTTTACCATTTTGGTACGGAACCCTAAAAACTGACTGATTGTTATGTCAACGTAGGTGTCTCCAGTGATTCTATCGATGCGTTTCACATACTTCGTATTGAGGTTAGGGGATTTTGGGGATTAACTAGGCATTAGTTTAATTAATACTGCGACAGCTCTTCCAAATTAGCCTGCTACAATCATAGACTGCATCGTTACTTACCATCAGGTGTACATAACAGTATAGGGCTATCACTAAGGGAATAAAAAACCCCTCGCTAAGTCGCTATGCATCTTTTCACATAAGTACGTAATGGAAGCAACCCTAAGCTCTCAAACCTTGATGAAGGAGTTCCAAAGCTTTTCTGTTATTGTGAATACAAATATCTGTTTAATACAAGGTCTCGCGTACATCCGGATTTAAACTGTGAATCATACAATATTTTATCTCCTAAATAGTTATCAGTTTTTCTTGCATAACGGCTGTTATGTGTTAATGCATCTTCCATTGTATGCATTATCTCAGTATCGTATAAAATCTGCTTTATTATATTATGTACTTTTAACCTTACTCAATACATATCTACGATGTATTGTATTTGTCTAGATTATTAAAATATTTAAGAACCTGGAAATCCCGTGATATTATACCAGGAAAGTCTTATTATTTATTAATTTACTTTTAATGGGTATGTTATTCTATAAAACATTAGGTACTTAGGTACTTAGGTAGGTACAAGCGTAATATTTTTTGTTTATTTTTAAGCGAAAGCATCCGAAGAGCGTCCGGCCTACTAAAAAAACAGTTTGTATGCTATTCGCTTTTATTCCATCCTTATTAAAGCCAACATTTCTTTTATCCTTTATTTTTTTGACTGTCCCGTTTGCTCATTTCAGAAAATGATGTGATGTTTCGGACCGTGCTTATATATCTCCATTTTATTGTCATGATGAAATGACGTGGCACTATTCTTAATATTATGGTAACGTCCCATGAAAAGACTTATAACCATTTCCAATCCAAAAATGATTGGGTTTTTTTTTAAATACGAAAGAATATTATACGCACGCTGAAGTACGCGCGCGCATGCACAGGCGACGCAAGGGCGTAGGTGGTCAGAGGGAGTGCGGCGGGCAGCGCGGGGCGCGATTTTTTTTCTGCGTCTCAGAATATCTGCATCTGACAATAGCTTTTTTCTAGTTGGTTAATGCTCCTGGATGTTCGTTTTATAGTTGTAAACTACTAAACTGGTATCCAAAACACTTCACTGAAAAATTCTTTTCAAAAAACCGACTTCTAACGCCACTACAAAGTATAAAAATAATTTTAGTTTGTCCACGTTTGTTGAAGTCGGGCGGGCCTAAATAAAAACTATGAAACCGATGCGCGACGCTACACAATATGAGAGACTCGTTTGTAGAAGTTGAGCGAGAATCGCGAGTCGGTTTCATAGTTTGTATTTAAGGCCCACCCGACTTCAACAAACGTGGACAAACTAAAATTATTTTTATACTTTGTAGTGGCGTTAGAAGTCGGTTTTTTGAAAAGAATTTTTATTTTAAGCTTTTAAGTGTAGTATCCTATGATTGAGGAGCTAATGTACCTGGAGCTCCATGATGTAGTCCATACTTGTTAGGTACCTACAATATCAATTCGTAATCGAAGTTTCCTAAATCCCCATAGTTTTAGGTAGGCAGTACCCTGCAGCATCAGGATTGAGGAGCTAGGACCTGGAGCTCCATGATGTAGTCCATACTTGTTACCTACAATAATAATTCGTAATCGACATTTCCTAAATCTCTTTATTTTAGGTGAGTAATATCCCTGCAGCATCAGGCTTGAGGAGTTGAAGGTGAACATTTTTATGGGACCATTTCGCAAACATCCTCTGTCGATTAAAAAAAAAATCACGCGAATCGGTCCAGTAGTCCCGGAGAAATCAGTGGACATACATAGGAAAAAAAAAAAAGATACCGGCCGAATTGAGAACCTCCTCCTTTTTGGAAGTCGGTTAAAAATAAATCAATAAATAATTCTAACTCGATTTGCGTGAAAACCCAAATCCTACGGCGGACGTCGTCATAATAAAAAATCATCAGGCTACCATGCTGTATAAACTGATATAAGTTTGAAATCTGTTGGTGGGTGGGGACGATTTTTTGCATAGTCATTAGTCGATATTCTGACTAATTTCTTAAACTGGACACTTTCAAGTAAAGATTTTTATATAAACCTGTGAAGATGATACTGTCATTGTCGCAATTAGAATGCCAAAAGCCTACTTTGTTGTATTGGTTTACAAATCGCGAAAAACCAAATTATATTTGAATTTCGCGGGCAGACCCTTATAATTAATTTAATACCAAAACAAATGTCTTAATAATTTTTCTTTTTTTTTTCAACCGTTCCTATACCACATTATTAATCAGTTAATCGTAATAAATAATAATGATTATTATAAATCATTAGTAGTACTATTAGTAGGTACTAGGTACTAGATGATGCCCGCGACTTAAGACTTAATTAATAGAATAGAATAGAAATGTTTTTTATTCAAATAAACTTTTTTACAAGTGCTTTCGAATCGTCGATGAGTCTACCACTGGTTCGGAATGCCGTTCCTGCCGAGAAGAACCAGCAAGAAACTCGGCAGTTGCTCTTTTCAAAATAAGTTTACATTCAATAGAATAGTTAAACAGTTCAATTACCACCTGCTGTCTCATGAATCGCTGGAAAGAATTATGTCCACGCTTTTTTATCATCTAAATAGTCTTCAATTGCATAATATGCTTTTTTCATGAGATTAGTTTTTACTGATTTCTTAAACTTGTGTAAAGGCAAGTCTAAGATCGACTGTGGAATTTTATTATAAAACGTTACGCCCATTCCCACAAATGTCTTTCGGACCCTCTTGAGGCGACATCGAGGAATCACGAGCCTGTTTGGATTTCTAACTTGCCTATCGTGTAAATCACCCTTTTTTTTGTAATTCACGATGTTTTGTCTGACAAATATTATATTGTTGTAAATATATTGTGAAGCTACTGTAAGAATGCCTATTTCTTTAAATTTTTCTCGAAGGGAATCCCGCGGTTTTAAATTATATATTGCGCGAATTGCCCTCTTCTGCAATACAAAAATTTTTCCAATATCGGCTGCTTTACCCCATAATAAGATTCCGTATGACATAATACTATGGAAATATGCAAAATAAACAATTTTTGCAGTTTCTATGTCAGTTAACTGTCGAATCTTCCTAACAGCGTAAGCAGCAGAGCTAAGCTTGCCAGCAAGTGTTGCTATATGGGTGCCCCATTGCAGTTTTGAGTCCAGGGTTAATCCCAAGAACACTGTGGAGTCCTCACTTTTCAAGGGTTCATTACTTATCTTTAAATTTTTACTGACAGTTCTGGTGTTGGGCAATAAACACTTGGTTTTTTTAGCATTTAAAAGTAGATTATTTGCCGTAAACCATTCAGAAACTTGAGATAATGCAATATTTACATCGTCAAAATTGTCTTTCGTTCTATCGACTTTAAAAATCAAAGACGTATCATCAGCAAATAGTACAATATCGCAAGTATTTTGGACAAAATGTGGTAAATCATTTATGTAAATCAAAAACATGAATGGACCTAGAATAGAACCCTGGGGTACACCCATTACCGAGGCTGATCCGGATGATTTCACATCATTGACACATACTCTTTGAACACGATCACTAAGATAAGACGCAATGAGGCTAAGCGCAAAATCTTTAATACCATAGTGGCTCAGTTTAAGCAAAAGGGTCTCGTGATCAACGCAGTCGAAAGCTTTTGATAAATCACAGAAAATACCAATGGCATTCTGTGAGTTATTCCATGCATCGAATATGTGTTGCAACAGCGTTGCGGCTGCATCGGTTGTTGATCGACCCTTAGTAAAACCGTACTGCTCAGGGTGAAGAAGTTTATTTAAATTAAAGTGTAGAAGCAGTTGGTTGAGCATTATTTTTTCAAATATCTTGCTGAGAGTTGGCAAAATTGAAATTGGTCTGTAGTTATTCGGGTCACATTTGCTTCCCGATTTAAAAAGAGGTATTAATTTACTACATTTCATCAGGTCTGGAAAAGATCCAGAATCTACAGACTTATTAAAAATTAAAGCAAGATAGGGCGCAATAATATCAATGATATTGTGAATTATTTTAACTGATATTCCCCATAGATCTCCTGTTTTTTTATTTTGCAATGATTTGAATGTTTTGATAATATCATATGGGGTAACGTGTTTAAACCTAAATAATTTATTGCACTCAGAGACATTGCTTCTTAGAAGATTATAGGCTTCTGTTGGCGAGGAATTTAGAGAACTGGTCGTGGTTACTGGTATATTTTTGAAAAAGTTCTCAAATGTATTTGCAATTTCTATATCAGAGTCAATTATCCGGTTGTTAATTTTAAGCTCCAGTTTATTATAATGTACCTTATTCTTACCCATTTCATCACCAATGATGTCCCATACTGCTTTTATTTTATTATCCGAATTGACAATTTTTTGTTTTATGTGAAGTGACTTTGCTTGTATGCACACGTTTCTAAACAATTTGGAATAATTTCTTACATATTCTATAAACGCGGGGGCATAATTATATTGTTTTTCTGCATACAAGTCAAACAGCCTATTTCTACTTTTATAGATGCCAATTGTTGCCCAATCACTAAATTTAAGATTTTTAAATAATCTTTTTTCTATTACCTTAAAGACAGAGTTAAATTGAGAGTTTAGTAGATCAAAAAACCCTCTATAAATTTCATCCGGACCACCCTGTGCAATATCAAGCGTCGGCATTGCAGCTGCGATATTTTGTTTAAATTGCCTTACTTTATTGGTGGTAACTGGCCTATATTTTACTACTTTTGTTACATTCTGCTCACTGCTCGGAATCGATATCATTTGTCCGCAATGGTCAGATCTTAAACAAGTGATAATCGATTTTTTGATAATTTTACAATCAGAGAAAATGTTATCAATACAAGTTGCCGAATGCGCTGTTATTCTTGTAGCTTCAACAAAAATATTTTCCAGGTTGAAACTTTTAAATAAGTTTAGTAATCTTCCTGTGATAGACGTGTGATGCAAAATATCTATATTAAAATCTCCACAAGTTACTATTTTCTTTGATGACCTACATAGCCGCCCTAAGGCGTCCTCCATGACCTCCTCAAAATGAACAAAATCGCCCGAGGGGGGTCGGTACACGCAGACTATAATATATCAGTCCAGCTCGACACAAGACAGCTCAATAATGCGTTCCATAGAAAGACTAACAATGTCTTTTCGCTCTTTGCAATTAATGTTATTGCGCGTTATTATTAAAGAACCCCCGCATATAGCAGTCCTTCTGGAGAACGCACTTGACAATAAATAATTATCAAAATGTATAATTAACTGATGAGAATTGAGCCAATGCTCGGTGAGGCATAAGATGTCAATATCGAATTCTTTAATAAATAGCTCAATCTCGTGTTCTTTGCCAGATAAGCCCTGTATATTTTGGTGTACAAGATTAATCTTATATTGCTCATCTGTTGTCTTATAGGTTAGTTTAAATCAATATTAGAATTATTCCTATTGGAGTCTAATGTCGAAAAACTTGGATTAGTACTACTACTAATTATGTCTATATTGTTAGTACAACATGTACTTTTGTCAACTAAAATTGAATCATTAGATTTTATTGTCAAAATACTTGAATTAGTAATATTACTAACTAAGTCAATATTATTTGTACAACATGTACCATCGCCATTCAAGCTAAAAATAGCTGAATCTTGTATATTGTAAGCTACTAATGTAGCTATTTGTTTCCTATATCTAAAGGGTAGATGCATAGTATCCCTTGTCAATTGAAATTTTTTAATAAACTTATTGGTATTTAAGAAATGAAAATATTCTCTATGACCATAAGTTAGGTTATGTAAAAGCAAGTTAAGCTTATAGATATGGTTATTCTGTGCTGGGGTCATTGTGACAGAGTAGGGAAAAGCACAAAGTATAAACTTGCAACTTGACTTTTTTTGTACATGTAATAAATATTCAAAGCTTCTTAATACATCTTTTTTAAGTATTTTCAGGCTGTCACCAATTAACAAAACAACTGTACTGTACTTATCTAAATAATTTGCCTTAATATTTTTAATTATATGTTCATAGGGGGCCCCAGGGTTACATATGTTGAGGACCTGTTGTTGCAAGTTATTACTGAGTAAATGGCCAAAGTCTTTTCCCATCTCATCAGAAACTACAAATGTTCTTTGCCGCAAAGAATTTACTGATATACTACTATTATGTTGACTATTTCGTAGTTTCCTGCACTGACCATCTATAGGTACTGCTGTGTTCTGCTCCGGATGAGAAGCCAATTTTTCAGGGAGTATTGTACTATTATTGCAGTTGTTGCTAGCCATAGGTATGTGATTACATTGACACTTGTTTGTCAATGACTCAAAGCGAGCCATATTATAATTACCTAGGGCTAACAACTCATCGGCTGCCAGTATTTGCTCATGGATCTGACTTTGTGACCGCTCATACTCAATGGTAACTTTCTTTAGGGAATCATTCAAGCTTAAAATTTGATCATTCAAATGTTGAACATCCACCTCATATTTTGCTCTGATTTCAGTCAAAGATGAGCAATAAGTCTCAAGTTTAGTCAACAAAATAAATGTGAACGTTCCTTTCGAATTCACATTTCACTAATCATTAATCACACAATTCATTAATCCGCGGATTAATGTATTTTAAAAATCCCGTGGGAACTCTTTGATTTGATCTTGGAAAAAGATGCCTGTAGGTACATACCTACATCTGTCAGCTGCATCCCGGAGACATCTCCGAGGTGCCAGCTAGGTATATAATGTATTACTAGCTGACTCGGCGAACTTCGTACCGCCAACTTATCTATATAAATAAAACAAATAAACTATCCTAACCGAAAAAAACTATCCTATCTTTCAAGTTGGACCAAATTACAGATAGTTACGAAGTTTGATCAAAATCGGTTAAGTAGTTTTGGAGTCCATCGCGGACAAACAACGTGACACGTAATTTATATATATTAAGATAGGTATCTGTGCCAAAATTGCCTGCCTGAAAATCCCTTCTAAATCGGTTCAGCAGCTCCAAAGATTCAAAATTATTTCTTAAAATGAGTTTCTGATTAATATTATTAATGATTTATTTTAAGCGTTAATAGGAGAATTAATATCGCACTGATTTTCTGAATTTAGTTAGTAATTTTCTGTTTTTCCGGGATAAAAGGTACCGTGGTCTAGCTAAGTCTAGCTCTGCGTGAATTTCGATACTGTTATTTTTTTATTTAGAATTTGTATGCAACGCCTATTTCTATCGTTAGAAGCCGAAGGAAGCAAGAGGTCGACGTTGAGTGACCCTGCCTATCAGCGAATGAGTGTCAAATAACACTGACGATGGTTTTGTGTGTGCTGTAAGCCCAGACATAACTCCAAAACTAAGAATCCTTTGAGTTATTACATATTAGATTAAGTAAAATTTTAAATCTAGTTAAAGGACTTTAAATCGATTTTATTGTTTTATGTTATGACTTGTAGATGTTCCCAAACCAAGCAGGAAATGAATTTCGAATTTTTAAACTTACAGAATAATGCAATGGATTCCACTACTTTATACATTTTTTTTTAAAGTTAATCTCATCATTATATGTGGGGTCGGGACAACATCATTCTTGTAAGCCATGTTGTAAGTGGTTCGGCTTGACATTTTACGACCGGCCGCCTGCCTGACGTCAACCCACCTTGGGAATGCTTTTGTTGGTAGAATGGATAGAACCGCCGACTTTCGGTTCATTAGGGTAGTGCTGGAATCCCCTTCTTTTTATTCTCAAGACTCGAGCGCCAGGCCTATATGCGGGCACTATGTATGTGGTGTCCACGCATTGGAGAGCTTCCAGTTCTTATTTTATTCGTGGATAGCTAGGTGGTGTTCCCTGAAGACAGAATAACTTCAGTATCCTCTTCATCATCAGGTTCTGGGTTCAAAACGGTGCTCACTCGATGTATAAAGGTGGTGAAATTTTTCTTCACAACACTAAAGCTGATTCCGAACTGAGCAACTTCAGCGTTTTTCCAATGACATTAGAAGTAGAGCTGAAAACCTGACTAGCCTCACTCTTTATAGCATCATCATCATTCAACGACTCATTGTATACACTTCTGCTGACTTTGTTTCAGCGAAATGGGCAACTGGCTCCATCAATGGGTTCGCACATTTTACATTTATTGTAAATTCTACTCCCGAAGGGCTAAAATAGGGGTTGATATTTTGTATGAAAGTCCGTCATATTTAAAGTTCTCTCTCTGAAACTTAGTATTTGGGCTATCGATTAAAAACAAAGAAGTAAATTTTTCACAGTTTTTGAAAATCCTACCCCCAAAGGGATTAAATAAGGGTTGAATGTTTGTATGGTAGTCCTTCATTTTTCAAGTTATAATTAGGAACTTCATATTTTGACTCTCGATTAAAAATTAAGAAGTTCGTATATTACATTCTTTGAAAATTCTACCCCCAAAGGGGTAAAGTAAGGGTGGATATTTGGATATATATATATGGACATGAAAAAGGGGTTAAATAGGGTTTGAAATTGAATATTTGGTAGTCCTTCATATTTTAAATTATTTTTCAAGAGTTTATGAAACTTGGTATTTTGGCTCTTGATTAAAAATTAATAAGTACGTATATTACATTTTTTTTAAATTCTACCCTCGAAGGTGTAAAATAGGGGTTGATATTTTGTATGAAAGTCAGTAATTTTTTTGAGTTCTATTGAAACTTTGTATTTGGGCTATCAATTAAAAACAAAGAAGTACGTCTTTCAGTTTTTGAAATTTCTAGTAGACCTGCAGTGTTACAGGTTACTTTTATCCCGACAAAACCAGGAGTTCCCACGGGAATTTCAAAGAACCTAATTTCACGCGGACGAAGTCGCGAGGGTAACAGCTAGTATAACTATATATTTGTTTTGTGATCTGTTTTCTATGATCATCATAGACAACGACAGACTTATAGTTATTTGAATTCGATTAAAGTAACGTTTTTCAATTTTCTCATTGCACTCGTAGCTTTCATTTGATCATTTCAATTTAGGCCAGCTGAATACCATTATTCATTGAAGAAATGACGAGCATAAAAGAAAATAGTACCTACTGATTGACCCAGGTAATGTAGGTGTGGGTTTGAGGATCGAGAAAGAGGAAAGCCCACTATAACAGGTCACGGTGCGTAGGTTTGCTCGATTCTCGTGGGCGTAGATAGTACAGTAGGGAATAGGGATGTAACAAAGTTTCGCATTTGACTGTGAAAGGTTGAACTTCCGGTAGAAAACCAAAGTTACTTTGCGCTTCAATAAATTTAATTTTGCCAGAGTTTTTAACGAAGTATTGCACTCCGCTATGCTTCCATAAATATGCACGTCTATCTTCTATAAAGCGACATCTATTTGCGTCATTAGGTTATTCTTCTTGCTAGTAACACTTGTATCTAATAAAAATGTGTGATAAAATGTCTACGTCAGAACAGGCTGTTTCGCTACGGTTTCGCTTAGGACAACGAACCATTTCTTTCTGCTGCTGCGCTTTCGCGTCTAAAATCCGGGATAAGAATCTCTGAAATTACAAAACTTTTTTGTATCTTAATCAAAGCAAGGTTTTGAGGCAGGCATAAGATTTTTGCTAATTACCTACTCCCTTCTTATTCTTCTATAACAAACAAAAGACGTCCACTGTTGTACATAGGTCTCATGTATAGACTTGGCTTAGCGCCGCCTGGTATCCCTGCGACACGTCTGATGTTGTCGCTCCAGTACCTTGGGATCCCAACGACCATCGGTTCTTCGAACTATGTGCCTCGCAGAGATAATCCAAGAATAGCTCATAGAATAGAAATAGCAAATAACGGAACGATAACAAACGCAGTTCGACAAAAAATATTCGACTACCAGTTTTTCCAACTTTAGTAGTAGGTATTCTTGACTTCCCTTTGCGTCTTAGTAACCGGTAGGCGTCTATCGTAGATAGTGGACTATTGTTACGGTCTTGGAGCGATTTCGAATATATAATATGCATACTGTTTTAGTAATCCGTTAAAACAATTGATAATATGTATATAACATTTATTGACACTGAGCCCTGAGTCAACTGTTCATAAAGCTGTCATTTAGCACAGAAGTTAACTTTTGGGAAAACGTCATCGTTTGACAAAGTTAGAAACTACATATTTTGTGATCAATTTTATTGTGAAATTGTGAAATTTTATTTACCAAACGAGAAAATAATAGTTAGACCCTTTTAAATTGACAGTCTCTAATTAATTTACGTTGTCAACTAGCTGTACGCTCTATACTATAACATTGAATTAGTTTATTGGGATTTTAAGGTACCTACATACCTTTTTTTTATTATTCATTAACAAGGTAGTCCTTGACTGCGATCCCATACCCCTAATCGGTTTCTACACGCCATCGTGCCGGAACGCTAAATCGCTTGGCGGCACGTCTTTGACGGTAGGGTGGTAACTAGCCACGGCCAACGAAAGCCAGAACCAAACCAGAGCAGACCAGAGACAATTCAGAAATTATAAATTCCCAAATTGACCCCGCCGGGAATCGAACCCGAAACCTCCCAGTTATAAGACCACAGCGCTCACGACTGCGCCAGGGAGGTCGTCAAAACCTGCTGTGTACCTAGAGATAGAAATCAAATTCAAACCTAAAAATTAGTTTATCAACTGTTCATAAAGCTGTCATTTAGCACAGAAGTTAACTTTTGGGAAAACGTCATCGTTTGACAAAGTTAGAAACTACATATTTTGTGATCAATTTTATTGTGAAATTGTGAAATTTTATTTACCAAACGAGAAAATAATAGTTAGACCCTTTTAAATTGACAGTCTCTAATTAATTTACGTTGTCAACTAGCTGTACGCTCTATACTATAACATTGAATTAGTTTATTGGGATTTTAAGGTACCTACATACCTTTTTTTTATTATTCATTAACAAGGTAGTCCTTGACTGCGATCCCATACCCCTAATCGGTTTCTACACGCCATCGTGCCGGAACGCTAAATCGCTTGGCGGCACGTCTTTGACGGTAGGGTGGTAACTAGCCACGGCCAACGAAAGCCAGAACCAAACCAGAGCAGACCAGAGACAATTCAGAAATTATAAATTCCCAAATTGACCCCGCCGGGAATCGAACCCGAAACCTCCCAGTTATAAGACCACAGCGCTCACGACTGCGCCAGGGAGGTCGTCAAAACCTGCTGTGTACCTAGAGATAGAAATCAAATTCAAACCTAAAAATTAGTTTAAAATTAAACTAATGAATGTCTCAACGGAGGGTTCTAACAGTTTCCATTCACACGACGTAGAAAATAAGTCAACAATGCATTGTATGAGTATTTGTCATACCCATGATATCATAATTATTTTATAGTTACATAATTATTATAATGCCTTCTGTTAAATATTATTGTTCCAAGTTGCGAAACGGAGCCATTTTATTACTTCAACGTTGAAGATTTATGCTCTACCGAACTTGAAAACTCGGCTTAATTTCTATCTTGACTCCAATAGAATATACTTACCTATGATAATAAATAAAAACCCCTTTTTAGGGTTCCGTACCCAAAGGGTACCAACGGGACCCTATTACTAAGCCTACGCTGTCCGTCCGTCCGTCCGTCCGTCCGTCCGTCCGTCTGACAGCGGGCTGTATCTCGTAAACCGTAATAGATAGACAGATGAAATTTTCACATATTATGTATTTCTATTGCCGCTGTAACAACAAATAATAAAAATTAAATTAAATTAAAAAAATTTAATTAAAATGGGTAGGTGGGTAGATGGAAATTTTTTAATTTAATTTTTTTAACGGAACCCTAAAAGAGCGAGGCCCGACTCGCACTTGGCCGATTTTTATACGTATAAGTTTATATTATACAGAAGGAGTACAGAAAGCTAAAACTAGCTGATGCCCACGACTTCGTCCGCGTGGAGTTAGTTTTTAAATTTCCTCGGGAACTCTTTGATTTTCCGGTATAAAAAGTAGCCTATGTCACTCTCCAGGTCCTCAACTATACCCAACTATACCCCAGCTCATATTATTATGATTATTTATCAGGGTTCGAGGATATATATCAATGGATAAATATCAAGATATATATCTGATATATATCCAATATATATCAAACTGGGTTTGACGATATATATCAATGGATTTTTTTTTATTTGTTTTGTTACATATGTGTAGGTATGACCATTGACTGATTAGAATTTATAAAAAAGGTGTTATGTTTTTGAGTTGCGTTTTTGATATACATGTATAAGATTTTATGTTTTTAATTGATTTTGCCTGCTCTAAAATAAAATTTTATGTTTTGGTTTCATATGTCTGATTTTAAGTACCTAAATAAATAAAACATTAAAACATTTTAGTTTTTTTGATAATTTTAGTGTTTATGCACATATGCAAATAGTATTCATAAATAATACATAAAAATATTAATATGGCTTTCATACAAAATTGATATATATCAAACTTGATATATATCTGATATATATCATAAATATCCGATATTTTGATATTTATAATAAATATCGGATATTTTCAAACCCTGTTATTTATTTAAACGTTAGCTTAGATACCCAAACACATATTTTTAAAAGTTTTGTTTGTCTGTATATCTGATTGTACGGGCTAATCTTAGGAACGGCTTAGCCAGATTTAGGTAGAGAATTATACAGGGCGTGATAAGCCTGTATCACGCCATGTATAATTCTTCACGTACAACAATTATCCCGGAAATGTTTGGCGTCGTCCGCCTCTTCAGTTTCACAGCTCAATTTGCACCGATTTTGCCGAAATTTTATAAGAAAGATGAAAGATAACATACTGGATTCGAACATAGGATAGGTACCTATTTCACTCGACTTTTTGGACGTTGATATGGATTTTTTAATCCTATTGGAATCCTTTATTTTTCCCTTGATAATTAATATAAACTCTTTGTGGCTATTTAAATATGTTGAGAGGCGTCAAGAATAAATAAAAAACCGGCCAAGTGCGAGTCGGACTCGCACACCGAGGGTTCCGTACTCCAAAAGTAAAAGTAAAACTATTAATTTGCTTACTTATCGTTAACTTTGTTTGTAGAGGTTTATTGTATATGTAAACTTCGGAGATAAGGGTGGGGGGAGGGGTATTTTTTCGACATTTTGTCCGATTAATCATAAACTATTATATACCTATAGAAATAAATAAAAAAACTTAGAATGCAAAGGCCTTTCATATGATACCTCACTTGCTATAGTTATATTACTTTGAAATTTTAAACCCCTGATTTTCCCCCTTTTTTAATTAAACTAAAATAATTTCCGTGTTGATTTTATTTTTCCTGTAAAATATACATAAACCTCTATTTACCATAATTATTTCAGATATTTTTCGGAGATAAGGGGGGGGGGGTTATTTTTTTCGATATTTTGCCCGATTAATCAAAAACTATTATATGTATATAGAAATAAATAAAAAACTGTTTTTCGATGCACAGGCCTTTCATGTGACACCCCAATAAAACTAAAAATAACTAGTGTTGGGCCACTATTGTACACAACTATTCCAAATTTCATGTCGATAGCTTTAATAGTTACTGAAATAATCGACTGTGACAGACGGACGGACGGACAAACGGAGAAAGTCTCACCATAAGGGTTCCATTTTCACCATTTTGGTACGGAACCCTAATAATACAGACATACTTTTGGATTTACAATGTTATAAATTATGTATAATTAAGTATTTATTTTTCCAAACTTAGTCAAGGTTGGCTTACTTACCTTACTTTTCATACCGTAACTAAGTTATCAAATCATCTGTTGATGGCCTTAGTTTTTACATTGCCCTTTTTGATATTATGATTGTCTTTACTGTGTACAGGTAATTTACTAAAATGAGGAAGTATAAAAAAAAAACAAAAAAAGATGGTGAGAACCACATGCTTAATTTTTAGGGGGGCAGGTAACAGTTCGGCGATTTCTGAGACCTCACTTAAAAAATAATTTAAACAAAATATATTGGCGGCATAGGGACTGCCGATATAAGTGAAAACTAGATTTCCTAATAATTAAAAACAAATAATAAAAGCGCACTGTCACAATTTCGTGAGTGAGATTCGAACCTGCGACATCATACATTAATTAAACGGTAAGGAAGGCGGCTGCTTGTCCGCTACGCTGTACAAGGCTGCTTAGGAACTTCTTAAATGTTGAACGCTTACTGAAATGTCCAGGTGACGATTGTGAAGGTGACGATGACGCGAAATCCATGTTTTTTGCTCACCCAAAAAAGTGCTCAACGCGCCTAAAGAAGTTTTCACTTCAAACAACAATTGCATATTATGTTTTGTATATGAAACACTGTGGCTAAAATCTGTTGTATTTATTGTCTTTTAGTGATAGTAAATAGCAATGTTTATATTATTTGCGCTGTTATCGCGTGCACTACTCCGACCTTTCGGAAATTCATGGTCTCGGTCAATAACAAGAAATTAATGCATGCAGCGTCCCCTGCTTTGAGTTTCCCCTCAACGAGGCCAGGTGGAGCAGCGAAGTAATTCCTATTTCCTGCGCCCTTATATGGGAGACAGATTTAATTTATCTTCTAAACTTGGCCCATTAGCGCTCCCTCGTCTGATAACAGTTGACAGCGCGGAGCGAGTCGTACGCCCGCATGTTCGGTTCTACATAGCATTTTTCGAACTCGCCTACGAGTATTACAAACGCTACTAGTTTTTATTTCCCCTGTCCATTATACGAGATCATCGTTATTCCAGTGCAAGTAAAAAACTTTATTTATTTATTCTGAACCTAGTTTTTATATCACCAACCATGCAATTGTTAAGTGCATCAGTGAATCATTGCAATGAAAAGGAAGTGGCGAAACTGCTTGTTTATCCTTTGTGATGTTGTGTGAATGATTGATAAGTTTTGTTTAGTGTTACTTACGTGTAGTGTAGGCCGCCAGGCCGTGTATCTTGTGGCCTTACTCGGATATAAATATACGAGTATATTAATTTATACTGGTGTGTAAAACGTTGTCTAGCGTGTTGTGAATTTGTGGCCGCTAAAAGCAATATCAAATATTACTGACGAGCCGCACGTTCCTGCAGCTATCCTACATAATATTGGGTGAGCTGAGTTACCATTCTCTTAGAAAAGCTTGAATTCTGTTTTTATAAGCTTTTTAATCGAATGCCTTTTTCGTATCTACTGTGAGTTCTGTTGTACGTTTTCGTGTTCACTCGTGATCACTTTCTGAGAGACCTGAGAAACATATCCTTAGATTAATTGTATCTATAGTAGACTAGCTGATGCCCGCGACTTCGTCCGCATGGATTTAGTTTTTAAAAATTCTGCGGGAACTCTTTCATTATCCGAGATAAAAAGTAGCTCTCCCGGTCTGAGGAACCACTACTACATCCATTACTATACCCATGCACAAAATCGCATCAATCCGCTGTTCTGTTGCGACGTGATTGAAGGACAAACTAACAAACAAACACACTTTCGCATTTATAAAAATGCTTTATTATAACACTTTTTATAATTGTCAAATTTTTTACCATACTTAACCAAAGACAAAATTACGTTTAGCTGTCATTTACGTTTTGTTATTCCACTGTCATTTGCGTTTTGTTATTCCATGTCAGATGCGTTTTTCTTATACCACGTTTTATAGTGACTTGACGGAAACGCGGTCGAACGGGATAAAAAGTATCCTATGTCCGTCTCCTGGTTCTAAGCTACCTCTCCACCAATTTTCAGCCAAATCGGTTCATCCGTTCTTGAGTTATAAATAGTGTAATTAACACCACTTTCTTTTTTATATATATATAGATTATTATATTTGCATGAATGATTAAGGTACCATTGAGCCTGTCTGTTGGTGAAGATTGGTTGTTGAATTCCTCATTATTATTGTGGTTAAAATGGTTTAAATGGTTTAAAACTGCAGTAGCTATGTAATTACTAAGATATTTTTGTTCCCAACTTGTATTTTCATACTCGTTCGTATTACCCAGTGTTAATGCTCCATATATTATTAATAAGTCCGCTATTTTGTTATCAGCACAATGGGTATAATAATTTAAATGTAGTTCAAATATTTGTATTAATTAACTATGAATATTGCTATTATAATAATTTACTGGTAACATGGTAACAACTGGTATGACATTCACTGCATATAACATTCCGCTGTTATCATATGCAGTGTATATTAATAGTTGAAAACACATTCTTACAACTTAATTAATGCCATTGAATAAGTCCGTCAAAATCGGTTCAGCCTTTCCAGAGATCGGTAACCCCGATCAACGAGCTATTGCCATCCATTGCATATTTTTGCCAACATTGTTACTTATAACCTGTAATATTAAGAGATGTTTGAATTAAAACTTTCGATAAACAAGTATTTACTTATCGATTTTGAATTTCAAATGAAATTTAAAAAAAACTTATTAAGAGGAAAATCCTGAGCTCAAGTTCTTAAACCAAATGCTTGTTCGGAAAAGAGGAAGGAAGCAGGAACTCCGTTAACCTCCTTCAAATTTTAAAAATTTTACGAGTTGACATCCTAGTCTTGTTATTGCGCAGTTACCGTTATGCGTAATGCGTGTTCAAAAGTTTCCTGCAATGGAAGGAGATGTTTCCGTTTAGGCAACATCGCGGCAATATGAAGAGAAATCTAGATAGACATTCCATTCCATTTTGATTAGGTATGCTATTACGGCCCCTTCATATCCATCGCCATCCATCACTCTCTCCGGTCTCCTATCAAATGAGAAGATGGCCTATAAGGCCATATATTATGTAGTCCACCACGGTGGCCAAAAGCGGATTGGCAGACAGGCCTTTAAGAACATTTTTAAGGTTTACTCATAGTATCGTTTTCCTAAATATTACTTGCTTTAACTTAAAGCAATAAACTTTTTAAATTGCTTAAAACGCACATGACTTTGAAAAGTAAGAGACATGCCGGGGATCGAACCAGCGAAGTAAAAACATTATTTTACTTAATTATATGATTACGATATACCTGAGATATTTATTATAATAAACTAAAATATGCAATCATGCATAGTGGAACTGTCATTTGAAAGTTTTGAAACTAATAAAATGCATCATAGGTCATGTCGCATGTCAAGATGCTAATTTCCCGTAACTTTCTCAATGTAATTTACATTTTAATTAATTTTAATTAAAGTACTTATTTGTTTCATTGAGTAGTAGGTACTTTATAAACTTCATGCATTATTATCTCCGATAAAAGAGTCTTTATAACTCAAGTATTTTATTTGCTCGAGGTTCAATTTAAAAATTCACATGAATGGCGCTGTTTAGAAAGCTTTATTGTTAGACATATTTATGTAACGCTGCGCTGCGTAAAAGATAAATAATAATTATCATTTGTAGTGTATTTAAAATAAACCTATGTTCTACGTAGTAAATGAAAAATTGGCATTAGATAAAAACTATAGGTATTATGTATTTACATTTAGATAACGACAGATGTCTCAATTAACAATAGTCATTTCAAATACTTAGAGTTCGAAATAAAAATATGTTTAGCTAGCTGATGTTCTCAATATCTTCCGCGTATCTGATCTTGCGGGATAAAAACTAGTCTATGTCCAATTCCGGGATGCAAGATATACCTGTGCCTAATTTTACAAAGGGAAAATACCTGCCTAAGTACCCTGTTATATACTTAAGCATTTTTTTATTTTTTTTATGCATTGGACCCTTAATATTTCAGGGGTAAAAATATCCTAGATCACTCCTTGTATAATCCTCTACCTTCCTGTAAAAGTCCCGCCAAAATATCCCGGCTTTAGTAACTGACAAACTGACTGGTGTAACTGAGTTTTAATATTTTAATCGCTCGTGTGCTATAGAACTTTAGAAGTCTACAGTTTTGACAGAGATGTAGTAAGATCGGTCGTGGAACACGGCTGGA
Organism: Oeneis ivallda; assembly: GCA_029955525.1. Classification (NCBI taxonomy): domain Eukaryota; kingdom Metazoa; phylum Arthropoda; class Insecta; order Lepidoptera; family Nymphalidae; genus Oeneis; species Oeneis ivallda. The sequence continues at coordinate 18,281,294 of JARPMR010000012.1, read as the reverse complement.
ACGGAGTTCAGAATCAACGCCATCTCTCGCCATATCTTAGAACCATCTCGTAAAAAACAGACATTAAAGCAAGTTCATGCTGCCCACAATAGATGGCGTTAGTAAATTTTGCCGCAGATATTTTGTTCGGAATTTCTCTTCTATAAAACTTCGTTACAAAAATTAAGAAAGAACAAAGACATGATCTGATTCTGAAGTCAGAATTCGAACCCCGAACCGATAGTTTCACTCCTTCATTAAACAGCTGCGCCACGAAAGCTTTGATATAATGTGTATAATAAACGAAGGCAACAAGGGTCGTGACGGAAAATTCTTACACATTTTTTCGCTCCCATCCGCCAAACCTTCCGAAAAGGAGCTACGTTCCAAAAACTAATTATGAGACTAGACTTCTAGCCCGCGACTTCTTTCGCGTGCTTTTATAATTTCTAGATGATGCCCGCGAGCATAAAGATTTTTTAATTACCGCAGAAAATCATGTGCCTATGTGTTAATCCTGGGTATGGGCTATCTCCATTCGGAATATCAGCGAAATCGGTTCAATCGCTGTGGCGTGAAGTGATGGATGAATGGATGGCTGTTTGTTACTCATTAACACACATCCATCCATCCTCACAAGCTTTCGCATTTATAATATTATAGTCCAGTCATTATAGTAGGTTCACCTCGGAATTCGAGATACCCAGCTGTAATTCTGTAAATACTTGTATATTGACACCCTAAAAGTTGTCTCAAAACCTACATATGGTAGGGTGTACGCAACTATTAAATTTCAAGGTCAAAGGTCACAAAAATCGGTTTTTTGCGCTTTTTTTGTAAATATCTCATTTCCTATGGGTTTTTTGCTATTTGTATTTATTATCAATATTGTAGAATACAAAATTCTCTACAAATTTTGTTTAAAAAAATTTTTTATACGGTGAACCGTTTTCGAGATAGAGGGCGGAGAGCGCAAGGTCACAGCATCACTTCAGGTCAACCGGTGCCTCCGGTCGAAAACGCGCCATATACAGTGTGTCCGGACATGAACTAGCGATATTTTAAACACTTATATAACAACTATTTTTAAGTACAAATACACCCTAAACTTGGGCCCAATCCACTTCCCCCCTATGTGGCAGCCATTTTGTTTTTGTACTGAAATATTCTCTAAACGTGTACAAAAAGAATCATATCTCTCAAAGTTTTGGTCTTACTGAGATAAAAGTGGGCTTATTCGAAGAGCAAAAATACTTTCCTACCGTCTACATTACAAAACAAATATGTTTAGATTTCCATAACCTTTAAAAAAATATGAAACCCGAATAAATAATCGTAATATCATGCGTATGCGCTATATTCAAACAATTTCTTTAAACCCATAGGAAATGAGATATTTACAAAAAAAGCGCAAAAAACCGATTTTTGTGACCTTTGACCTTGAAATTTAATAGTTGCGTACACCCTCACATATGTAGGTTTTGAGACTACTTTTAGGGTGTCAATATACAAGTATTTACAGACTTACAGCTGGGTATCTCGAATTCCGAGATTCTTACCTAATTTAAGCTTAAATGACTGGACTATAGTAGGAAAAGTAGGAGTTGGATTAGTAGGAAGCAGGATCTTATAAATACTTTTAATTTAAAAAATATGTACAGACTGGCCGCTTTTATCGCTTAAAAGATATCTTTATCAGGCAACCAAGGTGCAGAGGATATGAAGATCTCAGAAAAAGAGTAAAGCGTGCACGCAAGTTTACGTGAAAAATTTAAGAATAATTTACACATAACAACTAAAATACACTTATGTTATGACTATTATGTATTCAGTTGATCTTATGAAACTTTTTATTTCAACGTCAACGTCATTAAAGGTTTCGGACGAGTTGAATTTTTGTTGTTGGCATGAATAAATGAATCGGCACGTTCATTACAGGTCGAGGCGGGAGACGTTTTGCTCAAGGTTAATGGGACTGATGTGGACCGGTTCACTACCCGAGAAGGTAAGGAATTTGCCATTTATTACCCATGACACTTATATCTCCGAACGTGCGCGTCGCGTCGTCGCTGAAAACTGTGTACCCTCTGAGTTTAACACACGACGAGGTGCGAGTCTCATACGTCGAACATCCAAAGAGCTTTTCCATCTAGTGTCGTTAGTTAATTTATTTTTAACGAGCTGATGCCCGCGACATTGTCCTCGTAGATTTAGGTTTTTAATCCCCTGACATAAGATCGCCCTCTTTGATATTTTCACCTTCTACGTAAACGAAGTCGCGGGTTAAAGTTAGCGTTAGCCCAAAGTTAGCAGAAGCTAGTAGGTACTTATTTTATGTATGGCTAATAATCAATTTTTAATTACGTAGTAAAATTTTAAAATTGTATGTCATACGGCTGGGGTACGGCCGGCGCGGCACGGCGGCGGCGCGGCGCGGCGTCGCGAGTGACAATTGTATTGTGACAAGCATGACAAGTGATATTTTGCAAAACACCAATTTCTCTATGTAGAAAATCGTAGGCTGCGGCACAACGCACTGTGGGATAGAGGGTGTGGTACACTTACGTGCATGGGGGTCATCATACTTCATACTAATATTATAAATGTGAAAGTGTGTTGGTTTGTCCTTCAATCACGCCACAACAGAGCTACGGATCGACGTGATTTTTTGCATGGATATAGTTGAGGACCTGGAGAGTGACATAGGCTACATTTTATCCCGGAAAATCAAAGAGTTCCCGAGGGATTTTCAAAACTAAATCCACGCGGATGAAGTCCACTGAATCAGCTAGTAACAAATATTATACAGATAGAAGCTGGACTAATCCTCTTGCCAGAACATCGCTTCTTCCAGTAAACATATATCACCTCTGTGACTACCCAACTTATTGACGTCGTACATCATCTTCGGCGCCTTTAGGATGTAAGATTAAATTTTAATGCCGGAAACACACTTGTAAACAGCAGCCCGACCTACTCCACGCGATTATCTTGAGTAAAATCAAATCTATGTATTCTGCATTCAGCAAAAACGGACTACAGCAAACGTACAAAGTAATGACTTTATCATTGTTTAAGGTCCGAACTACTTATCCCTTGATGTTGGTACAGGTACTGCATTCCTGAACCATGGGGATTTAGGAACTGTCGTTTATGGATCGATCTTATCGGTGTCAAATCTTTCTAAACTATAGAGTAATTACACTAGAATTCTAATGCTTTAAAGCTTAAAATACGAAAAAGAAGCGATGAAACCGCCGCGATGCTTCCCCGAATTCAACATACTCGCAAGTACGAGCAGAAACACAGATTGTTATTTTTGTTACTCAGATACTTTGTGTTGGCGTTTGAAATCGGTACATATTTTGAAAAGCATTTTTATATCCCCGAATATCAAATAATTCCCAATGGGATTTATATGCACAGCTGAAACCGGTGGACGTAGAAATTAGGAATTCCTTGAGTATCTTAGGGAGTAGGGGTGCAATAATTCTAAATTCCGTCGCTGAAATGGTGTAAATGTCTCCAAAAAAACTAAATCCATGTCGAAGTCGCGGGCACAATATAGTAAAATATAAAACAACATTCACATTAATCTTCAAGCATTAAGTTCGGAGCCGCATTATTGAAGCTATTAACGTTAACTCAATCATTGAGTTATCGCCGGTCCCGTGCGGGCCCCCGCCCCTGCATGCAATAGCGGAAGGCCCAAGGCACATTGCGTGAGGCGTCGTCCTAATAGAATGTGATTACTCCACGATTACTCGAACATCGCACACTAGTGTGTCATGATTTTAATTTATTAATAAGATATTGTTTTGATTTTTGACCAAGTGTCATGATTTTCAATTAAATAAGATAATATTTGACCTAAATTATGTAGCATGAAACGGGAAATAAGGAAGTAGTTAGGAATAGAATTTAATTTGACTTGAAAATGTATTAAAACGGAAATGTAAGCTGATTGGTTGAATGGAAGGGGAAATTGTAATCATCCATTCCATCCATTTTGTTAGTCTAAAAATATAAAAGGGAAATGTGAATTAGTTTAAAGTTAGTTATCGTTGAGCGTGGGAGCCGACTGTGGCTCCATAAGTGTTTTCGATATTTACTTTTATATTTTAAAAGATGTGCTGTCGTGGAGTTTCTTTGCCCTTTCTTCTACACGACTATAGCACCTTGCGAAACGGGCATTAGAGTCATTTTTATAATATATGGATCTATACTGAACAACATAATAAAATACAGATAGATGTTGATGAAGGAGTTTTCTTTACATATCAGAAGTGACAAGAACCAAGAGAAAAAGCGTTTAAACAAGATTCCTAAACGCCCACTGTTATGAAACTTATCAAGAGATGATAACAAGCAGAATTATGAGGATTTATCAATCTAAATGACATCAAATAAATGAATTAAGACCTGCGATAAACTAAACTATATACAACAATAAAACAGTGTGGAAACTCAAATGAAATTACAAAACCAAGACTGTGTGATGTGGGAGTGTGCGGAGTCAGTCATGAGTGAAATCAATTGGATGACCTTCATTTGTTTGGAATACATCCTCCAGGTGTTGAGCAAAGCTTTTTGAATATTGTTGATGGTCCATGTTCCATTTTGCTCTTTAATAGGTGGTATATGTGTGAAATGTGTTATGTGAATAGTAAGTTTCTCCATCACCAGTCAAGTTTGTAAGTAATCATTTAGTTTTGTCTTGGTGAGTTTATTTAGTATTCTTTTAGCTTGTGGTGACCTAGAAGCGTGCCGCTTTTTCTTTGCTCTCTATTTATTTTAATGGTGTCGATAATTTCCTTAGGATAGGTGGTACCCTGACTCCATTTCTTTTTATCGGAGGCGTATTAGGCCAGGCCGACTTTTGCATGTCTGTTATAAATTTAGCTAGTTCCATATTGAGTTGATCTGGATTTTTAAGGGGACCTGTAGGTTTATAATACTGTCTAATTCTATCTTAAAGCCCTCCCAGTCTGTATTCTTATTCACTGGAGTAAGCTTAGTTTCTTTGACTGCCATAGTGTGTTTTAATTATTAACATTACCGGTGAATGGTCCGAATTCATGTCATATTTTCCTTCAATATTAAGGTATTTTGGTGAAATATTCTTAGATATAAAGAAATCTATAATATCTGGAATTTGTCGAGGATCAGTAGGCCAATACGTTGGCATCCCAGTACTGACTACATCGCATCTCATTTCTTTGATTCGCACTTAGCAGTTCTTCTCCTTTTGTTGTTGTTAGTCTTGAGCCCCAGAAAATATTTTTGGCGTTAGTTTCCACCAATTATAAATCTGTGACCATATTATTGTTCCAAGAATCTTAGGTATTCACGTTTTTTTAGAGAATACCGTGATGGGCAGTATATGGCTAAAATTGTGATAGGGTATTGTTCTGTTTTGATATTTACTGCCACTGCTTGGATTTCTAACTCCTCGTATTTTCTTTCTTCGTAGTGGTAAATATTCTCTTTTAATGTACAACAGTACTACCTCCTCTGGCTGAATTATGGGGATGTGGAGCGTGGTAAATTTTATACCCTTTGAATTTGATATAAGATCCTTTTGTGAAATGTGTTCCGGAGGTCAAACATACGTCGATATTTTCGGTATCTAGGACTACTTGTAACTCATGTTGATGTTATAGTAGCCCATTAGAATTCCATACCATTATCTTCAATTCCTTATCCGTTATTTCTTTCTGATATTTTCAAGTTTTCGCGGGTGATCATCGAATGACGACATGAGTTTTAGAATCACGTCTAATTTATTTAGAGTAGAATCTCTCGATTTATTACTGTTGGGTACTTTATTTGATGCTACTTGGGCATAATATGTTACCTTTTATTCGGATTTTCTTTAATGGTTCCGGAAAGTCTCATATTCTTGACCACTGGAGTTTGTTTTGCATTAATGCCAGTTACCTGGGTGTTTTAAGAAGTTTTAAGTTTTTTTTTTTTTGTATGTCTCGTTTCTGATGGATTGCATTTCTTTGGTTACTATGCAGCCTCTATAATTAGCCGGACGAGCCTCCCCACAGCGTACTCATTTAGGTTTCTGTTCAGCTGGCTTTTGCATTCAATACTAAGATGTTTTCCAGTGCATTTGACACATCTTGGCTCTCTGGAGCAATACTTCTGGGTGTGTCCATACGTTTGATATCTTTTGCACTGCGGTATGAGCGTTGATGATCTTAGAGGATGAATCTCCACTTTACATCTAAGAATCGAGATGATTCCATAAATTTTGTTTATATCTTCTCCATTTTCAAAACTAAGCAGGAACATGTTAAGAGGTTCCTTGGTTTTCCATCTCAGCTCGTTAAAGGCATTTTCGACCTTAAATCCCTTGTTCTGAAGGTCTTCGATTATTCTTTCTGGCTTGCAGGTGAAAAGTAGGTTTTTTTTTAGCCATGACTTGAATAGGAAAGGCACTTTTGAACTAACCATTCTTTTAGTTTGTTTTTAAAGTTCAACTCTCCTCTCTCCTCTTTGAGTTCTGTAGGTAGTTTGTTATATATAATTATTGATCTTCGATACGGAACGCTGTGGCTTTAGGAATGAGTGGCTTTAGGATGGTTAAAGAATCAATAAATAAATGCTACTTTGGAGTAACAGTTGACTTTACGCTGATGATATTTCAGTCATGGAAACATGTAAAAATGACTCAAAAAAAAAAAAAACGAGAATGACCTAGATGATGGACTAATGGCAATGGGGATAGTAGTCTTTGAGTTGATTTGACGAAGGCAAACTGCATACAGTTTGGTCTATGGTTTGGTTATTATAATTACGGGGGGTTAAATGACTTAAAACTTAATTATAAACCAAGCTAGTGATGTTGCTTTTCTCGGAATAAAAATTGATAAAAACGGCGATTGGATAGCCCATGTTGATTCCATCTAACAAATCTGGCTCCTTTTACTGTCACCTGTTACTGTGACGTAAATGTCATTTTGAACCGTGGAACTGGGAATTGCGACTATTTTTCTTTTGATAATTTTAATCGACTTTCGATGTTACATATTAGTTTAACGAAAATTGTCGAAAATTAAATTCCTGACAATCACCTGATATTGACAACTTACATAGACACAAATGATATTTCAAGTTTTTTGTTAAACAGGTGTTTAATCACTAGAAAAGTACGATAAATGAGTCAAAACAAGAATGTTTTACTTATGATCTGAATCCTTAAAAATCTGTAAATTATTTTGATTGAAGCCTTTTTGGATCTCTATCCAACTACATTAAAATATCCTAGTTCATTAGATTAAAATTTATACAACCAATTTTGGACAACACCTTTAGAGGTGCTACTAAGGCGGGTCAATAAGTCCGTGACTTTTGAATTTCTGACCTCTTTACTGAAAAAGCAACACTACTCCTGTCAACAGGCATCTGTCAGTTGACTCCTGTCAAAATTTGAACTTGCTGCGTCAGGTATTTTGTGTTTGACAGCTATCTTTATCAGACTACCCAGTAATTTGAGGAAAAAATGGAAAAAAGTGAATTTCGTGTCCTTATTAAGCATTATTTTTTGCGAAAAAAAACCATTACCGAGACCAAGGCTAAGCTTGATTAATACTATGGGGACTCTGCACCATCGATTTCAATGGTAAAAAGTGGTTTACTGAATTTCGTTGTGGCCGTACAAGCACTGAAGATGCCGAACGTCCTGGACGCCCAGTTGAGGTCTCTTCACCCGAAACAATCGAAAAAATTCACGATATGGTGTTGGCCGACCGAAGATTGAAAGTGCAAGAGATTGTGGAAGCCGTAGGGATCTCGCATGGCTCAGTGGTTTCAATTTTGAATGATCACTTGGGCATGAGAAAGCTTTCCGCAAGATGGGTGCCGCGTTTGCTCACAGTCGACCACAAACGCAATCGTGTAACAACTTTACAGGAAGGTTTGGCGTTGTTTAATCGCAATATGGAGGAGTTTTTGCGCCGTTTTGTAACCGTGGACGAAACATGGATCCATCACAACACACCAGAGACCAAACAACAGTCAAAACGGTGGGTTTCTAAGGCTGAATCGGCGCCAAAGAAGGCCAAGGTGGGTTTGTCAGCCAATAAAGTTATGGCGACTGTTTTTTGGGATGCACGCGGGATAATCCACATTGACTACCTTCAAAAGGGAAGAACAATCAATGGGGAATATTATGCCAACTTATTGGACCGATTCAATGACGATTAAAAAAAAAACGACCTCATTTGGCCAAGAAAAAAGTTCTTTTCCACCAAGACAATGCAAGGGTGCACACATGTGCAGTTGCCATGGCAAAAATCCATGAATTGGGCTATGAATTGCTCCCTCACCCGCCCTCGTAGCATCGCCATGCATGTATATCTTCAAACTATTGGTTTTGCATACACCTGCAAAAACAGCTACATAACTAAGGGACTGTTGTGTAATGTACATAAAGGTTTTGATTTATTACAAACGGAGATGCAGGTGCTGCCTTTAAGGAAATTTGGGTCTTCTTTGAGAGGGTGGCTCCTGACTAAATCATTTTACTAACTTAAAGAATTTTTAGTGCATAGAAATAAATGGCCTTTTGACATTTATTATTATTATAAGTCCTTTATAGTATAGTAATGAGTATAGATTGATTTAATTTGTGATTCTAACGTATATGGTATCTACTTTTTGATTTTTGACATGACTTGTATTTTCTTGACGTATTTAATTCGGGAACTGGTTTTGTATGTTTTTATTAGATTTGCACGCTGTTGTATGGCCAAAAATGGTGAAATGAAGTATTTGTTTTTGAGACTTTTTCTGCACCCGCATATTATTTATTATGCGCGGTTAAGGAATTGAATTGCCTAATATTACAAATGTATCTAATTTATATTACGTTGCTGTGCTCTAACGGGGTTTTTTTTCAAAGACGATGACGATGACGATGACGATGATGATGATTATAATGATGATGATAATGATGACGATGACGACGACGACGACGATGATGACGATGATGACGACGATGATGACGATGATGACGATGATGATGACGATGATGACGATGATGATGACGATGTTGACGATGGTGACGATGATGATGACGATGGTGATGATGATGATGAGTGAACTATGATTGTTCAATGGATTTTGTTAGAGTGCATACTATGTGACCTCACTGGATTTTTCAGTGGGTATGTTTCCTGCTGGTTGTTGAGTGAGTCACTGGTCGTCGGATACATGTAAATTTATTTAAACTATTTAAAATAAGTTTGTTTAACTTTATTCATACTGACTTGCATTTAATTGTATTTAGGGTTAGTGAACTATGATTGTTCAATTTAGGGTGAGTGAACTATGATTGTTTAATTTTGTGTGAGTGAAATATGATTGTTTAATTTAAGGTTAGTGAACTATGATTGTTCAATTTAGGGTGAGTAAACTATGACTGTTCAATTTAGGGTGAGTGAACTATGATTGTTCAATTTAGGTTGAGTGAACTATGATTTTTCAATTTAGGGAACTATGATTGTTCAATTTAGGGAACTATGATTGTTCAACTTAGGGAACTATGATTGTTCAACTTAGGGAACTATGATTGTTCAACTTAGGGAACTATGATTGTTCAACTTAGGGAACTATGATTGTTCAACTTAGGGAACTATGATTGTTCAACTTAGGGAACTATGATTGTTCAACTTAGGGAACTATGATTGTTCAACTTAGGGAACTATGATTGTTCAACTTAGGGAACTATGATTGTTCAACTTAGGGAACTATGATTGTTCAACTTAGGGAACTATGATTGTTCAACTTAGGGAACTATGATTGTTCAACTTAGGGAACTATGATTGTTCAACTTAGGGAACTATGATTGTTCAACTTAGGGTGACTGAACTATGATTGTTCAATTTAGGGTGATTGAACTATGATCTGGATTGTGTTAGTAAAATTTCTTCTCTCTCTCTCTCTCTCTCTATCTCTCTATCTCGCTCTCGCTCTCTCTCTCTTTCTCTTAGTTTAAAATGTCATAGTAGCTTGAGTAAGGATAACCAGGTTATTATAATTAGTTTTGTTTTATGTTCCAGAAAAATTTAATTTATTGTTTGAAAAATTTAAAAATGTAGTATTAGAATCTGTATTTTGTATAATATAAGAAAAACCGAATGTCATGATTTATGGGTGTGTGTGCCAGGAGGCAACACATTGTCGGATGGCCGAATGTCATGATTTTAATTTATTAATAAGATATTGTTTTGATTTTTGACCAAGTGTCATGATTTTCAATTAAATAAGATAATATTTGACCTAAATTATGTAGCATGAAACGGGAAATAAGGAAGTAGTTAGGAATAGAATTTAATTTGACTTGAAAATGTATTAAAACGGAAATGTAAGCTGATTGGTTGAATGGAAGGGGAAATTGTAATCATCCATTCCATCCATTTTGTTAGTCTAAAAATATAAAAGGGAAATGTGAATTAGTTTAAAGTTAGTTATCGTTGAGCGTGGGAGCCGACTGTGGCTCCATAAGTGTTTTCGATATTTACTTTTATATTTTAAAAGATGTGCTGTCGTGGAGTTTCTTTGCCCTTTCTTCTACACGACTATAGCACCTTGCGAAACGGGCATTAGAGTCATTTTTATAATATATGGATCTATACTGAACAACATAATAAAATACAGATAGATGTTGATGAAGGAGTTTTCTTTACAAGTGCGTATCTTGATCGTAGTACAAACTACAAAACCGCGATCAAACGTCGAGTCACATTCGTGAAACGAACGCGTGAAAGAAACACCTGCAATGATAGCATCACTCAATCGCTCAATAGTCGCGTACTTGCATTCTATTAGTAGCATTATTATCATTTTAGAAATGGGCATTGTTAAATTTTCTTTTAATGTTAGGATTTCTTTAAAATTTTTATTTAAGCACTATATTCGTTTGTTGACTTTTCTTAGTTTGCATTAATTTTGATTACCGCCTGTAACTTGAAACATGTTTACTCAGCAATTTAGGCATTATAATAGTTAAATGTAATACAGATTTGTAATCTAATTGTTAGTTCTAAAAAATAGCATGTGAACTCAGTCGGAGCGATGCGACGCAACTCAAATAATGCCTAATATAAGAAAGTTTAGATAACTTTGTAAGATTTTTAAATGACGCGTCGTCGTCGTCCCGTCGCTTCACGTCTTTGCCACAATGTGTTTGACCGTTTCTCGCCTTTTAAATATGTTTCCATTAGGTAGGTAATTCATTTTCGATATTTTTTTTTTTTTTTTTTTAATCTTTATTTATTGTAAAGGGCTTTTATACAATATAAAGTATATGTCAGCCCTATCGTACATGTAACATATACTTTCAAAACAGAATTTAATACTTACTACATAATTAACAATTTATCGACCGAGCGAAGCGAAGGTCTTTGAGTTAACTAGGGCGATTTGCACTTGTCCGTCCGTCCGTCCGTCCGTCCGTCCGTCTGTCAGAGCCTTATAACTTTTGAATTACTGAACGTAATTACTTCAAATTTAGATATAATATGTAAACCGATGGCCTCCAGCCGAAAATGGCTTAAAAAGTTATAAAAATCTTTATTTCAGGGGGGCTCTCATAGAAGCGAATGCGAAGTAAAAAAAAAAAAATCGCGTTACATAAAATTGTTACGTATCATTTTAAAGATAATTTTGAACTGAGTACAAAAATATTTTTTTTTTAATTTTTCCCTTAAAATTGACGAAATGGGGGGCTTTCAAAGTGGCGATTTTATACGCTCGCTTGAAGACGCTCTCTAGAAAAATCCGCTATGGATTTTCAAACTGATTTTATGTTTTTAGGTCACTTATATCCTGTACTTGAACAACAAATACTAAAATTATATGAATATTATAAAGAAACGAGATTATTTAATTTTTAATGGGCGTCAGTAATTCATATAGCATCAACATAGCTTCACAATAATGCTAATAGATGGCGCAGTCAGTAACTATTCCCATGGAACTACGAGTTAAATTCAATGTTTGATAAATAATTCAATGTTTTCACTAACGTTCCCTAACCTTTACGGGCTACCTATAAGTTAGGTGATTGATGTTTTCTGTCAACTTATTTATCACGATCCTGTACGGGACACCTAAAAGGATATTGGGACGGATGTTAGGACTTAGGATTGTATTTAGGAGCTACCTACGTTAAGAGACTCCTACTTAGGGGATGATTTAGGTATGTTTGGTGAAAACGGGCATAATAATAATGTCAGTTTTGGTTATCATGTATCGATTGAATGAATAATCATGGGATACCGTTACCGCGAGGTCTCAGTTCGGGGCGAACCACTAGTACTAAGTTATATTACAATTAATATTTCCAATACCTATTGCTCAAAAAGTATCATTTGACAATCTATTTTTCATACATTTAATATAAAAATTAAATAGAATTCTGGCTGAACGGTCATCCGGCTCAGCCAAAATGCTATTCAAAATCCCAATATCATACTTTTTGAGATTTAATAGAGACAGAGCATGTTCTCTCAAATCACTATTATGAACACATTCCATTAATAAATGTTGCATATCTTCCAGCTTACCACACGATAAACAATTTGGTGAATCTACTTTTTTCATTAAGTAAGCAAACTTTCTCAATGGAACGTGTCCAGACCGTAATCGAAAAGCAGCAACTGTATAGGGACGGTTTAATCGAGAATAAATGAACCAAGGAACAATAGAAGGCATATTTTGAATGCTTTTATACCATATTCCTTTTTCAACCGACTTGATGTCAAAGTGATTTTTCCACAGACTAAAACAAGATTTTTTGAACTTTGGTAATATTTCAGAAAAGGACGGTGTTACTGTTACATCAATGCCTTCTTCTATTGCAGACTTAGCCAAATTATCCACACATTCATTTCCAACAAGACCAATGTGAGAAGGAATCCATTGAATCTTTATATTTACATCCCTAGATTGAAGGTCATTCAGCATTTTAAGAATGGAAAAAGCTATCACAACACCTCTGTGGCCAGAGGCGCATCGAGCTAAATGCTGAATGGCACTTCGACTATCAGTAAGAATAACTATTCTGGTTTCTTGTATAGTATTAACGTATTTTAAAGCTTCAAAAATTCCTAAGAGTTCTGCAGTCATTATCGAAACATTAGAATTTGTCCTAAACTTTCCATATGTCTTTTGTTTCGGATCATAATAAGCTGCCCCTGAACCCTGAACAGTTTTCGATCCATCCGTATAAAGTTGATGCCACCCTTGATACTTAACATATAATTCCTCCAAAATATTAAATTTAATATGCAAATCAAATTTCGTTTTTGGCGTATTCGCACTTGAGAGACCATCCACTAAAACATTTTTAATCCTAATTTTAGTCGTCCAAACGTCTAAGGAGAAGATTTCAATAGGGTAAGACGTAGACACAGTTTCATCTTTTAATTCATTGTAAATCGTAACAAGTAAAGGTTGTTTTTTTCTGCTCCAGTATGTACCCTGGCAATAGTTATGTAGCTCATTTAATAATAATAAAGTTTGATTATTACTGGTAGATTTCGCTTTCAAGCAGTATTTAATGCCAAGATATCTTCTTCTTAGATATAATGGAGTAACACCAGTTTCACACTCCATCACGTGTATTGGTGTACTTTTTATAAAACTACCTATTATTCTTAGTGCTTGATTTTGTACTTTATCAAGTTTTGAGATGTTAGCATTAACACTATTATCAAATAAAAAGCTCCCGAAATCGAGTCTACTTCTTACGATGGAGATATACAAACGCCGTAAATGTTTTGGATGCATCCCCCATGATGGTCCAGCCAAAACTTTGAGCAAGTTCAAAAATTTCGAACATTTCTCACAAATCTCATTTATGTGTCTTCTCCATCGCAAGGAGCAATCCAGCCAAAATCCCAAATACCTAACACAATCAGATCTACGTAATTCTATATTATTTATAGATAATACAACTTGTTGCCTTCGTACACCTCTACTAAAAACCAAATAGTTAGATTTATTTGCAGACAAATTCAAGCCAATGTTATCCAGTAAAATAACAATAGAATTCAGAGCTGCTTGAATTTTACTAGCACAGTCTATAAGACTGTTACTACTCACATAAATTACAAAATCATCAGCGTATTGTGAAATATATACGGATTGGATTTGTCTACATATTTTGGCTGTAACAATATTAAATAATAAAGGGGATACAGGATCGCCTTGTGCTAAGCCTTTATTAGTCCATCTACAAATATGTTTAGCGTCAGCACCTACCTCAATTTTTAAATGTCTCTCGATGAGAAACATCCAAAAGTATATACAAATTTGCTTACCTACACCAATCTCATCAAGGGTCGTGACCACACTTTCAACCGTCACATTATTGTACGCATTTTCTACGTCCAGAAAACAAGCCAGAGTAGGATGATTATTAGAGTAACCGATCTGTACTTTCGTCACAAGCCGAGCTACATTATCTAGACAAGATTGAGATCTTCTGAACCCCGTAGTATTAGGGGATAATATTTTATTACTTTCAACGAACCACTCTATTCGCCTAGATAACATAGTGTGAAAAATTTTACAAACGCAAGAGATTAACGATATTGGTCTAAGTTTTGAACTATCTGCTTTAGGTATAGGTATTATTTTAATATTGCGCCATTGAAGTGGAACGTAGCCAGATGTATATATGATGTTAAAAATATCAAGAAGCTTTATTTTAGCTATTTCAGGAATATTATAAATCATTGAATAGGTTATGTTATCATCACCAGGGGCGGTATCTTTGTTCTTTTTTAGACAGTGATACAGTTCATCCAAAGTAAATATAGATTCCATTAATGAATTTGAAGACTTGAATGACGGGCGTTTAGATGTAACTGAATCAGGAGAAAGACTAGACAAGAGTTGTTCATTCTTTTCACATGAGTAGTAAGTTTTAGAACGCTTGTATCCTTTGATCCATCTCATGCGCTGATACATTACAGAGGCTGGTGTTGTTTCATTGATAGAGTCACAGAACTCACACCAACTATTTGTACTAGCTTTTCGAATACATTTTTTAACCTCCATGATTTTTCTTTCTAGCGCTGTAAGATTTTCTGGAATTGGATTTTGCCTAAACTGCTTTAACGCTAATCTGCGTTGAGCTACAGCTTTAGATATAGTTGGATTCCAGTATGGTTTTGGTCGAAATTTAGCCGTGGGATTAGTACAAATTTTTACATAGGGAATGTTTTCATCAGCGGCTCGATTTATGCATCCCAATAAGTCATCGTATTTTTTTTGTACACTAATATTGTTATCATTATTGTCTTCAGAAAATGCATTTAAATATAATTTAATGGAATTACTATATCCATTCCAATCCGCTCTTTTAAAATTACGAAGTTTCGTACATTTATAATTGTCATAAAAATTCATGGAATATTTAATAACTAAGTGGTCACTGCCCAAGTTTTCATTTGTAACTTTCCATGTAAAATGAATTGCGATATCTGATGAAATAAAAGTGACGTCAGGAGATGATTGCTGAAGGTTATTATTGACTAACTTAACCCTAGTGGGACTGCTATCATTAATTGATATGTAACCGTTCTCTAAACAGGAATCAAATAATTGTGTACCTCTAGTATCTACTTTATATGACCAATTTGAATGATGGGCATTGAAATCGCCAGCTATAATAGTTTTGTTAGGAAATCTAGAAAATAATTCATCCCAGTCTGCTTGAGTGGTACGCACTGTTGTAGGACAATATACTGACAATATATTGTACAAATCTTTAACATTTAATATTTTAATATGTACTATTTCAATACCTGCATTTGTAATATTTATCGGACATACTTCAATTTTAATAGATTTATGACTAATAATACAAACTCCCCCATAACCATCAAACCTATCATTTCTACATACATTGTATTCCTTAATGCGTAATGGTGAATCAGGTTCCAGCCAGGTTTCACTCAAAAGAGCTAAATGTACCTTTTCTTGAAATAATAAACACTCAAATTCGGCCAATTTAGGCTTGATACTTTGCGAATTCCACTGAACTATATTCAACACAAACTCTTTTAAACTACACATTTTTAATAAATGACACTACTTTCTTCAAAACATCTACTTTTTCAAAATATGTTAGAATAAAATTGGAAATTATTTCAAAAATAAATTCTGCAACTGCAACCATCTTTTCTTCTAATTTCCTATTTGACAAAATAATTTCTTTCATTTTCTGTAAAAATAATGTAAGAGAAATTTTACTTTCATTATTATTAGGCTTCTTAGGTACTTTATTCTCTGTTTGTAGTTTAGATTGAACTTCATTATATTGTGAATTCTGATACCCCCAATTTTCATTAAAGCTGTTTGTTCTTGGCTGTTTCTTTTTCTTCTTTTTGTTTTGAGATTTCATCGAGCTAGCTACTAAAGTTTCTTCATCATCCACAACATCAGTATCCGAATTTTCTGCATGTACTATTGCTTCTGTCAACAAAATGTCTCTATACGTCTTTTTTAGTGATTCTGTACCTCTTACTGTATCATCATGGTGATCAATACTTCCATCTTCACTTTTATCATTTCTCTCATTTAATTTCTTTTCATCCCGCTGTATTTCCAGAGCTCTTCGATATGTACAATTTTCCAAAAGCATAATTTTGCGTATATGTTTCTCTTTTAGAAATATTGGACACGTTTTGTCATTTGCCATGTGGTTATTTTTACAGTTGACGCATTTAAAGTGTATTGTTTCGCAATTATCGTGTCCTAAACCACATTTTGGACACACAATCTTTTTCATTGGACAAAAACGAGTTTGGTGACCAAAACGCCAGCAATTCGCGCATTGCGTTACCGGAAACATGTAAGGTTTGACTTCAAATCTACAGCCAAACCCGTAAATGTATGGAGGTACAGTAGAACTTTTAAAAGATATTCTTACAGTTTCACAGTCTATCCATTTTCCTTCCGCTAAGCGCTTTAATCTTTTCACAGCCAGTATTTCATGATCGCACTGAAGATTCTCCAAAAGTTCCTCTTCTTTTGCATCCAAATCTATATCTTTAATTATACCATATGAAACACTTGTTTCATCTGCTACCTGCATTCTAAGTCCCATATCGCATAACTTTTTATTTTGAGTTAACCTCTCTGCATGTTCTTTGCATCCAAATTGTACTAGAACTTTAAATGGACTCCTAAATTTAATTCTTAAAATATTGGTAATATTTTCTGCTCTTAAAAGCTTAGCAAAAGCAATTTGTTTTGGCAAAACATCTTTAGATGTAATAATCACTTGATACTTTTCCTCCGAGACACTATTATTCTTTGACTTGGGATTATCGCTACTTTTTAAATCGCTCCTAGCTACTCTTTTCGGACGCCTAGCACACACAGTAATAAATCCATCATCCGCGTCATTTTCTTCAATTATACCACTATCCGGGCGCCTTCTTTTTTCCGCACCACTGGGTAAAATAATACCCTCATTATCGGGCTCCAACTCCATATTACCGACACCTTGCATACTTGAAATTACATTTGAAGTACCGTCCTCCACTCTGCTACACATAATAGATTGCTCAACACATCCTATATTCAACCCACAAGACGACATAAACTTGCACAAACTTGTTAGTCACTTGTCGGTACTTGTAAGAATGATAAGCGACACGTAAACACGTAAGAACAAAACGGGTGCTACCCGCGGCGTTCGGCGCGCGACTGCATTTTCGATATGATTTTTTAATAAACAGCACTAATATTAAAACATTAAACAGAACCAATAAATTCATTATAAATAATAATTAATAAATTCATTTCGGTACAGGACATTGTCGATAGGGTGGCCATGCTTTTAGTTCTTTCAACATGTAAATGTTACTCAAAAAGTCGACTTGAGACAATAATATAAAATTCATCAAGGGTAACGACTTCATTTCATTTAATTACCTATTTCCAATTTCAGTGTTAAAATGCTTGCGACTTTCATCAGATCCCGTCACTCTACGATTAAAAAAGGGTGAGTTGAATCTATTATTATCATTATTATCATTAACAGTGAAAAAATTAAATATTATCAGCTGATCTGATAAAAATGAAAACATATGTTTTAAATGTGTTATTTATTATGTAATGGTTGAAAGTCTATTGTTTACTCTATTACACTGATAGAGTGTTATACTACCATCAGTTTATTAGGAGTTTCTTGCTCTAGATTAACAACAACAATAAAAGCAGCATGTGCCAACAAATGAAGCTATCCTATTCGAAGGCGGCTTTGAAACTAACTCACTATACTGCCTGTTAAATATCCAATGAATCGTTTATTAACTTACTTGTACTCGTATGTTCAACTATGGCATTTGATACGGGAGCTGCGGTTGCCAGTAATAAAATTGGTATACCTATCCCGTGTGGTTTGGTTGAGTTTACGAAATAAGCCACGGCAAATAAGAGTGGCGATACAGCGAGCTTTATAGGTGGCTCCCGGGATTCGACCTGGAATAACCCTGCCTCTAATATAATAATAATGCCTGGCGTCGGCTATGAAACTACTTTTATGGTATTTGCGATTTCTTAACTTTTGTTCTTTAAGGCTTTCCAGACAAGCAGAGATTTTTTTTAGTTGCGATTCGCGTATTTTTTTTGTTCGCGCAATTTACGTAGCATATAAAAATCCGGAAGTCGTCGTATAGCACTTCTAGATTTTTGTATGAAATGCAACATAAATTCTTCTCATCTAGATGTCTACTGGACATTTAATCATTGCAGCAATTTGCGCTTTGGATCGAGTACTTATTCCGTACCATTATGCCAAGTTAAGACAATATGTTCTCCTCCGGCCAGATGGTCTTCAGCCATCTATTTTCCATGAATAATGAGTTGCAAGAGGTCGTATTTTGCATTTCTCACGAAATGGCCAAAGTACTCCAGTTTACGTACTTTTACGTACTTTTAAACGGATTGTTGTACATTTAGTATAAACTCTAGTTCCTTCTGGAGTTTTTAAAGGAAATTTTAGTTTTTCCTGTAATTTTATCCACTAATGATGAGTTACAAGTACTTTCTTGGAATTTAAATTTTTCATTTAATGTTAATAGTATGGGTGAGTGAATAGAATATGCACTATCATAGAGCCTAATCAGTAATCACCTATCCGATTAACTAACTATTTGAGGTAAACTATCCAACGCAATATACGTACATATTCGTATATTATTAATACAGCGTTGAAATAATAATATGTTTTTAGTCCAACTTCGAGTATTTCGTGTTTGTTTATTTATCGATGCATCGGTTCCCCAATAATTGAGAAAATACTCATACTATTTTGGATAAATAGGTTACATTTACACTTCTTAAGATAGAAGAGAGGCTAAAATAGGAGTCTGTCGAGATATCATAGTGGGACGCTAAACGCTTGGCGATGCATCTATGGTTGGGTGGTGACATAGCCCCGAAAATGATACATTCCTATCTTACAAATCGATTCCGGGACTTTCCGCTAATGAGACCAAAGATGCTGTTTAGACCTCTGCGCCAGGAAGATTCCTGGATAAGATGAGATCATCTTACTATGATAAAGCTTGAACATAATATTATTTTAAGAGAGTGGATATACATATAATAATAAATCAATAATAGAAACCTTCGTCTTCTAGTGCCACCTCCTAGTGGAGCTTGGCAACCATTAGGGCTAGTTGTACTTTATTTACGGCGACTCTGAACAGCGACCTGGTGCTCCCGAACCACTAGTGAAGGATATTCTTCTTCGAACAGGCGTTCGTCTGCATTTTATATTATCTTGCACGATGCGTACATAATAAATCCCTAATACAGTGTGACGGTGTTGCAGACCCACAGATCAAAGCGAACGTGAGGCGTTATCTGTCAGCCGCCGCCGAGCGACGCACTAGCTTGCCGCAACGCACAAAACAAGATAAGTGAGTACCGAAAACTACCTATTCTTCATTTATTTATACACGCGTTTATCATGTTTTTATCGTAATCAGCTCCAGGATCTTCCTCGCATGTACCAGGCATTATTGACCAGGGTCTGCTATATTATGACTTCAAGACATTTTACCAGGTGTCAGTATAAACAGAATATTAGCCATGCTGAACACGTCTAATATTCCACCTTCCCCTCCAAACAAGCGTAAAGCTTGTGCTAGGAATGGGTACGATAATATTGCAACGGGTGGACATTGAACCTTCAACCTTTTAGTTTTCAGTAACCTTTAACTTGAAGCTATAATAATAATAGAATCAAACTATTGAATTTAACTATAACTGAAAATTAGCTTGTTATCGTGGTCTAAGGGTCACCACTTAAACCTCGACTTCAAGGTACTGTAACTATATATTACAGTACTATAAATGGAATACATTCGATATTTAACTGCAGTAGGTATTCAGTTCGAAATAAATCATTGTATGAAATATGAATGAAAACAAGGTTTGCCATAAATATTTTTTATCTTTGTCAGGCTTGCGTCTGACTACGCACCTATCACATAATTAACGCGTCCAGCTGGACATTTGATTAATAAATATCATTCACGTATGCTGGATGGCTCGGTGAGACAGTATTATATCATTAGCGCTAGACTGTACAATAAAATTAATAAAGCTATTAACATTTACCCTTTAAATAGAAACGATTGTAAAAGGCGTGTTAAACAATGGTTGCTCAAGCAAACGTATGTTGATACTGAAAAGTTGCTGGAAGTTTTGGGTTAACGGAATATTATTTCGGACATACTAGACATACTGAGTACGCGCGCGCGCACGCACACACACACACACGCGCATACACACACACACACGCACACGCACACACGCACACACGCACACGCACACGCACGCACACATCTTTGTCAATAAAATGTCATCTTCGCTGCTGTCGCCTAAGATACAGGTTTTTTTTTTACCTAGTTTAGGGACAGCAGATTCTTGAATGTATGAATGTACTATCTTTACGCTGGGTTATGACGTACTTTAAGTTGGTGAAATCGACCCCTAATGTTTTTGGAGATATAATGTTTATTTTTACTCATATATTACTCGTGTTTAATTTTGGTTATGTTATGTTTTTTATGTTTATTTTTGCATGCCTATCCGGCAGATTGTAAGGACTTTTATTATAATGTTAACACCATTGTACTACTCAATCTGTGCAAATAAATAAATAAATAAATAAAATAAATAAAAATAAAATAAAAAACTATTTATTTATTTTGTGACATGTATAGTGTATACGACCAAATAAATATTATGGTGCAAAACATTATATTATAATATATATAGCTCGATTACCACTGACTCACTGACTCACTCATTGACATAATTGTTCTCCTAGATGGAGACGGAAATCGATATAATGATGTTCGGGAGATATGTTCGGGTGGGGGATTCGAGTTGGGGAAAATTATGACATTTCGGAAAAACAAGATGGCGGCCGACGTGAATCTCGCAACTCTTTTGTTTTCCAACCGATTTCTTTGAAATTTTGGATTATTGTAGAAATTAGTAAACGATTAACAGAAAAAGTGAAAAAAATTAAAAAAACAAGATGGCGGCCGAGCTGTGACGTCTCAAATTTCCACCCCTCTCCTGTAAAATTTTGTATGAAAAAAATTTTTTTCACCCATGGTGTCGTATAGAGCTCAAAGAATGTGACTCGGAGAAAGGTGGAGAGAGCTGATGAGTGAGGAGTTCGGAGACGGGCGAGGGGCACGGCCAGGGTATAGAAGATAGGTGGAGGGTGCTCGACCAAATGTCATTCGAAACCTCGAGCAGTTGCCAGTGAGTTAAAAAAAAATTCCAAAATGGCGGAAAAAAAATGGCGGCAAATTTTGTCCGTCTCTCTCTCGGAGACTATGAAAGATGGAGGAGCGGTTTCTCGACAAAAGATGATCACAACCCGGAGGTCTACCTGGTGAGTAGGAAAAAAATTCAAGATGGCGGATTTTTTTTCCCCCCATACAAAATGTATGGGGAATATTGAAGGGACTAGAAGTTGGGAACTATGCAAGACATTGATTTTGATAGGTTCATAGGGCTTTTTTTCTTTTTCTTTTTTTTCATTTTACATTTGTTTTTTTTCTTTTTTTTCATTTTTTTTTCTTTTTTTTTCTTTTTCTTTTGTGAATGAGGAGCACGGCCAGGTTATTGCAGATAGGTGGGGTGTGCTCGAACAAATTTTTTGGCAAAAGATGACCAGAATCCGAAGGGCTACTTGATGAGTAAAAAAATCGCGGTCCGCTTTAGCGGGCCGCGCACCCACGCGCCCTACTTGTAGTAATAACACTTCCCGCGAGCTGCTTTAGCAGCTCGCGCACCGAGCAAATGCTAGTTATTATAATATATATAGCTCGATTACCACTGACTCACTGACTCACTCATTGACATAATTGTTCTCCTAGATGGAGACGGAAATCGATATAATGATGTTCGGGAGATATGTTCGGGTGGGGGATTCGAGTTGGGGAAAATTATGACATTTCGGAAAAACAAGATGGCGGCCGACGTGAATCTCGCAACTCTTTTGTTTTCCAACCGATTTCTTTGAAATTTTGGATTATTGTAGAAATTAGTAAACGATTAACAGAAAAAGTGAAAAAAATTAAAAAAACAAGATGGCGGCCGAGCTGTGACGTCTCAAATTTCCACCCCTCTCCTGTAAAATTTTGTATGAAAAAAATTTTTTTCACCCATGGTGTCGTATAGAGCTCAAAGAATGTGACTCGGAGAAAGGTGGAGAGAGCTGATGAGTGAGGAGTTCGGAGACGGGCGAGGGGCACGGCCAGGGTATAGAAGATAGGTGGAGGGTGCTCGACCAAATGTCATTCGAAACCTCGAGCAGTTGCCAGTGAGTTGAAAAAAAAATCCAAAATGGCGGAAAAAAAATGGCGGCAAATTTTGTCCGTCTCTCTCTCGGAGACTATAAAAGATGGAGGAGCGGTTTCTCGACAAAAGATGATCAAAACCCGGAGGTCTACCTGGTGAGAAGGAAAAAAATTCAAGATGGCGGATTTTTTTTTTTTCATACATTATGTATGGGGAATATTGAAGGGACTAGAAGTTGGGAACTATGCAAGACATTGATTTTGATAGGTTCATAGGGCTTTTTTTCTTTTTCTTTTTTTTTCATTTTACATTTGCTTTTTTTCTTTTTTTTCTTTTTTTTTTCTTTTTTTTTCATTTTCTTTTGTGAATGAGGAGCACGGCCAGGTTATTGCAGATAGGTGGGGTGTGCTCGAACAAATTTTTTGGCAAAAGATGACCAGAATCCGAAGGTCTACTTGACGAGTAAAAAAATCGCGGTCCGCTTTAGCGGGCCGCGCACCCACGCGCCCTACTTGTAGTAATAACACTTCCCGCGAGCTGCTTTAGCAGCTCGCGCACCGAGCGAAATAAATAAAGCCGAACAATCGCGGTCCGCTTTAGCGGGCCGCGCACCCACGCGCCTTACTTTTAGTAAAACACTTCCCGCGAGCTGCTTTAGCAGCTCGCGCACCGAGAGAAATACTAGTTATAATATATATAGCTCGATTACCACTGATTCACTCACTGACTGATTCACTCAT
The DNA here is from genome assembly GCA_029955525.1 of Oeneis ivallda. NCBI lineage: Eukaryota > Metazoa > Arthropoda > Insecta > Lepidoptera > Nymphalidae > Oeneis > Oeneis ivallda. Next base: position 18,257,706 of record JARPMR010000012.1, on the reverse strand, counting down.
TGACAGGGTTGTTCTCCTAGAAGGAGACGGATATCGATATAATGATGTAGGGGAGATATGTCCAGGTGGGGGATTCGAGTTGGGGAAAATTATGACATTTCGGAAAAACAAGATGGCGGCCGACGTGAATCTTGCAACTCTTTTGTTTTCCAACCGATTTCTTTGAAATTTTGGATTATTGTAGAAATTAGTAAACGATTAACAGAAAAAGTGAAAAAAATTAAAAAAACAAGATGGCGGCCGAGCTGTGACGTCTCAAATTTCCGACCCCTCTCCTGTAAAATTTTGTATGAAAAAAATTTTTTTCACCCATGGTGTCGTATAGAGCTCAAAGAATGTGACTCGGAGAAAGGTGGAGAGAGCTGACGAGTGAGGAGTTCGGAGACGGGCGAGGGGCACGGCCAGGGTATAGAAGATAGGTGGAGGGTGCTCGACCAAATGTCATTCGAAACCTCGAGCAGTTGCCAGTGAGTTGAAAAAAAATTCCAAAATGGCGGAAAAAAAATGGCGGCAAATTTTGTCCGTCTCTCTCTCGGAGACTATAAAAGATGGAGGAGCGGTTTCTCGACAAAAGATGATCAAAACCCGGAGGTCTACCTGGTGAGTGGGAAAAAAATTCAAGATGGCGGATTTTTTTTTCCCATACAAAATGTATGGGGAATATTGAAGGGACTAGAAGTTGGGAACTATGCAAGACATTGATTTTGATAGGTTCATAGGGCTTTTTTTCTTTTTCTTTTTTTCATTTTACATTTGTTTTTTTTGTTTTTTTTTTCATTCATTTTTTTTTCTTTTTTTTCTTTTTCTTTTGTGAATGAGGAGCACGGCCAGGTTATTGCAGATAGGTGGGGTGTGCTCGAACAAATTTTTTGGCAAAAGATGACCAGAATCCGAAGGTCTACTTGATGAGTAAAAAAATCGCGGTCCGCTTTAGCGGGCCGCGCACCCACGCGCCCTACTTGTAGCAATAACACTTCCCGCGAGCTGCTTTAGCAGCTCGCGCACCGAGCGAAATAAATAAAGCCGAACAATCGCGGTCCGCTTTAGCGGGCCGCGCACCCACGCGCCTTACTTTTAGTAAAACACTTCCCGCGAGCTGCTTTAGCAGCTCGCGCACCGAGCAAATGCTAGTTATTATAATATATATAGCTCGATTACCACTCACTCACTGATTCACTGACTCACTGATTGACACGATTGTTCTCCTAGAAAGAGACGGAAAACGATACAATGATGTAGGGGAGATATGTCCGGGTAGGGGATTCGAGTGGGGAAAAATTATGACATTTCGGAAAAACAAGATGGCGGCCGACGTGAATCTTGCAACTCATTTGTTTTCCAACCGATTTCTTTGAAATTTTGGATTATTGTAGAAATTAGTAAACGATTAACAGAAAAAGTAAAAAAAATTAAAAAAACAAGATGGCGGCCGAGCTGTGACGTCTCAAATTTCCACCCCTCTCCTGTAAAATTTTGTATGAAAAAAAATTTTTTCACCCATGGTGTCGTATAGAGCTCAAAGAATGTGACTCGGAGAAAGGTGGAGAGAGCTGATGAGTGAGGAGTTCGGAGACGGGCGAGGGGCACGGCCAGGGTATAGAAGATAGGTGGAGGGTGCTCGACCAAATGTCATTCAAAACCTCGAGCAGTTGCCAGTGAGTTGAAAAAAAATTCCAAAATGGCGGAAAAAAAATGGCGGCAAATTTTGTCCGTCTCTCTCTCGGAGACTATAAAAGATGGAGGAGCGGTTTCTCGACAAAAGATGATCAAAACCCAGAGGTCTACCTGGTGAGTAGGAAAAAAAATTCAAGATGGCGGATTTTTTTTTTTCATACTAAATGTATGGGGAATATTGAAGGGACTAGAAGTTGGGAACTATGCAAGACATTGATTTTGATAGGTTCATAGGGCTTTTTTCTTTTTTTTTTTTTCATTTTACATTTGCTTTTTTTCTTTTTTTTTTTTTTCTTTTTTTTTCTTTTTCATTTGTGAATGAGGAGCACGGCCAGGTTATTGCAGATAGGTGGGGTGTGCTCGAATAAATTTTTTGGCAAAAGATGACCAGAATCCAAAGGTCTACTTGATGAGTAAAAAAATCGCGGTCCGCTTTAGCGGGCCGCGCACCCACGCGCCCTACTTGTAGTAATAACACTTCCCGCGAGCTGCTTTAGCAGCTCGCGCACCGAGCGAAATAAATAAAGCCGAACAATCGCGGTCCGCTTTAGCGGGCCGCGCACCCACGCGCCCTACTTGTAGCAATAACACTTCCCGCGAGCTGCTTTAGCAGCTCGCGCACCGAGCAAATGCTAGTTATTATAATATATATAGCTCGATTACCACTCACTCACTGATTCACTGACTCACTGATTGACACGATTGTTCTCCTAGAAAGAGACGGAAAACGATACAATGATGTAGGGGAGATATGTCCGGGTAGGGGATTCGAGTGGGGAAAAATTATGACATTTCGGAAAAACAAGATGGCGGCCGACGTGAATCTTGCAACTCATTTGTTTTCCAACCGATTTCTTTGAAATTTTGGATTATTGTAGAAATTAGTAAACGATTAACAGAAAAAGTGAAAAAAATTAAAAAAACAAGATGGCGGCCGAGCTGTGACGTCTCAAATTTCCACCCCTCTCCTGTAAAATTTTGTATGAAAAAAAATTTTTTCACCCATGGTGTCGTATAGAGCTCAAAGAATGTGACTCGGAGAAAGGTGGAGAGAGCTGATGAGTGAGGAGTTCGGAGACGGGCGAGGGGCACGGCCAGGGTATAGAAGATAGGTGGAGGGTGCTCGACCAAATGTCATTCAAAACCTCGAGCAGTTGCCAGTGAGTTGAAAAAAAATTCCAAAATGGCGGAAAAAAAATGGCGGCAAATTTTGTCCGTCTCTCTCTCGGAGACTATAAAAGATGGAGGAGCGGTTTCTCGACAAAAGATGATCAAAACCCGGAGGTCTACCTGGTGAGTAGGAAAAAAAATTCAAGATGGCGGATTTTTTTTTTTCATACTAAATGTATGGGGAATATTGAAGGGACTAGAAGTTGGGAACTATGCAAGACATTGATTTTGATAGGTTCATAGGGCTTTTTTCTTTTTTTTTTTTTCATTTTACATTTGCTTTTTTCTTTTTTTTTTTTTTCTTTTTTTTTCTTTTTCATTTGTGAATGAGGAGCACGGCCAGGTTGTTGCAGATAGGTGGGGTGTGCTCGAATAAATTTTTTGGCAAAAGATGACCAGAATCCAAAGGTCTACTTGATGAGTAAAAAATCGCGGTCCGCTTTAGCGGGCCGCGCACCCACGCGCCCTACTTGTAGTAATAACACTTCCCGCGAGCTGCTTTAGCAGCTCGCGCACCGAGCGAAATAAATAAAGCCGAACAATCGCGGTCCGCTTTAGCGGGCCGCGCACCCACGCGCCCTACTTGTAGCAATAACACTTCCCGCGAGCTGCTTTAGCAGCTCGCGCACCGAGCAAATGCTAGTTATAATATATATAGCTCAATTACCACTGACTGACTGACTCACTGATTGACATAATTGTTCTCCTAGAAGGAGACGGAAATCGATATAATGATGTTCGGGAGATATGTTCGGGTGGGGGATTCGAGTGGGGAAAAATTATGACATTTCGGAAAAACAAGATGGCGGCCGACGTGAATCTTGCAACTCTTTTGTTTTCCAACCGATTTCTTTGAAATTTTGGATTATTGTAGAAATTAGTAAACGATTAACAGAAAAAGTGAAAAAAATTAAAAAAACAAGATGGCGGCCGAGCTGTGACGTCTCAAATTTCCACCCCTCTCCTGTAAAATTTTGTATGAAATAAATTTTTTTCACCGATGGTGTCGTATAGAGCTCAAAGAATGTGACTCGGAGAAAGGTGGAGAGAGCTGATGAGTGAGGAGTTCGGAGACGGGCGAGGGGCACGGCCAGGGTATAGAAGATAGGTGGAGGGTGCTCGACCAAATGTCATTCGAAACCTCGAGCAGTTGCCAGTGAGTTGAAAAAAAATTCCAAAATGGTGGAAAAAAAATGGCGGCAAATTTTGTCCGTCTCTCTCTCGGAGACTATAAAAGATGGAGGAGCGGTTTCTCGACAAAAGATGATCACAACCCGGAGGTCTACCTGGTGAGTAGGAAAAAAATTCAAGATGGCGGATTTTTTTTTTTACATACAAAATGTATGGGGAATATTGAAGGGACTAGAAGTTGGGAACTATGCAAGACATTGATTTTGATAGGTTCATAGGGCTTTTTTTCTTTTTCTTTTTTTTCATTTTTCATTTTTTTTTTTTTTCTTTTTTTTCATTTTTTTTTCTTTTTCTTTTGTGAATGAGGAGCACGGCCAGGTTATTGCAGATAGGTGGGGTGTGCTCGAACAAATTTTTTGGCAAAAGATGACCAGAATCCGAAGGGCTACTTGATGAGTAAAAAAATCGCGGTCCGCTTTAGCGGGCCGCGCACCCACGCGCCCTACTTGTAGTAATAACACTTCCCGCGAGCTGCTTTAGCAGCTTGCGCACCGAGCGAAATAAATAAAGCCGGACAATCGCGGTCCGCTTTAGCGGGCCGCGCACCCACGCGCCCTACTTGGAGCAATAACACTTCCCGCGAGCTGCTTTAGCAGCTCGCGGGAGCGAAATACTAGTTATAATATATATAGCTCGATTACCACTGACTGACACACTCACTCACTCACTCACTCACTCATTGACAGGGTTGTTCTCCTAGAAGGAGACGGAAATCGATATAATGATGTAGGGGAGATATGTCCAGGTGGGGGATTCGAGTTGGGGAAAATTATGACATTTCGGAAAAACAAGATGGCGGCCGACGTGAATCTTGCAACTCTTTTGTTTTCCAACCGATTTCTTTGAAATTTTGGATTATTGTAGAAATTAGTAAACGATTAACAGAAAAAGTGAAAAAAATTAAAAAAACAAGATGGCGGCCGAGCTGTGACGTCTCAAATTTCAGACCCCTCTCCTGTAAAATTTTGTATGAAAAAAATTTTTTTCACCCATGGTGTCGTATAGAGCTCAAAGAATGTGACTCGGAGAAAGGTGGCGAGAGCTGATGAGTGAGGAGTTCGGAGACGGGCGAGGGGCACGGCCAGGGTATAGTAGATAGGTGGAGGGTGCTCGACCAAATGTCATTCGAAATCTCGAGCAGTTGCCAGTGAGTTGAAAAAAAATTCCAAAATGGCGGAAAAAAAATGGCGGCAAATTTTGTCCGTCTCTCTCTCGGAGACTATAAAAGATGGAGGAGCGGTTTCTCGACAAAAGATGATCGAAACCCGGAGGTCTACCTGGTGAGTAGGAAAAAAATTCAAGATGGCGGACTTTTTTTTCCATACTAAATGTATGGGGAATATTGAAGGGACTAGAAGTTGGGAACTATGCAAGACATTGGTTTTGATAGGTTCATAGGGCTTTTCTTCTTTTTCTTTTTTTTCATTTTACATTTGTTTTTTTTTTTTGTTTTTTTTCATTTTTTTTCTTTTTTTTTCTTTTTCTTTTGTGAATGAGGAGCACGGCCAGGTTATTACAGATAGGTGGGGTGTGCTCGAACAAATTTTTTGGCAAAAGATGACCAGAATCCGAAGGGCTACTTGATGAGTAAAAAAATCGCGGTCCGCTTTAGCGGGCCGCGCACCCACGCGCCCTACTTGTAGTAATAACACTTCCCGCGAGCTGCTTTAGCAGCTCGCGCACCGAGCGAAATAAATAAAGCCGAACAATCGCGGTCCGCTTTAGCGGGCCGCGCACCCACGCGCCTTACTTTTAGTAAAACACTTCCCGCGAGCTGCTTTAGCAGCTCGCGCACCGAGCGAAATACTAGTTATTATAATATATATAGCTCGATTACCACTGACTGATTCACTGACTGATTCACTCATTGACATAATTGTTCTCCTAGAAAGAGACAAAAAACGATATAATGATGTAGGCAAGATATGTCCGGGTAGGGGATTCGAGTAGGGAAAAATTATGACATTTCGGAAAAACAAGATGGCGGCCGACGTGATTCTTGCAACTCTTTTGTTTTCCAACCGATTTCTTTGAAATTTTGGATTATTGTAGAAATTAGTAAACGATTAACAGAAAAAGTGAAAAAAATTAAAAAAACAAGATGGCGGCCGAGCTGTGACGTCTCAAATTTCCGACCCCTCTCCTGTAAAATTTTGTACGAAAAAAATTTTTTTCACCCATGGTGTCGTATAGAGCTCAAAGAATGTGACTCGGAGAAAGGTGGAGAGAGCTGATGAGTGAGGAGTTCGGAGACGGGCGAGGGGCACGGCCAGGGTATAGAAGATAGGTGGAGGGTGCTCGACCAAATGTCATTCGAAACCTCGAGCAGTTGCCAGTGAGTTGAAAAAAAATTCCAAAATGGCGGAAAAAAAATGGCGGCAAATTTTGTCCGTCTCTCTCTCGGAGACTATAAAAGATGGAGGAGCGGTTTCTCGACAAAAGATGATCACAACCCGGAGGTCTACCTGGTGAGTAGGAAAAAAATTCAAGATGGCGGATTTTTTTTTCCCCCCATACAAAATGTATGGGGAATATCGAAGGGACTAGAAGTTGGGAACTATGCAAGACATTGATTTTGATAGGTTCATAGGGCTTTTTTTCTTTTTCTTTTTTTCATTTTACATTTGTTTTTTTTTTGTTTTTTTTTTTTTCTTTTTTTTCTTTTTCTTTTGTGAATGAGGAGCACGGCCAGGTTATTGCAGATAGGTGGGGTGTGCTCGAACAAATTTTTTGGCAAAAGATGACCAGAATCCGAAGGTCTACTTGATGAGTAAAAAAATCGCGGTCCGCTTTAGCGGGCCGCGCACCCACGCGCCCTACTTGTAGTAATAATACTTCCCGCGAGCTGCTTTAGCAGCTCGCGCACCGAGCGAAATAAATAAAGCCGAACAATCGCGGTCCGCTTTAGCGGGCCGCGCACCCACGCGCCCTACTTGTAGCAATAACACTTCCCGCGAGCTGCTTTAGCAGCTCGCGCACCGAGCAAACGCTAGTTATTATAATATATATAGCTCGATTACCACTGACTGACACACTCACTCACTCACTCACTCACTCATTGACAGGGTTGTTCTCCTAGAAGGAGACGGAAATCGATATAATGATGTTCGGGAGATATGTTGGGGTGGGGGATTCGAGTTGGGGAAAATTATGACATTTCGGAAAAACAAGATGGCGGCCGACGTGAATCTTGCAACTCTTTTGTTTTCCAACCGATTTCTTTGAAATTTTGGATTATTGTAGAAATTAGTAAACGATTAACAGAAAAAGTGAAAAAAATTAAAAAAACAAGATGGCGGCCGAGCTGTGACGTCTCAAATTTCCGACCCCTCTCCTGTAAAATTTTGTATGAAAAAAATTTTTTTCACCCATGGTGCCGTATAGAGCTCAAAGAATGTGACTCGGAGAAAGGTGGAGAGAGCTGATGAGTGAGGAGTTCGGAGACGGGCGAGGGGCACGGCCAGGGTATAGTAGATAGGTGGAGGGTGCTCGACCAAATGTCATTCGAAACCTCGAGCAGTTGCCAGTGAGTTGAAAAAAAATTCCAAAATGGCGGAAAAAAAATGGCGGCAAAATTTGTCCGTCTCTCTCTCGGAGACTATAAAAGATGGAGGAGAGGTTTCTCGACAAAAGATGATCAAAACCCGGAGGTCTACCTGGTGAGTAGGAAAAAAATTCAAGATGGCGGATTTTTTTTTTCCATACTAAATGTATGGGGAATATTGAAGGGACTAGAAGTTGGGAACTATGCAAGACATTGATTTTGATAGGTTCATAGGGCTTTTTTTCTTTTTCTTTTTTTTCATTTTACATTTGTTTTTTTTTTCTTTTTTTTCATTTTTTTTTCTTTTTCTTTTGTGAATGAGGAGCACGGCCAGGTTATTGCAGATAGGTGGGGTGTGCTCGAACAAATTTTTTGGCAAAAGATGACCAGAATCCGAAGGTCTACTTGATGAGTAAAAAAATCGCGGTCCGCTTTAGCGGGCCGCGCACCCACGCGCCCTACATGTAGTAATAACACTTCCCGCGAGCTGCTTTAGCAGCTCGCGCACCGAGCGAAATAAATAAAGCCGAACAATCGCGGTCCGCTTTAGCGGGCCGCGCACCCACGCGCCTTACTTTTAGTAAAACACTTCCCGCGAGCTGCTTTAGCAGCTCGCGCACCGAGCAAACGCTAGTTATAATATATATAGCTCGATTACCACTCACTCACTCACTCACTCACTCATTGACAGGGTTGTTCTCCTAGAAGGAGACAGAAATCGATATAATGATGTTCGGGAGATGTGTTTGGGGGGGGGATTCGAGTTGGGGAAAATTATGACATTTCGGAAAAACAAGATGGCGGCCGACGTGAATCTTGCAACTCTTTTGTTTTCCGACCGATTTCTTTGAAATTTTGGATTATTGTAGAAATTAGTAAACGATTAACAGAAAAAGTGAAAAAAATTAAAAAATCAAGATGGCGGCCGAGCTGTGACGTCTCAAATTTCCGACCCCTCTCCTGTAAAATTTTGTATGAAAAAAATTTTTTTCACCCATGGTGTCGTATAGAGCTCAAAGAATGTGACTCGGAGAAAGGTGGAGAGAGCTGATGAGTGAGGAGTTCGGAGACGGGCGAGGGGCACGGCCAGGGTATAGTAGATAGGTGGAGGGTGCTCGACCAAATGTCATTCAAAACCTCGAGCAGTTGCCAGTGAGTTGAAAAAAAATTCCAAAATGGCGGAAAAAAATGGCGGCAAATTTTGTCCGTCTCTCTCTCGGAGACTATAAAAGATGGAGGAGCGGTTTCTCGACAAAAGATGATCAAAACCCGGAGGTCTACCTGGTGAGTAGGAAAAAAATTCAAGATGGCGGTTTTTTTTTTTTACATACAATATGTATGGGGAATATTGAAGGGACTAGAAGTTGGGAACTATGCAAGACATTGATTTTGATAGGTTCATAGGGCTTTTTTCTTTTTCTTTTTTTTCATTTTACATTTGCTTTTTTTCTTTTTTTTTCTTTTTCTTTTGTGAATGAGGAGCACGGCCAGGTTATTGCAGATAGGTGGGGTGTGCTCGAACAATTTTTTTGGCAAAAGATGACCAGAATCCGAAGGTCTACTTGATGAGTAATAAAATCGCGGTCCGCTTTAGCGGGCCGCGCACCCTACTTGTAGTAACAACACTTCCCGCGAGCTGCTTTAGCAGCTCGCGCACCGAACGAAATAAATAAAGCCGAATAATCGCGGTCCGCTTTAGCGGGCCGCGCACCCACGCGCCCTACTTGTAGCAATAACACTTCCCGCGAGCTGCTTTAGCAGCTCGCGCACCGAGCGAAATAAATAAAGCCGAACAATCGCGGTCCGCTTTAGCGGGCCGCGCACCCACGCGCCTTACTTTTAGTAAAACACTTCCCGCGAGCTGCTTTAGCAGCTCGCGCACCGAGCAAACGCTAGTTAATATATATATAGCTGCTTGTGCTGATTCACTCACTCACTGACTGATTGATCACTTCTCCTGTAAAATTTTGTATGAAAAAAATTTTTTTCACCGATGGTTTTGAATAGAAGAAAAAAATTCATTCGGAGGAAAAATATGGAGAGAGCTGATGATTGAGGATTTCGGAGACGGGTGAGGAGCACGGCCAGGGTATTGAAGATAGGTGGGGGGTGCTCGAACAAATGTCACTCAAAACTTCATCCAATTAGAAACGAGCTGAAAAAAAACTCAAAAATTGCGGATTCAAGATGGCGGCCATACAAATTTCATCGGTTTATATATCGGAGAGTATAAAAGGTGGAAGAGTGGTTTTTTAGGAAAAGATGATCAACCCGAAGGTTTACTTGATGAATATAAAAAAAATTCAAGATGGCGGAATTTATTTTTCCCATACAAAATATATGGCGAATATTGAAGAGACTAGAAGTTGGGAACTATGCAAGACTTGATAGGGTTTTTTTTGAAAATTGGTTTTTATAGAAGAATTCTTATTCTGACAAATGATGAGATATGATGATCGAGGGTTTGGAAGGTGGGTGAGGAGCACGGCCAGGGTATTGAAGATAGGTGGGAGGTGCTCAAATAAAAATTACTCGAAATCTCATCCAATTGGCAATGAGCTGAAAAAAATTCAAAATGGCGGATTCAAGATGGTGGCCATACCAATTTCATAGGCATCTATCTCGGAGAGTATAAAAGATGGAAGAGTGGTTATTTGATAGAAAATGATCAGGACCTGAAAGTCCACTTGAAGATAGAAAAACCGCGGTCCGCTTGCGGGCCGCGCACCCACGCGCCCTACTAGTCTATATATATAAAAGAAAGTGGTGTTAGTTACACTATTTATAACTCAAGAACGGATGAACCGATTTGGCTGAAAATTGGTGGAGAGGTAGCTTAGAACCAGGAGACGGACAAAGGATACTTTTTATCCCGTTCGACCGCGTTTCCGTCAAGTCACTATAAAACGTGGTATAACAAAAACACATCTGACATGGAATAACAAAACGCAAATGACAGTGGAATAACAAAACGTAAATGACAGCTAAACGTAACTTTGTCTGGTGAAGTATGGTAAAAAATTTGACAATTATAAAAAGTGTTATAATAAAGCACTACTGATATTATAAATGCGAAAGTGTGTTTGTTTGTTAGTTTGTCCTTCAATCACGTCGCAACAGAACAGATTGGTGCGATTTTTTTCATGGGTATAGTAATGGATGTAGTAGTGGTTCCTCAGACCGGGAGAGCTACTATTTATCTCGGATAATGAAAGAGTTCCCGCGGGATTTTTAAAAACTAAATCCATGCGGACGAAGTCGCGGGCATCAGCTAGTTAATTATAAAAAAGTGCTAAACTCATCAATGCATGTTAACCAATAGCGAAAGTGGACCAGCCAATCAGAGGTGACTGTGATCGTCACACTGTAAGCAATCATGTTTAGAGAATCCCACACCAGTTTACACTACGGATTGTCATTGCCTTTGTGACAGAAATTGTTAATCCCCTAGGCCCTTCATGTATTTACCTATTTGATAAGAACTTTCCGCGCGATAACCAAATGCATGGCGGTCCTATTTTACTCTCCATTCAATTATCGATTTGCGATGTAACGCTAATGAATGAACTTCTCTTTTAGTTTCAACTAGCTGATGCCGCATCTTCAACCGCGTGGATTTAGATTTTGAAAATCCCGTGGGAACTCTTTTGATTTTCCGGGATAAAAGATAGTCAGTGTCACTATTACATGCTATTACGGTCCTCAACTATAACCATGCAAAAAATCACGTCGACCCGTAACTCTGTTGCGGATAAAATGTAGCCTAGATGTCACTCTCCAGATCCAGGTCTTCGTAGCTCTGTTGCGGCTACGAACAAACACATTTTCCTATAGAATAGAATAGAATAGAAATATTTTTTTTTTCAATTAAACATTTTTACAAGTGCTTTTGAATCGTCGATGAGTCTACCACTGGTTCGGAATGCCCTTCCTGCCGAGAAGAACCAGCAAAGAAACTCGGCGGTTGCTCTTTTCAAAACAAGTCCACAATAGAATAGATACTATGCTATGTATGCAGTGTTTCCACAATGAGAAGTTCCACAAAAGCATACCTAATTATAATTCAACACATGTTAAGACGGGCAGACAGAAAGTAGCCCTATTCCCGCCGGTGGAACCCATTCACGAGCATGACGCATGACCCAGCCATTGCTTCGCTCAACCATATTTGAAGGAACGTAACAACCCGCATCACACGACACCACCACAGAAATGTTTAAAGAGAGCGTGACATACTTAGGCTACCCATGTTGATTATTATGTACCCTACCCATGTCTATTATTTTAAAATACTAGACTAGATGATGCCCGCGATTTCGTCAGCGTGGATTAAGGTTTTCATTCCCGCGGGAACTGTTTAATTTTCTGGGATAAAATGTAGCCTATTTGTTAATCCTAGATATGAGCTATCCCCATTCCTTTCAGCCAAATCGATTCATTCGTTGTGGCGTGAAGAAGTAACAAATGTCCATCCATCCATCCTCAAAAACTTTCGCATTTATATCTAATGTAGGATTAGCAGAGATACGATCTATTTGTAGACAGTCTAAATTTTTTTCTTTTTTGTATGCTGCTAGTTCGAGAAAGTCTTTAGGCGGAACTTTTTGCGAGTAAAATCTAATTGTTGGCCTTGTTTTTCAAACCGCGAAAACCACATTATAGTTTAATTCGATAGGTTTTTCTGAAGCAATGAGTAAGCGATAGTCGATTTTTTTAATAATTGTTCAATTCTGTGTTTAGTGAATTGTAAAATACTCGGTCGATCTTGGTGCGGTTTTTTTTTGCATTATACAGGCATCACCTCATAGTAGGTTTTTAGAAAGGTTAATGTTCTTCTACACTAATATTGTAAACAAGAAAGATTTGTATGTTTGTTTGAATTGAATAGGCTCCGAAACTACTGGACCAATTTGAAAAATTCCTTCACCATTAGAATCCTACATTACATTATCCTTGATGAATATAGGCGATAGAATATTTTCAAAAAGTTCCGTATCCGATCCGTATGAAAACTTGTTAATGTAACCCAAGGTGTGAAAAAAAATACAAAAAAATCCTCATATAGCATACGCTGCAGAAACTATTGACAATAGAGCAAAGTGATGTACTGCAGGTTTATAGAAGACATCATTATCTACAAAAAAGTACATAATATCATACGTCTACCTATTACAGTTATGTCACAATAACTAATTTTCCATATTAAAATATGCAATAGTAACACCGAAAAATCCTTAAATTGCGTACGCTGCGGAAACTATCTTAGCACTAATATTATAAATGTGAAAGTGTGTTTGTTTATTGGTTCGTCCTTCAATCACGCTGCAGCGGATCTACGGATTGACGTGATTCTTTGCATGGTTATAGGAGTTAAGGACGGAGAGTGACATAGGCTACTTTTTATATTAAATCAACAAAGAGTTCTCGAGGGATTTAAAAAAATAAATCCACGTGGACGAATTCGCGTGCATCAGCTAGTTCGGTATATAATGATCCACCAGTGAGCATTGCAGTTGTAGTGATTTTTGTACTAATCATTTTTAGACTATTCCTCAGCTGATTCTCATGGATCCTTTCACATAAATTACCATGGAAGTAGACTTAATGCAAATTCCTAGTTCTAAATTGCTCAATGTAATGCTACTGCCTGAGTGTTACATAGTACATACCTATTGTATTGAAGATACCTTGGCACAATTATTATCAAGGCTCCTCAGGCTCAACCTCAAACTCCTCAACCTGATGTTGTGGTTTTAAAATAATGTCGTTGACATAAGTATTTATCGCGCTTTGTCCGTACTAATGGTCAAAAATAAAATTAAAACAAAATGCCGACGGCGTTAAACAATATCAACTGAAAATTCGTTTATATTGTATAGGCAGAACTGTCGTTTTCGCGGACAAACCAACAAACAAATGCAATTTCGCATTTATAATATAAGGAAGGAGATGTCACTCCGGAATTTAATTACGTCTCATATTATGTTAAATCCGTCGTGCCAAAGAAATACTTACAACACTTGTACCTAGGCACACTCAATAACATTTCCTAAGTATATACATACCAATATACTTATTATTATGTATTTGAGATACGCTCAAATGCACCCAACCCGTTGAACTTTTCAATATGCATTTTAAAGGGTAGGTACCTACTATAAATAAATCCAGTGTAGCTACGTGTTGGGAAATACGGAGATAGGTATAGTACTTTTAACTTTAACTTTATTTTTATAGTTATTACTTATGTTTATACCTCCCTCCAAAAGGTATATTTAGAAGCGTCTTATTTTGGGTGTAATCGTAAACCAAGCCCCTAAAGTTTGACAGCTGATATCCGAATGCGATAAGCGATCGCCGTTGCCACATGTGTCGCAGACGGTCACCCTCACCCTCTTCCGCGTAGCCTGCTAGGGTTGATAGATTAAGTGGTGAGGGCTGTGTACTTATGGGAGGTCCCTGGTTCGTTTCCCGGCAGAAGCAATTTTGGAATCTTTAATAATATTTTAAATGCGAAAATCGATTTGTCCTTCAATCACGCAGAAACGGATCGAAGTGATTTTTTTACACGGGGATATATTTGAGGACTTGGACATAGACAAAGGCTACCTTTTATCCCGGAAAATCAAAGGTTTCCCGCGGGATTTTCAAAAATCTAACTTCAGGCAGACAAAATCGCGGGCAAAAGCTAGTCCATAATAATAGAGATGTTACCAATTAATCAAACCAGCAAATCTTTATCAAACGTCAAAACACGCGCAAAGTATAGGATTGATATTGTATGAAATAGTTAACTGTGACGTCATGTAAACATTCGACGCACTTTTTGTAGTTTAACCGTTAATAATAATTTAAAATGGTTATCAAATTTAAAACTAACAGTGGACGTGAATCTTGCTTATGTTGGAAGACGTTCTATTTAATATAATCCGAAGTGGTGACTTTTCTACTGTTTTTTTGAGGATTCATTTTTTTTCAAACAACCCTTGTATTATTTAAATAGTTCGAAACTGTTTTTGAGTTTTAGCCAGACTAACGAACAGCAATTGTTTTTTATATATTTTATAGGTGATTGTTATTAAGCCTTGGATTTGACCACTTTGTTTACAACAGGTCAAAAAGATCCGGAGGGTTGACAACCCTACGTATACTTCCTCCATAGAGTGCATTAGGGAATCCCCTCTAAACCATGACTGAAACTTCGAACGTGTACGGTGTAATACTAACAAAGTAAAAAGGTATCGACTATCAGGAAACATAGTAATTGCAAAAAGGCCATTAAATTTAATAGCCTTTATTGCTATCACATGAACGTGACTTAGGTATATAACTTTTATTTTGCATCTGTCATTCGCAGACCTAATAATGAATATTACAGAATTTCTTGTATTTCTTATTTTCACATCAATGAAGTATTCGTAAACAGATGCAATCAATGTTATATGTTGATGATAATATAGGTATAACATAATTATTAGATTTTTCTTAAACTCTTATCATTCTTAGAAGAGTCCCGTGCCCGTGTTTAGTTAGGTGATGAACGTACACGGAAATCGGCCAATTGCGAGTCGGACCCACAAATATGTTCAGACATAAATCTGTCTCGTTTTAACTCAGTCTGAGTGTACCATCTATAAATCTTACCCTTAGTAACAGGGTCCCGTTGGCACCCTTTGGTTACCGAACAAAACATAACATAAATATACTGCTAAACTCGTCACTCCGCCGCAGTCGGGTCATGAGCTTTCATTCATCTCCGAATATCAGGACACGGCGATTAAGAAAACGCTGACCTCGTTTCCTATAATGAACCTGTGAAATGTGAGAGTCACGTTCACAATACTGAATTGTTAAGCCTGAAGCACCTCAGAGCGATATAAACTATGTATAACGAGGCGGCCTGCAGCTAGCTTCCTTTGCCCTGCTTTAACAATTTTCAACTTTATAAAAAAAATGGGCTGAAAGTTAGTATTGAAATTCGAATCAAAGAAACATAGAATCGAAAATAAATGAAAAATGCTGGAATCAAAATGATATTGTATCTACTTTTAAAACATTTATTCTATCAAACACTTAAATAAAATATAAGACTATGCTTATACAATTTGAGCTGTTCATAAGCAGTGTTAGCCTTTTGGTTAGGGCTGTGGTCTCCTATTCGGGGTTTCGCAGTTTCGATCCCGGACACGACTTAAGCTTAAACTATTATTTTCTGACTATTGTCAGGAAAATCAAATTATAACATACTCATTTACTTTTATTCAGATCGGGTTCACCGCCGTCGAGTAATTCGAACAGCAACTCATCGAGCAACTCGTCTAGCAACGGGTCGGGCGGTCAGTCGGGCGACAGTTGCGAAGGATTGCTGACGGAGGAAAGGGTAGAGAGGCGGTTGCGCGCCTCGCAGCCTAAGTTCGAGGCCTATATGATGACTGGAGATCTAATGCTCAACTTGTCCAGGGTCGAGCATCCACATCACAATCACCACGCACCCACACACCGAACACATTATCACAGGTAATTTTTGGGACGAAGTTCCTTTTCGGACGGTTTGGTGGATGGGGGGCTAGACGAAAAAATGTGTAAGAATTTCCGTCACAATCCTTGTTTCTAGGCGTAAGAATGTTCCGTCACGGCCCTTGTTGCCTTCGTTTATTATACACGTTCTTTCAAAGCTTTGGTGGCGCAGCTGTTAAACGAAGGTGTGAAACTATCAGTTTGGGGGTTCAGGTATCAGGTTGGGATGTCTTTCTTGTTTTTTTAAATTTTTGGAACGAAGTTTTATAGAACAGAAATTCCGAACAAAATGGCGAGAAATGGCATTGATTCTGAACTTCGTTCAAGCCGAGTGTTCCACGACACTCAAGTTTTTTTAAAATTTATTCTTGCAATGTAGTCTAATATGGCAGCGGGCTAACTTAGACGGAAGGAGGTATGGCAGTTTTAATTAAAGCCATACACCTAATCGGTTTGTACACGCCATCGCGTTGGAACGCTAAAACCCTTGGCGGCATGTCTTTCTTCTCAAAAATACGTAAACTGTATTGGAACAGCTATAAGTTGACAAAGAGAGAAAAGTACGAGCACTATCTTCTAGGCAAGTGCGCTCCATCTTAGGCATGCAGCCTACTTTCACTTACTATCACGTGAGATTGCAGTCAAGCGCTATATCTATATATTTAAAAAAAAAAACTATCGTTCGGTTCACTGAGTTTTGTGTACCAAACAAGATAGATGCTAGCTTATTAGATAAATAAATAATTAAATTAAAGGGATTACGAAATTGTGTGCTTATTTCGTAAGTAAAATTAGAGTTTAATTATATGTTATGTAAAATTTATATTTTTTTAATGATGTCAATCGTTTTTAGATATAATTCAACGCCCGCGTCGCCGAGTGAAAACCGACTGGCAGCTCGCGTCGAGCTGTCGCAGCGGCACAATTCCTCGCCTGACACGGGCCTAGTCGGAGACCATGCTAGTAAATTGTACGTATTTATTAGGGTAAAGCAGTGATAGCCTAGTGGTTAGGACTGTGGTCTCCTATTCGGGGGGTCGCAGGTTCGATCCCGGGTACGCACCTCTGACTTTTCGGAGTCAAGTGCGTTTAAGCAATTAAATATCATTTGCTTCAACGGTGAAGGAAAACATCGTGAGGAAACCTGCACATCTGAGAGTTCTTCATAATGTTCTCGAAGGTGTGTGAAGTCCGCCAATTCGCATTGGGCCAGCGTGGTGGACTATGGCCTATAACCCTTCTCTGAGAGGAGAACTGCGCTCAGTAGTGAGCCGTTGATGGGTTGCTAATGATAATGGAAATGATGATTAGGGTATTAACTAATTGCACGACGTAACTGCGTTTTGGTATCTATAGACGCTGTACCTACCGAGCGCCTGCATTATGTATTTCAATGATCACTTCGTTACTTATTAAGGATATCTCGAACGAGTTCGAACTGGTTGCATCCCCGCGTTCTTTGTTCATTTACTGCGCTACCTATTTGGTCTAGAAGCCAGCTTATTGGAGTCTGAGTCAGAAATTGTATCAGCCCAGAATTGAGTATTTGGTGTTTGATCATCCTTGTACACTACAACGAGCTTGTACATCTCAATAAAGGTGTTAGATTTTGAACACCGAAACAATGACTTCAAACTATAATGGACCTAAAGTTCTTTGTTTTAAATTCTTGTATTCATCTAATACCAATTTTACTTCAAAAATTTCCGCTTTGAGCGCCGTTTGTAGATACTCGGACAAATATGAGCTTTAAGTCCAATTTGCTTTGACGATTTTACATATTTTTCAATGAATAACAACAGATTTGATTTTAGCAAGTTCAATTCACAACCTGCGTCACCCGCGGGAGGTAATGCAGCTTCGAGTGAAGTCGCAACACGCACACAACAACATATCGTTCGAACTTCCAGGTCCGAAGATCATTTACAGGTAAATAATATAGTTATTTGTGTAACAAGGGGTCAAAGTGATATATTGTACCCAGACGGCGTTATTTTGAATCCTGAGCGCAGCGAGGAATCCAATATACGCCGCCCGAGGACAAATATTTTGGATCCCTGCGACACACTATTTTTCATTTACTATCAGTAAAAAACTGAGTACCTTACCTACTCGAAACTAGTATATATAGACATGAAAATTTAAATAAATAACCGGTCAGTAGCTTCTTCATTCATTACGCGTTCGATCTCTTTGGTTAACTAGTAATAAACACATACTAAAACATGAAAGCGGAGCACACACTATTTTTCATTTACTATCAGTAAAAAACTGAGTACCTTACCTACTCGAAACTAGTATATATAGACATGAAAATTTAAATAAATAACCGGTCAGTAGCTTCTTCATTCATTACGCGTTCGATCTCTTTGGTTAACTAGTAATAAACACATACTAAAACATGAAAGCGGAGCAGTCAGAAGAGAGAAAGCTCAAATTCCTCAAAAAAATTAAAACAAAATTTAATTTGGTTCTCGCTATCCTCTAAAGCCAATTTTCAGTTTTCGAAGAGGTATGATGAAAAATAATTTAAATGAGGAGCCACTATCATCTTCTTTCTACCTGGACACAGGTCACTTTTAGGAGTCTCAATTGAAATGGCTGGTAATCTCTCGGTATTGGTTAAAATGTATTGATGCAGCAAGAACGCCATAAATTCAGCGAATCAGCCTCCCGCTTGTCTAAAAGTTGCCGATCAAAATAGTATTCATTTGATGGCATTAGCGTTAATGTAAAATATTACTTGACTATTGATTTAAAGTCACAAATTCAGTACAACCTATTTTAACACGGAGCGTTTGAATAGAATAGAAATGTTTTTTATTCAAATAAACTTTTACAAGTACTTTTAAATCGTCAATGAGTCTACGTATCGTCAATGTATCGTACATACCTAAACGTATAAGAATGCATACACGAAATTGAGCTCTAATTCAATGCCGTTATGGTTTATTTTACTTTGACGCTAATGCTGTCAAATGAATACGATTTTGATCGGCAACTTTTAGACAATCGGGGGGCTGAGGTGTATGCGATAGAATAGAATAGAAATATTTTTTATACACATAAACTTTTTAAAAGTGCTTTTGAATCGTCTGACTCTACCACTGGTTTGGAACGCCCTTCCTGCCGAGAAGAACCAGCAAGAAACTCTGCGGTTGCTCTTATCAAAACAAGTTTACAATACAATAGATACTATGCTATGTATGCAGTTTCCACAATGAGGGGAAGTTCCAAAAATGCATACCTACTATCAATGCAATATATCTTAAGATGGGCAGACATAAAGTAGCCCCATTCCCGCCGGTGGCACCCGTTCACGAGCATGACGCATCATGACCCAGCTGTTGCTTCGCTCAACCATATTTGAGGGAACGTAACAACCCGCATCACACGACACCACCACAGAAATGTTTAAAGAGTGCGTGGCATACTTATGCTACCCTTGTTAAGGCATCGAATAACCAATCCCGCAGCTGGTGTGCGTCAATGTTTGAGAGCGTGTCGTAAGTTCCAGAAGGAGACGTCGCTGAGCGCGGTGGCGGTGGACATGGAGGAGGACGTGACGTCATCGCTCAACACGCTGCTGGACGCGCGCCCGGACTCCGCCACGCCCGCGCCGCGCTCCGACTCGGACGAGAGGGACAGGTGACGTGCACACTTACTATACTTTTTGATTTTTAACCGACTTCAAAAAAGGAGGAGGTTATCAATTCGTCGGAATCTTTTTTTTATGTATGTCCACCGATTACTCGAAGACACCTGAACCGATTTGGGAAATTCTTTTTTTGTTTGAAAGGGTATACTCCCCAGGTGGTCCCATATAAATTTTATCGAAATCGGTGGAGCGTTTTTTAAAATATCAACAATAAATTATATGCTTTGTATAGTGTGTGTGTAATGTAGTAAAGCGGGAGTTTGAAGTCGGTTGTTTAAAAATATTTTTTTATATTAAATTATGTATTCTATAGAATAGCAGTTATAGTGGCACCTGCAGGCTTAGCATGCACGCCGAAGTGATATCTCGCGAAGAGAGGAGAGAGATATTGTCGATGTAGACTGATTTCTCGTTTACTCTTTTAAACTTCAAAATTCGAGAAAATAACGTCGCCACTCGCCATGTTAGAGTTCATAGAGAAAAATAGAGAAAATAATTTTATCACTACTTTTGACGTAACGAGACGGATCATGGTGTGCAACCATGTTAGTTTCGATAGAGATAATATGAGAAAAGGGGTAGACAAAATTTTCTCGCGCGTGCATGCTAGGCCTGCTGGTAAAGATATACGAGCATGAATTAAGATATACCAGAAGATGTTCAAAATTTTAGTATAAAACGCTTGAAAAGTCTTATTATAATTATTTATTCAGAAACTTTTTGAAAAAAAAAATGGACATGATTGCTCTAATAAAATCTATTAATTTTAGTAATAAAATAATAAAAAGTATGGTTTGATGTTGGTTTTTCTCAGATGAAGACAATTCTCTTGTATGCAGTGTAGGTACTTTTAAGGAAGAAGAAAAATTTTTAATTGACAAATTGCACAAGGCAGGAGTGTGGGCGACGTAAAAGGCGAGGCGCCGCCCCTTTGCCCCTATTCGCGTCTATTAGATCAAGTATATCCCACTAGGTGGACCGACGACATCAAACGAGTCGTAGGGAGCTGCTGAATTAAGGCGGCGCAAGACCGACGCCTGTGGAAGTCCATGCAAGAGACCTTTGTCCAACAGTGGACGTCTATCGGTTGACAAAGAAGAAGATCAAGTCTGGTTCTAATCGGAACTAAGGTGAACCTCGCTTGTCAAACCACACTCCTGCCCTGTCGCCTCGAAGCTCTTAACTTTCAAGATCCTAGTCTATATTGACTACACTAGTTTATTTGTACGATCCTCCATGAATGAATGAAATGAGTCATTTGTTTAAATGAATAATATAAATTATTAATATTCACAAATAGTTGTGGTACCAGGATCGTGTGGACGTACAACGCGCCGGTGTCGCAGTGCAACGGCTCGGCCGCCACGTCCAACTCCACCTCCATCTCCGACGGCATATCGCAGCGGTGAGTACGACCATAACATATTGACCTGTAATATTCCATGAGTCGAGCCAAAACATACTTGTGACACGCCAACAGACATATTGACCTGTAAAGATCGTCACTCACTTCTCAACCCGGCACCGTACCTGCACCGCCTCTTTCCTCTCATTGTCGACGGGTGTAGCGGTCATGTACGCGTCCGGCAAGTGGACGCCCAGTTGTTGACGAGTGGATACCGCGTCGTCAACGCATCGCAGACCCATCATCCTCCACAACTCGAGGGTCGCACACGGTCCTCTCAGTCAACGCCGGTCATTCATTCACAGTTGTTCACTCGCCGTCCACGTATTGACAGCTTGCGGGCTAGGCGATTCCGTGAGGCTACGGAGTTGATAAGTGAGTGTGTATATATATTGGGAAGTCCATATAAAAAAAATCTCAATTTCTTCTTGTGTTTCTACTAAACAGGTGTGGATATACACGTCGAAACATAATAATATAATTATTCAGTGGTTCATCTTCGCTTATACAAAGTACTTAATAAAAGTAATTTGAAAGTGAAGATTTTCGTGGTACTCAGGTGCGGTGTTCTATAATAAGTCGAGTTCGTGTGTACTGTTTGTGTGTACAATCAATAACTAACTTCTGTCTTGTCTGTCCAAGCAGATTCGGAATACCCTTCAACATAATAACTGACGATGGTCCACATTAGTGAATTTATTTTCCATACTGTCGTATTTGGCAGGTCGTCGTCGCCATTGTCGCCGACGTCAGCGTCGTGGTCAGCGCTGTCGCCGCATCGGCCGGCCCTGGCGCCGCACCACCACCGTACACTCAACGGTACTCTTGTCTTTGCTTATAAGATTGCTCTTGCACTAAAAACGTCTTAATGTATAAGATATCTGGCAATCATATCAATAAGGAACAAATTACAAACTCCAGTCTAATGTCAATTCCAACCATTTCGGCGTGCATATCCTTACTAATATTATAAATGCGAAGTTTGTTAGTTTGTCACTATGTCACACCGAAACAGCGTACCTCATGTTCGACGCCGATTAACGTGATTTTGGCAAAGGTATAGTTGAGGACCTGGAGACCAACAAAGGCTATTTTTAACCCGGGAAATCAAAGACTTTTTGAAAGCTAAATCTAAGCGAACGTAGTCTCCGGTGCCAGTCAGTATTATAGTACGATGTTATGATGTTATAAATTAATTTACTTTTTTAGGTGATATGAGCTTATCGGAAGCTGTATCGAATATTTCTAGTCCAGACTACCAAGACCAAGACGACATGTTCGACACGGGTCGGGAGTGCCCCCGCATGGAGCTCTCCGACCCCTCGGACTCCGACTCGACCATACTAGTCTCCGAACCCTGTCACAAACGAGCCAAATCCAACTCCTCCTACTCGGAACACGGCAGTGACGTCACGCTCAACGGCGACAACAAGGACTATAGGATAGTTATACAAGTGAAGGGACCAGAGAAGAACGCGGCCGCGAATGACAATGTAAATAATAATAACAATAGCACTAGTTACGCACAAAACGGAAAGGAGAATGGGCACAATTCGCCTGAAAATCAGGGTTATCAGGTATGTTTTGCTTTTTTTCATTTTTATCATTGTGAATATTGTTAACTAGCTGTGCCCGGCAATTGCATTGCTGGCAACCCGGCGTTGCAATGTCACGTAAAGTATAAAGAAGTTATATTATAAATTTTTTGGAACAGGAACCCCCGCGGGTGTCCCCAGAACATCCTACCAAAGTTTCATCGCAATCTGATCAATGGTTCGAAACATATTAGAGGACGGATTATTAGATAGAGAGAGGAGGATATATTAGATTTTGGAACGTAAGTTCCTTATCGCGCGGTACGGAAGGGGGTTAGACGGAAAAAATTAAGGAACCGACACTCGACATATTTTTGAAACCGACACTTTTTTGTTGAATGTGAATTTTGCATTGTGTTCGGTATTTTCGCGATACAGCATTGGGTCTCCGTACTCGAGACTCAATGTTGTACCGCGAAAATACCGAAAACAATGTAATCGAAAGGAACTACGTTCCATCCGGGTGTCCCTTGACGACTCTCAAGTTTTTTTATTTATATATTGTTAATTAATAAAGATTTTACTGATTTATAAATGTTATCTCAATACAAATGTGTGGGGTAACTTTGGTTCTCCTCCTCCTCCTGGAACCTCCTCATTTCTGATTTGATCTCATAGGGATATTCCAAGTATAGGTATCTGAAAAATCCCTCGTTGCCTAGTTGCCTAAAGACCAAAATCGTTGAACAGTGTGTTTTGGCAGTAATGACTTAAAGATCCAAAACATAGTCGATACCAACTGACCTCATACTGTTTAATCACCATAATACCTTAATCTAGATATATAAAAGGAAAAGGTGACTGACTGATCAACGTCTAGTTCAAATCACTGCACGGATCGGGCTGTTTAGCATACAGATAGCTATTATGACGTAGGTATATCGGCTAAGAAAGGGTTTTTGAAAATTCAACCCCTAAGTGGTTGAAATAGGTGTTTAAAAATCGAAGCTAGTAAAAATATCCCACAACACCAAAGTGACGACCACGACTGCTCTTTCAAGAGCATATCGACTGAGAAGAAGAAGTAAAAATATTTGTATGTAGGAGCTGTGCAGCGGCTCGGACGCCGGCTCGGACGAGGGCTCGGACGTGGACTCGCTGCACTCGTTCCACTACAGCCCCAAGGCGGTGGACATCCCGTCCGCCGAGCGGCTCGCCAAGCGGCTCTACCACCTCGACGGGTTCAAGAAGTCAGACGTGTCGAGGCATTTGAGCAAAAAGTGAGGCGCTTTTGTTATTAACATGTGTTGGAATAAATTTATATCATCGAAATCAGCATCGAAATTTTAGTGATATGTGTACTCTTTTCAGTTAGAATTTTAAATTAATAGAAATATGAAATGGCTCAAAAATTATTATCATAATTTTTTATAGTCTGTCTTTTACATAAAGTGCAAACGTGCAAATATTCCAGCAACGAGTTCTCCCGCGCGGTGGCCGAGGAGTACGTGAAGCACTTCGAGTTCAGCGGCGCGACGCTGGACGAGGCGCTGCGCTCGTTCCTGGCGCGGTTCGCGCTCAGCGGCGAGACGCAGGAGCGCGAGCGCGTGCTCGTGCACTTCTCGCGCCGCTACCTCGAGTGCAACCCGGGCGCGTTCAACTCGCAAGGTGGGTGCGCTATACCATTCCTGTTTATTTGCGTCATACATCGTGTGGGCAGTTCAGCGGCGCGACGCTGGACGAGGCGCTGCGCTCGTTCCTGGCGCGGTTCGCGCACAGCGGCGAGACGCAGGAGCGCGAGCGCGTGCTCGTGCACTTCTCGCGCCGCTACCTCGAGTGCAACCCGGGCGCGTTCAACTCGCAAGGTGGGTGCGCTATACCATTCCTGTTTATTTGCGTCATACATCGTGTGGGCAGTTCAGCGGCGCGACGCTGGACGAGGCGCTGCGCTCGTTCCTGGCGCGGTTCGCGCACAGCGGCGAGACGCAGGAGCGCGAGCGCGTGCTCGTGCACTTCTCGCGCCGCTACCTCGAGTGCAACCCGGGCGCGTTCAACTCGCAAGGTGGGTGCGCTATACCATTCCTGTTTATTTGCGTCATACATCGTGTGGGCAGTTCAGCGGCGCGACGCTGGACGAGGCGCTGCGCTCGTTCCTGGCGCGGTTCGCGCACAGCGGCGAGACGCAGGAGCGCGAGCGCGTGCTCGTGCACTTCTCGCGCCGCTACCTCGAGTGCAACCCGGGCGCGTTCAACTCGCAAGGTGGGTGCGCTATACCATTCCTGTTTATTTGCGTCATACATCGTGTGGGCAGTTCAGCGGCGCGACGCTGGACGAGGCGCTGCGCTCGTTCCTGGCGCGGTTCGCGCACAGCGGCGAGACGCAGGAGCGCGAGCGCGTGCTCGTGCACTTCTCGCGCCGCTACCTCGAGTGCAACCCGGGCGCGTTCAACTCGCAAGGTGGGTGCGCTATACCATTCCTGTCTATTTGCGTCATACATTGTGTGTAAGTAGATCATTAATTTATTATGATGTAGGTAAATCTGTCTGTCGTATTGATTACTTTAAAATAAACCCATTGCTTGGACTGGGTCTTTTACAGAAACAACGTTGTCGTTTCGATTTCCCGTAATAAAAGTGAAGTCTGTATCCATCTCTGATAAGCAATTTTTTTGGTGCCAAACTATTTATCAAGGTTGGTCCTGTGGTGAAATACTGACAGAAATAGAGTTAAACATGTTATTAGATAATAATTAGGCCGCGATAATAGAAAATAAGTGTGTCCCATATCATGTGTTTTGATAAATTGTTTGGGTGAACAACATGACTTGAAATTGATTAGGTTACTGATTGTGAAACAAAACAAATGTCGTTGTACATGTTCAGACGCCGTGCACACGCTGACGTGCGCCATCATGCTGCTGAACACGGACCTGCACGGCTGCGGCAGCGGCACCTTCCGTCGCATGTCGTGCGCCGAGTTCATCGAGAACCTCGCCGAGCTCAACGACGGCGAGAACTTCCCGCGCGACACGCTCAAGCACCTCTACCACGCGATCCGCAACCAGCCGCTGCAGTGGGCCCTGTGAGTGTACCAAGGGGGAGAAACATTCTCGCTGCGTTCGCTTTGACACATAACAGTTTTTGACGTGATAACGTCTTATAAATAAATCGATGAACACCGGCTGCACGCACGAAGAAGTGTCACGTTCCGCCTAACCTGAGCGTGCAAGCGAGAGCGCTGAACAAGCAATAGAGAGGCAGTAGTTAGCGGTCATCAATGTTTCTTTATAACTTTATCACGTAAAACTATCGTACGTAAACCGACTTTACATGATGGGTTTTGATCAAAAAGCAACAACAGCAACAAGATGATATTGGATTTAATTTAATTAAGTTTTTACTAGACACACGTCAACACAGTTATCACAGTACACAGGGTTCTACGTTACACAGAGCAGTATAGACTATAGAACAATATCATAGACCACAGACTTCATTAGGTAAGGTTTACATAGGTTTACTTTCATAGACAACATTACAGACAACCAATTTTTTAAGAGTATTCCCTTTTCTACTCCAATTAAAGTGTAAATATTGCCGTAGAAGTAGGTATTACTATAGTGTAGCGGGTCGGGATTGAACCAATAGGGTATTTTACTCTTTTTTTACTATCGAGTTGGACGTGAGTTACTCACAAATTAGTCGATATTCTGACTAATTTCTTAAACTGGACACTTTCAAGTAAAGATTTTTATGTAAACCTGTGAAGATGATAATTCTACTGGCGCAATTAGAATGCCATAAGCCTAGTTTGTCGTATTAGTTTACAAATTGCGAAAAACCAAATTAAACATGAATTTCGCGGGCAGACCCGTGTATTTCACCAATTTCATACACTTTCAGCTCGTAGGTTTGTTTGACAGTAACGACGTATTTTTCGCTCTCTTTCGATATGACACAAATCAGAAGGTACTTTCCGAGCAGGTGTAATATTAAATATACTGAACATTCCTTCGCTTGTACAGTGACACGGAGGCGGCGTCCGCCGGCGGCGGCGAGAGCAAGGCCGCGCCGCCCGTGGGCAGCAACCCGTTCCTGGACCTGCCCGACCAGAGCCGCGCAGTGGAGTACAAGAAGGGCTACGTCATGCGCAAGTGCTGCTACGACGCCAATGGGAAAAAGAGTGAGCGGACACTACTGAATAGAATAGAATTGAAATGTTTTTTATTCAAATAAACTTTTTTACAAGTGCTTTTGAATCGTCGATGAGTCTACCACTGGTTCGGAATTCCCTTCCTGCCGAGAAGAACCAGCAAGAAACTCGGCAGTTGCTCTTTTCAAAACAAGTTTACAATACAATAGATACTATGCTATGTATGCAGTGTTTCCACAATGAGGGGAAGTTCTACAAAAGCATACCTACACTAGCGGCACGCTATGATGGCCGGTTTGACACATTACAATAGTGATGTGGAATGTCAATTTATTCTCGAACAAAAAACAATTAAGTTTTGTTTTTGTACCTGATTAAATAGGTTTAATAAAACAAAAATGTATATGTTTATTTAATTTATTTGAACGAACTGAATATTTGAATGAAAATGAATATTCATACTTTATATGCACACAAGAAACATATGAATACAAAAGATACCAAAAAAGGTTTTTAAAAATTTTCAATTTAGAAAACCAAATGCCGAGTTGTGGTATATATCATATAAAAATAAAAATTTTACCTTTTGTATGAAACAGCTGATATTTTTTTGCGATTTCAGAGGTTTGTCCACATAGTGAAAATTGTTCATATTCACAAGTACATTCACCCCTTAAATGGTGCAAACTGATTTTTCTACACTTGTATACATTTTAGAAATCAATTTAATAAATAAATTTTGAGTCCTAAACCTAAAACTACATTCGATAAAATTTATGAATCTCTGCACATCACTATCGTCAATAAAGTAATACAATTATTTCCTTCAAAGTCGTTATCAATTAATACGGAACTTCATGAGCGGACAAACGTCAAACCGGCCATCATAGCGTGCCGCTAGTTTAATTATAATTCAACACATGTTAAGACGGGCAGACATAAAGTAGCCCCATTCCCGCCGGTGGCACCCGTTCACTCGTCACTGACACCCCTATGGACTCACTATAAATTTACTTTTTCATAAAATTGATAGATTTCAGAGAACATTAAAATGTAATTTAACTACCATAAACAATTAAATACCACATGCTTCAACAGCGAACGAAAACATTGTGAGGAAACCTGAGAATTCTCCATAAAGTTCTCATGGTGGACTATGGCCAACCCTTCTCTGAGAGGAGTGAGTCATTGACGGGTTGCTGACGATGATGATGATGTTATGAGGCTCAAATTACTTCACCCAGCAATAATTATAATTATTAGAATCAATATGTTTTATTGAATACACGTTAAGATATTTGCCATTGTATTGGTCCATTTTCAACGTCGTTGTCATAGTCTCAACTCTCAACCGATAGACTTCCACATCACGACGCGACGTCTAGACGCTGGAAATAGAGTTTTTGCAAGTATCGCCACAGAGCGCGATCTATTGCCGCTTTGTAATATATGATGCAAATAGATTACATCTGCGCAGTTACATCGTTTTAACTCATAAAGTTGCTTGAACTGTCTAGTACAGGTAATACAGATTTCCCAACTGTATACTATAGGCTCATAATAAAATAGGTTATTTGTTTTTTTTAGCTCCATTCGGTCGACGCGGCTGGAAGATGTTCTACTGCACATTGCGCGATCTAGTCCTATATCTGCACAAAGACGAACACGGCTTCCGAAGGAGTCAAATGTCCGACAACTTGCACAACGCCATCAGGTAATCTACAAATTCCACTTTCCACTCCAAAGTTCGATCCACTACACACGGCATTCAAGAAGTTACCTTATTTTTTTTTTTGTTAGTATGGGCAAATGGTGTACCGTCAATGGTTGACAGTTCACTTTCAAATTAGAATTTTAGGGATGCTAGTTTGGACGGAATCGATTGTGTCCACAGGTACAAGCGTCCATAGGAACAGCACTTGCCCCTAAGGATAATTTATTAATGTTATAATTTCAGGATACATCACGCGCTGGCAACGAAAGCAACAGATTACACGAAAAAGCAACATGTGTTCAGATTGCAGACCGCCGACCAAGCGGAATACCTATTTCAGACTAGGTAAGTGTATCTCCGAACTTTATATGAATTTCGTGACGACGTAATACGATGCGACGTCATAAACGTGTAACGCACTTTTTGCAGTCTAATGTATAATTTGAAGTTATCACACTTAAAACAAACAGTAGACGTGTATTTTACCACAAAACACATAAATTATTTTAAAACTGCAAAATTATTTAAATAAATAGTGACTCTTGCTACACAAAGTGCAATTCAGGTCGCACAGCGCTAAATTACCAGTTATATTTGCCTAGAAGTTGCCTCTCTTTCTATCGCGTAACTGTTCCCGGAGTACGTTAGCCCGTTGAGAAGCTCGGACAGGCCGGGACGACGCCGGAAACTTGTATCTTTATACTTTAAATGCGGAGGTACTTTTGTACCCTCTATTCGATATCTATTTTTAACATAGTAAACTACAATGGAATTGTAAAAGTTGTGTTTAACTTATCTCCTTTTTCCTTAGCCACTGCCTCATTGTCCTTATCAAGTTACGCTTTGTTGTTTGTGTGTATTGTTTTTTGTATGTTTTTACTAGTTTTGCACGCTATTGTATGGCCATATGTGGTGAAATGTAATATTTATTTTTAAAGCCGTATTCGTACCTGCATATATGCAAATAAAGAATTGAATTGAATTGAATTGTAGCGACTCAAAAGAGTTATGTTCGTGGGTGGAGACGATCAACTTCGTGTGCGCGGCGTACTCGGCGCCGCCGCTGGCGGGCGCGGTGGGCTCCCAGCGCAAGTTTCAGCGCCCGCTGCTGCCCTGCACGCACACCAAACTATCTATGGTAACTTTCTTTACTGTTACTAGCTTTTCCTCGCGACTTCGTCTGTAACTTTTGGAACAAAGTTCCTCGGACGGTACGGACTTGGCGGATGGGGGCAAGGCGAAAAAAAGTGTAAGAATATTTCGTCACGAGTAGTGTAGACCCCAGACCAGGAAAAAAAGGGTGTAGACGGTTATTCATAGCGCGTATGCAATATTACGAGATGGTTCTAACATGTGGCGAGAGATGGCGTTTTCATTATTAATAAGATAATATTTTCATAATATTATTGTTTTTAATAGGTACCATAATTATAATTTATTTAAAAGGAACTTTGTTCCAACCGAGTGTTCCACGACACTCACCCATTTTTTTAGTTTATGCCGTATCACCTCGCTAAAGACCCTAGATTGCTTTGAACATTTCTGAATCGCTCTTCACTTTGTCGACAGCATTCTGTTATTTCTGCAGCGCGTGCGATACGAGTACTACGCACGTGAATTACTATTGTTTCTCATTCTTGAGAGTTGATGAAATTTTTTTAATTATTTTAAAACAATCATTTTTATTTTTTAAGTTTAGGGCGCCATCTCCACGGGCGAGAGTATCGCGGCGATAATCTCGCCGTGCCACCAAGTTCGATACAAACTCTATGGGCCTGTCTCCATAGGGCGATACTATCGCGGCGATACGAGTGGTACTATCCGACGATAGTAGGACGGACTCGTCGCGATTCCCTCGCCCGTGGAGTTGGCGCCTAACCCTAGTTTCGATAGTAGTAGAAGTACTATTAGAATAGAATAGAAATATTTTTTTCAAGTGCTTTTGAATCGTCGCACCACTGGTTCGGAATGCCCTTCCTGCCGAGAAGAACCAGCAAGAAACTCGGCAGTTGCTCTTTTTAAAAGAAGTTTAATATACAATAGAATATAGATATTATGCTATCTATCCAGTGTTTCCACAATGAGGGGAAGTTCCAAAAATGCATACTACTTACAATTATTCAATACATATTAGGATGGGCAGACAGTCAGTAAGCCCCATTCCCGCCGGCGGCACCCGTTCACGAGCATGACGCATGACCCCAGCTGCTGCTACGCACAAAGATACACACATCAAAAGTGTCTAGGGATCAACATATATTTTTGCAATAACTTTTCTCCTGATTGATATTAATTAAAATTTTCTTTAAGGATTCATCAAATAAAGTGTTTTCGTTTGTCACAGTAACGATAAACCAAGTCACCTTTGCATTAATAAAGAAATTTGCCATTTTCCTAATAAAGGGATTTTTGACATTTGAACCACTAACATTAAAGTTCGAAAAAAAGACTGAAATAACAGTTTTCTTTAAAATTTTATTGGGTAACTTAAACAATTAATAATCCGTGTTTCTACCGCGAACACTAACAACACAAGAACATCGGTTTGGCATACTCAAAATGAGTTCATCCAAATCACGCTGTGGAATGGCCGCCCATGTTCGTTGCAACAACAAAAAAAGGTCTTCTTGCCACTGGATACCCTCCATATTCGGCAGAGCTCTTCTCTGTAGCATATCCCATGCATGCTCAATCGGGTTCAAGTCTGGCGACTGAGCAGGCCAGGGCAGGACATTGATGTTAGCTGCGGCGAGAGTCTGTCTTACAACTCTTGCGGTGTGCGGTCGTGCATTATCATGCATTAACTGAAATAAGGGACCGATTTGCACTTGTAGAGGAACGATGACGTCTGATACAATCGTCTCAGCATAAATTTGAGCGTTGAGGTTGCCTCTGATCCAAATCAACTCAGTTCTTCCGCCGATCCAAATACCCGCCCATACCATGATGGTTCCACCACTATAAGGATGGACTTCCTGGCAGGATTTTAATCGCTGTTGGCGTCCAGGGGTTCTCCAGTGTCGTATACGTCTTGTATCCGGTCTCATACCAAAACGAGACTCATCAGAAAAGCACACGAAACGCCATTGTTCTTCTGCCCAATTTCTGTGTTCAAGAGCCCATTGATATCGAATCCTACGATTGTGCATTGCTATAGGTGGTACCCGTAGCGGTCTTCGGGAATGAAGGTTCACTTCATGCAAGCGGTTTCTGACTGTTTGGTCGCTAATTAAGTTCCCTGAAGAGTGATGAAGCCTCACGGCTAACATCATGGCGGTTATTGTTGGAGCTCTTCGAGTTAAGATTTTAATGTATCGGTCTTGTCTCCGTGTGGTGCAGCGATACCGTCCTCCATGGCGCTCAGCCACGGTACCAGTGCTTCGGTAACGTGTCCAAAGTCGACTGATAACACTCTGACTTGTATTCAGAGCTAAAGCCACAGTACGTTGCCGGGAACCAGCTTCTATCATTCCCACGGCTCTGAGCATTTCTTCCCTGCTTAAATGACGTCGCCGCTCCATAATAACGTTGGTTTTAATCAGTAGTAGGGAAACAGTAGCACTAATAATGTCTTCAATGCGTTGTATGTTTTTATAGGGAAAATATTGACAGCTGATTTTCATCTTTTACTCGAATTTGATTGACAGTTCCTGATTCAAATTATGAAATGCACCAAAAAGGATCCATATAAATTTATAAAATCATAAATTTATTACAAAGCCACATCTCAATCTCAAGAAATCCGCATAAAAATGCTTGATCCCTAGACACTTTTGATGTGTGTATTTGAGGGAACGTAACAACCCGCATACACACGACACCATCATAGAAATGTTTAAAGAGTGTGTGACATACTTAGGCTACCCATTTTAAGGCATCGAATGGAATATTGAGGGCAAATCTTTCTGGTGGGAAAACACCATTACACTGTATTGGAAGTGTGGATATTTGTTTCAGCGAGAGCAACTAGCGGATCACGAAGAAAGGGCTGCGCGGCTGGAGGAGGAGCTTGCGGCGCTGAGGCATGCGCGCGACCACCCGCACGCCTCGCGCGACAAGGACCACTACCTCGTGCACGAGGTACCGCGCCGTTATACATAAAATTAATCTTCTTTTCCTTTGTCAACCGATAGACGTCCACTGTTGGACAAAGATCTCTTGCATGGACTTCCACAGGTGCACGGTCTTGCACCGCCTGAATCCAGCGGCTCCCTGCGACTCGTTTGATGTCGTCGTTCCACCTAGTGGGGGGTCTGCCAACACTGCGCTTCCCGGTGCGGGGTCGTCACTCCAGCACCTTGGGACCCCAACGACCATCAGCTCTTCGAACTATGTTAAATATTAATCTTACCAATATTATAAATGTGCAAGTTTGTATATTTGATACTCCTTTACACCACGACAGAACAGATTTGGCTGTTTGTATTGGAGATAGCTTATACCTAGAATTAACAAAGCGACGGCGGAGTGCCAATACCTAACTATCGAAATCAAGATTTTATCAGCATTTATAAAATTCAAGACTAACAATTTCAACATTTAACAATAATAAGTTGAAATTGTTAAAGTCTTGAATTCGATAAATGCTAAGATTAAAATGTACTTCGGAAGTACCTACTGAAAAATGCAAATGTGATCTTTTTTAACCTTAAAAGTAAACTTCACGAATAATGACGAATAGGAGGTATTGGCACTTCATCGTCAATAGGCTACATTTTACCCCGAAAAAGTAAAGGAGTTCCTGCAGGAATCAAAAACTCAATATAGACTTTTAATTAGCAACCAGTTAGATAACCAGAACAATAGAATAGACTAGAAATATTTTTTGTTGAAATAAACTTTTTTACAAGTGCTTTTGAATCGTCGATGAGTCTACCACTGGTTGGGAATGCCCTTCCTGCCGAGAAGAACCAGCAAGAAACTCGGCGGTTGCTCTTTTAAACAAGTTTTAAATACAATATAAATTATGCTATGTATCCAGTGTTTTCACAATGAGGGGAAGTTCCAAAAATGCAAACTGAACACATATATCTAATCTAGATAGATTTGTGTAGATATACATGTATCTATTAGAGTAATTAACGGTCTTCGTAAAGAGGATGCTTTAGATCGTGCAAAGTGGAAGAAACTTAGCAGGAAAGCGGACCCTGGCGTATGCCGGGACAAACGCTAGGAAGAAGAAGAAGAAGACATGTATCTATTAGAGTAATTGTAATTTAACTGCTAATTTGGTGTGGTCTAAATTGTTTAAATCTTAACAAATGGTATACTTTCGCAGATAAAGAGGTATCGCACGTACGCGTACGTGATGCGCATGCGCGGCGGCGGCGTGGGCGCGGACGACAACGCGCCCGCGCTGCCCGAGCGCGCCGCGGCGCACGCGCAGAACCCGCCGCCCTGACGCGCCATGGCGCTGTTCGCCGCCTGTGTGCTCTGATGCGCCGCCTGCTGCGCGGCCCCGCCCCGCGCGCCCGCTCGCCGCCAGTGACAGCAGCCGAGTGCGGACGCTATACTGTACTATCGCATCTACTCATTACGGCGGCTACGTACGTCTGCACGAGAACGCCTAGCGATCACGATACCGGTCAACAGTAACCGTGTCTGAGGATGTGCGAACAAGTAAAACCTCTCGATATAAGTTATGACGGCAATGTATGCTTGTGACAAAAACGGTGGTAACGATTCATTCTACACCAGAGGCAACCAATACAATAACTATATACAATTCTAAAATGCGTCTGACTTGCTATAGGCGCATGCCTCATTTTTCCTTGCAATACTTAGCGATAGATCACACAATAAACGCAGACACCTTCTTGCATGTAGTACCTAAACTGAACTGATGCAAGCATCTTCGTTAAAATGGATTATACGGGTCTGCCCGCGAAATTCAAATTTAATTTTTTTGTAAACTAATACGACAAAAAAACTAATTTGTCAGTAACTCATGTCCAACTCGATATTCTGACTGATTTCTTAAACTGGACACTTTCAATTAAAGATTTTTATATAAACCTGTGAAGATGATACTGCCATTGGCGCAATTAGAATGCCATAAGCCTATTTTGTCATATTAGTTTACAAATTGCGAAAAACCTAATTAAATTTGAATTTCGCGGGCAGACCTGTATAATCCACCTTAACACGCAAATAAATGCAGCACAAGAAGAAACCTGTGTAGTTAAACCTAATAACGTAAAAAAATTGCACAA
Organism: Oeneis ivallda; assembly: GCA_029955525.1. Taxonomy (NCBI): domain Eukaryota; kingdom Metazoa; phylum Arthropoda; class Insecta; order Lepidoptera; family Nymphalidae; genus Oeneis; species Oeneis ivallda. The sequence goes on along the minus strand of JARPMR010000012.1, from coordinate 18,222,934 downwards.
AATCAAGGAATATATGTAGGGCAAAACTTTGCATGCAATTGTCATCGTAACTTATAGATGAGGCTATACAAGTATAAAAGTGACGTGCATAATTATTAGTGTTTCGTAAATACAAACAGCAACTTGCCCCAATTTCTGTGAACAAAGGTGGCAAGCAAAATGTGTGGATTTGTGTTCAACATTTACCGTGCATATAGAAACTGATTCTCGCCAAATTGTGAAAATGGTGTATTTCTTGTGAAATCATTTATGAGTTTTATGACCAATATCTGTGCTTGCCAAGACAGCACATTCTGTGAATCATAGTCTGGCTCTACATATTGTCCCAAACCAGTGTGAATTAGTGATGGTGTGAATATTCTATGTGATGCTAGAAACGTTGGGAATGTTTGTTGAATGTAGGCTGATCAAGAATAGCAGAAAATTGACAAATTGATTTATAATAGGGTATTTTACTCCTAGTGAGAAATAATCTAACAATATAAAAATAAGATAGTTTAGGACATAAGGAATCGGGAAGTAGAAGTTTCAGTTTAGAAAATTATAAAATAAATTTTATATTTAATTTCAAAGTTTTCACTTTTTTTATTTAAGCTACAAATATGCGAAACGCATCGAAACGTCAAACAGTATCCGTCATTACACTACGTCAAAAATACTGACATTTGACGTACATTTGTAGTACAAATACACGGTATTTTAGAAACTATGTGAAAATAAATAATTACATTATTTAATCATTTAGTACCATCATTTATTTACTTTTTTTTGGATTAATGAAAAATACAAAATCAAAATACTGATAGTATTAGATCTGAATCATCACTTTATATACATATACTATCATCATTAATACAACACACAAACATTTAGCGTGACGCACTAAAGTACACAGTGGGTCACATAAGTCGCGCCGCCTTCGGCATGTACCGGTGGTCGCTATGTGTCGGCTTTACAAAGGGCGCCAACCATTTGAGCGAACGAATTTACTGCCAAATACTGCCATTACGACGTCACCACATCGTCTGACGTGACTTGACGTGAGGCGTCTAGCGTTTACGCGCGGAAATTTGAAAGGCAAACTTTAAATGCATTTTTTGGTACTTATCGATTGAATAAAATTTTAGTAAATTTTCTAGTAGTTTATTATTATCACCTTAGAATCTTTAGACACTTCAAAAAAGAGTAAAATACCCTATTATTTGATGGACCTAAGAAAAAATATAAGATCTTACAATGCCATACTTTTATTCAAAATTCAGCTTTCATTCGCCAAAAATTCGCATTTTGGTGTAAAAATTGGGCCAATACTATTTTCGATTCACGTGTTATCATGTTAGGTGTATTTGGACCAATGTATGGAGCCACCCTGACAAGTGTTATAAAATACAAAAATGTGAATGTTAAATGAGTGGCAACTGTAGACTGGATAAGTTGAATTTATATGATGATTGCAGAAAAGTTTAAACTTTAAAATTGGTTTAGACTTTAGACAAACCAAAGCTATTTTAAAGAATCATAACACAGAGTTTTTCCTCAACCATCTTATGGTTCCATGGATAACAAAATTGTTTTCTTTTCTTGACCATATAATAATATAATACAAGCTGTATATTGACAGTATAAGCAGAGCCATGATTGTAACGTTTCAAGTTAATGTTAACTGTATCTACTAAATGGTGGATTTACTCATAGTTGACATTAATAACAATGTAATAGATGGTACTCACTCAGCCCGAGTTAAAACGAGACAGATTTATGTTGGAACATATTTGTGTCTCATTTTAACTCTATCTTGAGTCTTGAGCAGAGCCAGAGTGCGATCTATAGGTCTCTGCCTTAGACTTAAAGCTCTAATCTTGAAGGCAAAATACTACTTTGTAACTATGTGTATATATGATACCAAAGTGGCAGTCAAATCCCACCTAATATCACCTTGGTTGCTTACTTGGTTTGGAATTTAATTAGAGTTCTATAATTCTACTCAGAGAACTTTTTTACTTACTGGCCTATAACAATTATATCAATAATTAGTAGTTATTTTTATCTCTTTGTATCGTGGGTTGTGTGTAGGGGTTTATATGAAATAATGGTGATATCCCAGATCCTTCTGCATTGTTATTTTTTTGTTGTGCAAAAAATATAATGTCTACTTTTAGGTCTTAATATTTTATTGGTGTTATAAACACTGCTCATTACTTTGATATAATTCAACCCTCCACTGCTAATATTGAAACTGCTGACACCTACTTGGAAACATCGCTACTTTAAGTAATTTACTTTAGAACTAATTTACGAAAGTACATAATGGTCTAGTAACATTAATAAAAAAATGTAAACAAGTTATAACTTATAATATTTTAATATGGTGATGATCAAGGACTTGGTACATACAAGCACATTTAGACTTTATATTATATACTATAAAATTAATAGTATTAAGTACCAAAAATACATGTAAATCTATTATATACATACACACAAAGTAATTATTAAATTTTCTGAGTATGAGCTATTTCTGTCTGCTGTGAATGAATGTGAAAGGGGGTTTTATATTTCTAAGTGGAAGGTGCATGCAGGTCAGCTGATGTTATAAAAATAATTATGTAATTAGTGAGTACAGATATAGTCTTTCGGAAAATAATAGTATTGATATTATGATCCAAATTATGACTGCAGCAGCATACACTTATAAATTGACTTGGAACAGTTGTTAACTTAGTGTCATAAGTTGAATACCTTCGTGCACATGTAATCCAAGTGACATTTTGGTCTAAATTAAGTTCTGTGCATTTTTGCTTTCTTGGGATCATAATATAAGTTTTTGTAGAACATCCTATCATTCTATCTGCATAGTGAAAACTTCAATGACATACTTGTGTGCACATGAGATTTGTACGAATAGTTTAGTGCATTTAAGTCAATATTCGAAACTTATACAATGTTTCTTGCATCACTTGTGCTCCAAGGTATCCAATAAGTAATATTAAATTATTCTATTGTAATTAAATGAGATATTAGCGACACTAAACTAGGTGGTGACTAAGTAAATAGTAGTATGGTTTAGAAAAAATCACAATGTTTTGATCCAAATTTGCCATAAGACTGAATGAGACATCTAGAGCACATTCCATTGCTGTTAAAGTTTGATTGAAATGAGTTTAACTAATTCAGTAAAAAATAAAAAGCAATTGTGATAATGAAGATTAAAATGATTATGATCAAACTATTTAAATACAACCCAAATGAGCAATATCATCTTTAAGACATATTTTCAGTAACCATGATAAATTATTATGATTTATAACAACTCATTTATTTTATGTATACTAAATATGGAAAAATAAAGGTAAACTTTACAGAAATCTAAAAATAAATATATCGTAATGGTTTTATAAATTCCACATTATCAAAAGTTTCAATATTTTACCTGAATTACCATAATAGTGTCATAAAGAGTATACACACAGAAGCAAAGTTATGAGTACATGTGATTTATACATTATTATCAGTTGTTACAAAATACATAAAATAAAATATCCATTTATCTAGTCCTGTCTTCCTTGACTAAATAAATAATTTGCTCTAACAGCATTTTTCCAAATTTTATTTCTAAAACAAGGTAACAAAATAATTATTAAGTAAAAACTCAAAGTCTATCATAATTCCTAATTAAAGAATAGTAAACATACATATTTGTGCTTAAAAGCAAGTATTATTATTATGTTTATACATTAGTATAGAACGAATAACCCATAAAAAAAATCTCATAAATATTAAATCTAAGTAAATGATAGGAATCCATTGATATTGGTTGGTACATTGATATTTTATAACATAAGTGTGATGGATGCTCCATACTATGGATGGATACTAAATAATTATTGAGTATGTGAAAATCAAAATACCTATGCATACTTTGCATATTTTTATGAATTTAATTTTTGGCAATCAAGGTAAAAAAAAGCTCTTTTTACAAAGTTCATTTTTGGCAATCAAGTTAAATGTTTATGCTTTAATTGTTCTCTCTATAAATTTTCAATATCATTTGGAATCTGTACGAAAATTATTTATCATTCCATGTTTAATAAAGTTGAGAACTAAATTCTGTGGTATTCAAAATATTTAGCTTGTTTAGTTATACTGTAAGGCTTCATGTAGAAGTACTCTGTATGTCATGTCACTTGGCTGAATTGATTACAATATTGTAAATAGATTTTAAAGTATTGAGACTGATAAGTGAAGTTATTTATTTATTATATAAATCAACCAGTGTCAAACCTTGGGGCTCATACAACTTAAGCACCTAGGATCTCAAATGCATCATGCTATTGTATAGTAATATAGAATTGCAACTGGTTCATTGAAGGAAATCATGAAATTTATTATTAGTATTCCTTCAGACAAGCTCTATTTATATGTTGTATAATTTGCATAGTTATAGTATACTAAGTAGCCTTTATGGTTTTTTTTAGGAAAAGCAGGAATGATGGATTATACAAGTCTTCATTGTCTAGTCACAAATCAGATACTTAAGTCTATTCATATCTTTTGTATTTAACAAAAATAACTATCATTTTCTTTCTACGTGTATGCAATACAATACTATGTCTGTCAGAAAAAAATGAGATATTAATTTAAGAAAAAGAAAAGGTAATATCTTATAATATCTGGGCGACCGAGCTTTGCTTGGTTATTTTTTTTTTATTGGTAAATCGTATTTTTTGGAAATTATATATGTAGAAAAAAATAATAATAAATAATAATAATAATAAAACTCATAGGAGAAAATATAATCGTCTGGACTCGAACCGGGATCTTCTGGTTTCGGGACCGCCCGATTTCCCGAGCTATTTGAACTTTATAGATGATGGCGAAATTTACCTTCGTATTCTAATGATATTGTAAGGGGTTTTTCATTGTAGTTTCACCTGTGGTAGACTCATTGACGATTCAAAAGTACTTGTAAAAGTTTATTTGAATAAAAAACATTTCTATTCTATTCTATTCTATTGCCTGAAAACACGGACGAAACAACCTTTTCTAAAAATGAAACCTAGCTAGATCGATTTATCGCCCCCGAAACCCCCTGCATACTAAATTTCATGAAAATCGTTTGAGCCATATCCGAGATTCAGATTATATATATATATTATATTATATTTCTTTTGACTCCTTCCTGATGCAGGTGTGCAGGCCCCAGGCTCCATTCTGTACAGCGGCAATTTATAATTTCTAATTGTCTCTTGGTCTGATTTGATAAGCTTCGGTTGTGGCAAGTTACAAACCTACAGGGTAACAATACTTGCCGCCAAGCAATTTAACGTTCTAGTATTAAACTGCATAAAAACAGATTACTGATAAGGGTTTTATGTGATGGTTTATGATATACCCTTTTCAAGTTAACCAGCTTCCAACAGTGATTGTAGTCAAAGGTTAACTTGTCATCAAATAAGAAAAATGGGATACAATGAAGATTTGTAAACACAACTTTTTTTACTTGATCAAATTTACATTAAGTAATAAAAAATAAATGTAGATAATGATGGTTGATTCTATGTTTAAGAATCTGTATTAGACTTGCAAATATTATCAAAAAATATTTTAACAGAAAAATTAACAAAAATCGAAATTTATTAGTTGTAATCATTATTTTTTCGGATTTATTTTACAATATACATACTTTTATTTTTTATTATTTCTTAAAAAATGTATAGTTTGATTAGTTTTATTTTGTTTTAAATAAAAAAGTTTGCCTTGAGCTTGAAAAAAAATTGTGTTCTTATTTATATTTACCTACTAAACCACATAATTATTATAACAATTAACATTTAACTCCCTCAGCACTCTCACTCCATAATAATATCTATAGGTTACTTTTTAAGAAGTTTTAAATAATATACAGCTATATTGAATGCAATAGCATTTATATGGCAATCTTTACAACATAATATTTAGTTTACGGTTTACATGAACAGTTGTAACCTTTAACCTTTTCAACACCATTGACAGATATAGTATCAACTCAGTATCCAACAATACATGAATCTATTAATTAGTGTTACACTCATAAGAATCATGTCAATGAAAATCTAAATTGAGTTGCTGAGTATTCATTTAATAATAATAATTAATCCCTAGTAAAAAAACAATGTAATAATAAAATAAATATGAATAACGTAATAGGTATGTTTATAATATATTATGACAAATATTCCTGTACTAGAGCAATTTTTCCAATTCAATGTTTTCTTTAAAATGCAAGTATCTTAGTAAGCTTTATTACCTGCAACAAATCTTAGCAACAGAATTACAACATTTGTATTTAATGATATTGAATATTCACATGTAGGTATTTATATCTTAAACAATAGGATTCTACTAGGCTGCAATAACTATTTGGATATGGATTGGAACTGAAAATTGATTACCAACTTTACAGGCTTAAACTAAAAATGGCTTAATCAACATTAATTTTTAATCACTGATTTCCAAAACATTAAAGAGTTTTCATGTAAAAAAACACAAATAAACCTGTTTCAATAGCATGTATTGCCACCCCTTGCCCTGATTGTAGCCTCCATCTGGTACTTCATATACCTTATCAATTCCTGTGGGATACCATCCCAGTCCTCTTGGATAGCCACTTTAAGTTCCTGGAGGGTTTCTGGGTGGGGTATGAGTTCTGACCCTTCTGTTAAGCTCATCCCATAAGCAGCATTAAAATTTTGGAAATACTGTGTTTCAAATAGAAAAGCGTGGTGTGGATTGATTTAACACATTCGATGCGTGACTGATAAATGTAAAAACGAATCTCGCCTTGCTTGTACCCGCAAACGCGTTTGATATTCCCAGAAGTATCCCACGCGCGATGAGTGAAAGCCGCATTTACGCGGCTTACAAATAAACCCGTAAACGCATGCAGGTTTCGTATATGTATTATAATATTATTTATATTATTGACTAATTTCAGACACAGATTTACATTTACAGAACAGATAAGTTGCTAGTTTAATACCTAGAACCAAAAGAATAGTCAGTATTTTTCTGCAGAGGTCTTTGTAAAGGATGTGCAAGTAGCTTGACTATACTATCATGGATTTTAGAAGCATTCCTTGACACTTCAAATACATATGAATAACCATTATCTAAGTCTTGAAGGGCATCATAAACTTCCTCACATTTATACAGAGCACACTCTTTCTCATGCACTAATAAAATGTCTATGTAAAAATACAACTGTTTCTTGAGAAAATCAAAATAAGGATCGTCCTGGGGAATCACTGGAATACAGCTTGAACGAGCATACAGCACAATCATACGCACAACATATGGAGGTGGCAAAATACATTCAGATTGTTTAAATTCTGGGATTTCAACCTCCTGTTTTAATATTTGAAAGATTTTCTGGAAATCAAAGCTTTCAGAAGTACTGTCTTCACTGTTGACATAATCAATAGCATTCAAAATATCTTTGACATTGTTTGTAAAGTTTTGCACAAAGCTTGGTTCTGAATCTTTCAATGCAAGCAAAGCAAATTCTGTCTTCTTATTAATAGCATGTTTTGAGTATATGAAAAAATCCAAAACTCTCTTCAACATGTTAATTCGTGTGTATGTGGTACCATCATTTAGCTTGAAGACAGAGTTTTTATCCTCATGGCAAACGTCCAGGCAAATAATTATTCTCTCGGGCACGTTAACGTTCGGTAAGTTGGGTTTTTGGAAGTTAGCTATCACCTGTTCCTGCAGATTTGCATAATCATCGCTAAGTAAATTCTTGGGTTTACCAGAGGAACTGCAAATAGATAAATGCTTTTAGTCGCCAGTTTTTTTTAAGCAAGTAAAGTATATAAATAAAGATATGAAAGAAAACTAACCAAGAGTCTGTCGTTTCTTGCGTTGCAAAAATATCTGGAGAATCCATTATTTTAGACTAACTGTTAATTTATTATAGTATACTTATTACAAATTCAATTATTCTTTTTAGATTGAACGACAATATACAAAACAAAGGAAAAGTTTCATAAATTCAAATGAATTCAAACCATGAAGGTAGCAAATACATTCAAACTAGAGATGAGGCGTATATACTGTAACAGGTTTCAAAACTAGGTTTCACCCAAGACGTATGAGTACAGAGTCTCTCGTCTGCGAACGAAAGCGTTTCGAGTATTTAGAAGTATGTACCTACTGGCTACTACGTGTATGGAAGTCGTGAGGTGCTTACAAAAACCAAATGAAAATCAACCTTATTACTGAAATGTTAAGGCAGTCTTTAAATCCTCTGCGTACGAAAGCGTTTCGAGTATTTAGAAGTATGTACTAGAAAGTCGTGAGGTGCTTGCAAAAACCAAATGAAAATCAACCTTATTGCTGAACAATTAAGACAGTCTTTAAATCCACTGAACAGTGAACTCTTAATACTCTGTCCCGAACGCGTATCTTGCAATACGCGTTCGAGGAACTCTTTTGACAATTGACAATAGACCTTATTGCTGAGAAATTACGACAGTTTTAATAAATATGATGCTTATAGATAAAACGGGATAGATAGCTAAATTTTTTCTCACTCATTCCAAAGTTTTGCGAATAAGTACGCCGTTCGTATTTTCAAATTTAAATTATTTGACGGTTTTGCGAACGCGGTGCACAATGTTTTTATGTAATAAGTAAGTAATTTAAACTGTTGTGAGTTCAATTAGACTTAATAAATATTAACTTTAGGATATTATGAACGGTGGTGGTGTTTATTAAACAATTTGATGTAATAATAATTCGAGAACTTAAGTTTAGTTGTAATAGAATAACTTTGTATGAATGGTGGTGGTGTATATATAAACAGTTAACGGTTTGACACTGTAAATATTAGTGTTTATTTGTTTTAGGTATATTTTTATTTTAAAATAAACTTTTCTTTTCTTATGGTGGTGACTAATTTGTGAGTAACTCACATCCAACTCGGTATTTTGATTAATTTCTTAAACTGGTCACTTTCAAGTAAAGATTTTTATGTAAACCTGTGATGATAATTCTACTGGCGCAATTAGAATGCTATAAGCCTACTTTGTCGTATTAGTTTACAAAATCGGAAAAACCAAATTAAATTTGAATTTCGCGGGCAGACTCGTATAATCCACCTTCACATTTTATCCCGGAAAATTAAGGAGTTCCCGCGGTAACCTTAAAAAACCTCGTTCCACGCAGATGGAGTCGCGGGCATCAGCTAGTATTGAATAAAATAAGCTGTCAATCCGAAGTCTGTAAATATTGTATGAAAGCAAGTTTCAATTTATTTATATTTTGTTTACATACTCTTTGTGTGACTATAACTCGCTTGCATGTAAGGTTTATTAAATAGAAATAGGAAAGTAGTCGTAGTTTCTAGTTCCACGGTTTATTATGTTCACTGTCTACGCATGGTCTACGTAAAGTTCTTAGTTCGGTGACACAGACGCATACTTCTAAATACTCGTGGAGCTAGTCTTTGGAACAAGTGTATACATGTACTCGTACTCGTAAGACTCAGTACGTGATAAATAGAGTACGACTCATCTCTAATTCAAACTGCATTCAAACTATTGAAATATGAAATTGTCAAATGTCAAGAGAAGAGATGGAGATGTGCCGAGTATCCTAGTGTTCGTGGTCTATGGTGCCGAGTCCAAGAGAATATAACCACAGATTAGGTACCTACTAGAATATAACCACTATGTGCCGAGTCAGTCGACAGGAGTCAGTACTCGATTATTTACCTAGACTCGCATACTCGAGTACTCGTGTGTACTCACTCTAGTACTGACTCGAGTCACTAGCGTTATATACTAGCTGATGCCAGCGACTTCGTCCGCGTGGATTTAGTTTTTAAAATCCCTCTCTTTGATTTTCCGGGAGAAAAAGTAGCCTATGTCACTCTTCAGGTCCTCAACTATACCCATGCAAAAAATCACGTCGATCCGTAGCCCTGTTGTGACTTGTGGCGTGATTGAAGGACAAACCAACAAACAAACACACTTTCGCATTTATAATAATTATTAGTAAGGATTATTTAGTGATTTCATATTTATATTTTTTTAGTTACCAGAATAATTAGATTAGTAGAAAAGTTTGATTAAACATTACGTCAATTTATGTTTGAACTAGAAGATCCCCGCGACTTCGTCCGCGTGGATTATGGTTTTTGATTCCCGCGGGAACTCTTTACTTTTCCGGGATAAATTGTAGCCTATGTGTTAATCCTAGGTATGACCTATCCTGGGTATGACCTATCTCCATTCCAAATTTAAGCCAAATCCGTTCAGTAGTTTTTGCGTGAAAGAGTAACGAACACAAGGCCAAAGCCCCTAGTTCCCGGCGGCCTCGCTGTGCCTGACCCTGGCAGCGGTCACGGTAATGGCGGACCAACGACATCAAACGAGTCGCAGGGAGTCGCTGGATTCAAGCGGCGCAAGACCGAAGCCTGTGGAAGTCCATGCAGGAGACCTTTGTCCAGCTGTGGACCTCTATAGGTTGATAAAGAAGAAGAAGAAAATACTCGAACACCAAAAATAGCCGACTCGGCAAATCACTAGATTGAATAATAAAATGACAATGTACAATATTGGCACTAGACGGTGTTGCCGGCACGGGTATTTTTACCCAATTTCGGGTAATTTTGGGCATTAATCGGGTTTGTTGCGGGTAACGGTGACTGCCGGGTAATTTCGAGCAATTTTGCGACAATCGCTTACAAAAACAAAAAAAAAGTGTGTGTGTCAGCTCCGACACACGACTGGAGTTTACTCCTTAAAACGTCGTAATGCATTCGCGGGGCTCGCTGCGCCTCAGTGCCGCTCGGACCCGATCGGTACGCGCTCGGCTTCCCGAAGCGAAAGCTCTTTCCCATTCGACAACTCAAGCGAAAACCAACCTTATTTACTCAACGTTAGGGTAGAAATTTGCATCGTTGTGTAAAATGTAACGAGGTCATTCATAAGTAGATTTTACTCCTCGAATTTTTCTCATACCGGGCGCCTAAAATCGATTCTTAAGGAGTAAACTCCAATAAGAGTATTTTTTAATTTATTTCTCCTACACTGAACTGAAATACTCAGAGAAAAAGCAGTAGAAGGAATAGAATACAATAGAATAGAAATATTTTTTATTCAAATAAACTTTTTACAAGTGCTTTTGAATCGTCTGACTTTACCACTGGTTTGGAATGAACTTCCTGCCTAGAAGAACCAGCAAGAAACTCGGCGGTTGCTCTTTTCAAAACAAGTTTACAATACAATAGACTGATACTATGCTATGTATGCAGTGTTTCCACAATAAGGGAAGTAACAAAAATGCATAGCTACTAACAATGCAATATATCTTAAGATAGGCAGACATAAAGTAGTCCCATTCCCGCCGGCGGTGGCACCCGTTCACGAGCATGACGCATGATCCAGCCGTTGCCTCGCTCAACCATATTTGACGGAACGTAACAACCCGAATAGGAATTGATTCCCTCTTCACTCGCGGCCCAACAATTTGGAGACTCTCAGCACCGGGTTACACGGTTTACAGAAAAGATAAGAACCAAAACGGACGTGGGCAGGGTGTTGCATTGTTAATTAAGAGTGATATTATTCATTTACCTATAAACATTCCCAAAACCGTCAACCTGGAATGCGTTGGTATTAAAGTAGCTCTCAACGGTAAATATGTTGCGATTGTGTCTGCCTACCAATCTCCCAATTTAAGATTACTAGAAAATGATCTCGACATTCTGCTAGGTATTGAGTGTAGTAGCTTAATTATGGGAGATTTCAATTCCAAGCATGTCTACTGGAATTGCCCCAACAATAACTTGCATGGTAATACACTTTATGAACACATGTTTGTTAAAGATTTCGATGTTCATGCCCCTTGTGAACCAACTTTGATTCACTACCATGGTAATTACAACCCTTCCACGCCAGACATTGTAATAGCTCAAAATGTCCATAATATCTCTGACTTAAAGACACTTACAAGGCTCTCTTCTAATCATTGACCTGTATTTTTCACTGTTTGCCAAGAAATTAATCGTAAATCTTATGTCCAATACGACTACTCTAAGGCTGACTGGAATAATTTCAAACAGTTCATTGATAATAATATTATTCTATCGTCTAGGATCTTTAGTACCTGTGACGACATTGACACGGTAATATTATGTGTATACAGTATTGTAACTTCATACAAACGGACGAAGCGCGAGCTATGCCTACGCGCCTCGATCTCGGTAAGCGCTCAGTACGCAGACAGTCGCGACTGTGCCGCAGTGACGAACGGACGGTGTTATGTTTTTTAACAATAACTGCGCAATTTTTTTACTAAAAATAAGTTCAAGTACATATTTAATATGACGAGGAGGATATATTGTGCTGTTTTTGGTTGCATGAATTCGTCAATAACGCATCCAGAGATAACTTTTTTTAAATTACCTGGAAACTCTGAAAGGTAAGACTCTAAAATAATTTTACTTACTAGTAGGTAGGTACAAAATGTGTGTATTTTTAATGGATAAGGTATTTCTTTTTATCTCCCGAAAAAAAGATGTCTGGATTAATAAATAAAGTGAATAGAGTAAAGGAAAGTGATTGACACGAGTGAAATAGGTAGTTATAGGCGGTTCATGAATCACGATACGGTACGTACGCTTGTGTTAAAACCTCGGGGCATGTGTGTTTTGTTTTGTTAGTTTGTATAATTCAATGTAAAGACGTGGTATTTTATTATTAATAATACAGCCGACTCTCGTTGATTCGAAACTCGAGGGACTATTACGAGATATAATAAGGGAAATATTACGAATTATCGAGTGTTTGAAATATCAAATGGTTCGAAATTTTTAAGAGAAAATAAATAAAATTTCGAATTATTAAGTGTTGATGTTTTTGATGCTTAGAGTAGACGCGAACTCTTTTGCTTTTTCCTTTAACAAGTTTCCGCTAATAGACACTTTTTGTCCTCTACACTGCTGCTATAACAACATATACCACTAAAAACCGTTTTTTTCTCTCGGTATTAATAACAACAACAATAGCAAGACTCATGAAATATTCACAGAATATTTAGATATTTGAGAGGGTTGTGATTTTAAAACATTCGTAGCCAGCTGTTGAGCTTGGCATTGGTGACCAAAGAATTTTTGTTTTGAGTTGTTGCGAGTTGTAGGTATCTAATTTATAGAGACGTTAATAAGCTGAGATAAAAAGTTAAATCAAAAAACAACACGCATTTTTATTGAACACTTCCTATTTAATTCACAAAGTATTTTATTTGTTTATATAAAAAAAAGTATATTTACAATCACAAAACTAAATGGAAACACAAAGTAGGCAAATGTAATTAAAATGCTGGAGGCGGGCAGCCCTATCGCATGTTCACGTACCGCGCGGCTGTAGGCATTTATGTCAAAGATACGGCCGAGTTACAATACTGTATACACATAATATTACCGTGACATTGATGTCTCCATTAATCACATAACTTCCCTTATTGAACATGCCCGCAAAACCTTCATCCCTCGGGTTACCATCAATAATAATAAAAATAGATTACCACGTGATATCAGAAAACTTATACGTAAAAAAAAATCACTTACGCAGATCTGCACTCAAAACGTTTGACAAAAATTGCAAACGTAAAATTCTAACTGACGTATATTCTCTCCAGCAAATTATCAACAGTAAAATAAAGTTAAAAAATGATATCAAATGGCAAACTAAGCTTTCGAGAGTGGATAATGCTACCTCAGAATTATGGCGTACAGTCAAATCTTTAAAGAGTAAACAAGATACAATTCCCTCCTTGAAACGTCCTGATGGAACTTTGGCCACTACTGAAGTTGAAAAATGTGAAGCATTAGCTGATGCATTTCTAAATAGTATGAATCTTACCAAAGATTGGGTTAGTGATGATGATACTGAAAGCAAGGTTCAAATATCCATGAGCCAACTTAATTCAGCTACCTTCTCAAGTAGCCTCCAGCTTGCTACGCCTGCAGAGGTCAAAGAATTAATTAAAAAACTAAAAACTAGAAAAGCTCCTGGCGTTGATAATATAAATAATATTATTATCAAAAACCTTTCCATAAAGCAGTTGTATATCTGACAAAAATTTTCAATGGCTGTTTCACCAATTGTTATTACCCATCTGTTTGGAAAATTGCCAAAATTATACCAATTAAAAAACCTGGTAAGGATGAAACCTTGCCCTTAAGTTATCGTCCAATTAGCCTATTATCCTCCTTAGGTAAGCTCCTTGAAACCCTTATATCTACAAGGTTGCTGAAAACCATTAACCATGCAATAATTCCAGAACAGTTCGGATTTCGACAAGGTCACTCAACTGCCCAGCAGCTAGCCAGGGTTACTGAGCATATTGCACTGAACTTAAACTCTCGATTCCTGAATATAATGTCCCCCTGGAACAAGTCTGTCTTATTAGTTCCTATCTTCTTAACCGATCATTCCGTGTACACTTAGGTGATAGTTCTTCACAGCAGCGCCTTATTCCAAGTGGTGTTCCGCAAGGTTCCATTTTGGGTCCGCTTTTGTTTTTGGTGTACCTGAATGACATTCCTATACAGCCTCGTACGCATATCGCAGGATTTGCTGACGATGTGGCTACATATACATCATCACCGGATACTGATCTTATTATTTCCCGGCTTCAGCTGTCACTGGATGTACTCCATTCTTATTATAACAAATGGAAGCTCAAGCTTAATACAGCTAAGACTGAAGCTATCCTGTTTACAAGAAAACTTGCGATCCCAATTAGAACTCTCAAAATTAATGATTATTCAATACCATGGAGTAAGTCAGTAAAATACCTCGGCTTACACCTTGATCAAAAATTAAACTGGACTGAAAATACAAAGGCATTTAGATTAAAGGGAATGAAAGCCCTAAATGCACTTAGTCCTATCTTAAACCGTAAAACTAATTTAAGTCCGACTACAAAAACTAAAATTTATTCGTCCCTAGTGCGGCCATGCATAACGTATGCGGCACCTGTATGGAGCAGTACCTACGATACTAACTATAACAGTCTTCAAGTTATCCAAAACAAAGCGTTAAAAATTTCGTATAATACACCATTCAAAACAAACTTGAAAAAGCTACATGTCCACATTAAATTTCCATTAATTAAAGATTTTGTTTTAAAACTAACACGTAAGTTTTACCTGTTCAAAAACCCCAGTAACACAAATAAACTCGTTTCATCATTAGGTTCAAGTCACCACTCCGTACGACTCGATAAATATGGTCGATATAAATTTCCGCATCACTACGTCCTAACCGGTTATCGGTGACGAAGGCGACCCGACGCGCTGACCGCCTGCATCACTCGCGATTGACTTCATATTTTTTTCGCAAACCCAATTATGTCTTTTTTGTTTTTACCCTTCACTGCATATTCTTTTTAACTATGTAATATGTAGTTCTTTTTAATATAAAATTAATTGTATGTTTTAGATTCTTGTTTTGTAATGTGTAGGCAATAAATATTACATCCTGCCTGCAATCATAGTTCCGACGGTATTTTTTTTTTTTATCAATTAGTGACCATTGTAATAATATTGTATTTTTGTTTTCATTTCAAATGTTTGTAAAGGCGAATTGTTTAGCCTGATTAACATTATAGCCCTATTCTTGTGTTTTCTTAGTTTATAAGAATGCCCATAATTGTAACATGCTGTAAAATAAAAATAAATAAATAAATAATAAATAAATAAATTTGGAGACTCACGTCAGTAATATTTGAACACAATTTGAAGAGAGAGATTACGTCTCCCTGTCGCACTCCATGCTGTACTTCACTTACAGCGGGGAGTGCGACAGGGAGACGTAATCTCTCCGAAGCTCTTTACCGCTGCGTTGGAGGACGTCTTTCGGACTTATTTTGCATGATTTTGCATGACTGCCGGCAACACTGATCTAATTCCTAGATAGTGTTCGTTGTCTTAGGTTGCTTAGATATTATTATTATTACTCTGTGTTAGGTTGTCTGCGATAGTCTGCATAGCTGCATAGGTTGTCGGCCTTAGCTAGAAATAACCTAGAAATTGAGCTTTAATAACTTATTTAAATGTCTTTAAATATTATTATTTTAATGAATAAACATTGAATTTAGTATGGATTATCATTACGAACAGACAAGTGAAGTGGAGGCGTTAGACTCGATTTATTATGGAGATATGCAAAGTAATTTAACATTAATTACCATATTGTACCTATTCAGTTTTTGTTTTCGTTATCTTATTTATTTTTTATAGTTTTACAGACAACACCGATGCACAAGTTCAGCATACCAATCAAGTCGGAAGGATATGACGATGGCGAAGGATTGGCATGCGAGTTAGTGTTCACATACACAGCAAAATATCCTGAAGAGTTGCCTGTAATTGAGATAAACACAGATGATAGTTGTGCCGAGATCGTGGACAAGAATGAGCTTTACAAGCATTTAATAGAACAAGTAATTCATATTTGTTATTAGCTGGAAGTTAAGTTTCTCGTAAGATATTTTTCTGCAGTAAAAATAACCTATGTCTGCGTTCAGATTTGTGCTGACCAGTCAATTTGTAAGGATAGTTTGTGACACTACAGCGAATGACTGTATGGCTGGTTGCACAGCTGGTTCTTCTCGGCAGGAAGGGCATTCCGAACCAGTGGTACTCATGGACGATTCAAAAGCACTTGTACAAAAGTTCAGTTGAATAAAAACCATTTCTATTCTATTCTAAAAATGGCTGCTTTATTTAATTATTTTTAGGATTTTCTCAGAGAATAACCATTTTCAGCAAGTCCATAGGATGTTAAAATAATTAACACATTACAGGGTAATGAAAATCTAGGCATGGTAATGATATTCACACTAGTATCAGCAGGACAGGAGTGGCTCAATGAGAGGTGGGACAGCATTCAAAAGGAGAGGGAGGAAAAGGTTCTTGCTAAGAAGAAAGCTGATGAAGAAGCTGAACAGGTAGGTGTCAGGCACTTTGTTTTGTTTCATTGAGCATGCAAAACTACAATTGTGTAATTTCAAAAAAAATTAAAAACAATATTTTCTTTAATATGTAGTATGCAAACAATAAACAAACATTTGATTTGATTTCAAACAAAATAAAGAAGATAATATAATCATAAAGTACAACAAAATATGAATTCCTCATGCTTCTAAATTACTGTAGTACCTCTTATGCCTGTCAATTGGTCATTCATCTTTAATCTTACTAATATTATAAATGCTAATATTTGTGATGATGGGTGTATGTTTGTTACTCTTTAATGCTACTATAAATGAACTGATTTGGCTGGGAATTGAGATAACTCATATCCAGGTTAAAAACATAGGTTAGGTACTTTTTATCCTGGAAAATTACAGATTTCCTGCAGGAATTAAAAATCTTAATCCAAATTCCACGCAGACAAAGTCACTGGCAGCATCTAGTCTAAATAGGAAAAGGTAACTGACTGACTGACTTACAGACTAATCTATCAGCACAGCTCAACCACTGGACTTATCAGGCTGAAATTTGGCATACAGATAACTAAACTGGACCGAAGGACTAACTAAACTAACTAAACTGGAAATTCATCATGTCTCTCCATGCAAAATCTTCATTAATTGCTGCTTGTTGACCCCCTGTTAACTGCATTTGTAGGGGCTTCTACAATGATGTACGGTAATCTAGGTCTAGGGATCTAAAATCCTTAAGTTTTAATGATTACTCATTTAAATGTAATGGAATATCAGCCGAAGTCTTTACTCTCAATATCTTAACCACAAGACTTCTGCTGGACATAGATCTATTGCAAAGATCATTGCAGAACATCTTTTGACACTTGATTGGTTATCCAATCAAGCTTCTCAAGATCATGCTTTATGATGATCTTTGCAACTAGGATGGACATCATTGTCCTTCTTAATGATAATGATGGCTTTAACAATGCTACCACTTAAGTTTTGCAAAAGTCAGTAGAGCATAAGATTCTTAAGATTATCAGATTTTAGTTTTTGAACTTTGTCTCGTTTCCAGAAAAGATTTGAAGGCACAAGAGTGACTGTTGAATCGTTCTTGGCCTGGAGAAAGCAGTTTGAAATTGAAATGGGCATACCAGCCAAAAGGGAGAAGGAAGGAAAAGACAAGAACAAACTCACTGGCAAAGAGTTGTTCCTGAGAGATACAACGCTTAATGAATCTGATCTTAAATTCCTTGAAGATGGTGAGGTCCTTACTAATATTGTAAATGCGAAACTGTGTTTGTTTGTTAGTTTTCCTACAATCATGCAGTGACAGAGCAAAAGATTGATGTGGTTTTTTCATAGGTATAGTCGAGGACCTGGAGAGAGACATAGGCTACTTTTTATCCCGTAAGACAAACCCCGGGTTCCTGAAGGGATTAAAAACTTAACCTCCACACGATCGAAGTCGCCGGCAAAAACTAGTAGACTATATTTCCAAAGTGTAAGCTCTCTTTGATGAATTTCAAAGTACTACTGACCATGTTTCATCTTAAAAATGTTTTTTTTTAATTTAAATTGGTTAAAGTAAATTTACACCTCACTCGCAGAACTTTGTTATGGAAGAAGTTAGTTCTGCTATTATAGAGATTATGATAAGTTTGATAATAGAGTTATAGAGAAGAAAGCGTGAATATAAAAATAATTAGGAAATTAAAAAGATAGTCAAGGAGCCAGTTGCATGTTTAAATATTTGTGTTTAACTTAATTTTTAAAGGAGATGCTGTCAAAGTGGATGAATCACTGTTTCAAGACTTGGATGATTTGGAGATCTCTGATGATGATGATGACGATGTGGACTATGTGCCGGGCCAGAGCAGCGACACCGATTAACACACACTAACGCGCTTCCAGTAGCGCAATCATTGATTTAAACAGGGCCTTAATCTGTATGTTATACATATTAATACAGTTAATTTTTGTTTGATACAACTACATATTATAAGGTAATAATTACAAAGCTTTATGAAAATGTTAATTGTAAGCATTTAAAAGAATTTTATTGAAATCCAAAACACACCATTAAAATCTTAACGGATAGGCTTCATACTCTTGCCGAAAACATCGCATCGCAAACCAAGCCTCGTTACAACGCGATCATGTCTGGCTGCCGTCCGTGCATTACTAAAAGTAAAAGCCAGCCAAGTGCGAGTCAGGCCCGCACATGAAGGATTCCATACGATCGTACAAAATCTAACACCAGTATGCTGTCTAAGTTTTAGTTAATTGATCGTATAATAATTCGATGACATTAGCGTCAAAGTAAAATGAACCTTAACTGTATTGATTTAAAGTTACAAATTTAGGACAACCGATTTTAATTTGGAGCGTGTCGTATACGTAAACATATAGGAATGCATACACGAAAGTGAGCTCTAAGTCAATGCTGTTATGGTTCATTTTACTTTGACGCTAATGTCACCGAATTTTAAAAGTTAGACTTTGGGTTGGGGGTTTATCTCAGACCTCAAGCCACCTGGGGTACCCTTCCACACAGGAGTACTCGGTTTTTCTCATTATGTGCTTGGCGTCGTTCTATAATCCGCTTTACATCTGAGGTGTGGTGCGAAAACTGGCAAACCTCTTTTTTTCAATTTTTGTGGCTTGTTCTTATAGTAAAGTCACTTTTGACATTCCACATAAGCATTGACTAATAATAATAATTATTATTCACAGTACAGTGTGACCTAAGTATGGAAATTGGAAATGTGAATATGGAACGTTTTCTTCTTTATTATAATGTAAAAAATTAAAATTTATGTAAAATTTAAGTTATTTTATTATTATAAATTTTATTATCAGCTTATTATTTATTGCAAACCGAATTGTCCAAGGAACTGTCAAAAGTGGCCAAAAATGCCTCATCAAAAATTCTATAGAATCATATCTTGCTTGCTTGTTTAAAAAAATAGACAGATTATATACCTACTTTTAGGTAGCAGATAAATCTTAATGTCGTTATGCATAGGCGTTTTTAAATGCATTTATACAAGTGTGGCGTCAGGTAAAAAAAGCTATTGATAAAAGTGGATGGGATGTTATGCGAATGGGTACAGTATTTACATGTAGCGCGGTAATCGAAAGGTAGACTATAGCGCGGCGGAATAAACACTCAATACTGCTTACTACTGATGATCAATAATGTGTTTCGGTATTCAACATACTCGTAATTAACTGTATAGATATATTTGTATATTGAACTTGAGAGATGAATAATAGTGATGAAATCGAAAAACATAGCTTCTAAATCATGTTTTGGCGGGATTGAGTCGGTAGTGATAGTGAGCAAGGAACATAAATATTACTGAAGAGTGAACGAGAAAATATTTAAGTCAGCCATTTTAAAACTAATACATATTTTTTTATTTAACAATTTAGCCAGTTGTTTGTGCTTGGACTGACACCAAGTAAATATTATAATTTACTTACTTAAGATTTTCAATATGCTAATGTGGACTAAAATTACATTTCAAGCAACAGCTATTGTAACTATTTGAAATCGTAAATTCAAAATCATTCCTCTGTTTCAATCGACATTTTATTTAAATTTTAAAACTGAATAGATAAAATAACTGTTTGTGTGATCTTTTATAATAAGTTGTTATTTTGTAATAAAACACATTGTTTTTATTCAGAGAATAGTTTTATTTACACTTTTTCTCTAGAGATATTTACAACCAACAGATATTTAATGTAAAAAGCGTTTTGATACAACACATACCTCAACATTCAAGTTAAAAAAAACAACTATTTGAGCAAACAAAACAAATAACTAGCACTTACATCACATAGTATTATCAGCTAACACAGATCATCAAATAAATATTCCTAACACAGTATATTATTCGTAAATAAACGCGAATAATCTAACAAACTTAATTAAGAAAATTAAGTATTATAAGTCCAATCATTGTAAATGTGATAATTAAAATATTTTCTATTTTTATGTCTCATGTTAAATACTAACTTAATAACAATTTGAGATTCATTATTAATTAACCGTAGATATGTGTAGAGTATTTGATTATGGTACTATGGCCTTAACGTACCTTAATTTGAAAAAAAAAAACAAGTCTAATTTCAGGCTGGTTTAACCAATCAGTTTATCAAGGGGCTATAACGATCCTAAATTGTTTGGGTCGTACGAGTGGGATAGAGCTATATATTTTGCAGTGCTAGGAAAGAGATGGAAATTATGGATTCAGGGGTCGGGAATTGAAAAAAAATCTTTAAAATTGATTTAAAAAATTATGGATGCCAATAATCAAAGAATTTTTCTCACCGCTTTTAGTAATTATTTATATCAACACAAATAAAAAAATAGCAGGAAAAAAACTTAAAAAAGGAGATTATTGGATCAAAGTTTGGGAAAACTTTCTATCGAGAATTTTTTTTCCAATCGTGTTTCTATCTCTAAGGGTATTTAGTTAAAATACAAATTATTCAAATTGGAATTATAGTTTTCAATTTGTAAACCTCACAGAGCTCACCGAAAATCGCCTGTCGCATGCTTTTACCACCTTAAGGATAGATGAAAAAAAAATGGCGTTAGTAAATAATTTAGACATTTATAATTATGTTTACTCCCGCAGACCTGAAGTCTTGGTCTCGGAAGAAGTCATCAAAAGTATATTATGATAATTTCAGATAGCTAACAATGTTAAGGCCGGAATACATGTTACGATTCGATATGACATTTTTCGTCCGGTGGCTTGTTATAAGTGCCTACCTCTGTCTCCGGCCCAATAGCAAATAGAGTAGGTAATTGCAAAACGTTATTATTAAGTCATTAAATTAGTTAGTTAACCCACATAAGACACAATAATTAATACAAACAAACATTAATTGTAAACAATGTATAAAACAACATGCAGATTGTTAACAAGTTAAGTTAAATGTAGTACATACTTCCATAAAATTGCAAATTCCCAAAATACTTAGTTAAAAATGCTATTATACTTAGAATAATTAAAACTGGACATTCATTTTAAATCTACGCAATATTGTACGATTATGTAACTAACCATGAATATTTTTTTTCTTTTTCAACTTATTAACTTAAATATTAGCCTACACAAAAATCAAAGTGTAATAAAAACAGAAGACCGAGTATATCACTATATCAATAGGATTTTTAAATACTTATGTCTAAACAATGAAACCTGTAATTAATAATTATAATTTCAATAACGGTTTTTGGTGCAACAACACTAAAAATTAAATTAAATAAAGTAATATTAGTTCATAATAAAGTATATTACAACAATTTGTGGCCACCAGGTAATGGTATTTAAACATACCTTGCCTACACCTATCTAATAGAAAAGAGAAGGCCACATTTAAAACTAGTAATGCCCGACACACACGATCAAGTATAATTATAGTCCAGCATGACAACGCGCACACACGTTCATGATTCTTGGCGTTGTTGAATCGGAAATGGTTGCTGTGTTTGTAGCGTGCGACACATGCTGACGATATTCATCGTGTATGACGAGGTAGGTATAACATTGTTAATAAGTAAGTAGGTTTGGAAACCTATCACAAAAATTAAAAATAAAGAGAAGAGATGGAGCCATTTGTAAGTGTAACTTTCTAACATTTATTATAGCTCCGGCTCATCATCTATGCAGAAAGTATGTTCACAATAACCAGCTAACAATAACAACAATAACTAAGTTAACTTAGACACGTATTTTTAATAGTCAGACAGCAATTTATAATAGCAATATTTGCGTTCTTACGTGACGTTTGAAAGGCCTTGCGCAAACGAGGCCCGTTCTCCGAATATAGCTACTTCTTGGCCGTGTCAATTGTGCAATGACTGAGGACAACGATTTTTATACATTACTAGCGACCCGCCCCGGCTTCGCCCGGGTAGTAGAGCATAATTTACGTCTATTCTTTGCAAACTCCTTGGAATGTTCCATTAAGTTATACCTTGAACAGCATATTGTACGTAGGCTTATAAAAGAAGTATCGCACGCGGCGCGGGGCGCGGGGATGGTCACATCTCGCGAGCGAGTCCCGCCAGCGCCATCGGGATGAAACCGCTTGAATTTATTTTGGCGCGCGTTCATTTTTATGTTGCGATAACTCCTGTCTCCTAAGATATTCATTTTTTTTAAATTATATGGTGTAAAGGATTATCATAATGTGCATGAAATACTTGTGGTAACTAACGTATTTGAGTTAATAAGAATTAATACTGTATCTGTTTAAATAGATTTCCAATTACCGCATGGTACGTGACCATTTTTTTAGAAGTTAAAATGGGTAGGTATAGTGAGCTATCCTTAAAAGATAGATATATGCCATCGCGGAAAGAAAAGAATTTTTTGTAAAGAATTATCCCACCATACCACCACCATAGGTACTTTTTTTTGTTATATCTCAAAGGGATTAGCCAGCGCTTTCGATGAAAGCTCCCAGGCAGCTTAAATTTTTCCGACATTGTCAACAATACGGTATTTGACTATATTAAAAATATCGTTTCATTTGGTGTCATCCTAAAAGATTATTATCTAAAAACATTATTCCATACGACAAAACTAAAAAATAAAGTTTTATTTAATTAGAAAACATTAAATAAAATATTCCGGCCATGGTCACGTGATCGAAAACGTTCCGTGATCTCGAATGACGTAACAGTCCTCGCCACATATGGGATGTGGAATTGTCATTGTTTGAAATGTGAACTGTTACGTCATGAGAGCAAATGAAACGTTTCGGCGGCAATTTATTTTTTTGAATTTATTTCTCGATTATTATGAAAAATACTGAAAATTATGCCGAAATATACGTTTTGTTAGCTTCAGCATAGCATTATTAACAATTTAAGATGATTTTCTAAAAGTAGTCAAATACCCTATTATCGTCATATTATTTCAACCAATTTGCACAAAATCTTCTGATCTGATGGATCGGCCCGCATATAATAAGCAGGCAATAGGCCTAAAAAGCCCAATAATAGGCAGTGGGTCTAATAAAATTTCAAAAAAGCCAGGCTGGTAGATTACTTTGAAACGTCATCATCAGGAAGTACAACTATTTACTAACTACCGCAGCATGTTCCTGTACATATACATTACCTACTAACATGTCAAGAAGTTTTAATGCCTACGGATTACGACGAAAATATGTCACGAAATTGAGTCAATGACGAGATGTTCTCGATGTTTAGGTGTTTTTCTCTTGTTTGCACAAGGCCTAAGTCTGAGATCTATAGATCGTACTCTGACTCTGCTCAAGACTCAAGATAGAGTCAAAATGAGACACAAATATGTTCTGACATAAATCTGTCTCGTTTTAAATCAGAGTGCCATATATAGATGATAGACAACCTAAGACTTCGTCACGGTTGTGAGATAAAGCGTAGTGAGGGACGCGAGTGATAGTCAGCATTCTATCAATAAGTAGTATCTCTAAATCTGCAATCGATCGTGTTACCTAGGTACCTACACATATACCCTCCAGCGAAATTCACAATAGTCCGAACACACGCATCTTAATTTCTTATATTACCTATCTATCTACCTACTAATAGATATTTTTACAGTCGATTCTATTACTTAGAAAATCAACAATAGGTATAACATCAAAGATTCGAACAGGTAAGTGTTTAGACAAAGTAACGTCCTTAGGGCGGTTTCAGATTAGCGTTTTTTCGGCGCAAATATAAGCTCTTTTTTGGAAGCGCGTGAAGGCGCGTATAGACCCGAGCGTTGACGCGCTTAGAAGCTCGTATTAGAGCGAGCCGAGTTCGTCGGAATCCATATTGCTGTGACTGACCCACCGGTTCGAGCGATCAGCGAACACGCCGTAAGAAGCGCGAGTACGCGTGTTCGGTTCTCTGAAGCGCATAATGTGACGCGTATGAGCCAATACGAGCTTATACGCGCGAGAAAATACGCTAGTCTGTAATCGCTCTAACAGACGACCGACAATGAGTTTTTTACACGCAAACATTCCACTAATAAAATAGGAGGATAGAGTTCACATCGGAATAGGATAGGATTTTAAGGGAGCAAATTAAAATACCGAGAATAAAATGTAAAAATAATTATAAAAGTAAGTGTTCATTTTTAGAAAATCTCAATTGAGATATAATTATTATACACCACTAAGTATTTATAATCAATTCCACCACTACGGTGACCGAATTTATTGCACCCCAAAAACAAGGATTACCTACACGAATTAACAATTGCATCGGTACAAGGCGCTCTTATCGCTAAAAAGCGATCTCTTCCAGATAACCTTATGACTAAGAACAAAAAATATTTAGAAGTATATAAGACAGTAGTTGGGACATGGACAATAGGAGGGCCAGAGACTCACTACGACGGGACAATCACTACGACGGGAGGATAATGTCGGTCGCCTGCGTTACACCCGAGCTGATCGCTTTGCAAACGGAGTCCATACATTGCATTACCACACACTACAGCCGCGCCTTGCTCGTGTCACGCCCCGCACCGGTTGTAGAAGCCGTAGGAGCGCAGCCGCTTGCTGTAAGTGACGGCGAGTGCTCATTTGAGCCTCTGAGTCACGTTGGCTAAGGCGACCGCGAACGCCTGCAGAGCCGAGAACCTCGTGTCACGCCCCGCACCGGTTGTAGAAGCCGTAGGAGCGCAGCCGCTTGCTGTAAGCGACGGCGAGTGCTCATTTGAGCCTCTGAGTCACGTTGGCTAAGGCGACCGCGAACGCCTGCAGAGCCGAGAACGGGTGCTGGAAGTCCAGAGTGTACGCGTTGCCGTCGATACGGCCGAACTGCATCACCTAAAAAATTGGTTGTCTGTAAAGTCGGTTTACGGACGATAGTTTTTCGTGATAACGTCATAAAGAAACGTCACAAGCCAACGCTTGGGCCGATCGTGCCTCTCTATCGCTTGTTCCGTGCGCTCTTCTCGGGCTCAGGCGGAACGTGACACTTTTTCGTGCGTGCAGCCGGTGTTCATCGATTTATAAGATGTTATCACGTCAAAAATATAGGAAAGTAGTATACATACATCATAATATTGTTTCATATCTCTCCCCTACTCTCAATGTTTACTTTTCCTAGGCTTGTAAAGTGGCAACGCCACTGAGTATCTATAATTACTACGTCGACACCAGCAAAGCGTAAGACAGCAAAAGTAGGTACTCTAAAAAAGGTATACAAATGGTTTTCATATTATTTCATAGGAGTACCTATATAGTGAGGGTCATAGTTAGTGTCCTTTTAAGATTTTACTCCATTTCTACATCAATAGAATGGCAAAAATAAGATCACACAATTTTTATTTTAGTTTTTTTTTTGCGAAAATGTGACTTACTAGCTTCTTGATTACTATGGGCTCGTTTCCGGACACGCGGCGCGTGGTGGGTCGCGTCATGCGGGCCGTCGCCGCGTACGACGCCAGAACGCTTCTGCATGAACGCTTTCATACTTGGCCATATGTTTGAGTTTACCACGCGACGCGACGCACCACGCCGCGTATCCAGAAATGAGCCCTAACATTGGCAGAAATAAAGTCGGTTTGTTTTTGGCACGTTTAAGTGAAACCTGGTTAGGACGTACCTGTTTGCCGTGGTATTCGATCTGGAAGTTCTTGGCGGACTCCTGCGTGACGCGGCCGCCGAAGTCGAGCTGGTACACCTGGCTGTTCTCGTTCCACATGGGCGCCTTGTTGTGCATCACGAGCTGGCGCCGCGCGCCGCCGCGCCCGTCCGCGCCGCCCGACGCCGCCGCGCCGCCCGCGCTGCCGCCCGCGCGCTTGATCTGAACACTCACATAGGTAGGTACGTTGGAAGACGGTTGAAGGACAAAAATTCATTTAACTACCTATTCATACAGGTTGTATTTAGGGACAATGTTAACGAAAACTTTGTGAAAAGGTTACACTTAATGCTTAATAACGAAGTGACACAGACGTGTACCTACCTCATGAGGTTCTAGCGTGACCCTTACCCCCTGATAGTATACGCCTAGCCTAAACTGTTCTCATTCAGTCAGAAGGGCAATCCGTACCAGTGGTAGACTCATCGACGATTCAAAAGCACTTGTAAAAAAGTTTATTTGAATAAAAAACATTTCTATTCTATTCTATTCTTTTCAGTAGACAGTTCGAGCCCTGTGTAGTCGACCAGCGATAGATTGAGGTGATGATGAAATTCCAAAATTGTATCGGAAAACAGACTCTTACCTACCACGGTTGTGGAATAGGTACTTAATTAGTAATGAATGGTGACCTTATTTCTAAGCTGCGCCTTCTGGAAGCTTTCGAGATCTCGGTAGTTCTTGCTGTTGACTTCATTGTAACCGTTCGAGTATTCGTCGTCCGAACTTTCAGAAAGCTTCTTGTTTCTTCTTCGATTCAGAAGAGGAGAGTTAAGCAGTTGCCTGAAAGAAGAAAAACACGTAAATTACTACTGTTGTTGTGATGCAGTTTCTTCAGTAGTAGCCTTCTACTTAGGTACGAGTAGCTAACTAGCTAGTCATTTCATCATGCCTTCGTATCAAACGGCCAGAGACTTTTTCCAATTTATTGCACAACCTGTGTACAGTGTAGGTACTTATACAAAAAGAGGGGATCGTAGTTCTTCACATTAGCATGTATGTACTAATTACTATATAACACATGAAGGTAGCAAATGTAACAGTTCATTTTTTTTTTAATTCACTTGTCACGTGTTTAAAATTATTTTAATTAAATCGACATTTGACATTGTTGACAGCGTAAGCACGCCATCTTGAAATATTAGTATAGATACAAGTATAGCTATTTTGACGATACGAATTCAGTCTGCGAGAGACTCATCCGACTAGTAGATGCTTTCGTGTCTAGGTCGTTATTTGATTGAGGGATTGCGATAGCAATCGCGCCCTAATCGAATAAATATTGCCTGCACACTTAGATTAGAGTAATTGATTAATTATTATTTAGATGTTTTTGATAAACATCTAAATAATGCCGAATAATACCCTCACCGTTCAGATGGTGTTTGTCGTGTTTGAGGTTAAATTGATTAGATGTGAAGAAAGGGGCCGTTAAAGAGGTGGTGGAGACGGCTATAGGTAGGGTTTGAACGTTTAAAGAGATGTATTCATTAGTTTATGAGTGATAATTTTGAGTGGCTTACACATACCTTAGTAAGTGTAAGGTGTCCTTAATAAGTAATTAATTAAATAAATAAATACCTAATAGGCGATGCGGAGGAGTACCGCTGGCGGCGCGAGGCGCGCGGCGCGGGCGAGGCGGGCGCGGGCGACGCGGCTGAGCGCGCCGGGCGCGGCGACGCGGGCGCCGAGCAGCTCTCGCGCGCCGCCGCCGCCGCCGCCGCGCCCGCGCCGCTCCTCTTGGACGAGCGCGACGCCAGCAGCCGCAGCGCGAGCTGCTCCAGGGAACCTGCCCAGTGAGCGGCACTTTTATAGCTTCTTGTTCGTACAATTCGACGCAGGGCTCGGTGCGATCACGCTACGTGAGAAGCACGATTCACGAATGTTGATATTCACCAAACTACGTTTAGATTGCCTGGTGAAATCCGTTTAAGAGGTATAATAATTCCTCTTAAAACTCATTAAGTAGGTAGGTATAGTCTATTTTTTTTAACAAACGAGAACTGAGTAGGTATGTCTCTCGCACATTTCCGATATTGACAGAGTAAGATGGGTCATTGTTAGAGGTGGGATACTGAGTATGTCTCTCGCACATTTCCGATATTGACAGAGTGAGATGGGTCATTTTAGGGTGGAGCCTGGGACTCTATGTTGATTACGTGGACCAATAGCAACGCAGTCAAAATTTTCGGTACTCGTTTGTTACTAAAACAATAAAATAAATAAAAAATTAAGGTAAATAAAATATTAGCGCTCATCACATTGTGAGTCGTGACAGTCGAGGAACGGCGATAAACCACCCGCACTTTATGTAGCTATGAGCGGGAACTTGATCGCTTATTAGATTTTCTAAGTAAAAAAATCTAAGTAGGTATGGGTATACTAGCAAAATAAGATTATTTTGCAAATCTGTATGCTCAAAATGTTAATCTAATTTCTAGCTTGCTTCGGAAGTTCATTCTTTATTTACCTAATCAGCCATTGCAATCTGACAAAATAGGGAATTTAGGTAAATAGGCTTTTAATCATTGTGCGGAATGAAAGTCACTCGGCTGTGCTGTTTTAGCTTATTGGCTCGAGTTAAGCCATTCGGTAGAACTACGCTGTGAGAGTAGTATAGAGTGAAGCCGGCTAATCCGCAAATGAACTACATGCGTGTTTGCAAAGCGAAGTGCTCGAGTTCGGCTAGCTGCGAATTCGAATCGCGTCTATCTCACCGGTGAAGTATCGGGCGGGCGGGTGAGAAAAAGCATCTACTACTAACTATAATACTTGCTGTAGTCGGAGTCGCTGTCGGTCAGCGGCACGGGCGGCACGGGCGGCGCGGGTGCGGGGCGCGGCGCGGGGGGCGAGGTCGCGCGGCACGTCGCGCACACGAACGGCGCGTCCGCGTCACAGCGCTCGCTGTGCGTCACGACGCGACACGTGGCGCACGCCACCAGGTCCCGCCGCGACCGCCGCACGCGACCCTCCTCCGTGCTCGTCCCGCTGTTGTCCTCCCCCGTGCTGGTACACCTGCTGCTCGAGTTCGCCGAAATATTATCGTTCTTGGCGCTAGACTCCACTTTTATCTGCCGCTTGCCCTTCTCTGCGGTTATCGACAACTCTCCCGAGTCCAAACTCTTCGATTTGCCGCATTTCTTTAGGCTAGGGGTTTTAAGACATTCTATCTGTTTGCTGTCGTTCGATTTTAAATATCGTCGCGGGCGTCGCTGGCGTTTGTTGTTGACTAATATGAGACGGCGAGGAGTCTCGCCGCGCAGAGCGGACAGGCTGACTTGGGCGTGCAACACTTGAGGATCGACCAGGTCCAAGTAGCCCACGCTGCAGCTTCTCGTCATCGTGTCGTACACGGGTATGCTCGCGCAAACCGGACTGATCGGTACGACGGTTGTTGTTCTCTGCACCCTGCTCTCTCGAACTTTGTCCGTCACGTTATTTATGTTCGTGTCCACAGGAGTCTCTTCGTCGATGTACTTCAAATCCTCACTCTTTTGTGCGTTCTTTAAGGTATCCGTTCGTTTCGTCATAGCGTCGGGGTGCACCTCGTGCTCGTAGTTCTTATTGCATAGAGACTTAAGTATTCTCGCGTTCATTTCGAACGAAGACTCGCCTCTACTGCAAATATTCTTTCGCAATTTAGATAAACAGTTATCTGTGACATGATTGTCACACTTTTTTATAGTGACTTGCCTGCTCGGTTCTAGGCTGAGGTTCAGACTGAACGATTGCTGCTCTATATTGGACAGGTTTCCTTTGAGTGAGCCGTTATCCCTTACGCTGTAATCGGTCCGGCCTCCGCAGAAATCTCCTCTTCCCCCACACGTGACCGTCTGCGGCGATGGTCTTTCGAATATGATGTCTGTTGGTGCGACTGCATTTTTTGGTGACTGTAAAGTAGGAACGGAACTCTCACATCTTAGCGGCGATATGGCGTGTCGATTTGACACTGCAGCAGCATTATTCACTCGTCTCTCTGTCGTTTGAGCAGCATGACGAACGGAATTTGAATTGTAAACATTTTCGCCCACATTGTTCATAGTGTCGCTTGTGTCTATAAAGGGAAATTCGTCGTAGGACTCTGCTCTGGCTAAGGATGGGTTGGAGTTGTTATTGGGCGAGTATATTTCGGACTGATTTATTATGTTATTCGTGTTAGTCATTCTGTCCGTCGCGATGAGCGGATTGAATTTTTTCCTAATATTATTATTCATATGCGACGGAGAGTTCGTTTCACTATTTGAAAAGACCTCCTCTTCGTCCTCCGAAAATATATTGGGATTAAAAGTAGGATCAGGACCAACGGGATAATCGTCTCTTAGCTCTGTTATCGTCAGCGTCATCTGCCGCGGCTGCAGGTGCAACAAGGACGTCTTATATGTGACTTGGCCGAGATTTGCGGGCACGTTTTTGGCCAATCCATGCATTTTGAACTTCGTTCCCCAAATGTTTGACGTTACTTCAACTAACCGAACGTCCTGCAAGTGAAGCATATTTAAATTAATTTGCTAAGACTGCAAGGTAGGCAATGTCAGCAAATGTTTTAATATCAATTTAAAGATAAATATGTACCTCAGGCAATGAATCTATGTAAGCTAATTCGTCGGGAGTCTCGTCCTTTTCGCTTGAATTACGTGTTTTGCGTCTCTCGCGAGCTCTTCTGCGTCTTTGCAACCGTGGAGATCCCGAACAACCTACAAGTAAGGATATTTTTATCTTTATTTTTTTTATACATAGGTGAATACGCTTTTTGTTTCTGTTATTTTAATAACAAGGCTACAGCCAAGTGCAGACCCAAAAAATTTGCAAACTGAAGTGGTTATTGGCGAAAAATGCTATAATGTAGACTGCTTCAAGAAAGCCTAGTGTGACCCCTCAGCACTTTGGACCGACAATACAAAGGATGGTAGGAATCCGTTGAATGGGAAAGTCTGACGACCGGTCGATGGTGATTGCGCTCATTATGGAAGGTTATGTCCAACAGACCGCATGTTTCCGTGGAAAAACGGATAATTATGTAAGTACCTGATTTTAAAAATAAATTACGAGACCTTTTTTTCTATTTGAGATGGCATGAACCTAAACATATAAGCTGGCTAGTGGCTATAAAGAAGAGGAAGAAGAGTGGTGCCTATACCTTCTTCTCGCTCTGTGTCTGAGGAGCAGGAGTCCTCGTGCGGCGCGGGGCGGGGGGCGCGGCGCGGCGCGCGGGGCGTGCGCGGGGGGCGCGGCGAGGAGATGCCGCCGCCGACGCTGCCGTTGCCGCTGCTGGCGCTGCTCGTGGCGCTGTTGGCGCCGCTGCTGCTGCTGCTCGACTCGCGCGCCGCGCCCGTTATGCCTTCTGAAACAAGACAAGGACTCGAAATTTTTTACTGCATTGATGGCAGAATTGCAACTCCAAAAAAAGAACGCACTTTCCTTACATAGCTTACAGGGTCTACGTCATAATGTACACTTAGACAGAAACATCAGTAACCTTTTCGAGGCTCAACAGCTAAGCCGATTTAGGTGTTTGATACAGATCTCCTGGATTCGCGTTAAAAATTTGGGGAGCAATAAGTTTGTTGCAAACCTTCCGCCTGCGGGTCGAAGATGACGAACTCGGGTCGGATCTTGCTGGTGCGGCGGCCCTTGAGCAGCGGCACGAGGCCGCCGAGGTGCTCGAGGTACAGCGTGTAGGCGCCCGCCTCCTCGTCGTCGTGGCGCAGCATGGTGCAGTGCAGGCGCGCGCCGGCGCCCGGCGGCCGCGACACGAAGCGCCGCAGCTCGCTCGTCTCGGGCACGTTGCACTGCACACCGCAAATTGTGCGTGAGGAGCTACTATCATATGCCTCGTTGGTCTAGCGTTTATAATGTTCGAATGCGGATGACGAGGCGATGCGGGCCAATTGGGTATTGAGGTTTTCTGTCAAGAAATTCTCAGTACTAGCCCGGAGTTAGGAAGTTGGAGGTGAGTCACCCTTGTGCCTCGGAGAGCACGTAAAGCCGTCGGTCTGCACCTCTGATCCCTCTCCGGCTGTGTCGGGTTTCCATCCCATCGGACTAAGTATGAGAGTGAGGGTATAGAGAGTGCACACTTGTGCGCTATAATACCTCTCGAGCAGATGGCCCCGGTGACCGGATTCGGTCTGGAGGAGTGCGTGTGTGTGTGTGTGTGTGTACGTACGCGTATGGTGTGCGCGAAGAGGCTGGCGAGCGCGGGCTGCAGGCGCGGCGGCAGCGGCAGCGCGGCGGCGAGGCGCGGGTGGCGCAGCGCGGCGGCGGCCCGCACGCGCGCCAGCAGCTGCAGCGGCGCCACCACGCGCCACACGCGCGCCGTGCACACCGCGCCGCCCAGCCCCACGAACAGCCGCCGCGCCGCGTGCCCCCACGTCAGCGCAGTCACGCGCGCCTGCACAGTGCACACGCAACTCAGACAAATGTGTGTACAGTTGACACGTTCGAGAGTGTGCCGCTTGAACTGCTCGTAGTCGTGTGATGCAGTCACCGTACGCTAGTCTGGACGATGCATTTCTCTGAGTTCCTGCGCTAGCAGCGAATCGTGCGTACAATTCAAATACGACCGTACAATGCACATAATATGTAATTCCATTAATCTATTACTCTACTCTGTCTCTACCTACTCTACTACCTAAGTAAATTAAATAAATAAACAAAATTAAAATAAAACTTAGTATCTACTAAGTTTTATCTACCTATGATACCTTCACACTGCAAGAAGTTTATTTTATTACCTGAGTGTATGGAATAGGGACGGTGTAAATAAGGGCGCCGTTGTCAGAATAGAACTTCACAACGTTTTTATAGGGCGGCGAGTCCTCCGGTTCATTTGGCTCTGAAATTAGAGATTTTTATTGAACTAAATTGCGATATAATAGGTAGATATAACCTATGCGATGAAAATTTCAGGATTGATTAAGTATTCCATACAATATGGATAAGTGGATAGGTTTTCGTCGCGAATTGCGAAATCTTGTTGAGTAGGTATTATGAATTGATAGACACCGACGTATCTACACAGGTATTTCTCGTCCTAAATAACTATCAAAGTAGATTACTAGCGACTCTGGCCTCATAGCAAAATATGAGGGTATGTTCCGGGCGATAGCGTTTTCTCCCACTCACCAGCAATTAAAGTGCCAGCCACGGCGAGTAGCTCCCTGGAGTTGGCCCACTCCATGGCGAGCGTGGCGCCCCGCAGGCCGGTGCGGACGCGCGCCGGGCTCACGTCGTCGTGGCCGCGCAGCATCACGATCTCTCCGCTGCCCAACGCCACCGCCAGCACGTGACCGCCGTTGCTCTCCCCGGCCTCCTCGCCCTCTTCCATTTTGAACTTTTCGCACGACCACGCCATCGATGTTATACCGCCCTCGGCTACCAGTTGGACCTGTGCAGTATTGTCAAGGTATTAAGCGCGGCCTAAAGAGTCACATACACTCGTCCAACGGAGAAAAGTTCGGCTAACGTGTAACGTCAAAGTGGCACTTTGAAAGTGCTAATGCTAAATCGCCTAACGGTTAAAGGTACGGACTCAAAACTGAAAGTAAGATGGAACTATTGTCGTATACCACTCTTAACACAAGCTTTTCGCTTATTTGGAGGCAATAAGCGCATATTACTCAAGCTCAGCATGGCTAATACCTACGTATTCTTTAAAAAAATAAGTATTTATAGAAATAAACGCATTAATTAGGTATCTACTACGTACCTACGTACGGAATGATTACCTCGACTACCTACAACTAAAAAGATTTAGCATATTCTCCGGGAAGATCAGTTTTCTACACCGAAGCACAGAATATAATATAATAGTACTACGTAACCGAAGCACCTTATCGCGGTGGCTCTTATTTCTGGGTCTTGTATGCGTCGCCGTTATATAAACCTGTGAAAATGATACTGCTATTGGCGCAATTAGAATACCTTATGCCTACTTTGTCGTATTAGTTTACAAATTGCGAAAATCCAAATTAAATTTGAATTTCGCGGGCAGACCCGTATAATCCACCTTAAAAACTAGTTTTCGACTCCGATTAAGTTACTCTGTTGCAGTTGCATTGAAGTTAAAAACTGATTTCCTTTTTGTAGGTAGAAGAGAAGACATTACATCAGCCAACTATGCTGTTTTCAGTTTTGGGCCTTCCAAAAAAAATAAAATACACGTGCACTGTAGTTTTATGCCTAATCTAAGGTATTATTAAGTTTCTTATCCATTTTAAATTAATGATGAAACTACAAATAGTTTGTACATGTTTATGACGTCACAGTTCACTATTTCTACAAGCTCCTATACCTACCTATTATGTAGTAAGTAGGTATACATTTGAACTATTTAGAAGTCGTTGTAGAAGTTGTATTATGTAGACGCGTGTTAAAAAAAATGTTCTCAATGATGTGTGAAATCGTTCAACCTGCATTGGGCCAGCGTGGTAGACTATGGCCTATAACCCTTCTCTGAGTAGAAGACTTGCGCTCATTGTGAGTAGTTGGGTTGCTGATGATGATGAATCCTATCAGTACAATCAGCATTGAAAACGTGAGAGTTCAAAGTTGCGTCATGGTCATTAGGATACTTTTAACCCGGAAAATCATGGAATTTCCATTGGATTTTAAAAGACTAAATCCACGCGGTTGAAGTCCCTTTCGCGTCTCGCCCTACACTCCTCATTTTGCAGTGTCTAGACGTCACAGTTGTTCAATTGTACCTATACGTGTTCCTTTGGACTGTAGTATGTAGCTGCATTCAAATTAGCTGCTGTTTCGTAAATTGATGGTCACAACTTCACCGCTAAGCTAACTTAGCTTATCTTAGGTCGACGTCTATTCATATTTGGTTTGCATAGCTATTATAAATATTTTTATTGCAAGGTTAATTCAGGGTTAATTTTAAAGTGGGGCGGGGCGGGGCTACTGGGTCAAGCGATCTAAAATTGCTTTATTTGCACATTCTAAAGTAGTTTTCTATTTCCATTTAAACTGCATTGTTACAAACTACGAGTATTCAAAAGAACTGCAAACTTCGCAGATAAAGGGGGAATTTATGGTACTTACTTAAAGCTCCGCTTTTTATCCGAAGTCAGTGTGGATAATAATCATAGAAAAAAACTCAATTTTATCTGTATAAAACAATATATGTAGGGAATAATAATTACAAGAAAAATAAAAAGTTGTAAAGCTGACACAGATTTTCAGAAATCATCAATGAAAACAAACAGTTAGGTACTTAAACGACTTAAGAGGTCCTAAACAAGAGGGTTTGTTTTCGAGGTAGGCGGGTCGAACTTTAGCGAAATTCAATTTATTACTTACCTATTTGTATTTTTTATTTAGGTAGGTACTAATTATTTATACTTTCCCTTCCAAGGAACGAAAGCTTCGGTTTTAATAATCAGAGGTACAAAGTATTTGATGTTTTGATCAAAATTGGCTAAATGACTCTAAGTACCTAGGTAGATATATAGGTTAGGTTAGATCCACGTGGTAGGATGCCGCATTTATGAACATAGTAGGTATTGTTTACAACCGTGTGCGAGCATAATATACCTTCGTACGTAACTCCTAACCCAATTTTGGCAGAGCGTTTATAATTCCGCAAGCGTTGAGCGTGTTAGAGGGTGTTGAGCCTTGGCAATGATTCAAAACCAATACGCCATCCATGTCGCTAAGAGTTCAAAACTTTCTAACTGGGAAAATTAACATAAAATGTTGCTTTGACTGCAACAAAACGTTCAACGTAGTAATCAAGTAGTCTTTTAATTTAGTTTTTCCATATTTATTGTTTGTTTAAACGTTCAACGTAAAAAGAAGCAAAATACTTATAATTAATTCACACGCAGGTACGTATAATGCGAAACTTACCTACATTATGTTACGTGAGACCTAAGTAGTAGGCTTTTAACTTGCTAGTCAATATAGCGCAGCGCAGGTCAGCGGATGGAAAACCGAAAAGTCGATGGTTCAACTTCAAACTGTTGCACGATTATTGTACCTATCCACTTCTAGCACAGCCTTTACGCTTAGTTGGAGAGAAGAGGGGAATATTAGACATGTCCAGCATGGACGCCGATCGAAGAGACGACTATGCATGGACAAAGTAGTCCGTATGTAGGTACTATAATATTTTTAAATCATGTATCACCTATTTTATAGCACGTGTGTAAAAGTTTGTAATTTTTTACACGGTTATGCAATATAGCTTATGTGTGGGGTTAGAATAATTATGTCACGCATTGCCTTATACATTAAGTATGGGTGGGCCAGGCCAGGTGGATATAAATTTTTTTTTAGATTGTTCACTTAGGGGCCTACCAGGACCCGGAAGGAAAAAAATCGGTTCCCACCCGATTACGAGAAAAAAATTTTATTTAAAATTTTGGAAAATCATTTGCTTTGACGAACTTTTAATTTTTTTTTAATTTTTCCAGTGACAATTTCCGCAATTTTTTTATGGAATATCTTTACCTAATAATTGTACTCTCTTTGAAAAAAATTCCAGTCTGGTTAGCTGGTTTTAAGAGCATTAAATTTTAAATTATTTCAAGAATTTAAGTTCATCCAAAATCTACAGAAAACTTTAAAATTCCATTAAAAATAAAAAAAGAGGTTCATAGCCCTGGTGATTTTTTAAAAACTGTAGCAACTTATGTTCTTTTCATTGCCAAAAGAAAAATTGTATGTCAATGTGCTGGATAAAAAGTTATGATTTTTCAAAAGTCTTCGTTCCTCATTCGTGTAAATAACGACCTTATTGAAAAAAATGTTAATTGTTTGTGGAGACTGCAGTATGTCCTTTAATTTTAACTGCCTCGTTGGTCTCGTGTTTGACTGCTGCCGACGAGGTCCCGGGTTCGAGTCCCGGGTCGGACCATATCAAGTATTGGGGTTTTCCGTAAGAAATTCTCAGTACTAGCCCGGAGTTAGGAAGTTGGCGTTGTTTCACCCCCGTACCTTAGAGAGCACGTAAAGCCGTTGGTCCTGCGCCTAATCTCTCTTCGCCTGCGCCTAATCTCTCTCCGGTCGTGTCAAATTTTCCGTCCTATCGGGCTATGAGAGTAAAGAAACAGAGAGTGCATCTGTGTTCGCGCACACACGTGTGCACTTTAATATCTCCCGCACAGATGGTTAATCTCTCTGGAGATAGGTCACCGTGGTCGAAATTTGGTCGGGAGGACATTAATCCTTTAATGATGACTGACGGTATCTAAATTTTTAAGAGAAAGAAAAATAAAACAATATTTTATTTTTCCGAATTTCGGTCACGGGGGCGGCCTATCTTCAGAGAGATTAACCATCTGTGCGGGAGATATTAAAGTGCACAAGTGTGTGCGCCAACACAGGTGCACTCTCTGTTTCTTTACTTTCATAGCCCGATAGGACGGAAAATTTGACACGACCGGAGAGAGATTAGGCGCAGGCGGAGAGAGATTAGGCGCAGGACCAACGGCTTTACGTGCTCTCCAAGGTACGGGGGTGAAACAACGCCAACTTCCTAACTCCGCGCTAGTACTGAGAATTTCTTACGGAAAACCCCAATACTTGATATGGTCCGACCCGGGACTCGAACCCGGGACCTCGTCGGCCGCAGTCAAACACGAGACCAACGAGGCAGTTAAAATTAAAGGACATACTGCAGTCTCCACAAACAATTAACATTTTTTTCAATAAGGTCGTTATTTACACGAATGAGGAACGAAGACTTTTGAAAAATCATAACTTTTTATCCAGCACATTGACATACAATTTTTCTTTTGGCAATCAAAAGAACATAAGTTGCTACAGTTTTTAAAAAATCACCAGGGCTATGAACCTCTTTTTTTATTTTTAATGGAATTTTAAAGTTTTCTCTAGATTTTGGATGAACTTAATTTTCTTGAAATAATTTAAAATTTAATGCTCTTAAAACCAGCTAACCAGACTGGAATTTTTTTCTAAGAGAGTACAGTTATCAGGTAAAAATATTCCATAAAAAAATTGCGGAAATTGTCACTGGAAAGATTAAAAAAAAATTAAAAGTTCGTCAAAGCAATGATTTTCCAAAATTTTAAATGAAAATTTTTTCCTCGTAATCGGGTGGGAACCAATTTTTTTCCTTCCGGCTCCTGGTAGGCCCCTAAGTGAACAATCTAAAAAAAATTTTATATCTACCTGGTCTGGCCCACCCTGTATAGGCATCTGTTCAGATGAGGGGGTAGGTTTACCATAATCCCTATAAGTTATGTATGTACTATGTAGGTACCTAGAATGAAGTTTGATACTGAATTAGCAATCTCATTTTGTACCTACCTAGATTTTGACTAAAAAGTCATTAAGTGTATATCCGTGCCATACCTAATATTATGATCAATGTGAAAATGTTTGTTTGTTGGTTT
The DNA here is from genome assembly GCA_029955525.1 of Oeneis ivallda. Classification (NCBI taxonomy): domain Eukaryota; kingdom Metazoa; phylum Arthropoda; class Insecta; order Lepidoptera; family Nymphalidae; genus Oeneis; species Oeneis ivallda. The sequence continues at coordinate 18,183,919 of JARPMR010000012.1, read as the reverse complement.
GTCCTTCAGCAATTATTAGTTAAATAGATAGATACCTAGATAGATTGCAAGGGTACATAGGTATTGTTGAAGACTTGAGTGACACAAAGGCTACCTAATTTTTATCTCTGAAAAACAAAAAGTGTCCGCGAGATTTTTAAAAATCTAACTGCTCGCGAACTAAGTCGCAATCAAAAGTTAGTGCTATAAATGTTATAATAATAAAGTATAAGTAAACGTCCATTGTGCTATTTAATAAAAGAGTAGGTATCTACTACTAGGTAGGTGTACCATGTAGATAAATTAATGATTTATTTTTGAACATTCTCTTAAATGTACCTGACTAATGTTCCACTTCATTTGAAATAGGTACCTATCTTATGTTTGATAGCGCCCTTACCTTCTACGTGCCTTTCGAATAGAGAAGCACTCCAACACGTTTGAGTACCCATGTGTTCGTAACCCCTAAAAGCCGTAACACGCGAAGCGTTGACATTTATGCGCTGTTGTGCAAAGGTTGTGTAGGTAGTAGGTATAATGAACGCGTAGTCTACAGGGTGTGATAACTACGGCCTACGCTCTGCAAACTTGTTTATGTCTATGGCTTCACACTCGTGAAATTTTAGCATATAATAGGTAAGTCTATGAGTTCAAGGTTTCACTTTCCACCACAAGGTTCTAATCGGGATCCTAAATGCTACATTATCTGGAGTAACGAGAACCTTACCAATTGGAAATATTCAGTACGAAACCGAGATTCTTCTCTATGACTTATTAATACACCTACTAGGTATTTAATTAAAAAGAAGCTCCATTCCTTTACAATTTGTTACTAATTAAACCTACCTATTCGATGTAGATTGTAGATAGATATTGAAGAGGCCAAGTATCTATAGATTATGGTGAGGTGAATGGCTGACTGTAAGAAAAGCAAGCAATTTATTAATTTAAATTTCATAAAGAACAAAGGAATGAAGCCTTTGCTCTTATTAGAGCAGCCTTATACCTGTAAGATTTATTCAAGTAAGTGCCTTTGCAATTTTGCCTCTAGATTTGCTTTATCGTAAGACGTTAATTGCGTAACCTACCTACAAGAGAACTCAGAGATTTAACGCGGCTTACGTTTTAAATTTAATTTAGCTTAACTAATCTATACCTAAGCGCTATAGGAAAGTAATTCCACAGCTAACGAAGTAATAAATGGCTTGCTACGTTACTGAAACGTTTTTCTCTCTACAAACGTTTCATAATAATTATTTCAGGAATAAAATCTGAAAATTGCCTATAGTAATACCGAGGTTAGGTACAAAGTCATCACTTATAAAGAGCAATATTGTTCAATTATTCTTGTAGATACATATCGAGGTACTTGTAAAATAATTATTCATTATGAATATAAGGCTTTACATCTTTGGCCATGCGTTTAGGAATCGACGAATTTCTAGCAGAGCGGTATTATTGGAGATTGGTGGACTTATCTGCTCAGGTGACGGGGTCACTAGTGTAGGGTTTAGTATTGTTAAAAACTTACAAGGAAATCAGTAGTGCATTCTCAGAACATTGTACGGCACTCGCACTACAAAAAACCAAAAGCTGATAGCAGCAAGGACCATGAACACTTGGATAGCGGAATTGAGCGTCGCCAGTCGCTACCTTATCTACTTATTGATATAGTTCCAATTTTGTCCGCCTGAACAAATAAATTGATGGCACTGTAAGCTGCACTTGATCCGCCCGCCTTAGAGTATTCATATACAACGTGTACTGAAAGTTCGAAAAACTACTGCAGGGTGCGTTAGTACCTTTCATATAGAACTCTTCAGCACAAGCACTGGACTCGAAGCCCTTATAGTTTTTGAGTAAACCACGCTGAAAGTTTTCACCAATAACAATCTTAGCACAACTCTAGAAAACATAACGTGTGTCGGTACACCTACTACCACGCGCCGCGTTGTAACCTATTCATGGTTGTCACAAGTAAGCGCATTAATATCAATTGAATAAGTTTGTATTGTAAAAAAGATGTGCTTAATATTTTTATTTGTAGCTACACACACGTACCCTGCAGTCATTTTTCGGACTTTCAGTAAACGTTGTACGTGTATAGGTACGAGCAACAAGTTGCCAACGGCAGAGGCAAGTGCAGCCCGCGACGCGTGCAGTTGAAGCGTGCCACGTCCTGCCGCGTCCAACATTTTTCAGTCAACTGCAAATAGTCCAGGAGTCTCGCGGACATAAAATGCGCTCCATTGACGAAAATGATGTTGAATTACTTTAATTAATTGTGACAATAAAGAACAATCCTTGTATTTGGAATTATAAATATACCTAGTAACGAAATAGCTCATCAAAAGATGCAAAAAACATTAATATTTCTCGACAGAGTAATAAAAGTGTTTCCTCTTTGAAATAAATGCAACTGGATCCTGTTTAAAGAGAGCTGATGGCACACGTCGCGATCCGTGTCGCGGGCTGCAGTTGCACCTGCGGTTGACAATTTGTCGTCAGTCATTCGTATATATCGCCCTTACCTGCGACACCATCGCCCCATGCACGTCCATGACGACCGGACGCAGTGCCCAGGTACACCTGGCTGTCGTCGGGCGTCCAGCAGCCGCACGTGATGCGCGCGTCCAGCGACAGCATCGACGACCTGTAGCGCTGCCCCGCCACCGAGCCCACCAGCACGAACCCGTCCTGACGGAGAATGTCGTTCGTATATATCGCTCTTACCTGCGACACCATCGCCCCATGCACGTCCATGACGACCAGCTGCGCAGACGCAGTGCCCAGGTACACCTGGCTGTCGTCGGGCGTCCAGCAGCCGCACGTGATGCGCGCGTCCAGCGACAGCATCGACGACCTGTAGCGCTGCCCCGCCACCGAGCCCACCAGCACGAACCCGTCCTGACGGAGAATGTCGTTCGTATATATCGCCCTTACCTGCGACACCATCGCCCCATGCACGTCCATGACGACCAGCTGCGCAGACGCAGTGCCCAGGTACACCTGGCTGTCGTCGGGCGTCCAGCAGCCGCACGTGATGCGCGCGTCCAGCGACAGCATCGACGACCAGTAGCGCTGCCCCGCCACCGAGCCCACCAGCACGAACCCGTCCTGACGTGAGAATGTCGTTCGTATATATCGCCCTTACCTGCGACACCATCGCCCCATGCACGTCCATGACGACCAGCTGCGCGGACGCAGTGCCCAGGTACACCTGGCTGTCGTCGGGCGTCCAGCAGCCGCACGTGATGCGCGCGTCCAGCGACAGCATCGACGACCAGTAGCGCTGCCCCGCCACCGAGCCCACCAGCACGAACCCGTCCTGACGTGAGAATGTCGTTCGTATATATCGCCCTTACCTGCGACACCATCGCCCCATGCACGTCCATGACGACCAGCTGCGCGGACGCAGTGCCCAGGTACACCTGGCTGTCGTCGGGCGTCCAGCAGCCGCACGTGATGCGCGCGTCCAGCGACAGCATCGACGACCAGTAGCGCTGCCCCGCCACCGAGCCCACCAGCACGAACCCGTCCTGACGTGAGAATGTCGTTCGTATATATCGCCCTTACCTGCGACACCATCGCCCCATGCACGTCCATGACGACCAGCTGCGCGGACGCAGTGCCCAGGTACACCTGGCTGTCGTCGGGCGTCCAGCAGCCGCACGTGATGCGCGCGTCCAGCGACAGCATCGACGACCAGTAGCGCTGCCCCGCCACCGAGCCCACCAGCACGAACCCGTCCTGACGTGAGAATGTCGTTAAATTATACCTGACTGATATGGCAAAGCCTAAAGGAAGTGTTATGATTTTAGGAGTCTATATTATGTAGAGGTATGTATTATAATTATATTAAGTAATTATGTTTATATTGTATCTACGTATGATTCACCGTAGCATCTAAATTAATGAGCAATTTTCGATGAGTCAAAGGCTACTATTTATACGAATAAAATCAATATGACGGATGTCAGGTAGGTACATCTAATTTTCGGTAGTCGGGTAACAGTTTTAAACATTTCTTTTAATTCATCATCATCATCATCATCATCTCAGCCTGCGGACGTCCACTGCTGAACATAGGCCTTTCCCAGAGAACGCCACCACACCCGGTCCTCAGCCTTCCTCATCCAGCCACTTCCCGCCACCCGCTTTATATCGTCGGTCCAACGTGCTGGAGGGCGCCCCACACTACGCTTACTTGTTCGCGGTCTCCACTCTAGAACTTTTCGGCCCCATCGGCCATCGCTTCTACGACAAGCATGGCCTGCCCACTGCCATTTCAGCTTACTAATGGTTTGGGCTATGTCAGCGACCTTGGTTCTCTTGCGGATCTCTTCATTCCGAATCCTGTCCTTAAGAGAAACTCCTAACATAGCCCTCTCCATAGCTCTCTGAGCGACTTTAAATTTGTGGATCAAGCCTTTTGTTAGTGTCCACGTTTCAGCGCCATAAGTGAGGACGGGAAGGACACATTGATTGAAGACTTTCGTCTTCAGGCATTGAGGTATTGACGATGAGAAGACCCGACTTAATTTTCCAAATGCCGCCCAGCCCAGCCGTATCCTTCTGTTGGCTTCTTCGTCGAAATTGTTTCTACCCAGTTGTATGATCTGGCCAAGGTAGTTGTACTCTGAAACAATTTCGATTCCAACATTTTCGACGTTCACGGGTATCGGGACAACATGTTGATTGAACATAACCTTGGTTTTGTCCATGTTTATCCCAAGACCAACTCGTCTGGAAGAGCGGCTTAGGCTATTCAGCATCTGTTCCAGATCTTCTGGAGTCTCTGCCAGGATAACCACATCGTCGGCGAACCGCAGGTGTGAGATGTATTCGCCATGTATATTAAAGCCTCGTCCTGCCAATCCAGCGTTTTGAAGAGGTCTTCTAGAGCACTATTAAACAGTTTTGGGGATATTACATCCCCCTGTCTAACCCCCCTTCTCAAGTTTATTGGTTTTGTTTGCTGAGACTGTACTTGGACGGTCATTGACGCAGTATCGTAAATACATCGCAGCACCTCGATATAACGCCAATCGACTTGGCATCTCTGCAGTGACTCCAGAACAGCCCAAGTTTCGATAGAGTCGAAGGCTTTCTCGTAGTCCACAAAAGCAAGGCAGAGTGGGAGATTATACTCTTCCGCCTTCTGTATAATCTGCCTTAAGGTGTGAATGTGGTCTACGGTGCTGTAGCCTTTTCGAAACCCAGCTTGCTCCGGAGGTTGAAAATCGTCAAGTCTTCGGGCGAGGCGATTTGTGATCACCCTCGAAAACAACTTATAAACATGGCTCAAGAGTGATATCGGCCGATAGTTCTTTAGAAGCTCCTTGTCACCCTTCTTAAAGAAAAGGATTACCACACTCTTGCTCCATGCTTTTGGCGTAGTTCCGTTTGCAATGACGTCATTAAAGAGCTCTGCTAGCTCTTTCAGGATCGGAGTACCTCCTGCACGTAGAAGCTCTGATGTGATGCCGTCATCGCCAGGTGCCCTGTTGTTTTTAAGTTGATTGAGGGCTATTCGCATCTCGCCAAGGTCAACGTCTGGGATGTCTTCGGTGTAGTGGCGGGTCAATGTCGCACGTTTGTCGTTCGTGTCTTGAGCCGCTTTTGGAGCTTTGGAGGAGTATAGCTGAGAGTAAAATCGTTCGATCTCCTCTAGGACCTCTGCTTGTGACGTCACGATTTTACCGACGGGGTTTCTCAACTTTGTTAAGTGGCTCCTCTCAAGTCGCTTAGCGAACACTTTCGAACCTTGCTCGATCGCATTTTGTATAATGCGGGTGTTGGAGCACCGGAGGTCGAATCTTATTCGCTTCTTGACGCGCTTGTCCAAAGTATGCCACTGAGGCAGTGGTGAGGAAGTTTCCCGTCTCTGCTCCATAAGTTTACGGGTATCTTCGGAGATCTTTGACACCCTTTTATGGTCATTCTGACAGTATTTGCGCCTCACTTCACGAACGACACCTACGAAATTAGTGAATCGTTGCTCAATGTCCAAGTTGGTTTCCAACAGGTCGAACCGGTTCTTGAGCTCAATTTGGAATTGTTCGGAGCTTACACTTTGCAACGGTTTGGGTCGGAGAGTTGACTTCATCAGACGTTGTCTCTCTAATTGCAGATCTATATTTAAGATGCCACGCAGAAGCCTGTGATCGCTGCCGGTGTTAAACCTATTGATCACTGAGACATCTTCAAATATATACCTGCGATCCGTCATGATAAAGTCAATCTCATTTTTAGTCACATTATCCGGACTATGCCATGTCCACTTTCTAGAGGGCTTTTTCTTGAAGAATGAATTCATCAGGAATAGTCCTTTCCGCTCCAAGAAGTGGACAAGCATCTGGCCCCTGTGATTTCTGTGACCAAAGCCGTGTGGTCCCACTTTTAATTCGCCATGTTCTTGTACTCCCACCTTAGCATTAAAGTCCCCCATAACGACATTGAAGTGAGTTTTGGTGGTGTTATCAAGAGCCTTTGCAATGTCCTCGTATAAGGCCTCAACTTCGTCATCAGCATGTGTCGACGTGGGCGCATAGACTTGAACTATCTTAAGGGAGTATCTCTGATTCAGCTTGAGTATAACATATGCCACCCTCGACGACACACTACTGATCTCCAGTACGTTATTTCTGAGGACTCTATTGACCAAAAATCCAATACCTCCTTGTGAAGCCTGGTCGCCTTGCCGATAATAAAGCATATTGCCTGATTCCAGGGTTATCATGTCCTCCCCCTCTCTTCGGACTTCCGACAGCCCCAAAACATGCCATTTAATTCTGCTCAGCTCTATTTCGATTTCAGCGAGGTGTTCGTCCGCTCTCAATGTCCGTGTATTATACGTTGCCAAATACATCTGATTTTTATGGTAGCTGTCCGAAACCCGGTGATTCTTTGCACCCCCTGCTCTACCGTGACCACGTCCGCTACCGTGAACGGGAATAGTAGGGCTGCCGGGGACTAGGGGCCGTTGTGTTGTGACGCTATTCATGGGAAGATATGCCCGTAATGGCCACGCTGGGCAGGCGTGTTGGCCATCGCAGGGCCAGACTGCTTGCACCAGTGTCGCTGCTGCCCGACACCGGTCTGCGTCATTTATTCCAGTCCAGCTCGTGTGAATGGTTATACCGCCATTATTCGGTCGCCATAGCCTCGTTCGTTAATCAGCAGGGGGCACCACGGGCAGGTGAGGTTGACATTTGGAGCGCTAAGGTGGTGTTGCACTCCTTTACCCCCCAATTCTTTTAATTAATTTAATTTAATTTACATAAAAACATACACGTACAAATAAGTTAAACATACGAGTACATTTAATATACGATAATGATTACTTATTTATTATTACCTATTAAGGTGGTAAAAACATGCGACAGGCGATTTTCGGTGAGCTCTGTGAGGTTTACAAATTGAAAACTATAATTCCAATTTGAATAATTTCAATGCAATGTGTAATTTGGGTATCTTAACTAAATTCGCTTGGAGATAGAACCACGATTGGAAAAAAAATTCTCGATAGAAAGTTTTCCCAAACTTTGATCCAATAATCTCCTTTTTAGGGTTCCGTACCAAAATGGTAAAACTGGAACCCTTATGGTGAGACTTTCTCCGTCCGTCCGTCCGTCCGTCTGTCACAGTCGATTATTTCAGTAACTATTAAAGCTATCAACATGAAATTTGGCATAGTTGTGTATAATAGTGGCCCAACATCATTGGAATAAAGAAAAATCGAAATTTATTTTTAGTTTTATTAAAAAAGGGGGAAAATCGGGGGTTTGAAATTACAAAGTAAAATAACTATACCGAGTGAGATATCATATGAAAGGCCTTTACTTGTGCATTCTTAAACAGTTTTTTATTTATTTCTATATATAATAGTTTTTGATTAATCGGCCAAAATGTCGAAAAAAATATCGCTCCCCCCCTTATCTCCGAAGTTTACTAATTGAAAAATCTGAAATAATTATGGTCAATAGAGGTTTATGTATATTTTACAGGAAAAATAAAAGCAACGCGAAAATTATTTTAGTTTGATTAAAAAAGGGGGAAAATTGGGGGTTTGAAATTTCAAAGTAAGATAACTATGCCGACTGGGGTATCATATAAAAGGCCTTTACTTGTGCATTCCAAAACAGTTTTTTATTTATTTCTATATATAACAGTTTTTGAGTAATCGGCCAAAATGTCGAAAAAAATACCGGCGCCCCCCCCTTATCTCCGAAGTTTACCAATCGAAAAATCTGAAATAATTATGGTCAATAGAGGTTTATGTATATTTTACAGGAAAAATAAAACCAATGCTTTAACTAGCATAGTTTTTTTTTAATTAACAATAAACCTCTACAAACAAAGTTAAATTTAAGTTAAGTTAAAATAAGCAAATTAATATAATATTATCGTTTTACTTTTACTTTTGGAGTACGGAACCCTCGGTGCGCGAGTCCGACTCGCACTTGACCGGCTTTTTTTTTAGGTTTTAACCTTGCTTAAACCTTGTTTAAACAGAAACGGTAGGTTTTTTCCTGCTATTTTTTTTTATTTGTGTTGATATAAATAATTACTAAAAGCGGTGAGAAAAATTCTTTGATTATTGGCATCCATAATTTTTTAAATCAATTTTAAAGATTTTTTTTCAATTCCCGACCCCTGAATCCATAATTTCCATCTCTTTCCTAGCACTGCAAAATATTTAGCTCTATCCCACTCGTACGACCCAAACAATTTAGGATCGTTGCCCCTTAATGATATTCTTGCCTGTTGCATGTAATAAACATAAGAAATAAATTACTTACATCGTCTAAACAACATGTAAGTTACTGTCAGACGTGCTATAATGCTCAATTGTTTTTTTCTATTGTGTCATTAGCGTCATTAGTATCTATTAACCATTTTTATACTTTGTATTTTATTTATATTTTGTAGATAAGGTTATTACCATAATTATGTACACTACTTAGCACAAAGAAGTAAATTCCTACAGCGTTAGTAACTTTAGAATTCTGGGTCGACTAACATGAAAGTAAATCAAAATAATTCCTTCAAGAAAGTAAATAAAAATAATTCCTTCTTACTAAGTTTAAGGTACATGCTAAGCTTACGAGTAGGTAGGTACGAGTACTTATCAACATCTTCCCAACAAGGGGCAAACTTTACCCTCACCATAATTTACGCGCAGTGTATTTACTTTCAAAGTGTCAAATTTCTCTGCTCGGCCTAGTTCATAGTGAAACCTTTTAAGCAAATTGAAACGACGACGGCTCAAGACTCCAAGAGGCGTATCACATTAGCGAATATAAACCGTGTGCTTAGCAGATGACATAGAAAATCATGTAGTTAGTATGATTAGCAAAAAAAATACATAATGCAAAATAATTCAAATGAATTCGCAATATTTTTTCAATAATGTGGCTATTCAAAATAAAAACATTTGATTTTTTTATAAACAACCGTTATTTTAAATAAATCTCGCGATTTCCGAACGTCGCCTGTGAAAGCTAGAAAGGATAGGTCTCTATTGCACATTTTGGGTTCTTTGATGAGTATATTAAAAAGATTGGGTTCCTTCTTTGTATTGTTGCCTATATTTTTTTTTCGCCGCATTTTTAAGAATGCACGAACACGTGTAGATACAAGCTCACCTACCTTTTCTAAAAATTGGAAATACAAATTGCGCAGCCAATATGAAGCACAGTCGCTATTGGCGTACGACGAGGGAACCTAATATCTGTGCTAATATATAGCAAACATAAAATGAAGGTTATATTATGTAGACACACCAGTGTCTCACAAGAAGATCACGAATATGTAAATGATGAACTTTATAGCAGATTCCATTTTTGTCATGTAGGAACATATTACAGCTGGTACATATTGTATATGTATGTACCTACCTACTAGAAATTTAATGTAACTCAACTAACAATTTATTTGACACTGTTTCAATCCTACTAATATTATAAATGCGAAAGTTTGTGAGGATGGATGTATGGATGTTTGGATGGATGGATGTTTGTTACTCTTTAACGCGACAACGAATGAACCGATTTTGCTGAAATTTGGCACAGACATAGATTATAGTCTGGAATAGCACATAGGCTACTTTTTATCCCGGAAAAGCAAACAGTTCCTGCGGGATAGCATCGCTAATTTTTACGCATTTGTCCTTCAAAATACGCGCAATGGAGTTTTAGATTTACGTGATTTTTTTGCCCAGGTGAAGTTAAGGGCCTGAAAAACGACAAAGGCTACTTTTTATCCCGGGAAAACAAACGGTTCCTGTGGGATATTAGTATGCTACTTTTCACATATTTATCTTTTAATTACGCGGCATTTATGTATGTATGTATGTATGTATGTATGTATGTATGTATGTATGTATGTATGTATGTATGTATGTATGTATGTATGTATGTATGTATGTATGTATGTATGTATGTATGTATGTATGTATGTATGTATGTATGTATGTATGTAAATATTATAAATGCGAAAGTTTGTGAGGATGGATGTATGGATGTTTGGATGGATGGATGTTTGTTACTCTTTAACGCGACAACGAATGAACCGATTTTGCTGAAATTTGGCACAGACATAGATTATAGTCTGGAATAGCACATAGGCTACTTTTTATCCCGGAAAAGCAAACAGTTCCTGCGGGATAGCATCGCTAATTTTTACGCAGTTGTCCTTCAAAATACGCGCAATGGAGTTTTAGATTTACGTGATTTTTTTGCCCAGGTGAAGTTAAGGGCCTGAAAAACGACAAAGGCTACTTTTTATCCCGGGAAAACAAACGGTTCCTGTGGGATATTAGTATGCTACTTTTCACATATTTATCTTTTAATTACGCGGCATTTATGTATGTATGTATGTATGTATGTATGTATGTATGTATGTATGTATGTATGTATGTATGTTCCTACTACCTATCCTACTATCCTACTTCCTCCTACTTATAAATGCGAAAGTTTGTGAGGATGGATATATGGATGGATGGATGTTTGTTACTCTTTAACGCGACAACGAATGAACCGATTTGGCTGAAATTTGGCACAGACTTAGATTATAGTCTGGAATAGCACATAGGCTACTTTTTATCCCGGAAAAATGCGAAAGTTTGTGAGGATGGATGTATGTATGGATGGATGGATGTTTGTTACGCTTTAACGCGACAAAGAATGAACCAATTTTGCTAAAATTTGGCACAGACATAGAATATACTACACTATACATTAAACTATACTTTATATACTTTATACTATATATATACTTTATATTATTTATATTATTAAACTATACTTATAATAAAACTGTAACTGGACGAATTCTGCTGGTGCTGGGTCCTGCTCAGCTAAATGGGTAATGGTTACCAAGTATGAACTACGCAGTGGCAAGCTGCCGTAAAAAAAATTCGAGCTTCCGTTTTGCTTTTACAATAACTTCGTACAGTAGCTTTGTATTCTTAGATGACATCAATCTATTCACCTAATTTCACAATCGTTCGATTTGGTTTAGGAATCACCCTCCCCCCCATTGTTACACCACTGGGCTACATCATTGAACTCCAAGTACCAATTCCTCATTCTTTATGCTGCTGGGTACCGGCTGAAGAAAATGTCGATTGTGGGTTGCTATTGTTGCTCTATACCACGTAGTACGGACTCGATACTGGCGTAGTGCAACGAAAAAGCAATTTTTAAAAACTTTTTCCACGCGGACGAAGTCGCGGGCATCAGCTAGTATTTTAATAACTTAATGGATCAGAATGAAATCCGAAAGGTCGACGGTTCAAAACATACTCGCTGCACTATTGTCGTACCCACTTCTAATTTGGAGCTAACTCGAGCTTAATTTGGATTGGACAGTGAAGTATTTTTCATGTTTAACATGGCAAGGGTCTATCATCGTAAATCTGAAACCAATAAACACGACGTGTCTAGGGTACCGTGGTAAAACAACAAGGAACTTATAGTTTCGCCGAGTCCGTCCGTCTGTCCGTCTGTTTGAACAATAGGTGAAAGGTTTGTGGTAGAATGATTTGCTCTCCTTTGACAGCACACATCTACCAAAATATTTTATATACCAAAACCAACATGAAAAAATCTATCATGAAAAGGCAGGATACGGTAGTCAATTCCTTCACGGACTGAATTTACAAACACAAACTTTATTACATACCTACTCGTACCTAATTTTAAATAAACTACATCGTTTTACAGAATAATCTTCAAGAGGATCAATTTCATCTCGAAGTAATAGCTACGAATCGCATAAAAGCTTCACAGTCACGGAGAGCTAAGTAAATATAAACTTAGAATGTAGCCGTAAGCTGCATTAATTAACCAATAATAACTCTATAGAAGTACGTTCCACGTTCTGTAAAGAATCCAATATTAAAAATATCACAGCCCATTGCAATTCACAAAACTAGGGTAATAAGTTTTTAATGTTATTCCGACTAATCCGCTTTTTTATAAGAATAAATCTTGGATGTTTATACTGTTGATACCTCGCTGCTACGCTCAGGAAATTCTTACACGTGTGTCTCCGTCCACGTAACGATTTCTTTTTTTAGTTTCATATAATATAGTGAAATGTCTGATGAATAAAACTGCAATAGAGCGTCGAATACATAACGCTGTAGATAGTATAGTATTATTGTAATAATGTTATACTGTTGTAGCCTTCGTCGTAGCAGATATGAGTAGAATAGCTTATTATTCATTATAGATTTTGTTCGGTCAGCTGGACCCGATTAACATACCTACCACATTTATCAAAATCTGCTCACTAGATTAGGTGTTACGGTGGAATATATACGTAAATGGAAACATACTTTTTTTTGTGACACAGATACTTACCTACACACAAAAATACTTACACACAAAAATCATTATCGTTGGCTGTCGATATTTGCGCTCTAATATGAAAAACTTCTACGTATTTTACCTTAGGAACAATGAGGCCTAGGTATGTATCTTAGAAAAGTAACTTGTACCTACCTAACATACCTGAATCTGTGTAGGTCTTTTTGAGACAACCCTTCTACATAAGTATATCACTACAAATCAGATTTAGTTAACCGGGCCTTTCCAATTCCCACCCTATTTTGAGCACATATGCAGGTTATCATGAAAAATACGGCTCACCGGCTTAGCCCACCAGTTCAGTTTTCAATTATTCGCAAATTCATAATACCTACGCTTAAGCCAAAGTCCCCAGTTGTCTCAGATCATCGGGACCGATTCATCGTTTCCCCGCTGAATTTAACGTGCTATGTGAATAATTGAAAAGCTTTGCAACGACGTAAAGCCGTTTTACTCTGAAAGCGTTTAATAAAGAAGCCTCAATAACCCAATAGGTTAGAAATGCAGACTGAAAACTAAAAGGTCGACGGTTCAATCCCCACCCGGAGCACTATTGCTGTATCCACTCCTAACACAAGCTTTCGGCTTATTTGGAGAGTAGAAGAGAATATTAGTCAAGTTCAGGTTAGCTATATATAAGAAAATAATATATCTCACCTGATAGCATATCAAGGCCATCCTGCCATCATGAGACCATGAGAAGTGCGTCACAGGAGTGCTGCGGTCGTTGATGAGCTCGATACTCCACCGCCCCTCGTACTTGATCCACACGAAGATCACCCCAGAACTGTCACACGACGCCAACTTCTGGTACGGCTCGTTCCATTTTACCAGAATCACCTGTAAGGATATTTAAAGTTAGTACGGTAGCATAGAATAGGGGCGACTGATTTTGAAAAACTGTTGGATGATGTTCGGAACTCGGAAGTATCTACTACTAGTTCGAAAAATCATCTTATTTCAGCATAAAAAAAGGTTTGGTAGATAAAATAGCCATTTAAATAAGTTTTAAAATTGACGCAAAAACGCTCGTACGTCACGTAGACTGGGTTTCCACGGCGCGGTTCGGCGCCCGCAGCGGTTGCGGGGCCGCGGCCTGCGAAGAATGCAGATTTGTATGGAAAATGAAGTGTCAATTTCCACGGCGCGATTTGCGCCCGCGGCGGGCCCAGTACTAGCGGTACCGCAACCGCTGCGGGCGCGGGTGCAAACCGCGCCGTGGAAACCCAGTCTATGTTTTGTTTTTGTTTTAGCTTTCTGGCTTTATATAGTGTTTATGTTTTTGTCATACTGGTTTGGCATTTGAAGATAGATGTGACGTATCGCTCTGATTGATATTCAATCCAATATGGCGGATTGCTGTATTTTATATTTTTTGTTTTATCAAAATAAATATCAATCTCACTCAAAATAGAAAAATAAATACGTTTTTTATAATTCAGGAAATTAGATAAAAAATTTATAATTTCATTTAGTCTTGGTTACTGTCATCAAGCCTATCGTATCGCGTAGGTTCGTTGTTGCCACTATTTCAGAGAAAACGTACTCGTACTATTTCTAACTGTGCCGTGATAGTCTATTGGTCAATACTTCAACTTCCTTTTCGGGGAATCCCCAAATTCCCCGAAAAGGAATTGCCTGCAGGCACCCATTTGACTTTTCGGAGTTATATGCGTTATACGCACTGCGTTTTAAGCGATTAAATCACTTGCTTTAACTGTGATGAAAAACATCGTAAGGCAACCTGAGTCCTGAATGCCTGAGAGTCCTCAGTAATGTTCTCAAAGATGTGGGAAGTCTGCCAATCTGCACTTGGCCAGTGTGAAGAGGAGACATGTGCTCGGAAGTGGGCCGGCAATGGGTTGAAACCAGTGAAGACAACTGATTCATTCTGAAAGCGTTTATTATAAAAGCCTCAATAGTCCAATAGGTTAGAAATGCAGACTTAAAACTAAAGGTCGACGGTTCAATCCCCACCCGGTGCACTATTGCTGTATCTCCTTTCGGCTTATTTTGGAGAGTAGAAGAAAATATTAGTCAAGTTCAGGTTGTCGATATATAGAATAAATATTATATAAGAAAATAATATATCACCTGATAACATATCAAGGCCATCCTGCCGTCATGAGACCACGAGAAGTGCGTGTGCCTATGTATAATGTATCCAGAAATCAAGAAGCTTATTTGGGTAGGTATTTAAGTTTCTTGCTAGAGATCAAAACTCTTATACTGTGGTAATACATATTCTACTTATTTGTGGTTAACTTAAAACGTACTACAGTTGCAAAAGAATATACCACCAGAGATCAAGATATTAAGATACATTTCACCGCGGTTAATTGCCTCATCTGGAGACAGAAGGGCAGGCTCATTTTTTGCGCAAAGGATCAGCCTGGCTGTCCAGCGCGGAAATGCAGCCAGTATTCTTGGCACCATCCCACGCGGGCATGATTTGTATAGTAGCTAATTTGACTAGTTTAGCTATAAGTTTTTTGTAACATTTTAATAAAGAAAAAAAACAAGATACTACATCAAATGTTACATCTACACGTGTTGGTGCTACGTATGAAGCTAAGTAAAAGTAAGTGGATGAGATTATTAATGAATACCGTCAGGAATTAATAATCACAAGGTAACTTAATTTCGGAAACATTATATGATATATCAATGGGAACTCAAACGCCGTATTCATTTTAATTATGCAGAAGGAAAAAATATACCTCGCATTTCACTATTTCAGCCTTTCAGTGCATAAAAGAACGGTAATTACTTACATTACTGCACTTCAGAAGACGAAATACTTTTAAAACTTTTAACATTTTTTAAGTCGGTTAGACTTCAAAAAAGCCGGTCAGGTGCGAGTCGGTATTTTTTTCGACATTTTGGCCGATTACTCAAAAAATATTTTAGATAGAAATAAATAAAAAACTGTTTTAGAATGCACAAGTAAAGGCCTTTTATATGATACCCCACTCGGTATAATTATCTTACTTTGAAATTTCAAACCCCTGATTTTCCCCATTTTTTAATTAAAGTAAAATAATTTTCGCGTTGATTTTATTTTTCCTGTAAAATGTACATAAACTTCTATTGACCATAATTATTTCAGATTTTTCGATTGGTAAACTTCGGAGATAAGGGGGGGGGGGGACGGTATTTTTTTCGACATTTTGGCCGATTACTCAAAAAATATTTTAGATAGAAATAAATAAAAAACTGTTTTAGAATGCACAAGTAAAGGCCTTTTATATGATACCCCCCTCGGTATAATTATCTTACTTTGAAATTTCAAACCCCTGATTTTCCCCCTTTTTTAATTAAAGTAAAATAATTTTCGCGTTGATTTTATTTTTCCTGTAAAATATACATAAACCTCTATTGACCATAATTATTTCAGATTTTTCAATTGGTAAACTTCGGAGATAAGGGGGGGGGGGGGGAACGGTATTTTTTTCGACATTTTGGCCGATTTATCAAAAACTATTATATATATAGAAATAAATAAAAAACTGTTATAGAATGCACAAGTAAAGGCCTTTCATATGATACCCCACTCGATACAGTTATTTTACTTTGAAATTTCAAACCCCCGATTTTCCCCCTTTTTTTAATAAAACTAAAATTAATTTACGACTTTTCTTTATTTCAATGCTTTTGGGCCACTATTATACACAACTATGCCAAATTTTATGTCGATAGCTTTAACAGTTACTGAAATAATCGACTGTGACAGACGGACGGACAGACGGACGGAGAAAGTCTCACCATAAGGGTTCCATTTTTACCATTTTGGTATGGAACCCTAAAAACCGGCCAAGTGCGTGTCGGTCCACGCGCATTGTTCCGTAAGCAAGTCACAAATATTATTGCTTACTCACAAATAAGATTCCGACGAATTGAGAACCTCCTCCTTTTTAGGGTTCCGTACCAAAATGGTAAAAATGGAACCCTTATGGTGAGACTTTCTCCGTCCGTCCGTCCGTCTGTCACAGTCGATTATTTCAGTAACTATTAAAGCTATCGACATGAAATTTGGCAAAGAATTTGGCATAGTTGTGTATAATAGTGGCTCAACATCATTGGAATAAGGAAAATCGAAAATTATTTTTAGTTTTATTAAAAAAGGGAGGCTACAAAGAATGGAAAGAATATTTCGAAAAAAGGTCGTTAGAAAAAGGGATATGGTACAGAACGCTGCAGTGTGAGCCTCCTCATATACCTTGGAGCAGTTATACTAGGTTGAAAAGAAAATATATAGTGTTAGCACATAGGCTTAGGTCAGGGCACATTCCTGGCAACAAGTTCGGTTTCCTCATGGGAAAAACATCTTCCCCTAACTGTGACGTCTGTGGCGTCACAGATGACGTGACCCACTTGTTGGAGGAATGCGTCCGGTATCAGTCGGGCAGGAATCAGTTAATAGAATTTTTAAATCTGAACAGATTCCAAGTTGGCCTTTTTCACAGTTTGTTAAGTAACCCAATTTCTGACGGAGCTTGGAATCTGTTCAGATTATTCATAAGAAAGGGATTGTATTAGTTTTTTGTTCATTGTGATTAGGGTTACGATTAGGCTGACATACCTCCTTGGTAAAAGCCTAAAAAAAAAAAAGAGAAAAAAAAAAAAAAAAAAAAATTAAAAAAGGGGGAAAATCGGGGGTTTGAAATTTCAAAGTAAAATAACTATACGAGTGGGGTATCATATGAAAGGCCTTTACTTGTGCATTCTAAAACAGTTTTTTATTTATTTCTATATATAATAGTTTTTGAGTAATCGGCCAAAATGTCGAAAAAAATACCGTTCCCACCCCCTTATCTCCGAAGTTTACCAATCGAAAAATCTGAAATTATTATGGTCAATAGAGGCTTATGTATATTTTACAGGAAAAATAAAACCAACGCTCTAACTAGCATATTTTTTTTATATTAACAATAAACCCCTACAAACAAAGTTAACGATAACTAAGCAAATTAATATAATATTATCGTTTTACTTTTACTTTTGGAGTACGGAACCCTCGGTGCGCGATTCCGACTCGCACTTGGCCGGCTTTTTTTATGTATGTTCACCGATTATCTACTCGAAGACATCTGAACCGATTAGGAAAATTCTTTTTTGTTTGAAAGGGTATACTTCCCAGCTGGTCCCATTTAAATTTTATGGAAATCGGTATTACGAAACGCTTACGACTTTATCTGCTCAACAGTCCGTTGATATTGAAGCTGATAATTGTTATTTTACAATTTCCGTTTTGGCACTCGTCAATTAGGCGGTCGGTTAGGTAAAGACGTAAAGAGAGTTTGGTAATCGTTAGGCATAACGGCCCTAAATTCTATAATAGCCCCTAATAAGGCCCTAATTGAGAAAGAACATCCAATCCACAAAAATACTATAAACTAACTTTTACCCGTGACTTCTGCTTTTAACTCCACGCAAAATCCCACAACAAAACTTTTTTTTGGGATAATAAGTAACATAATATACTTAGGCTATTGTGGCTTAAGAAAGATTAAATTAATTTTAATTTAGATTTAAAACACACATATGTCACATATTGTGTACTAGCTGATGCCCGCGACTTTGTCCGCGTGGATTTAGTTTTTAAAGTCCCTCGGGAACTCCTTGATTTTCCGGGATAAAAAGTAGCCTAGATGTTGACCCGAGTAATAAGCTACCACGGTATAAAATTTTGTAGAAATCTGTGCGGTAGTTTTTACGTGAAAGAAGGACAAACAAACAGACAAACAGACAAAAATTAAATAAAAATCTGTTTTGGGCTCAGTATCGATAGTAAAGCATCCCCCAATTAAAATTTTCAAAATATATTAAATGTACAGAAATCTTCCAGTTACAGTTTTATTATACTACGCGTTCGTTTCAAGTTGAGCCCTGCACCATAGAGTAAAGAAATCTTCACCCCTCGCGCTTCCCCGCACCGCACCTCAAGTCAGACCCACAGTACCTAAAGACACAGTATAAGAAGATGCAGTATAATAGTTTATCTATTGTTTTATTTATAGCTGACCTGTCTTAACTATGAATATTGAATTTGAATTGGTATAAATAATAAAAAAATATATAAAAAAATGTGTTTATTATTCTAATGCTTTACGATATACAACATTCTTAGTTTTTTTTTTAACCAAACCTACCAAAACTCCTAATATCCAAAGTTCAATTTAATAAATTGAACTTTTAATACGTAAACTTAGAATAAGAATTATTATTAAATATTATTTTTGCATGCCTATCCGGCAGATTGTAAGGACTTTTATTATAATGTAACACCATTGTACTACTCAATCTGTGCAAATAAATAATTTGAATTTACTTGAAAAATTGAATTGACTTTGACAGCTGCGAATTTCTCTTCATAATAAAGAATAAAATAAAGTAAATAATTATGTAATATGGCTCATTTCTATTTAATGTAATTCTACATTAAATCTTACATCTATATAAATAAATAAAACATAATAATAAAACGAGTAAATATTAATAAGTTTCACATGAAAAATTGCAACCAAGAGGAAATCTGTCAACAGCTGTCAGCTACAAAAATTGCGATTTATTTACTGTTTACATCTATATTTCCATATTATTTTGATGCCATACGTTTGCCTGTGGTTTGTGGACTTAATTTCGTATAATATTAAATAATATGTCGTGGCTCAATCTGAACCAGAGGATAAGTAGCTTGAAAGGGCAGATAACGAACTTTACTACAGAAGTTTTATTTGAAGATCCACGCAGGATAATGAGGCAGTATCTTCTGTAAAGGAATCCTCGGTAAAGAAGCTCGAAGACAAATGCCTTAACCAAGTTAAATTGTGAAGTGTGTAGTGTGAATTTTAAGCTGCTATTTTGTATTTTTTCTTATTTTTAGGTTTTTTTTTGTATATAATATAAGTCATATATGTTGTTGTGGCGCCGAGCCACTGTTCTAGGTTGAGACAGCCGGGGTTTTTTTTATGTCGCAGGATAGCGTGCGTTGTGAGCAGTGTTCCCCGCCTCGGTATTTTAAAAATAGTAAAGGTTTGAAAATTCATGTAGGTAGAGTTCACAAATCATCTTTTGCATCATCGATACCTCCCATTTCATGTTCTTCCCTTCCAATTAAAGGACTTGATGGTAACCTTTGGGAATCATTAAGTACTTTTAAGAATTCCATTCCATTAATCAGACGCATTCCTCGAGGATCACGCCATACAGTTTCATGTTCTTTAAAAAAAACTATAGATAATGTCATCTCTCATAACACCTGTCGGAGCTGGGAGCTCCTGCTCACTTTCGCGTACCGCACGCTACACGCGGATAATAGTCAAAACCTCTCCCTTACACAGAAAATAAAAAATAACTGCACTATAAATGACAGCAATATTTACAATACTACCATACAGTTAAATCCACTACACGTAACACATACACAATCTCATCAATATCTGAAACATAATTATGATAAAAAAAAATTATTGAAAATAAAATAAGCGACGGCGACCTTAAGGGAGCGGCTCGACTTTTATTCTCCAGTGACACAATTGCCCCTGATACAGCGGAGACTCTGGAAGCACTGCGTTCTAAACACCCATCTCCTTCTCCTGATTCCTCTTTTCCAGACCCACCGACAAATAACGATTTTCTTTTTCAGGCCACTACAAATGACGTGCTGGGAGCTCTGATGTCTTTCAGAAGTGGTTCCGCTGCAGGTCTCGATGGTTTGTCACCACAACACTTTAGAGACTTAGTTTGTGGTGCAAACGTTGACGTAGGTGGTACCCTTCTGAAATCCATCACTGATCTGGTGAACCTGATGCTATCTGGACGAGTACCCCATGAAATAACTAAAACCTTATATGGAGCAAATTTATGTGCCCTAAAATGGTGGTATTCGCCCCATAGCAGTGGGTTCAACGATTCGGCGCGTCGTTTCCAAAATTTGCTGTAAAAAAATTCTTCCTTTGATATCTTCTAATTTTGTCCCAATTCAGTTAGACTTTGGGGTAAAGGGGGGATGTGAAGCAGCTGTTCATGCTGCTCGCACATTCCTCCTTAGCTCCCGGGAGGAGGTACGCCTTAAAATTGATGTGAAGAATGCCTTCAATTCAGTAGATCGGGGGGTCCTCCTCTCAGAAGTAAAAAATAAATTTCCACAGTTTTTCCCGTACTTGGCGCAGTGCTACCGGGAACCTTCAAAGCTCGTACACAAAAAGAATGTTCTGAGCTCCGCTGTCGGCTGTCAGCAGGGGGATCCGCTTGGACCAGTTATTTTTAGTTTGGCCATCCACCCTATAATTTCGGCTCTAAATTCCAAATTCAATGTTTGGTATTTGGATGATGGAACCTTGGGCGGCGAAGTGAATTCGGTTTTGGAGGATTTAGAAATTATTATATCAAAATTTAAAACTATTGGCTTGGAACTTAACTTTGATAAATGTGAAATTTATATTCCTAATTCTTTTTCGGCGGAATCTAAACTGCACATATTAAATAAATTCAATACTTTAGCTCCGGGTATTAAAATTTTAAATGATGAGTCACTTCGCCTCCTAGGAGCACCTGTTCTAGAGACCTCAGTTCCTCAATTTTTTACTGACTTAATTTCTAAATTCAAAAACACTTCCCATCATCTGTTAGATATTAATCCTCATATGGCAATGACCATCATTCGATTCTGCTTATTTGTTCCAAAATTTACTTATTTGGAAATTTAATAATTTATTGGAAAATTTGGATAATTTTATACAAAATATTCTATCTGACATCTTAAATTGTCCGATAGGTGATCAAGAATGGGCCCAGGCTTCTCTTCCGATCAGGTATGGAGGTCTGGGAATCCGCAAAATTTCTAGTGTCTCACTGCCAGCATTTCTTTCCTCTGTTTATAGTACACACACTCTCTTTGAAAAAATTATATCCCAGTCTTTGGGATCAATTGAGGTGTCGTACTTGGCAGAGGCAAGAAATGAATGGTCAGCGATTAGCCCAAATCAATTGCCGGTTTCTCTTCCTTCCCAGAGACAGTGGGATGACATTATTTGTAAAAAAACTTTTGACGCAATGTTAATGGAAGCAAATTCTAAAGACCGTGCTCGTCTTCTCGCTGTCTCTGCGAAAGAATCCGGCCACTGGCTCCATGCTCTCCCTTCTGCTAATCTAGGCACTCTTTTAAACCACGCCACTCTTGCAGTGGTAGTTGGCCTTAGGCTCGGCGCCAAAATAACCCAGCCTCACCGTTGCCACTGCGGTGACCACGTCGACGCTTACGGTCATCACGGACTCTCCTGTTCGAAGAGCGCTGGTCGTTTCTCCCGCCACAGTGCCCTCAACGACATCATCCGCAGGTCTCTTGCTACTGCTCACGTGCCAGCTGTATTAGAACCTATTGGTTTGGCACGTAGTGATGGCAGGAGACCTGATGGTATGACGCTTGTTCCTTGGAGGACAGGGAGGTCGCTTGTGTGGGATGCCACCTGTGTAGATACTCTAGCTGCATCCCACATCCATGCGACCTCCTCTGTGGCGGGTGCAGCGGCTACTAGCGCCGAACAGGCTAAGAGGCGCAAATATGAAAAACTTGACAGTGGTTTCATATTTGTGCCTTTGGCTCGAGCGCTTTTTGTAGAGCTAACTAAAAAGGTGATCGAGTCTACCGGGGATCCAAGAGCTGGCAGCTACCTTGCCCAAAGGATTAGCTTGGCCATCCAAAGGGGTAATGCTGCCAGCATCTTGGGTACCATGCCACACTGCAGTGACTTCGATGGGGTTTTAGATTTTATTTAATTTTTAATTTTTATTTTAGTTTTAATTTTAGAATAAATTTAATTTTAATGTAGTAGGTAGTTTTAATTTTTATAGAGAGATAATTAATATATTTTAGTTATTCTATAATTTCATATTTTAGAACACATACATTGGAAGTTAAATAAAAGTTTTTCATTTGAATTTGAATTTGAAATTTATTTTTAATAAGCGGTGCTTCGCGAGCGGTTTACTAAGTGGGTCTAACTTGAGGTGCGGTGCGGGGAAGCGCGAGAGAGCTAGGGGAAATTTGTAACGCGTAGTCATAGTACAAACAGAATAGTAGGCTAACTAAGGCCGATCGGCGAGTTAATTACCTACTCTTGCGTTGACGCCTAGGGTTGTCACTTTTATTTTTGACTAGCTGAAGCCCACGATTATTAATAGGTAGGTTACTACTTTTATTGAAAAATTAAACAAACAAAAAAGAGCGAGGTTGCGACGTGATACGCAATTGCGCGCGATTAGCACAGCGGCGCGATATATACAAAAGTACTCTGTGGCGCGCCGCGCGGCCCGTACTGCCGGCCGATTGAGCCGGTTGAGATTTTGCGAATGTGTGCGTGAAACTTCCGTGCGTACACGGCGCCCGCTGCTCACGCATACATTCAAACCGGCAGCGGCCATTTTGTATGAAGTTAGCCTACTATTCTGTTTGTACTATGGCGTAGTACCACTAGATCAAAGGTGTCAAACTACTGCATATATCCTATACTGTGTCCGTACTGTCGGCATGGAACTAGGAATTACGACTACGTCGATTACTTTACTCTATGGTGCAGGGCTCAACTTCAAACGAACGCGTAGTATGTATAGATGTCTATTGCCGCTAAAACAACAAATAATAAAAATTAAATTAAATATTTTTTTTACCCTGGCATGCTTTGAGTATATAACCAACACTATATACTCAAAGCTGGCATGTGGTGTGGTGTGTCATTGTCTAGAGCTCATTAAGTGGAGTTCTTCAAATACATATTTTTTTTATTTTTTCGCTACAAAAATGAAGAAATGGGGGACTGTCAAAAGTTGTCGGTTTTAGACCAATTTTGTTAAGGGGGCTATCTCAAAAACTAAACTAGTTAGGAATTTGAAATTTTGGTATATTATGTAATATATAGTTAGTATTTAAGCAACACATACTGAAAACACCGATTTATATTGCGGTTTGCAAGTTGTGACCAAAACAAACGAGCATTTATCCCCCATATGCTAATTTAGTACTTTCTAAGAAGATATCTAGATATGTATCTAGTTTTAAAAAATGATTTGGTCATATTATGTACGGAACTCTAAAAGAGCGAGTCCCGACTCGCACTTGGCCGATTTTTTACTGTCATCTATTTTTAGCAGACTTAAAAAATGTATGTACGTCCATTGTCCACGCATTTCTCCGAAACTGTTATTCGGATTGTGATATTTCTTTTTTTATTTGCTTACATTTACATACTTCGATTTAGGCAATAGTAAAGATTTCATCAAAATCGGTTGAGTAGTTTTTAAGATATGGCCACTTTTCTCTTTTCAGTTATTTTTTATTTCGCTAGTAAAGTTCGGCCGTTCAGAGAATGCGTTCCTGACACCTATCAGAAAAATATTGTTTACCAAGTTATTTGACACTCAGTTTGGCACAAAATTATAACATTAGTTGATTATTGATATAATAATGTTGTTTTAATGCTCATCAATTGTTAAAACGGTAAACAACCAGCAATAATATTTTTATCGTAACTGCAACGCCATTACAAAGTTACGTCGTCAGTTCAATCGCGACGTGTCAGGAACGCATTCTCTGAACGGCCGTAGTTTAGCCGGTGTAGTTTTTGCCAAATTATCTAAGCTTGTTTCATTTACTGTCTAATCTAGAAATATCACATCGCGTAACACGCTTCATGGGCTTCAAACAAACTGAATATCTTAGTGTAGGATCGCATAAACATGACGCTGTTTACGCATTTAGGTTAATGTATACCGCATTTTATGAATTGATAAAATGTATATGTTACGGGTAAGATTGGAAGTTGGAATAAACTTAGGTTTACCCGGGTTTACTTAGTTTTACCCAAGGTTTTTGGGTAATGTCCAAATAATAATGAAAATAAGTTTTAATTCGGGATTTACCCACTCATTTACTAACTCACCTAGGTGTATCCATTGCTTACTGGGTAATGTTAGATTGCAAGACAAGCTACTCATTTCAAACCAATAGAACCTAGAAGTATTTATGTTCTAACCCAACCTAACCTAACTTTTTTCATAGACTGGTGGTTCTTTGGTGGTGAAAAATGACGCAACACCTAACGTTATCTAGCCAGAGTTGGATAGACCTAGGTGAGTATGGGTAAATTCCGAATTGAAATTTATTTTACTTATAATTCGAATTTTACCCAAAACGTTTGGGTAATACTAAGTAAACCCGTGTAAACTTAGGTTTACTAGATCTTCTATCATTACCCGTAACATAACATGGTTGCAGGGAGGGAGCTGTTGGCAGGGGGTTGCAATGGGATGCACTTTCCTGGCTTTGGAAATGCATAATCTACATACTAAAATTATAACATGTAAAAGTGTGTCTGTTATCTTTTGATGGCTTAAAGGTTGAGCCAATTTTGACTTTGGACACTAATAGGTAGGATACTTTTCAAATAAGTAATTTATTCGTTTAAAAACCTAAATCCACGATGAAAATAGCAGAAATCAGCTAGTCCCTGATCTCTATTAATATTATTAATGTGAAAGTGTGTCTGTTTATTAGTTCGTCCTTCAATTGCGCGTGATTACATAGCAATGGAGTAACGGAGTGAAGGAATTTTTTTGCATGGGTTAGCTTTTTAACCGACTTCTAAAAAACAAGGAGGTTCTCAATTCGACGCGTATTTTTTTTTGCGTTGTTACTCCGTAACTCCGTCAAATCTGAACCGATTTTAATATTTTTTATCTTAAAGGCCGTACCGTCGTTTGGTCCCATCCTATTGAAATTTGGTGAAGAGCAAATCGCTTGCGATCAGAGAATGTGTAGATTGATCCTATAAAAACGCCACTTAAAAAGCTTAAAATAAAAATTCTTTTTAAAAAACAGACTTCAAAAGCAACTACAAATTATAAAATAATTTTAGTTTGTTGTTTGTACACGTATGTTGAAGTAGGGCTAGCGACGCACATTGGTTTCATCGTTTCCATTTAGAGCCACCCGACTTTCAACATACGTACGTACAAACAAAACTTATTCTATACTTTGTAGTGGTGCTTGAAGTCGGTTTTATGAAAATAATTTTTACTTAAAACCTACTTCCATGCGAACGAAGTAGGGCTAGTAAGTAAATTAATGAGTTGTTCATCTAATTTCTTTTCCAATTCCAATTAAAATTCCAGTGAAATGCACCTTTGAATAAACCCTACATATCTACAAGTAGGTAAAAAACTCAAAAATCTTTTACTCTCTAGTCTACTCAAAGCCTTATCACTGAACTAGTTGAATAAGTTTTTCATTAAGTCGTTAAGTGTAGAAATGTTGTAAAAAGATAATTGAAGATGGCTGTATGACGAAAAGCTTTTGAGTCTGAGGTTTTGTTTAAGTTTGACGCGGCTTTGCAACTTTTCTGGCATTAAAGTGAGGCGAATTCACAAAGTAGTAAAGTAAGTAAAAAAAAGAAAATATTTTCTTCTCTACAATATTATGAAGAAACGACTTTTTTAAAAAAAAGTCTTGTCGTTATTGTTATACCTACTGAAACTAAAGTAGAGAGATGGTTAATTTTAATAGGGAAAGAAGTTATAGTTAAAGTTCATATACACTCTTTTTTGTCAAAATCAATCATTATCAGTTAAAATGTCTTTTTCTTTATAATTGCCGTTGTCCTTGATTGCAATCTCACCTATTGCTACATACTCGCAACGATTTGTAAGCTGAAATTTCCACATGCCAACGTACCTGAATTATGTATATGGTAATAAAGGCCTATTATTTACCTTTAGGTAAATATCAATATTTAACTTATATTATTATCATCATACTAGCTGATGTTCGCAACTTCGTGTGCGTGGATTTAGTTTTTAAAATCCCTTCCCTCGGGAACTCTTTGATTTTCCGGGATAAAAAGTAGCATATTATGTCACTCTCCAGGTCCTCAACTATACCTATGCAAAAAATGATGTCGATCTGAAGCTCTCTTGCGGCGTAGGTATATGCAATTATTTTTTTTACTTTTTAATCTTTTTTTTTCAACGTTTTAACCTTCCCTGGACTACGAAAAACATTTCAAAACTAAAATCAGCTAAATCGGGCCAGCCGTTCTCGAGCTTTAGCGAGACAAACGAACAGCAATTGATTTTTATATATAGGTATTATTGGCGGACCCTTATTATTTTTACAAAAAAACACAAAGTAAGGAATTCTTCATTTAGCAAATATCCGTTACTCAATAATTGAACAATTAATACAACACAAGTAGGTATAAGGAGAAGCGACTGGCGTGATAACTCGAAGCAGAATGGCGCCTGGCGTCAATACTCGTTGGCTTTTATGGAATTGACGAGCAGCGCACTCGGTAGTTATTATAAAAATCTACCCTCAGCTAACAGTATAGATTAAAAACCTGTTTTCACGTAATACGTCACTGCCCGCCCACGAATAGAAAAAGTTCTATTTTGTGCACCGTTGAGTGTAGACGCCTACAGTCTGCGTCCTCTACGATCGTAGGACATCGCTTACTACGTCGCGTCGTCGACCTACGAAGACAAAAGTGCGTCGTAGCGTTCTACGAGATTGTCTACGTCACATACATACTCTATGCCTATAATTACTTTGCTTGCCGTACCGACACAGTTTTTAGAGTCGCGAAGCTGAAGTGGCAATGGGCGGTTCATTTAGTTCGAAGAATTTATGGTCGTTGGGGTCCCAACTCCCAAGGTGTTGGGTGGCGACTAGCAACGGAAAGCGCAGCGTTGGCAGACTCCCACTAGGTGGACCGACATCATCACACGAGTCGCAAGGAACTGCTGGATACACCCAGCAGTGGACTTTCATCGGTTGATAAAAAAAGAGAAAAGTCGTTGTTTTTAGAATATGACGCCGTGACATGAATGTGACGTAAGATTTTAGACTTATTTCGTGGTTCAATGACACAATGACGTGAACGTGACGCCCACCACGCCGCGCACGTTCCTCGTCGCCAACGACCCCTCCTGATAGTAGTTGTTGTTCAACTCACATCAGAGCGGTGTCCGCGCAAGTTGTAGTTGGTGCGCAGGGGCAGCTCGTGCGGACGGCGAGCGTGCGACGACGTGAACGTGACGCCCACCACGCCGCGCACGTTCCTCGTCGCCAACGACCCCTCCTGATAGTAGTTGTTGTTCAACTCACATCAGAGCGGTGTCCGCGCAAGTTGTAGTTGGTGCGCAGGGGCAGCTCGTGCGGACGGCGAGCGTGCGACGACGTGAACGTGACGCCCACCACGCCGCGCACGTTCCCCGTCGCCAGCCACCCCTCCTGATAGTAGTTGTTACGGTTCAACTTCCACCCCTCCTCCTGATGACAATACAAATAAAAATTATAAACAACATGCAAGGAGAGGAGATTCGCTCACGAATTGCGCGATCAATTTAAGTTCTATTTTTTAAGTTATATACTTGGTAAATATTTTTAAAATGACTTAATGTTTTTTTTTATCAAAATGTTACAGTAAAACTTATAGCATATAGAAAACGTAGAACGGTGACAAGAATTCTGGCTTTTAGTCCATGCAAGCATACAAAAATGAAGAAAGGGTTGACAGTTATTTAGTCATCACTCTGACAATTTATGTTTCGCCGTTATAGAACAAAGGGTTAGGGTAAAGGGACGGCACATTCCGGTGTTCGGACCCGCTATTTAACAGATTGTGTCCCTGAGCTTCACATATTCGTATCTCTCTTGATTCAACAAATCATGTAAATTATAAAAGCAGTGCATGCTGTTCATTCTGTGGGAACTCAAAATAAAAAGTATATTTCGTACCCATAAATGTAATATGTATATTTTATATTAGTATTCATACCATAGATTTAGGATTGATAGTGCGAAGCGACTACCTACCATTGTAGGTAGGTAGGACAAATCATAATTCGTACATACTTTGTCCTAACAAACTCATCCTGAATTAGTATTATACGAAACTCTATCTGTTACCGTTTCAAAACCAAACGGTTTCGAAGAAACTTCAAGCTTGCATAATGAGGAAAAACTCAAAAATTCCTAGAATAAGAATGACCACGGAATTATTTTATATATTTTAAAAAATCGGCCAAGTGCGAGTCGGGCCTCGCTCTTTTAGGGTTCCGTTATAAAAAATTAAATTAAAATATTTCCATGTACCCATGGAAATATTTTAATTTAATTTTTTTAATTTAATTTAATTTTTATTATTTGTTGTTATAGCGGCAATAGAAATACATAATAATATGTGAAAATTTCATCTGTGTATCCATTACGGTTTACGAGACAATAGTTGTATATTGTTGATATGATATGATAATAATGTATATTGTTAGGTAATAGCTTTGAGTATATAACCAAGGGTAATAGGTACATGTGTACCTTTGTTAAAGGTCTCTGGAAATAGAACCAAATTCCAGCGGCAGTCGGGTATACCTACTTACTATCATTTCGTCATACGTCGTGCTATAATATATAGCATAGCATTTATAATCATAAGAAATCCAGATTACTAGTACTACTATTAGTCTGGTATTCATATGATTCTTTTATATAGTAAAGAATTTATACTTATATTATTATTATTATATAATTATATTATTATATAGTTATATAATAATATAACTGAATTTGTTCGCATTTCATTACTCAAAGCATTTCATGTTGTTGTAAAAGACGGGTAGCTGTCGTAGCTTCCAGCTACGACGTAGTCGCCTAGAAACGTCAAAAATAGACGGCAAAAATCAACATCGTAGAAGCATATTATTATGCTACTTTAAGATGACAAGCTATCGGACATAAACGCTTGAATTTTTACAAGATCCGGAAGGAGCGCGGAATTCAGGAAAAATTTATATTATATAATTATGACATCTTTTTTGGATTTCTTTGCCTGCTCTGTTATTGATATGATCTGCAAGGCCTTAGAAACTGGCAACTTCTGGCGTCTGAGTCAGTTTGCCAGCATTATAATCCCTGGCATTCTATAACTTTCGTACACATAACATCTACTGAATTGACTCCATTAATACCTGCCCAAATAGATTTTTAATTACTATCATACATTCGGTGTAATACGATGTCCTGGCATATGCGGTACACCGGAGATTGAAGAGAGATTGGCAATTAGCTATATTACGTTTAGATACGCCCTCGCAGACTGGACTTTCGTATGGTCTATCCATAATGGAGTTGATTTACCGGATATAATTCATTACACAATAATTGATAGACGTCAACACATTGATATAGGGTTGTAACCAAATTCGAAAAGTAACCAAATCAGCAATTGGACGCGTAGGTATTTTTTTTGGTGATGCAGAATATAACTTCGTCTAACTTGCAAATATGTGCATACTTTCAACATATTAATACACTAGAATCTAGAATCTAGATGATGCCCGCGACTTCGTCCGCGTGGATTAAGGTTTTTTAATTCCCGCAGAAACTCATTTTCTGGCATAAAAAGTAGCCTATGTTTTAATCGTGGGCATAACCAGCTCATAAGCTATCTCCATTCCAAATTTCAGCCAAATCGGTTAATTCATTGTGGCGTGAAAGAGTAACAAACATTCATCCATCCATACATTCTCACAAACTTTCACTTTTATAATATTAGTAGGATAGGAAGTAGGATATACATATACTAGTAGGGCGCGTGGGTGCGCGGCCCGCAAGCGGACCGCGGTTTTTCTACTCGTCTAGTAGACTTTCAGCTCCTGATCATTTTCTATCACAAAACCACTCTTCCATCTTTTATACTCTCCGAGATAGACACCGTTGAAGTTTGTATGGCCGCCATCTTGAATCCGCCATTTTGGATTTTTTTCAGCTCACTGCCAATTGGATGAGATTTCGAGTGACTTTTGTTCGAGCACCCCCACCTATCTACATTACCATGGCCGTGCTCCTCACCCACCTTCCAAACCCTCGATCATCATATGTCATCATTTGTCATAATGAAAATTCTTCAATAAAAAAAAATCTTGAAAAGGAATTGTATCAAAGTCGTGCATGATTCCCGGCTTCTAGTCTCTTCAATATTCGCCATATATTTTTGTATGAAGAAAAAAAAAATTCCGCCATCTTGAATTTTTTTTCTGTTCGTCAAGTAGACCTTAGGGTCTTGATCAGCTTTTGCCAGGAAACCACTCTTCTATCTTTTATACTCTCCGAGATAGACACCGACGAAATTTGTATGGCCGCCATCTTTTTTCCGCCATTTTGAATTTTTTTTCAGCTCACTGCGAATTGGATGAGGTTTCGAGTGACATTTGTTCGAGCACCCCCCACCTATCTTCAATACCCTGGCCGTGCTCCTCATCCGTCTCCGAAATCCTCAATCATCAGCTCTCTCCATAATTTTCCTCCGAATGAATTTTTGTCCTCTATACGAAACCATCGGTGGAAAAAAAATTTTTCATACAAAATTTTACAGGAGAGGTGATCAATCAGTCAGTGAATCAGTGAATCAGCACGAGCAGCTATATATATATTAATACCTACATATAAACGGCACGAGATCGTATTCTGTGGCGATCTTTGCAAAAGACGGGGATTACGTAACGTAGGTAAAACATATAGGTACCTACCGAAAACAAACTTTTGATGTTTCATCATGTCGGCACACGTGATGTTAATTAACATAACGCGAAAAATAACGTGATAACGAGAATTCACTCAGCCAAAAGTTTAATTAAAACATCGAGCGTTTGGTTTGCGTACACAATACATAGCTTAATTTGAATGAAAATTGTGTTAAATAGACCGGCGTTTATTTAACTGAGTTTATTAGATGAAACTAAATTTAAATATTTTCATATTATGGAACATAGTCTACGGATTACCTAATTGCAAGATCGATTCCTCGTCATTTTGTATCGAACATTATAATATAAAGTACCAACCTAGGTACCTATACTAGCTAGTGCCACGGCTATAATCACGTGAATGAGTCGTGGATTTTTCACGTTTTCATCATTCCCAGGATGCAATTTTACTAGGACAAGTACTCTGCCCTAGATGATATCCAGGGTCTGATGTAGCCAGCTACTAATAGCTTGTTTTAAAAAAAAAATTTACACTTGCTTTAAGTATAATTTTGAAATGTTATAATTCTTTAGATAGGTAAGAGAAATTCCAATCCGATAAATTTTTATTATAAAGTTATAGAAATAAATATGAAACCACCCCTCTGTATCATTACTCGAATCAGTAGGTAGTAGATAAAGGTATCGAACAAAAATTTCAAATACATAAATTATAAACCATTCTACCCAGTTGATCGTAAACAAATTCCACCAACGCCAGCTCTTCGCTCAAATATTCCATCAAACATCAGGTAAGTAGGTGTCTGTACTTCAACTTATTACAAGTTGAAGTAAAGATACCTTACCTTATAAGCAGTACCTACCTGATACTTGATAGAATTAAATTCAAGTAGGTATCATATTCTATAGTACATAGGTAGGTACTGCTTATATTCAAGCTTTAACGAAATATAACACCTATAACATTATACATAGATAATATTAAGTACCTACCTACATTAATGTAACAAAATATTAGGTTTTTGCAATTTAAAATTTAGTTACCTTTGCTAGTTTTGTAAGGTATGTGATAGATATATAGTAGATATATAGAATCACAATTCTATGTAGGTAACAGAATATTTTAATAATCCTACGTACCTACCCGGTGACAAACATTAATCTTCAAAGGAACGTCGCAATTTTGCCTAGAAACGAGAACAAGCTTTTTCAGGTTACGTAACATCAATATGCCACAGTTTCATTAGAGCAAACTGACACATCTTTGATAATCTGACATGTACATGGTATGATAACGTAATAATTTTTTCTGGCGTCCATTTAAACTCACTTTCGAATACGATTTATCTCTGTATCGTCATTAATGAGGGTCGCGATCCTTGGTACGGATCACGTGCTCACGCACGATGTTCTTTCTCTTAAGTAGATCTGTCCTCATGGAGCAGCGTGGGTAGATGTAGCGAGAGCAGTGCTAACCTGATCGGAACAACGGATAGGGCTACATCCTCTTGGCCTCTTCCCTTCCATCTTGCCCAACGGGCAATGTGTCTAATATAGTCCAAGGTACGCCTAAAACATGAGGTCGAAATCCTAGGTGTTATTTTTTAGCCCTTTCAGGATACATTCTATCGCTGGTCCTGAAGCAGTCCAGGTTATCTTGAGCATCTTCATCCAACATTTAGGTACAGCTATCTCGGAAGAAACAATGCGTTTGCGATCGGAAGCCTGAAGATAGAAGGGAACACTTCTGTGGTGTTTTCTAGTCTGCTTGATATCTTACTTCTGTTATTCCAACTAACTACATGGTGTTCTTGGGCATACCTACCAATTCGCCTCCTGTGGTTGACAAGCTCCACTTACGATATTTAGATATTAAATTAATAATTAATATTATTTACCTAGTTAAAGTAGGAAATTCTGGGTACGAAACAACAATTTTGCTCTACCTAGATGATAATAAAGTGCCGACAAAAATTATAAATTGTACACAAACTACATTGTACTCTACATTAGATATCCTATCCTATCCTATCCTATTGTACTATTAAATTATTACTATTGTTAATTGACCGAGCGAAGCGAAGGTCTCTGAGTCTACTTGAGTGAATTTGCACTTGTCCGTCCGTCCGTCCGTCTGTCAGAGCCTTATAATTTCTGAATTACTGAACCTAATAATTACTCCAATTTTAGATATAATATGTAAACCGATGGCCTCCAGCCGGAAATGGCTTAAAAAGTTATAAAAATCTTTATTTCAGGGGGGCTCTCATAGAAGCGAATGCGAAGTAAAATATTTTTTATAGCGTTACTTACGATTGCGATGACCTATATCATTTTAAAGATAATTTTGATAAGAGTACAAAAGTATTTTTTTTCCTAAAATTGACGAAAAGGGGAGCTTTCAAAGTGGAGATTATATTTGACCTCAGAACGGATAAACCATTGAAAGGCCGGGCTTGAAACTTTTATAATTATTAGCGTTATATCATGTACTTGAACAACAAATAATAAAATTAGATAAAATATATAATAAGGAAACTAAATTATTTAACTTTTAATGAGCTGCAGTATTTTTAACAGAACTTCACAATGATGTCAATAGATGGCGCTCTCATCTCATATTGTAAACGCAGCTTTACGTAAACTATTATTATTTTGTTCTAGCTGATGCCCGCGACTTCGTCCGCGTGGATTTAAATTTTAAAATCCCGCGGGAACTCTTTGATTTTCCGGGATAAAAAGTAGCCTATGTCACTCTCCAGGTCCTCAACTATACCCATGCAAAAGATCACGTCGATCCGTAGCCCTGTTGTGGCGTGATTGAAGGACAAACCAACAAACCAACAAACAAACAAACACACTTTCGCATTTATAATATTAAGTAAGGATGACAAGTACTAATACATAATATAATAACATATTAATCAATTAAAATTATTACTTAGTTCAATATCAAACATCAATAAAACTTCACTTTGCGGTATGTTTTTGCATGTTTTCTGATAGTGTTGATAGATGTCACTGTGTACAAATAATTTAATTTTAATGTTCCAAGAAACTATACCTAAGTAGGTACCTATATAATACTACACACATCAAAAGTGTCTAGGGATCAAGCATTTTTATGCGGATTTCTTGAGATTGAGATGTGGCTTTGTAATAAATTTATGATTTTATAAATTTATATGGATCCTTTTTGGTGCATTTCATAATTTGAATCAGGAACTGTCAATCAAATTCGAGTAAAAGATGAAAATCAGCTGTCAATATTTTCCCTATAAAAACATACAACGCATTGAAGACATTATTAGTGCTACTGTTTCCCTACTACTGATTAAAACCAACGTTATTATGGAGCGGCGACGTCATTTAAGCAGGGAAGAAATGCTCAGAGCCGTGGGAATGATAGAAGCTGGTTCCCGGCAACGTACTGTGGCTTTAGCTCTGAATACAAGTCAGAGTGTTTTCAGTCGACTTTGGACACGTTACCGAAGCACTGGTACCGTGGCTGAGCGCCATGGAGGACGGTATCGCTGCACCACACGGAGACAAGACCGATACATTCAAATCTTAACTCGAAGAGCTCCAACAATAACCGCCATGATGTTAGCCGTGAGGCTTCATCACTCTTCAGGGAACTTAATTAGCGACCAAACAGTCAGAAACCGCTTGCATGAAGTGAACCTTCATTCCCGAAGACCGCTACGGGTACCACCTATAGCAATGCACAATCGTAGGATTCGATATCAATGGGCTCTTGAACACAGAAATTGGGCAGAAGAACAATGGCGTTTCGTGTGCTTTTCTGATGAGTCTCGTTTTGGTATGAGACCGGATACAAGACGTATACGACACTGGAGAACCCCTGGACGCCAACAGCGATTAAAATCCTGCCAGGAAGTCCATCCTTATAGTGGTGGAACCATCATGGTATGGGCGGGTATTTGGATCGGCGGAAGAACTGAGTTGATTTGGATCAGAGGCAACCTCAACGCTCAAATTTATGCTGAGACGATTGTATCAGACGTCATCGTTCCTCTACAAGTGCAAATCGGTCCCTTATTTCAGTTAATGCATGATAATGCACGACCGCACACCGCAAGAGTTGTAAGACAGACTCTCGCCGCAGCTAACATCAATGTCCTGCCCTGGCCTGCTCAGTCGCCAGACTTGAACCCGATTGAGCATGCATGGGATATGCTACAGAGAAGAGCTCTGCCGAATATGGAGGGTATCCAGTGGCAAGAAGACCTTTTTTTGTTGTTGCAACGAACATGGGCGGCCATTCCACAGCGTGATTTGGATGAACTCATTTTGAGTATGCCAAACCGATGTTCTTGTGTTGTTAGTGTTCGCGGTAGAAACACGGATTATTAATTGTTTAAGTTACCCAATAAAATTTTAAAGAAAACTGTTATTTCAGTCTTTTTTTCGAACTTTAATGTTAGTGGTTCAAATGTCAAAAATCCCTTTATTAGGAAAATGGCAAATTTCTTTATTAATGCAAAGGTGACTTGGTTTATCGTTACTGTGACAAACGAAAACACTTTATTTGATGAATCCTTAAAGAAAATTTTAATTAATATCAATCAGGAGAAAAGTTATTGCAAAAATATATGTTGATCCCTAGACACTTTTGATATATTGATACCTGATTTCACTACAATTCCATAACCTTTACGGGCTACCTATGTTAAGTTAGGTGACGCTTTCTGTTTGACTTTGATAATACTCTAACGGACAACTAAAGGTGAAAATGACATTGGGATGTTAGGATTGTATTTAGGGGCTACCTACGTTAAAAGACTTCTAGTTAGAGGATGATTTAGGTATGGTTGGTGAAAACGGGCATAATAATGTCAATTTTGATTGTCATGTATCTATTGAATGAATAAGTAATTACGGAAAACCGTTACCGCGAGGTCTCAGTTCGGGGCGAACCACTAGTACTAAAGTTTGTAAGGATGGATGGATGGATATATGGATGAGGATGTTTGTTACTCTTTCACGCTACAAAGAATGAAGCGATTTGGCTGAAATTTGGAATGGAGATAGCTCATACTCAGGATTAACACATAGGCTACTTTTTATCCCAGAAAATTACAGAGTTCCCGCGGGAATTAAAAACCTTAATCCACGAAGACGAAGTCGCGGACGTCATCTAGTTGTGTAATAATTCAAATTAATTATTGTGTAATTATATTACTAAAACATAATCTTAAAATAATGAAGAACTAATATTTAATGAAAATAGAAATTAATTAAAAACATTGGTAAGTACCTTCACGTGCAGGTATGGTAGGGTACTTTTTTATTTTGTAGTTTTTGTCATAGTCTTTAATTAGTTCTCATATTATCAGTGAACAAACAGCTTGTTCTTCTGAGAATAAACTCTAGGGACCTGCCGCCTTCCCAGCATGCGAAGATTAGTTCCCGACTGAGACTTATCGATGCATGCTATCTATATAAAAATAATGCGTATAATAATTTTTTTTAGTATAATAAATATGCTATCCAATTTAGTTCATTATTGCTCCACGTAATTTATAATAATGAAATACCTAAGACATTAATTTTTTCACAGTAGGTAATCATATTCACTCGTAGGTAGAGTCGTTGGGTATAAAAATTATATTATGATTGAGTAGGTACAATGCTAATAGAGTATAAAAGGCGTATTAAAACCCTACGAAGGATATAATATTGCAATTTGTAAGGAATGCAAATAGAAAAGGGCTAAGCTTTCTAAATGACGGTCTTCGGTCTAAGCGAGTTCAAAGCCGCCTTAAGCCGGCTTCACACGACATATTATACCGTTTTACTTCAGTTACAGACAATGTTTCACGTAGTCTAACTTAACACGGTTTAAATTTAAAAATGTACACATAGGTTACAACAAATATACAGGAGGATGTGTGTTTTCTTTTGTATGAACACTTATCTCCTAGATTTCTAGACCGATTTGCGTAATTTTTTATCGATAGAGAAAGTTTGAAACAGGTCCTATAAAAGTTTTTGGTACCTAGCCCTTACTGACAATATCGTTTTCACCCACCTTTAGAGAACTAGGTAGGTAGTACTTAGCCTACTACCAATTACCTGTGTAGGAGTCGCCTAACGGTAGCCACGTTAGGCGACTCCTACACTTATACGTATGTTGGAAGTAACCGCGGCCGAAACCTTCTTACTTCTTCCATAAACCAATTTTTAGAAAACTATCTATTGCCTAGGTACTTCATCCACGTGGATTTATGCGTTTTAAAATCGAATAACAATTCTTTATTATATGTTCCGGGTCAAAAAGTAGGTATCCTGTCCTTGCTCAGGATATAAGCTATCTGTTTGCCTTTTGTTGAAATGGGTTCACTGGTTTAGGCATGAAAAAGGTAATTGGAAGACAGGGCTACAGCAGTAGGTACGTATTTAAATATGGAATATGAATACAGTTTCCTTCGATCAACCAATATAACGGCGAAAGTTTCACTGCCTCTTTATTAGGGTTCCGTACCAAAATGGTAAAAATGGAACCCTTATGGTGAGACTTTCTCCGTCCGTCCGTCCGTCTGTCACAGTCGATTATTTCAGTAACTATTAAAGCTATCGACATGAAATTTGGCAAAGAATTTGGCATAGTTGTGTATAATAGTGGCCCAACATCATTGGAATAAAGAAAAATCGAAAATTATTTTTAGTTTTATTAAAAAAGAGGGAAAATCGGGGGTTTGATATTTCAAAGTAAAATAACTATACCGAGTGGGATATCATATGAAAGGCCTTTACTTGTGCATTCTAAAACAGTTTTTTATTTATTTCTATATATAATAGTTTTTGATTAATCGGCCAAATGTTTGATGCAAATAAATAAATAAAAAATAAATAAATAAAATAAACAAAATGTCGAAAAAAATACCGTTCCCACCCCTTATCTCTGAAGTTTACCAATCGAAAAATCGGAAATAATTATGGTCAATAGAAGTTTATGTATATTTTACAGGAAAAATAAAAGCAATGCGATAATTATTTTAGTTTGATTAAAAAAGGGGGAAAATCGGGGGTTTGAAATTTCAAAGTAAGATAACTATACCGAGTGGGGTATCATATGAAAGGCCTTTACTTGTGCATTCTAAAACAGTTTTTTATTTATTTCTATTTATAATTGTTTTCGAGCAATCGGCAAAAATGTCGAAAAAAATACCGCCCCCCCCCCCCCCCCCTTATCTCCGAAGTTTACCAATCGAAAAATCTGAAATAATTATGGTCAATAGAGGTTTATGTATATTTTACAGGAAAAATAAAAGCAACGCGAAAATTATTTTAGTTTGATTAAAAAAGGGGGAAAATCGGGGGTTTGAAATTTCAAAGTAAGATAACTATACCGAGTGGGATATCATATGAAAGGCCTTTACTTGTGCATTCTAAAACAGTTTTTTATTTATTTCTATATGTAATAGTTTTTGAGTAATCGGCCAAAATGTCGAAAAAAATACCGTTCCCCCCCTTATCTCCGAATTTTACCAATCGAAAAATCTGAAATAATTATGGTCAATAGAGGTTTATGTATATTTTACAGGAAAAATAAAACCAACGTTCTAACTAGCATAGTTTTTTTTACATTAACAATAAACCTGTACAAACAAAGTTAACGATAAATAAGCAAATTAATATAATACTAGTGGTTCGCCCCGAACTGAGACCTCGCGGTAACGGTTTCCCATAATTACTTATTCATTCAATAGATACATGACGATCAAAATTGACATTATTATTATGCCCGTTTTCACCAACCATACCTAATCATCCCCTTTGTAGAAGTCTCTTTACGTAGGTAGCCCCTAAATACAATCCTAACATCCCAATGTCATTTTCACCTTTAGTTGTCCCGTAGAGGTTCGTAATAACAAAGTTGACAGAAAGTGTCAACTAACTTAACATAGGTAGCCCGTAAAGGTTAGGGAACTGTTATAGTGAAATCCTCAAGACCTCAATCAAACTTAGGTAATTATAGGTAGTTTTTTGGAACATTTAAATTAAATTACTTGTACACAGCGTCAACTATCGACACGATCAGAAAACATGTAAAAACAAACTGCAACGTGAAGTTTTATTGATGTTTGCTAAATGACTAAATAATAATTTTAATTGAATAATATGTTACATATAGCTGCATTTGCTATATGAGATGAGAGCGCCATCTATTGACATCATTGTGAAGTTCTGTTGTTGCTGCTCATTAAAAGTTAAATAATTTAGTTTCCTTATTACATTTATCTAATTTTAGTATTTGTTGTTCAAGTACATGATATTACGCTAAAATTATAAAACTTTCAAGCCCCAGCTTTCAATGGTTATTCCGTTGTGAGGTCAAATATAATCTCCACTTTGAAAGCCCCCCATTTCGTCAATTTTAGGAAAAAAATATAAAAAAAAATACTTTTGTACTCTGTTCCAAATTATCTTTAAAATGAGGTACTGTAACTCTATGAAACGCAAAAATTTTTTTTTTTCTTCGCATTCGCTTCTATGAGAGCCCCCCTGAAATAAAGATTTTTATAACTTTTTAAGCCATTTTCGGCTGGAGGCCATCGGTTTACATATTATATCTAAAATTGAAGTAATTACGTTCAGTAATTCAGAAGTTATAAGGCTCTGACAGACGGACGGACGGACGGACGGACGGACGGACGGACGGACGGACGGACAAGTGCAAATTCACTCAAGTAGACTCAAAGACCTTCGCTTCGCTCGGTCGATTATCGTTTTACTTTTACTTTTGGAGTACGGAACCCTCGGTGCGCGAGTCCGACTCGCACTTGGCCGGCTTTTTTTTTGTAAGACACTGTTCCACCCACAAATTATAATGTGGTTTCACCAAGTCTGAATCTGAGAGATCATAGATATATCTATTTTCGTAGCTTCTATCTACGAATTATTACAATGCCTACGAGATACCGCCGAATATGAGTTTTCAAAAGGCAACATGAGAAAGTTATGGAAAGTATGTAAATTATTATTCTAATATTAAAAATGCGAAAGTTTGTGAAGATGGATGGATGGATGTTTGTTACTTCTCAGGTCACAACGAATGAACCGATTTGTTTGGAGTTTGGAATGCAGATAGCACATACCTAGGATTAACACAGGCTACATTTCATCCCGGAAAATTAGAGTTGGCACGGAAATTAAAAAAACTCAATCCACGCTGACGAAGTTGCGGGGATCATCTAGTCTTCTATAAATCTTTATGAATATAAAAAAATATCTATATAAATAAAAATGAATGTTGGTAAGCGCATAACTCAAGAATGGATGGACTAATTCGGTTAATTTATTTTTTTGTATGTTCCTTAAGGTCCACGGAAAGTTTTTATTAAAAAAAAAAACAAAAAAAATTTTACTTTTAACTTT
Source organism: Oeneis ivallda (assembly GCA_029955525.1). Taxonomy (NCBI): domain Eukaryota; kingdom Metazoa; phylum Arthropoda; class Insecta; order Lepidoptera; family Nymphalidae; genus Oeneis; species Oeneis ivallda. The sequence goes on along the minus strand of JARPMR010000012.1, from coordinate 18,143,117 downwards.
TGACAGAACGAAGTCTGTCCGGGCAGCTAGTAAAAAATAGGTAGGCCTGAGTAGAAGGTTGATTTACTAAAATTAAACCATTATGTAGATATACCTACTATGAAAGAAGTCGGTTATAATTTCCGTAAAAATTAGGCATGCAAAAGATTGCTATGTATCTATATCTATATTAGACATTCGGTATTCAGTTATAGGTACATTTGGGCCCTCGGACCGAACTCACCTCTGGCAGCTCGTCGGGAACCTTGCCCATCCACGACAGCGATAGGATCGTGCAGTCGCATTTTGCGTTTACGTTCCTCTCAAAATGTAAATGCATACTTATGAAACACTGAAACTTTTTGTCACTCGAACAACGGACCGCGCGCGTATTCCACGGCAGTCACCAAACACCGCAAATATATCATTTTACCGAGTGCTTCATGTTGAAAGCAAGATCAAATGTTAAGGGATGAGTTGTATCGCTCGCTCGGCTGGCGTGACAGAGGGTGACAGGCTGCCTGGCTTTTCCAAGGGCTGTAGCGCGCAGATATTGATTGCGCGCTGGGAACCGCGCACCGCGGCCTCTGTGCTTAGTTAGCGCTAACTGGGAAAACTGAGAAAACTCGGAAACGCGCGGACTTGGCGCCAAGGTTAAATATCCGAAGTGGCCTTTGTTGCGCCTTTTTAAACGGAACGTAAGTAACTTTAATTGTTTGAGTTGCAAATTGCTATTGTATGGAACGGTTGTTTCGTTTTTTTAGCTAGATATGGATTTTTATTGTAGGTAATTACCTAACTTATATTAAGTATAAGTTTGCATTAGGTGGGCATTAAATTAATACCGTAGCGTAGGTGTATCTAGTTAGTCTCATTTAGAAGTAAAGTTGACAAAGAAAACGACGTAACCCCATCAAGTTTGGGCCATTTTGACTCGTTTTGACAAGTACTTTGGCCCTAAATAATGTTCAGGGTCTGATAAGTAGCCACTAAGTTTGTTATACCTACTTGTTTAAAAATATACTTAAGAAAATGTTCCCTTTTAACTTTTTTAATTGTCGCCTTCACTGAGCGCTTTCAAAATAACAGCATAAGTATGTATAAAGTAATAAAAATTCTTTGTTCTACAGGTGTAATAATTTAGGCTCTATCCCCCTTCCTACCTTGTAGAGCGAGATCGATGGTGGATACAACCTCCATTAAACTCATTAGGAGGTTGGTAGGATAGGATCGCAATAGGTCAAGGATCTACCTACCGAATCTTGTCTATCCTTACTTTCCGTAAATTAACTTCTGTAACTAATTTGCAAAGTAATCTTTCTAAGAAGTAGCTAATTTCAGTTGGGATAGGGTTTATCTCGTTAAGGGTCAGCGCAGACTGAACGTAGGAGTTACCGAGTTAAATTGTTAATGAAATGAATATCTCTCAAATCTCGCATATAGATAAAACCAAATCCGCTATACTAGAGCACTTTTACGATCGGTCTACGCTCTTTATCAAAATCATTAAATTAGAATAAATTTATACCAAAAATACATGTTATTTAGAAGATTCAGCAAAATATCACAGACAATTTAAAGACACATAATTTCATTATCATTACATCACATTATCATAAAAAATTAAAGTTGCGTTTCTTCCATAGAGCCCCAAGTGTAACCAGTTTTAACTTTAACCGGCAGCGGCACGTTTAAATGAATGGTGTTCTCCATTAACTTTTTAATAGTATAAATAAAAATACTTTTCTTTGACTCAATAACTTCATAGATGAGTTCATCGTGCATTTGTAGAATCAAGCGGGGTTTGTCTACATCTGAGCTAGTATTTGTGTCTATGGCACACATTGCAGCCTTTGCTATGTCGGCTGCTGAGCCTTGAATGGTTGTGTTCACTGCTTGCCTTTCAGCTGTACCTATAAACAATAAAATAGAATAGAAATATTTTTTATTCAAATAAACTTTTACAAGTGTTTTCGAATCGTCAAAATATGAATCTACCACTGGTTCGGAATGCCCTTCCTACCGAGAAGAACCAGCGAGAAACTCGGCGTTGCTCTTTTTCAATAAAGTTTACGATAGGTACTTTGCTATGTATGCAGTGTTTCCACAATGAGAGGAAGTTCCAAAAATGTATACTTACAATTCAATACATGTTAAGATGGGCAGACACAAAGTAGCCCCATTCCCGCAGGTGGCAACCGTTCACGACGCATGATCCAGCCGTTGCTTCGCTCAAAAATATTTAATTTTAAATTAAGTAATAATCAAGGTAAAGTTCAGTCTCCTTTGTGTCGCGCAGTCGCGCAATTACCTACATTACACACCTGAATCTCAATTTTCAAAAGCTTAGGCCTATACTGTGTGACAAAAAGTCAATTATTTTGCACGCTCGCTACAATATACCACCACGCTGGCCAAGTGCTGATTGGCAGACTTCATACACCTTTGAGAAGATTATGGAAAACTCATGCAGGTTTCCTCACATGACTCGGAAAAGTAAGAGGCCTGGAAATTGGACCCAGGACCCCCGAAAAGGAGACAAAGTTTAAAGCTCTCAATTTTGACTGTGGTTATCAACTTGAATAACGAATAGAATAGGACTAGATTAACCATACTTGATACAGTATTAAACATACTTGATACAGTATTAACCAAAATTGATACCTTTACCTACAAGTATTAACAATACTTACTTGATTCTGGAATAAAACTTACTTCTTTTGGACACAATATTGCTATTTATGTCCGGCAAATATCTTCTGCGTCTCATCAACGTCTCCACGTATCCATTCTTCTTGCATTCATCAATGACGCTCTGAGTGAACGTCTTGATTGCTGGATAGGTTTTATAGAAAGTGTTCATGAACATAGCAGCTTCTATCTCGTCGACGTCGAGGTGTTGAGCCAACGTTCTGTTTCCCATTCCGTAAAGAATACCGTAGCAAAGTTGTTTTGCCTTTTGGCGTAGGTCGTCGTCAACCTAACAAATTGTGGACATTGGTATTAAAATTGAATGAAATTGACTGAAATGCTTATTATTAAGGTGCGGACATTCATATTAAAATTTACTGAAATTTACTGAAACGCTTATTTATGTACCTACAAGAATTAAAATTTTAGGTGTACTTTACCTAGGTACACCTAAAACACTACATATTAGTCTGCTAATATCATTTTGGCTTAAAAGCAAAAGCCTATAAAGCATCATTTATGTTATCACGATACATATGTCTCTAACGTTCGGCCCGAATAGTCATAAGTACCTACATCAATACTGGTTATTTCTGATTCATAACTGGGAAGTCAAATACTGTGTAGGTACTTTAAAAAGCTTAGCAGTAGCAACTGCTACTCTCTGGACTCTGTACAACAAAGTAAGCAGAGGCTAAGCAGCAATACATAGAGAAAATAGTCGATGCGGTGATAAGCCATTTTTAGGAAGCCGATAGCATACTCTACGCAGTATCGTTGCATTAGTACGACGAGCTCGCAGATATACGTATATACGTACTATGCTGTGAAAGGGTGTCAGAATTCATCACAATAACCATCAAAAACGTAATTAACAGTACCAGTACAGAAAATATAATTACATGGCACTCATACATTCTTTGCTTTCATACTTTCATTGCTTGTTTTGAGCCTACGTTTGGAGCGGAACTTTGTTAGAAACTTCCGATCTATGAGTATTTAATCTAAGAATAATTATAATTTATAACTAATATATTTACAAGTAAATACATTTACTAAGTAGAGGTTATAACAAAAATTAATGAATTCAATAATGACAAAGTTTCGTGGAACCAGTCAGCTTTGCCTACAAGCACTGTAATATAATTTTTATACCAACTTATTATTATTAATAAAGTTACATATTATTGTAATACTTTTTGTTTTGAAAAGAGTTACAGCTAAGTTTCTTGCCGCCTTTTCTCAGCAGAATCTGCTTTCTAAAATGATGAATTGTCATAAGAGCTACAAGTTAAAAAATTACGAATTTTCAACTACCTGCTCTTCTGGAACCCCACTCCACGAGGCCGCAATAGATTTGAAAACGTCAACATTCGACCTCATAATCCTAGTCAAAACCGCATCCTTGCAATAGTGAGTCAAAATCCTCATCTCAAGTTGGCAATAATCAGCAGACACGAAAACGTAGCCCGGCGACGCTTTGAAAATGTTTCTACAATTGAACTCTATTACATCCTCGCAAGGTACATTGTCGTCTGTCGCTGTGAGGTATCTAAGAGGAATGGTAAACGTTCGTGGAACATTTTGGAGGTTCGGCTCGTGCATACTAATTCGTCCGGTGCAAGTGAACATAGTGTAGGAGGGATTTATCCTGCAAATTAGATCATTTATTCATAGATGCATCTCCAAGCTGCGGCGTTTCGACGAAGCCTGCATTTGCTTGGTATAATATTTATTATGAACAACTTAACAAGCAGTGATGCCAATACTTGGCATTACCAACAGTCATTGAGGAAATCAATAGTTATAATTCAAAACACAGAAAACGCTTGCTTAGCCATCCTAATCCATTAGCAAATAGCCTCTTAACTATGAAAGAAGTAAAGCGATTAAAGTGGGCAAATGTGCTTGAGAATGTGCAGATCTGAGGACAGTGGCCCTTTCATCTGAAAAAGCCATTACAAATCCCAACAAATCTGATTAAAGTCTATCGGCTGATTGCAGATGTCACCAGGAAAAAAAAAACAAGCAGTGATAGCCTAGTGGTTAGGACTGCGGTCTCCTATTCGGGGGTCGCAGGTTCGACCCCGTACACGCACTTCTGACTTTTCGCAGTTATGTATGTGCGGTGAAGGAAAACGTCGTGAGAAAACCTGCACGCCTAAGTCTCCATAATGTTCTCAAAGGTGTTTGAAGTCTGCCAATTCGCATTGGGCCAGCGTGGTGGACTATGGCCTATAACCTTTCTCTGAGAGGAGACCTTCGCTCAGTAGTGAGCCGTTGATGGGTTTCGCTCGTTTTCTGCAACACTGTTTTATCTCAAAATCACAAATTTTTTCAAAAAAATTAATGATATCATCAACTTTAAACGGCTATGAGTGCTACCAAGTGGAAATTATGATTCGGAGGTCTCAGGTCTGATTACGGGAAAATTTTGGAATTTTTTCTGGTCTGGGGAGGCTTTACCACTGTACCGGCTAAGACGTGCCGCCAAGTGATTTAGTGTTCTGGTGTGTTTAATTCACACAGCCATAGACCTTCCGAGTTAGACCACTACAATCTTAAACTGCATCTCCACCATCATCCATCCATATCAGGTGGGATCGTAGTTAAAGGCTCTCTTGTCATTGAATGAAGAAATAATGATTGATGTGTATTAAGTAACAGTCGTCCTAAACCGTCGTTGCTTGGGCTCAGTGTTATTTTAATATTTTTAAGTGACACAATCAGTAGAATGTGTGAGAATGCGTAACGAGATATGTTAAAGATCGCTTCATTTCCATAGCATTATCACGCCCCTTTCCACCAGCGTTAAGATGAATAATAATCCATGAAAATGAAGCGATCCGCACTGCGCATCCTCGCAAATCTCGGGTGCAAAGCCAGTCTTCAGTCCGTTCCTAATCCATACAGATTGCCTGCGTAAAAAATATTAAAACTGTTGCTATTTGGGACATGACGGCCTTAATGATATTGTCTCTCGGAAAATTAAGGAGTTCCTACCGGAATTTATTCCTAATAGAAATACACGTGAACGAAGTGGCAGGCATCGTTATGTTACAGTTCCACAAACTTATCTGGCCCGGTGACAGCGTCGCTACTGTCGCACTTCCACTTTTGGCCAGCGGGCCAGATAAGTTTATGGGGCTGTATATTAGAATAGAATAGAAATGTTTTTTATTCAAATAAACTTTTTTACAAGTGCTTTTGAATTGTCGATGAGTCTACCACTGGTTCGGAATGCCGTTCCTGCCGAGAAGAACCAGCAAGAAACTCGGCAGTTGCTCTTTTCAAACAAGTTTACAATATAGTAGATATTATGCTATGCAAACATACAGTGTTTCCACAATGAGGAAAAAGAGAATTTACAGGTTAATCATTACCTACTGTCTCATGAATCGCTGGAACGAATTATATCCAAGCTTTTTTATCATTTATATAGTCTTCAATTGTATAATATGCTTTTTTCATGAGATTAGTTTTAACTGATTTCTTAAACTTGTGTAAAAGCAAGTCTAAGATCGACTGTGGAATTTTATTATAGAACGTCACGCCCATCCCCACAAATGTCTTTCGGACCCTCTTGAGGCGCAATCGAGGAATTACGAGTCTGTTTGGATCTCTAACCTGCCTATCGTGTAAATCACCCTTTTTTTTATAATTCACAATGTTTTGTCTGACAAATACTATGTTGTTATAAATATATTGTGAAGCTAATGTAAGAATGCCTATTTCTTTAAATTTTTCTCGAAGGGAATCCCGCGGTTTTAAATTACAGATTGCGCGAATTGCCCTTTTCTGCAATACAAAAATTTTCCCAATATCGGCTGCTTTACCCCATAATAAGATTCCGTATGACATAACACTATGGAAATATGCAAAATAAACAATTCTTGCGGTTTCTATGTCAGTTAACTGTAGAATCTTCCTAACAGCGTAAGCAGCAGAGCTAAGCTTGCCAGCAAGTGTTGCTATATGGGTACCCCATTGCAGCTTTGAGTCCAGGGTTAATCCCAAGAACACTGTGGAGTCCTCAATTTTCAAGGGTTCATTACATATCTTTAAACTTTTACTGACAGTTCTGGTGTTAGGCAATAAAAACTCAACACACTTGGTTTTTTTAGCATTTAAAAGTAGATTATTTGCCGTAAACCATTCAGAAACTTGAGATAATGCACTATTTACATTGTCAAAATTGTCTTTCGTCCTATCGACTTTAAAAATCAAAGACGCATCATCAGCAAATAGTACAATATCGCAAGTATTTTGGACAAAATGTGGTAAATCATTTATGTAAATCAAAAACATGAATGGACCCAGAATAGAACCCTGGGGTACACCCATTACTGAGGCTGATCCGGATGATTTACCATCATTGACACATACTCTCTGTACACGATCACTAAGATAAGACGCAATGAGGCTGAGTGCAACATCTTTAATACCATAGTGGCTCAGTTTAAGCAAAAGGGTTTCGTGATCAACGCAGTCGAATGCTATTGTTAGATATGTGCCTATCTTTAGAAGCACATTACATTGCAGAACACGATAGCATATAATATTATACCTACTGTAACTTCAATATCAATCGGTGCATTAAAACTCCTCCAGTTCTACAGTCACCCAAAAAGGCAAAGCAAGGAAACCCCTTAACGTGTTGGCTCATAAATACAAACCTGTTATCCGCACTGTAGTTAAACGCTCGCTCGGTGAGCGGGTACAGGGTCTTGGTGAGGATGGAGTTGAGCTTCCTCCAGTATATCACGACACTGGCCATGGCGCTTTTGTGTGCGCTCAGAACGCTCTTCTTAGTGCTCACTTTACGGCCTTTGTATATTCCCAAGGCCTGCAATAAGGGAGTCTTAAGAGATATATGAGCATTTAATCACGTACGCGGATCAACCCCGCTATTATGTATTTACTTTAAAAGAGTCTGCTTGGTTTGAACAAAATCTAAGTGCGATACCCAGGAAAGAAGAAAATTAAAGATTTTACATTTAAGTATTTTGTGGTAAAGCGACATAATTATGTATACCTAATGTCACAGAATATATAATAGTACTACGTACAGAAGTTTCACTCCTTTGATGTTGACTACTTGCCGGCGCTTTAATAGCCTACATATTTTTTATTAAATAGATAAATCACGCACGCAAGCTAATTTAGACTTTATAGCTCGGCGCGAGGATCCATATTGCTTTGGATCTGTTCGCCTACCTACGTCACGGACAACGTTGCGTGGTTGCCTGGGGCTGTCAACAAAGAGTAAAAAAATCAGTAGGTATAACTTTTAACTATTTATTTATTTTACATCAACTGTTTAACTTTAATATAATGTCTTTAAAGATTGTTTCTGTCTTTAAAATAACGATTGTTAAATTTAAGGGTTGAAAAAACTCTAAGACAAACATATAATTTTAGTAAATATTGGGAGGGAAAACATGGACACAGATTCATAAAATTTATATTAGTTTATAAGCAACGTAAAAAATGATAAATTAGAATCCTTTTCTTTGCTGATTAAGCATCCATCCACACAAAAATTACAGTAGCAACGACTTTATGCCATTATTTCATTAGATAGATACCCATTTTAATGTTTACAACTATTTTTATTACTACAAATGTACTAAACACTAAACGTAAACTATTTAAAATAATATTTACGAAAAACTATTTACGTAAGCAATGTTAAATTCAGTAGTACGTCAATCGCCTAGAGCGCGCTAGCCCCGACTGTAGTATCACTCTCAGAGAGCCAGCGATTGTAGGTAAGTACATAAATCGCGTAAGTACCAAGAGTGAGACAGGCCTGCTAATGTGCTAAAACGGTTTCACGACATGGTAAATGTTGCAGTTCTTGGAAAATTGTCATCGATATTTTGTCACTTCCTATCCCCGAGTCCCCGGACGCCCGTCTCGTGACCACGGTCCATGTAACTAGATCGAATTATCGATAGTTCCAAGTGAAATACTTATTTACTGAGGTGAGTACCCGTTTCAGCATAATTATATCTTATTTTAAGTAAGGTCTTAAAGATGTATAATCCAATAGACACGAAATCTAACAGATTTCTAAAAGATTGCAATATTTTGTTGCATTAAAAGTATGTCTAAAAAATTTGGATAATTAATTGGTGTACATAGATCGATATCAAGATTGAAAACATACAAAATGTGTTTCTCATATCGTTGTGAACGATCTAAAATCCAAGCGCCCAATTCATATCTACTCGTACGTACCCAGATATTATGTCAGCGGCGTGCAATATCGATATCAGATCACTTTCATAAATTACATAGATATATAAGTATATTAGGTATTTAACAGGTTTAATATATTAATTTCATATACCTTAGCCACATCTTTAGATGAGTTGAAGTTGAAATGATATCCACATAACTTAAAAGCCTTCTTTTGAAGGACTTCTTGTGAATTTTTCACATCAATCAGAAGTTGAGACGCGAGATTTTTATCCACGTTGACACCGTAATACTCGCAGTTTCCTAGTATCTTCGCGATTCGAGTTTCCGTATCTGCGAAACATCTTTAATCTTTATATTCCTTTTAAGGTGGTAACTTATTTTCATATTAAAGTATTTAAGTTTTTTAAAAATCCGTGGGAACTCTTTGACTTCCCGGGATAAACAGTGTCTTATATCCATGGCGTCTCCGGAATGCAAGCAATTTATTTTTCATTTCGCCATGATTGGTTCAGCGATCTGATAGGTTCCTAATATAAAAATAAAAAAAATTGGGCCCCAATTTTTTCTGGATAAATGTGATCAACTTAATCTTTGTCAAGTTTTCTCTACTTTTGGTCCAAGATCCCAGTGCCGCCAGACCTAAGTTATTTTCTCAGCAATTATTATTTGTGTACGATAGAGTACTGTTCGAATGTCCTTTCAGTATATGCGTACCAGCTAGATTGTGCCGACGGCCAATTTCCAGATACCAGGTGCTAAAGGTAGGTAAAAACTAGAATAACTTATCTTAAATTCTCAGGGCTGATTTTCATATATGTTTTAAAGAATATAGTAAAAATTAATAAATTAATACTGCCAGACGCTTACCGCCGGCGGTTACTTTAGCCAGACGCTTTGAAGCTCCCAAAAATATATATAATTTAAGTTAATTTATATTCTCAGTTCTGATTTTTATACATGATACTCAGGGAACTATTGCGATATTATCTGTAAGCTGCCAGACCTATTGGAAGGGTCAAACATCCCCCCAGACACACATTATGCGTCCCCATATGTATGAGCGCTAGAACATGATTCACTTGTTTAAGTGTGTGAGAGATAATATCATCATACTATAATATTATAAATGCGAAAGTGTGTTTGTTGGTTTGTCCTTCAATCACTCTGCAACAGAGCTACGGATCGACGTGATTTTTTGCCTGGGTATAGCTTGCAGAAGATATTGCAATAGTTCTCTCTCTCTAGATCCTAAGCTATACCCAGGCAAAAAATCACGTCGATCCATAGCTCTGTTGCAGAGTGATTGAAGGACAAACCAACAAACACACTTTCGAATTTATAATATTATAGTATGATGATAATATTATCTCTCACACACTTAAACAAGTGAATCATGTTCTAGCACTCATACATATGGGGACGCATAATGTGTGTCTGGGGGGATGTTTGACCCTTCCAATAGGTCTGGCAGCTTACAGATAATATCGCAATAGTTCCCTGAGTAATAGATACATGATGTATAAAAATCAGAACTGAGAATATAAGTTAACTTAAATTATATATTTTTTTGGGAGCTTCAAAGCGTCTGGCTAAAGTAACCGCCGGCGGTAAGCGTCTGGCAGTATTAATTTATTAATTTTTACAATATTCTTTAAAACATATATGAAAATCAGCCCTGAGAATTTAAGATAAGTTATTCTAGTTTTTACCTACCTTTAGCACCTGGTATCTGGAAATTGGCCGTCGGCACAATCTAGCTGGTACGCATATACTGAAAGGACATTCGAACAGTACTCTATCGTACACAAATAATTGCTGAGAAAATAACTTAGGTCTGGCGGCACTGGGATCTTGCTCTATTTATTAAAATATAATTTATAGATGTACCAATACATGTCTGTCATGTCATGTCAGTACCAATGAATGTCTACGTGAATCACTAAGCCTTCCTGAAGTAATTCTCTAAATGATAATGGAAACCGTATCAAAATACGTTATTTAATTGAGAACTAAGCACACAGACAGACAGACACAGATAGTGATGTTGTTATATAGGTACCTACACATATTAATTAAGAGAAAAGGTGTGGTTTTACTAACCTAGAGCTTCTTCTAAACACGGATATTTAGTCACCAACTTCGTATTCTGTTTTTCTGCGACGGCCCAAATGCACCACGCCTTTAAACAAGCTATTTCATACTTGTCTAAATCATTGTAATTTTTCATTTTATCGCCAACAGTAACTTGACTATTAAGTAAATCAATATCGCAGTATTTTTTCGTCTTAAAAATAAATAAAATAGTTAAGTAATACAAAATTCTTCTAATCAAATAAAAATTACTAGTAGAATTTCAACTTACCAGGTCACTAATTTTGGAAATTCTCTCATCACTATCTAGTAACCATTCAGCTAATAATATATCCGTACAATTTGATAATAAATCTTTACCGAGCCATTTCTTAATTTGTACATAATTTGTCTTTGTGCATAACATCTTAAATTTAAAAGATTCATTGGAAAATATTTGAGCTATTTTAAATTTTACTGTTGGCAAAAGCTTTTCTAATGATGTTAAATCCAAGTATATGCATAATTTGTGTTTTAGACACAATGCTATCCCTTTTATTGGCAACTCTTCTCTTTTATCTATTTGTTGTTCAGAAGAAACAATCGATTTCTTTAATATTATATTACTCCCAATAATTGCACTAGACTTTTGTGGGTTTAAACTAGTATCCACAGTAATAGAACAAACTGTGGCGTTAATGATGTTCATAAAGTTTGTAATTACATCGTTTTCTCGCAAAACATAACACTTTACACAATTATTTGGAAACTTGAGAGTAAAATTCCTTGACTTTGAAGATTTTATAATAAATTCACCTTCTGTATCAATCTCCATATGAAGGTGGGATGATTTAGATTTTTTCGCCGAGATTTGTGAATTGTCGTTATTTAAGTACGAGCGACGTTTATGAGGACTTATAAAACTTTTCTTAAGCTTCGGTTCTTTAAAGTCTTGTGTGTTTACTATTTCATATTCATGAGATATGTTCGTATTGATATGATTAAATTCTTTATCATCTTTATCATCGTCATAGACTAATTTGATGTCTTCATCCTCATCAACTTTTATGTTAGACACTTTGAAAGCATTCAATATTGATTTCGAATTAATATCAATATAGTCTATACTTGTTTGAACGTTTTTAACTGGGGCGCCTAGTTGTATTACTTTATTTTCTACCGAAGTGTCTACTATTAAATCTAATGATTCTTCGAACATACTTGAATTATCACCATCGGAAGAAAATAAACTAATATCTTTAGTAGAAGTAGATTTCGAAATAAAATTATTTTTAATGTCTGCTTTTAGAGCTTGGGGTCCATCCATATTATCTTCGCCAAAACTAATGTTCGGTGAAAAAATGTTATCCGATGTACGAAGTTTAGTTATGTTAACCAAAACATTTTCAGTTAAATTTAGTGACTCCCACATAAGATCTTCTTTGATAGGGACAAATACAGATTTAGCAATACAATCTTTTCCTTTATGACAGTCATCTTTCTTTATACTCAAATTATTACGAATTTTTGTAGGACTCTCATTTTTAGAGTTATGCACTTCAGTTATGTTGTTTTTAATAGCACGTACTGCAATAATGTTATTACTAACACCGTTTTCAATGGCACGATTAACGGAAGTTTCATTTTTACCAAATTTATTATTTCTATCTTCTTGGTCTGATTTCTGTTCGACTTTACTTGGGCATTCAATGTTTTGGATTTCCAAACGATTTTGGCTATTAATATTTTCGATTTCCAAATGATTTTGGGATTCTTCTTTCATATTTTCTTGTTTTTGGACAATATTTTTATTTGAATCAGTAGTACCCGAGGAGTTTTCCAACAAACCTAAATCTGCCCATTTGATTTCAGACACGCCAATTTCAATTGTTAGATATTTCCTTGCTTCTAAGATAAGATTTTCTGCTGCTTCTCTAGCAGTCATGCCACAGCAGCCAGTAATCCAAATATTTTTAATTTTATTTCTTTTCCTAACATCAATGTGGTCATCTCCTTCCCTTTCCTTTTCACTTTGGAAAGGCATAGATTTATGAAGCGTATTTTCAATTACATTCACATCTGCTGATGCTACACTAGAAATAGTTTCAAAACCAGCATTAAATAAAGTTCTTGCCCTGACACCATTTAAAGAGGTTAGTTTCATTAACTCCAATAATTCAGAATGAATTCCAAACTGAAGACGATCTTGAAACTGTGATATGAGAGTTTCCATATTCTTCCAGCCTAGTTGATGACAAAAAGCTGTGACCATTCCTAGAGGAATGTATACAAGTAATATATTATCATTTTCTACATTATGTATGATATAAACTTAATTATTACAAATGATTTTTAGTTACCTGCAAAGGTTGCTGAGGATTGTTGTAGGCCTTGTAAAAAACCTCGGGCACATTGGAATTTAGAAGCAACTTCTGATAAAGGAACTTCATTTACTAAGTCTTGTAAAGCTAATGCTGTGTAAAATCTACAAACAAAAAAATTGTGAGCCGTCGTGGGACGCCTGGCAGATGTGAAACATCGACATTATTTTGTAAAAGTAATATGCAGAAAAGAACAGATTGTGATAGGAACTAAATATGTCACTAAGTATACATATAATAATACTACTACTACCACTACCACTACCACTACCGATACCCCTACCCCGACCCCTACCCCTACCCCGATCCCGACCCCTACCCCTACCCCTACCACTACTACTACTACTACTAAACAGATTGTGATAGGAACTAAATATGACACTAAGTATACATATAACATCGCATGCCGTGGCGAGGCGTCGCCACGCGAGAAATCTGTTTTACGTGCCGCTATAGATGTTTCACATCAAAACCATTTTAAGATAATATCATTTTTGCATAATACATTGAGTTAATTTTTTTAATACATAATAATATTATAATAAAAGCAATGTTATTTTTAATACATAATAATATTATAATAAAAGCAATGTTAAACCTTTTGTGGATACTCAATTTATTTTGACTAGTATTCGATTTATTTGCATTCCTTACACATCGAATAATGAAGCTTTCTTGTACTCCTACAAGCTCTCCAACCCTTTTCATTGCAGCTGTTAAAGATTCCCACAGTGTCAGTAGATGTAACCAGTCTATATCATTCCATTGATTACTAACACTGTATGGTGTTACCAAGTATATCAGATGAAGATCTGTTTCAAGCACTAAGCATTGACGAGCTTTTTGTATTTCACAAAACAGTGATAGCCCATCGTTTGGTGCCATGGATGATGAAAGACATGCTTTTCCCAATGATGTTGCTACATATCTATTTTCACCAGCTTCCATTTGAATTCTTACTAATTCAAAATGAATAAGTTCTTTCAAAGTATCTTCTAGCAAATTATTTTGGGATGAAGAAACACATTGTTGAGCATAGAGAAGAGTACATTTAGTATACAAGTTTAAGTCTAATTTGGTGCAAACATCTTGGCTTGCAATAATTTCTAGAATGGCCCTCATAAATTTATCTGTGCTCTCAATGCAACTTTGTACTGGATCCAAAGTACCCATCATTAACTCAAATCCAATTTTCTGCTCTGCTGCAGTACAGATTAGAACACTCTCACCTTTTGTATCCTTACCCATACGCCCAGCCCTTCCAATCATTTGCTTGTATGTTAAAATATTTATTGGTTGCTTTTGAAATACAGGAGATCTAATGATTACTTTCCGTGCAGGTAAATTTACTCCAGAGCTCAGTGTGGATGTAGCGATTAATACCCTTATGGCACCAGACTTGAACGCTCCTTCGATAATGTCTCTCTCATCAAACGTAAGCCCTGCATGATGATATGCAACACCAAATGAAATAATATTTTTCAATATTTGATCCAAACCTACAGGACAATTTTTTAGTTGTTCTAGAACTTCCAAAATATTCTTCGGGTTTAATTGTTCTCTTAGAATTGTTCCATGTTCATTATCTGAACATCCTAACTTGTAAAATGAGGATGCAATACTCTGGGCTAAGTTTTCACACCTATTCTTAGTCATACAAAATATTAAGATTGAACACCCTTCTTTAAGTGTATCTAAGCAAAGTGCTAGAACATAATCACATTCAATTCCTATATTTGGTTTATCAAATGAACCAGTATAAATCCCATTTTTATCATAGTATTTGTTTCCAACTAAACAATATTCATTTAATGGTATTGGTCGGAATTCAGTAATGTAAAGTTCAGCTTCCAGCCAGTTTGCTAAGACTTCCAAATTTGGTAATGTAGCTGACATACCTACTATTTGTATTTTCATATCCAATTTTAATGATATAAATTTCACTTTTGTTAAAAGAAGCTCCAAAATGTACCCACGGTGGGGATCCCCAAGCAGATGTAATTCATCTACAATTACTGCACCTAAGTCCGATATATTACCTTCATCTAGAAGTTTGTTAACTAAGCTATTTGCCTTTTCAATTGTACAAATGGCTATGTGAACAGCTTGTAGGCCTCCCGGGGGGGACTGGGAGCCCATGAACCCCTCGACCCTGACACCAGAGCTGCTTAAGATATCTTGCAAATAAAACATTTTCTCTCTCACTATAGATACAAAAGGCAAAATAATAATAACCTTTTTTTGTCGCTCCAAAACTGTCTTGATTGCCAATATCTCTGCGACCAGAGTTTTGCCTGCAGAAGTGGGCGCTGAATAAACAAGATTCTGATATTCTAGAAGAACTTTTGATTTACCCAGACAATCCACTTGCCAGTCAAACATTTCTGTGATTCCTTTTTTTTCATATTTGTTTGCTATTTCACATGGTAAACCCCAGTTTTTTAATTTCTTATTAAATGTCCTATTGTCGCATTTTATCTGTGTTAATAATTCGACTATACACGAATTTTTTGGCTTTTCATAGATCCTTTGAGAAAGGCTGTTTTCTCTTTTCGACAGTAGGCACTTTTGTTTTTGAGATAACCGTTTAGGCTCTGAGTGAACACAATCTTTGACATAAGCTAAGGAGCTCTGAATAGCAAAGGAATTATCAAAACATTCAGCAAGAAAAGAAACATTTTCCGTTAGTTGATGCAAATCAACTTCATCTCTTTCCTCCATTCCCATTTTCACGAAACTTCATAGGAGAATAACTTTGTATAATTTAAAAAGCTATCTTTTTGTAAAATGAAAAATACCTTACATCGTAGATTTCCAATTTTAATTTTTAAATGTATAATGTATATAGCGCGCTGCGCGCAAACATAGCTATCCTTCGCATGTGTTCGTGGTCTATGCCACAGATTACTTACTATTAAACTAGTGCACCTATGCATAAGGATAGGCTGAAACCACATCTGTGCGCATCGATTCGCATTTTCATAAAAAACTGATTATGGTCCATTCTTCTGATAGAAATAGGAAGACTATAGTCGTTATTCCTAGTTCCATGTTTCACATTGACGAACACCATGAACACGTTGATATTTTTTTATATCTGTGGTTCGCCATGACAACCTACCTCTGACGAAGGAAGGACGACGTAATTCCTAGTTCCATGACGAAGAATCATGATCATCAAGATTCTTCGTCATGGAACTAGCAAAACAGACCACAAACCAAATAAAAATTGTACCTATTTATAGTTTTTAGTAAGGTTTTTAAAAATAGACTAGAGATGTGCCGACCAGTGCCGACTAGCTGACTATTAATAATGGATAGTCAATAGACTATAATTTTTAATTATTATTTTCGTACACCGACTGAATGAAACAAGATTAAACAACTTGTTATCTTTGAATTACAACAAAATTGTTAATATGTGTTGAAAGAAAAATACACAACGTCGCGACGCTGTGTATTTTTAGCAAACACATAATGTAGTATAAGGACACAGAAACAGGTACCTGCAGATTTCTAACTGCATGCAGCATGATCAACAAGCGTTACGTGGTGCGTGTTAAGTGGTAGGTAATTATTTTGAGGTAAACAAAGCACTGTTTAGTGTGTAATATTTTTTCTGTGGGTACTCAAGTAGGTACTTCTAAGTTCATAATCTTACTATGACCATTAATCTGTGACCGTGACTGACCTGCGGACTGGGTTGGCAGTTCTTGAGAAGAGAATTTTTTTTTTAAGAAACGTGCGATAATTTTAAAATGGCGGCTCCTATTTATCTAGGTACTGTTTTTCTCTGTCGCACGTACCGAGTTCGCCTCCTTCTCTTTCCTTGAGATAACAGCATATTTTAATTTAAATGATAAAATTTTTAATAATAATAATATTTATAATTCCTTTATGTTTAAAAAAAATATATTTTGAATGGTGCAAAATATAATAATATGACTGTTTTGCATTCCAACAAAACAGTTATTATGTGTGTGAAAAAACACACAGCATTGGTTGAAGAAGCATCCATAGATTCTACCTTTATAGTACATGCTAAGCTTTCTTTACCTGTACTCTTCAACTATCTGTCACCTTCACGCACCAGCAGAGCGCGTCAAATCTCCTGTCAACGCGCACCTGTCAATGTCAACTCATAGTCTTCAATTAGCCACCAGCAAGCATCTTGCTCTAATGCTGTGTGTTTTTTCACACACATAATAACTGTTTTGTTGGAATGCAAAACAGTCATATTATATGTGTTTCCAAAACACACAGCATTGGTTGAAGACCTGTTTGATATCTGCTGGTGAAAGAGTACTACAAACGCTATGTGATGATAAAATCAAAATATAAAAATATCACTCCTGTATATTACATTATCACTGAAAAACAAAATTTTTAAATCCTGTTACACCTATCTCTTCATAATTTTAAATCTACTATTAATCATAAGAATCAATCAACTGAAAACACAGGGAAATAGTCACAACTCATATGACATATTGTGTGACCAAAAATTATTATAAAAGGAAATCACTATTCCTCTAATAAGGCACATTATGAGATCAAGAATTAATCTAAAAGACACTAATTTTTACTATTAATTGTCTACAAATACTTTGAGGTCAAAAATTCTGTATGTACCTCTAGGTACTTACAGACCCACTAAAGAATATTACAAACTAAAAATAAAGACTCTCTTGTAGAAATCACATTATTAGATCAAAAATTTAAATTATAATAAACACGGATAAATCAAAATTATTCTCTGAATTAACTTTCACCTCTTCTTCCTCTGAATCAACATCGATTCTTGAAAGAAAGAAAAATAAATGATTGCAAAACTATCTAATGGCTATTTGTTCTAGTTAGACTAGACTCTTTGTCTAGAATAGAATCAGACAGATTCTCTGCAGACAATAGAATTTTCTGAAGGTCTGGGAACTCCTCCAGTTACTTCTTTCTAGAATCTCCTCTACAGGTCTATTTTCAAAAAGCTTCTTGAAGCAGCTGCTCAGCGCACACTGCCTGGAAATGCATCTATTCCAATCTTTTTTTTTTTTTTTCTTTTTTTAAATTGTTCTCACCCAATTTGCTATCATGGGTTGATGAGCTGGTTTAATTATGCTAGTTGTTCATATTTAAACAGACTAGTTATATTGATTTCCTCTGAATGTCTACTTTGTGTCTAATTTCTTTAGATGTCTCTTGTCTCTAGACATTAGCGTGCATCAGGATGCTGCTTACTTAGCAGCTTCTTTTATCTACCCTGTCCGTCCTTGCCACACATCTTGGCCACAAGTCCACTTCATAACTGATGTTATTCATTACTGCTGTTATTCACAACAAAGTTATCCCTAGCCACCTCCAACAAAGTCAGGTCATGAATATGATGACCAGAAGCTAATAACAATATAACAGCTGTTTTTCTAGCTTGGACGTAGCGCTTCGTATAATTATGATAGAACTTCACGTACAGGTAAGTTCGTTTAATCATTAATTATTCTACAATCTGAGTCTCCCTAAGCCAATTAAAAGTAACTCTGTATGCCAAATGGGTGTCCTCATCTTTGGAGCTTAACAATTGATATTGCCATGTTTTTTTTTTTTCTTTTCTTTTTTTGATGAACAAAGTATGTCACTTTGATGTCAACTTGTCTATTTGATGAACAAAGCAATTTTTTGATATTTCCTCTGCACCAGTTGCTGTATAGGTGGTTCTACACTAGTTGCTGTATCTATATATATATGTATATGTACTAGGTGGTGATTACAGACTCATAGAGAAGGATAGTATGCCAAGCAAGTTTGTCCTCCCGACACAACCTAGCCAAATATCTAGCCACCTACATCACTACCCAGTGGAGACTTAGGAATCTTGTTAAACTCACACCAAGTTACCCAACATCTAATTGGAGCTTTATATGTAGCCAATGTTAAATATCGCCAGGTTCTTTTTCAAGAGATCCTTCTCCTGTGAAGACCAATGTGCTACCCTATCTTTCCACCCCAAACCAACCATGCTAATTGCTAGACGCTCCAGTCTTTCCACCCGGGGGCGGAACCTGCCTCTCATGAGGTCTATCAGGTTCTTCTGCAGGCACTCTATTGATACTGGTTCTGCTAGGGCTCGCGCCCTCAGGTCTGCTAGCCAAAGCACTGTGTCCAATGGGGCACTATCACTATATAAATACCTGTCGCTGCATTGAGTCGGCGTAACACCTGCGGAATCAGATTGGGTGGTGGAAATACAGATTGGGTGCTGAGTCGCAAATAATAATAATAATTCTGACCCATCTCTGGAGTCCCATGTTACGTAGCGATCTACTACGGCGTACGTTACGGCGTTCTTTTGAAGCGAACAAGGCGACTTCTGTTACGCCCCAAAGCCTGAATACGGCCTCCGAGGCCGGGGGCAACAAGTGCCATTCCGGCACTGGTCGATTCCTTGGCAGGCGGTCGGCTATGCCGTTGTACCTCCCCGGGAGGCACGCCGCCGAGAGTGTGATGTTCAACCATGTAGTCAGCTCCCGGAGCCTTGTTGCTCAACAAGTGCCATTCCGGCACTAGTCGATTCCATGACAGGCGGTCGGCTATGCCGCTGTACCTCCCCGGGAGGTACAGCGGCAGCGGCAGCCCGAGAGTGACGTTCAACCGTGTAGTTAGCTAAATCGAGTAGGGCTGTATACGTCACAATTCGTTGTTCGACTGAAACTATATGTGTGCATTTCTTAAGAAGTTTTGGTGGTGACTTATTGCACCATACACTACAAACAAACTCATTTACGTCTTTGAGTGCCAGGACCTCTGGTGCACTAACGACCTGCTTAGATATTTCCTGTTGAGGTGAGCGCCCCAGCCCGCATCCGCTGCGTCTGTGTTCAAGAAGTGGGTCACCTCTCACTTGTGCAGTGAAACCAAACTTTGTAGCGGTAAAGTTTGCGAAAATCAGGAGTCCTATCACCCTCTGAATCTCTCGTAGTGTACTACAACCCCTTCTTATGATCCTTGATAAAAAATCTTTTATCATTACTGCCCTCCTTGGAGGTCAGGCCATGGTACTGTTCCTTGTATTCCACAAAAGACCTTAATATCCCAGTTCCTGAGGGGTGCTGTCACAGACTTTTGGTGGTCCCCGAGACCTGATGCTGCAATATTTTTCTGTCCTGGTTCACTATGATGTCATTGTTCAAATAAACCAAGACCCCCTGAACGCCCCCCCCCCCCCTGCAAGCCAGATCTCTGCTGTCAATTGGACAAAGCAGCAATAGCTCGGGGGTGGATGAAAGGCCGAAGGGGAGCTGTCAACTGAAGTACCTGGTTGTCATAGTGAATCCTTAGAAAGCAACGGTGACATTGCAATAGACACATGAAAATAGGCCTACCTATCTACTTTCGACATCCAATCGATTTTTCGTAGGAACTCTGCAACATCTGAGAAACCAATTGAAAATGCTTGTGTGCTACATGTTTATGCAGTCCTCTCAGGACGTATGTCCCACCTTGATTTTTTTTTTCTTTTTTTTTTAATATATGAATGAATGAATGAAAATTGGAGGCACTTCCAAAATTCCTCTCTTAAAAAACCTGAATTATTGTTGTAATCTCAAGAGAAATCCTCGTGTTGACTTTCCTTAGTAAATGCGGTGATAAATGAAGTAGTGGGGGGCCTTAATCTGAACAGTATTCTTCCCTCTGCTTATTATGTCCAAAATGAATTGGTTTGCACCAAGCTCCTTCCGTATCCCCCTCCCTGAATTTTCTCTCCCGGAACATAGTTATTTCTGCTCTCTAATCTGCTCTACACTATTCCTCCTGGTGTAGCCTCGACAAAAGCAATGGTGTTTGAGAGGGGCTTGAAAATTATTATTCTTACCTGTCTGGTCTGCTCCAGTAATGTTCTTGATAGTAAAGGCATTGCGAGTAGGTCTCTTCCCTGATCTAGAGTTTGAAATGAGTTTTGAGCGATACAGTCCCTTCTTTTTTATGTATTCTGGTCTATTCAGTCATGTTTGTAAACCTCCCAGCGACTGAATAACTAGCTGCTAAGCTTGTCTACTAAAGAGGTATTTATTCAGCACTAAGGGGAATGAGCATAGGACTGTTAAATTCTTTAAAATTCTTTCTCCTCCTCAAAAAGACTTGACATATTTAAATCAACAAGGTTCCCCGCAACCCACAAGTAGATCCTGCAAACCCTGTTTCAATAGTTCCTGCCACTCTAATTCGGCATTAGTCAAACCTGCTAACATATTTTCAGTAGAAGCTAGATAGTCTTTCGTTTTGTTAAAATGACATATTCTTCATTAACTCTAAGTAACAAAACCTAAATTTGCAGAATAACCTGCTAATGTTGACCTGTATCACATGCCCTTCCAGGCCTGCGTTTCAAAATGCTGAAGATGATCTAACTTATTAAGCCTTCTTAGAATGAAGAATTACCTTCCTTTCATCAGTCAGTTTTTAAATCACCTAACTGAACCATCTTATCAGAGCTTGTACAAGGATTAATCAAAAATTGAGACTGAACTAAGTTTTTCCCTGCTACTGGGCCCTGGTTTACTCTGGCTTTGCGTGTCTTGATTAGCAGCTACGATGTAATGGGGTAGCTGCGACAAATAACCCGAAATAAAGTTAACCTGGTTAACTTAAGAATTAATTTGGTGGTCATGAGATTCACGAGTAACGAGTGCTTATCAAAATATCTACGGCGCTTATTGGGCGGCGGTGTAGCATACCCTTGTTCATCTTCCGAAGATGATACAGTCGCTTGCACTACTGGAATTACCAGAGCGACGTCGAGATGGGCGCTCTTCATCCGAAATAGCGGCATCCGACCGGTCACTGACGTCGGACTTACCCTGCTCATTCCGCACAGACCGATCAACGCTCATCCTCGTATACACTAAGCACAGCCCAGAAATAACTGCGCAACACTCACTCACTATAAAAAGTTCAATTCAATTCGACTTTCTTTTTATTCTAAAATTTTGCATGCTTTTGCGGCAAAATCTACAAACGCTATGAGTTGACATTGACAGGTGCGCGTTGACAGGAGATTTGACGCGCTCTGCTGGTGCGTGAAGGTGACAGATAGTTGAAGAGTACAGGTAAAGAAAGCTTAGCATGTACTATAAAGGTAGAATCTATGGATGCTTCTTCAACCAATGCTGTGTGTTTTGGAAACACATATAATATTAATAACTTTATTTTATATGGGGTTATCCACAGGGCTATGACAGCTTAGTTCCAAATGAGCCGTTTTGGCGCTGCAATCCATAGACCACGAACACTAGGATACTGCAATCGTTAGCTTGGGCCACAGAATACACACCTAGCTTGGACTCGTTAACTTGTCGTCATATGTCGCCATTTTTGTCACAGATTTTTGTTTTGATTTTGTTGATATCCGACATCCAACTGCCGAGTTTTCCTCGCATTTGCTGAGTTAATTTCCAAATTCTCCTTCGTTGTTTGATGCGATAATCTTTAATAGCGTGCAGCTTTTAGGATTGTGATGCGATACGCGAATCGATCGTCATGGGATCAATTAAATGATAAAGAAAATGAAAGTCAGCGTTGCTGCTTGTTTAGTGCTCGAACTGCTGCAATGCTAAAATACACCAATGCACTCAGTAAGTATACAAATGAATTAATAGCTGATGCCCGCGACTTCATCCGCGTGGATTTAGTTTTTAAAATCCTTCTGGAACTCTTTGATTTTACAGGATAAAAAGTAGCCTATGTCACTCTCCAGGTCCAACTATACCCATGCAAAAATCACGTACCATAGCTGTTTTGGCGTGATCGAAGGAAAAACCAACAAACAAACACAATTTCGCATTTATAATATTAGTATGACTTAACTAGCATAGAATTATTAAGAGTGCTGAGTGCCAATGCCCATAAAAATTATTCTTATTAATAAATTAACTGTATCTATTTCTATGTAAAGACAGTAATTTACAAGAATATTAGTCACAAATCAACCATGTTTTATGTTTGTTAGTGTTCTAATAATAAAAATTTACATGTACTATCAACTTACATACTTTACTTACCTATGTATATTTTTAATATTTTTCAGATAACTTTCACACTGGAAAGACAAGTACTATGGAGACAACGGCAGAAGTTGTTGAATTTTTCGATAAACTATTTGACATGGTGGTGCAGCCAAAGGAAAAACCCTTAATCTGCGATCGGACAGCTCCCGCTCACATTTAAAACGATGCGTAAACTGCGGAAGGACGGCTCCCGCTCTGTAGCTATCATTTTTCGACGCGTTTGGTTTTGCATTTAATTCGAAAAAATTTACTAGCCCCATCCTTCTCCAACTTTACTATTGACAAGCTTAAAGAATCGAGTCTCTATTCATATTTTATATTCGACTCTATGACAATAATTTGACATTAAGATAATATAAGTTGAAAACACGAGTTGCCGCTCAGTGCTGTTTCCGCTGACGCGAGTTCGTAGTGTGACGTCATGTGGTGATTAAAAATAATAAAAAATAGTGTTTTCTGTGAATAAAACAATGGAAGGGTAAGCAATTAACAGTTTTTTCGTAAAATATATGTAGATAGACAACAATTTTGCACCAAATTCATTAATTTCATCAGACCTCGAACGTGAAGCAAAAGTTTTACAAAATATAAGCTCCGACACGAGATCTTGTTCTCTATTTCAGTAATATGAATGAACGAGTATTATTAAATCATAGCTTATTTCATCACAATTCCAAAAATATACTTTTATACCTAAGTTCTATACAAAAGTTAGAGAAATGAATTTTTCAATAGCGCGGCGCCGGATTCGCGCGAACACCCACGATTCGTTACGCAGACTTGACGGTTCAGCGGCGCGCGGGGCGGTGCAGATCCAGCAGATGAGAGGCTAAAGCAGTTAAAATTAATTCCCCGCACAAAACATTTTGGACAGAAGCTATAAAAAAATTAAAGATTTAAAATTTGAAGACAGTACTAGCAAACTTGCTATACAATCAGGAAAACCTCGACTTGTGCATTTTTCATCCCTAGAAGGTTGGATAACCTTAGAGATTCATAAGGATATCCAAATTATTATTCAAAAAGTACAGCATAGAGTATTTTTATCCAAGATTTATTAATCAAGACCGATTAGTAAATTTTTTTGGAAGGGCTCTAAATTATTGAATATTAATTCACATATCAACACATTTCTTTATTCATTTAAGTCATTAATTTTGTGGTGGAGCAACCTACTTCATAGCTGGCCGTTTTGCTGACACTGGCCGCTCGTCTGGACGAACAAATTCTACTTCGATGAATGTTATTTTTGTATAAAGAACATGCTCGTAATTTGAATCGTGTGGTAGACTGATGCGTGATTTGATGTGCGCGCTGGTCATTTACATTCTAGATTTCATCAAGAAAGGTCGGCCTCCTTGTTACCAGTGTTCATATTGATCAGTCAACCTCCGAACCTTGAAGCGAACGCATCTCCTGACCTTTGACATGCAAAAGCAATAAATTCAGTCTATCACACAAAGTACGATCACAACCTAGTTCCGCGATATTGTTTCTCAGTGATATGTAACATTATAAATAGCAATTATAAAGTGGAATATATAATCAATCTTTCATTGATGAGGACCTCCCGGACTCCAGTATGAATTAAGCATTTATTGTAGTGGTTTACCACTATAATTTTATCAAATTTTTTGTGCCCTCATTCAAAATTCGCAAACTGTGAAGTGGATAATGGTGATACATTATTGGATGGAATTTTTTTTTATTTCAAGATGAATTAGATGAAAATTAAAAAAATGTTAATGATTGTAATCAAATCCCATCCACTTCACAGGAAAAAGAACGAGATTGTCCAAGTGAGTCTATATTGAGTGATCAAATTATATTAGAGAAAATTAAAGTGAAATGCTCAGCATATACTGCTGGCTTCATATTTCGTAAAATGACAAAAAAAACCAGTGTAAGGGTTGCTTATAAACTTACAGAAGCAGCTCTACGGATGAAAATATCTATTCATACTTTTTTTTTTAATTATCAAATAAGGGGAATATACAAAAATGTTCTTAATAGCACACAAAAAACCACTTAGGTTTAAATTGTGAGCTATAAGCCAATTCTGTTAAATACAAATACCTATAATAACATTAACAAACCAACTTATCCAAAAAATATGATTTTAGTTTACGTTTTAAATTATTTTCTGTAAATTGTAATCTTACTTTACTATCTAAATTGTTTATTAGACTCTTAAAGAACAGAGAATATAAACTGTTAAAAATTGATAATTTAGCATATCCTAATGAACATTTTGTAATTCTGTACAGGGATGCGTGTACATATATGTATATTGTATACATAATTATTTAAATGAGAATGGGCATAAAAAAAATATTGGTAGAAATATAAAATAGGTTGCATTAAACATTCTTTGAGGTTTTTCTGGTTGGGGTGTTGTTCCACACATACAGAATTATTAAAAAATATATTTTTAAAACATGTTATAAGATTACAATATGTGCACAATTGGTGCAATATGTTAAATAAAATATTAAAAGGGGACATGGAAGAAAAATACGTATCAGAAATGGCTGATATTCAAGAAATAGCTTGTGTAAAATATAAGTGTTTTAAATTAAAGAAAAAGTTTTAAAATAAAATATTAAAAGGGGACATGGAAGAAAAATACGTATCAGAAATGGCTGATATTCAAGAAATAGCTTGTGTAAAATATAAGTGTTTTAAATTAAGGAAAAAGTTTTAAATAAATAAGTTTTAAATTTAACTTTTTTGTTTTTTATTTTTAATTTTAAGTATTTAGGAAATCCCTACATTATTTGGTTGTCGATAGAAGTACATCACTAAAGTATCGATAACGAGTTATCGACTTGGGTAAGCCCTAGCTGCAACGCTACAGCAGCGCCAAAACGGAACAATTGGAAACTGGGTGTAGAAAAAGTCACTGTCGCATCTGTTACGTAGTAACTAATACCTAATCTGTGGATAACAGATTTTTTTTATGTTGGTGCTGTTCGCCAGCGCACGTTCATTTCTATAAATAAAAGGGAGTCCCGACTCCTAAACGTAGTGATTACCTGTGGTGATTACATTCTCTTTGGTAGGTAGGTATTAAAAGTACCACAATAGTTAATTAATTAAAATAATTATTTAATTTATTTGATCAATTTCGAAGATATAACTTTACAGTTGAGCCATTATTAATAGATACAACCATACTGAATTTGTAATTACAATATTACGCTAAAGCATTGTGAATGACGTCTTTATTACATGTGCGTAACTAAAACCTAGGTACCTACTTTACTCCATTGTATGGTAGGTATGCTTGCAAATTGCGTTAGTATCGGAAATTCAAATTGAAGAATGCGTTGTGTGCGGATTATGATCCGCACGCAACTATTACACATAATTCATATTATTAGAACCTAGAAACAAAAAATTTAAATACAAAATAATCACTAAGATATTACATATTACTAATATTAATTTATATTTATCTAATTCTAGATAAAAAGACTCTATTATGACATGGACGTAAATGTTAATATCACAGCGCTTTAAGATCAAAATTCAAGCTTACTTAGTCTTTCATTTACATGCTAGGAAATACAATATCATAATACTATCTCTGTAGCAGTAGCTTCCTTTCCCTCAGTTAGTGCGCGCGACTCGTGAATGAATGTGGCATACGTGACGCCCTGAAAACCACATCATATTACACAGGACACACAGAACAAAAATATTTCACACAGGAATATTTTATTTGTAGGTAGTAAGAAATACTATGTTTATGTGTTTTATACAATATCCGTGCCGCACAAGCGCGGTAAAGTAAGTTTACCTCACTTGCGCAGCTTTGCATCTGCATTCGCTGAACCTACACAAAAAATGTGACAAGTTTGATAACTTAACGAACTGTGGGACACTGATCTCTATATTTAATCTATTATTAACACTGGATTGGCTGTCATAAACAAATGATAGCTTATATTATTATTGGTCAATTTGAAGCGCCACATTTAACATACGAGTGTCTCTGGAACTAATTATAATGCTAACGGCGCACCGACCTCTATAGTATAGTAATTAATCTATGAAATCATAAATTAATAATAGAGATCGGTACCCCATTTGCAATACATTTACCCCAGTTCCAAAGACGCTCGTATGTGCTTACAGCGCCAAAATGGCGTCAATCAAGTAGGTCCAAAAAATATGACGGCAGCCTCTCTAGTGTTAATCATAGGGTTCAGTACTGTAGTGGGAGGAACCAGTCGGCATATCTAGGGATAATTAGATTTATATGAGTATACAGAGGGTATGTTGATTAGGGCGGCATAAAAATAATAATATGTCACTTCTGGATAGGATTTTAGGCATGATCTTATTAATTTATCATCACTCATCAGTAAAATTTATATCAAATGTCGCAAGAATATAATTTAAATAGCTTAATTCTAAACAAGTGTAGACATTGTTTAGAATAATTCTTTAACCTATGTATTTACATTATATTCTTTACTGAATTTCGATATGACGGTTTCTGTATCACCAAATAGAGGCCAAGAGCAACTGAATTAAAATTTAAAGAGCCTGTTCACAATCGCCAAGTAAAGGCTTAAGTAGTGTTTATATACCTGTTGTGCTGCAGCTCTTACAAAACCGTCATTAGCAGAGACAGTAAGAGCCTTAATTCTATGTCCAAAGTTGAAAATAATCTTTGACCTTAATCGTACATGGCCTCTGACTTTTAAACTTTGCCTTGGATAATCATCTTGCCCTAGAAAAAATATTTTGTCAAGTTAGATGGTACAACAAAAACAACATGGTAACAATAAAAAATAAATAAGTAATTTAAAAAAGTTAAAAACAAGTTGTATAGTTAGTCTGTATACATAAAAGCGAAGTCACTTATTAACGCGTTGACTAAACAAATCAAAAAAATTGTCATCGTAGTTGGAGAACCTTCTGTGGAACACAATTTAAATTTTGAAGATTGATTTTTTTTGAAATTTTGTGATGGTCGAGTAAAATCGGTTCAGGCGTATAGAAGTTATGGTGGAATATACGAACTCACATACATAATTGTATGTACATGACTCCTGAAAACAATTTAATCCTTCTCCTTTTTCCAGGCAGTCATATAAAAAGGATTTAGAAACAAGCACTGTTCATAAGAAACTTATCAAATAAATTAAATTTGATTTTTGTATGTGTAAGACAAGTAGTATACACATATTTTATACAAAAGAAGTGTTGTTTGTTCGGGTTGGATCAGATTGGGTCATTAAGGGGATGCACATTTGTCGGTTTTTTATGTTACATTCGAGTCTAAATCCCGTGCTGACCCTTTCGTAATACTCCCCGCCGAAAAGAATTGCACTCAATTTAGGCTGCCTGTCCATTGATGTGGAGCGGAGCGGAGACGTGTTTCGCAGACCAATCAGGTCATTGATAGATGACGCGATAATTTTAACACGTCATCTCTAAACAATATCATTGGTCCACCGAACATAACTCCGCTCCGCTCCGCATCAATGGACAGGCAGCCTAAACACAATTTGGTTAATTTTAGAAATTATGTTTGTTATTTCTATCTTGTGTATAAACAGAACAATGTTCTGTCGTGTGACATTAACTCTACCTACCATCCTCATACACGATACCTACCTCCATAATCATCCTCATAAACTATGACGCGCTCCTTCAAGTCCGCTGTGCGTTGTTTCTCCATTGGGCCTCCTAAAGTGTTAATTATCTTCTCAAAATCATCCCATGCTGTTCTGCAGCATATTAATGTTTTACCTAAAAATAGTTTTAAAGTCCTTAAAGATAATCATACGTTTTTGCTGTAGGTAATCAATTCAGTACCTAATAGCTTTGGACAAAAATATTTTATAGATGTTGTAGTCCAAAGCCGAAATGCTGGCGCACGGCAGTTTACAGTTAGGACTTAATACTTAAGTACTAAAAAATCTACCCTTATTTTCCCCTAAATATCCTTTTATTTTGTCTTTTTTAAGGGAAAATAATTGTTTTTGAAGGTTTTGAAGAGTAGGTAACCATGCTTTAAATAAGTTTCATTCATTCACTTTTTCACTCACTGTTAAATAATTTCTCCAATATTGGCTTAACAGGTCTTTCGGCCTCCCACTGTGCTTGCTCTGTGAGAACTTTCTGTTTGAACACGTAATTGCAATGGCCATTGGTCATATTGCTTACATAAGCCATCATGGCTGTCACATCTAAATTCAACATTTGTATATTGGAATGCTCCTCCATACATTGAGAGAAACATTGCAATGTTATTTGTTCACTGAAATAGATAAAAGTATTCTTAAGACATGAAAAGAAAAAATAAAGGTTAAGGAGTAATTTAAAAATTTTAATTAGGCATCATACTTACTTGTTTTTAAAAAACTCCTCATCACTACTAGATTCAAATGAATCCTCCAACTCTATAAGTTGCTTAGAATCAGGTAAAACCTCCCCCTTAACAAAAACTCCTTTTGCCTTTAGTTTATTTGCTAGAGACTCTTCAATTCCACTTACAAATTCAAACACAACCTGATGAAAGTAAGTATGATTGATTAATTATTTAAAACCAACCATAAAATAGAAACGAGTAAAATTTTGAAAAGAGCAACTGCTGAGTTTCTTGCTGGTTCTTCTCGGCAGGAACGGCATTCCGAACCAGTGGTAGACTCATTGACGATTCAAAAGTACTTGTAAAAGTTTATTTGAATAAAAAACATTTCTATTCTATTCTATAAACAACTAACTTAAGCTGAAGATATAAATGATGGAAGAACTGACCTACAGTTGTCATTTCATCATCATTTATTTCGCCAGACAGTATTATGTATTTGGCTTATATATCACAGTTGACACTGTCAACTGTGATATATAAGCCAAATACATTTTTACTCTTAGAAATTTTAATCAAAGCTTGGATACACAATCATTAGGAATTTATACTGTAGCAACAGCAACTGTTTCGAACCATCAACTTATACTATAAACAAGCTTTTGCCCGTGGCTTCGCTCATGTTAAGTTCTATTCTTCTAACCCCTGTTTTACCCCCCTAATGTTGAATTTTCAAAAATACTTTCTTAGCAGATGTCTACATCATAATAGCTCTGTATGCCAAACAGCCAGATCCATCCAGTGGTTTGAGATGTGCTTTGATAGATCAGTCAGTCAGTCACCTTTCCTTTTATATATTTAGATTACTGGTATTTTATGCAGTTCCAAGGTATGTATTAGCTCAATATCTATTAATGATAAATTATTATTTAATGATAATTATTTTATCACTGGTTAGGTGACTGGTTGTATAAATTACTAACCTTTGGTGATTGATACATACATGGATAAAGTTTGGCACACTCCAAGTAATCGTCAGCCTGGTCTAGTATGGAGCGTGCACCATAAGAGGCTTTCCCTGAGCTTAAAGCTGACAGTGATTTCGGATTCCGAGCTATCACTAAAAAAGACAAAATATTTGCTGGAAACATAATATAAACTCTCACATTTTATAGGTGGAACACAAAGGAAAACACACAACTTCTTTTTTTTATTTTTGTTTAAACATTAGCAGTGTGTGGCTTTTCTTAGTGTCTTAATTTGCATGATGTAACTGTAAATTGAGTTGCAAATTCAATTTCAAATCGAAAATTATTTATCTTGGGTAGGCCAACCTGGTTGCTCTCGTTGTGATTCTACCACTTATTACTTACATGTTTCCTTAAGATGTTATTACTTAAGGCATACTATAATTTAATGAAATACCAATAATGTGTAATCTTGTTGGTGGTTCAAAATTAAATAAATTAAAGTACTAAACTAGCGGCACGCTATGATGGCCGGTTTGACACATTACAATAGTGATGTGGAATGTCAATTTGTTCTCGAACAAAAAACAATTAAGTTTTGTTTTTGTACCTGATTAAATAGGTTTAATAAAACAAAAATGTATATGTTTATTTAATTTATTTGAACGAACTGAATATTTGAATGAAAATGAATATACATACTTTATATGCACACAAGAAACATATGAATACAAAAGATACCAAAAAAGGTGCCACAAAAGGCCATAATTAATCAGATTCGTCCATACTACACTTGTATACATTTTAGAAATCAATTTAATAAATAAATTTTGAGTCCTAAACCTAAAACTACATTCGATAAAATTTATGAATCTCTGCACATCACTATCGTCAATAAAGTAATACAATTATTTCCTTCAAAGTCGTTATCAATTAATACGGAACTTCATGAGTGGACAAACGTCAAACCGGCCATCATAGCGTGCCGCTAGTGTAGTGCACAAGGATTATGTAAATCTTAATAAAGTTTAATACAAAGATTTACATTTTACACAATCCTTGTGCAATATGATTTACTACATACCTTTTAACCATGTTCTGCCCTCATCGCTTACTATGTCAACTAAGAGCTTGCTTTCATCATTGATATGAAACACTTTACACACAGACAGCACGCCAGGTCTGACTGCACAATCAACTATTGCCCCCAAGTGTCGCAAGTTTGAACATGACAGCTGTTCTATTTTAACTTTGCCTGATTTTTTGATCTTAAAAGAACCAGCATCATTAATTATTCTTTTTTTATTTAGGTTTATTATTAGTAACTAGGTTTTAATTATCATTTATTCTAATATAATTATTATACCTACCTAATTAATAAGTTGATTATAATTAATAGATATCTTTCAGTCCCAACCAATACCTGACATAAGTGCCAATATAAACACTGTTTTTCTTCTCAAATATGCAATAGGGTATTTGACTATATTAAAAATATTGTTTCATTTGGTGTCATCCTAAAAGATTATTATCTAAAAACATTATTACGACAAAAACAAAAATTAAATTTTTGTTTAATTAGAAAACATTAAATAAAATTGCTATAATTCCGGCCATGGTCACGTGATCGAAAACGTTCAGTGATCTCGAATGACGTCACAGTCCACACCACCTATGGGCTGTGGAATAGGCTATTTGACTACTTTTAGAAAATCATCTTAAATTGTTAATAATGCTATGCTGAAGCTAACAAAACATATATTTCGGCATAATTTTCATTATTTTTCATAAAAATCGAGAAATAAATTCAAAAAAATAAATTGCCGCCGAAACGTTCCATTTGCTCTCATGACGTAACAGTTTAATTTCAAACAATGACAATTTTATAATATGTGTTTAGGCCGCGTGTCGCATACTATTTGGTATTTAATAAAATAGTAACGATGAAAAACAGACGAAATTAGCCTATTACGCCGCACAAACACGTCGAAATGTATTGACAAAATGAGAATTCCATAGGTGGTGTGGACTGTGACGTCATTCGAGATCACGGAACGTTTTCGATCACGTGACCATGGCCAGAATTATAGCAATTTTATTTAATGTTTTCTAATTAAATAAAGCTTTATTTTTTAGTTTTGTCGTATGGAATAATGTTTTTAGATAATAATCTTTTAGGATGACACCAGTTGAAACGATATTTTTATTATAGTCAAATACCCTATTGTCATTGTTTCAAATGTGAACTGTGACGTCATGAGAGCAAATGGAACGTTTCGGCGGCAAATTATTTTTTTGAATTTATTTCTCGATTTTTATGAAAAATACTGAAAATTATGCCGAAATATACGTTTTGTTAGCTTCAGCATAGCATTATTAACAATTTAAGATGATTTTCTAAAAGTAGTCAAATACCCTATTGTCAAAATAATATTAAAATATCATATAAATTTAATATAATACAATAAAATACTATGCATGTGGAAAATGACGATTATACCTCACTTATGGTTATTAAAAGGTGAACATGTAAATACATTAAATATCAGGTTAGGTCACAGTCAAGGGATTATATTTTAATCTATTTTTATGGTAATAAGGAATAAGTACTATGTTTATGATTACACTTAATCAAATAACTTAGGCCATTAATTCTATTATTAGCTAATAGTTTTTATACTTTGAACTTCTAAACAAAATTGAATTGACATCAACAGACATAAGTACTTACCCTTTTAAGAAACTCTGTTTCTTGGCAAATTTTCCTTTTAAGTTTCAGGACACCTTCTAATTCCTGTTTGTCCAACAGCCGCTCTACAAGTGATTCACCATTTAGTATTTTTTCATCAAGCATTTTTAAAAGTTCTTCAGAAGTATAGCTCATTTTCTTGTAGTTACCTACTTGTTTTTAGAACTGAAATGTAATACATTTACATAATATTATAGTTCAATTATAAGAAAACTAGGTACTTTACCACTTACGGTAGTAAATATAATGTATTTATGCTTTAACTTATCACATAAATAGGCTAGTACTTTGTAATTATTATTGAAACTTATAACAGTTTATGCACATGATTTGTTGGTAAGATTTTAGAAAAAATACAATTTATATTTAAGTGATTTAAATATTGCTATGTAGTGTGTACCTTTAAAATATTATGATGAAAATTACAATTTTCGAAAAAAGTAAAATGATTTCACAACACTAAACACCACTCTTTGGTCTGTGATAGTCTGTATAATGTACTTTGCACAACTTTGCATGTGAACACCACTACAAACACAAACACTGTGATCAGTGATTTCATTCGGCCGATGACGGATGACCACAGACTAATTGATCACAGATATGGACACAGAATACAATATGCTCACAGAGAGGACATGGGCCCTGATTCTGTAACTTATCAAAAAATGATAGACATTGAAGGTTTGCTATGAAAATAAATTAATACTTAAAGAAATAAAAGTATCATTTTCGTAGCAAACCTTCAATGCTATCATTTTTTGATAGTAACTGAGTTACAGAATCAGGGCCACGGGCCCCGATTCAATATCAAAAATGATAGCCACTGACATTATTTTTTATTTTTGATGTCGATGAACACCGCACGCACGAAAAAGTGTCACGTTCTGCCTGAGCCTGCGCGTGCAAGCGAGAGCGCGGAACGAGCGATAGAGAGGCACGATCGGCCGTCCCGCCCCGTACTGTATCACGTAAAACTATCGTCCGTAAACCGATTTTACAGACAACCATTTTTGGAGTTTACTCCTTAAGAATCGATTTCAGCAGCCCGGTATGAGAAAAATCCGGGCAGTGAAACCAATTTATCAATGACCTCGTTACGTTTTTCACGACGTTGAAATTTCTACCCTAACGTTGAGTAAATAAGGTTGGTTTTCGTGCGAAAGAGCTTTCGCTTCGGGTAGCCGGGCGCGTAGCGATCGGGTCCCCGAAGCGAAAGTCGGTCGGGGCGCGCTTGGACCCGAGTCGCGCGCATAGAGAAGGATATAGCGTCGCGCGTAAACTCCAGTCGCGCGTCGGAGCTGACACACACTTTTTTATCCATTGAAGGTTTTCTAGGAAAATATTATATTTACATCATACCAAACCATCAATGGATATGAAATAGATGTCAGTGGCTATCATTTTTCGATATACAGAACAGAATATTTTGTTCCAGGTCTGTGGGCACAATCAGGGTCCACGAAGGGTCCACCCAAGAAGCTTAAATAACTTGTGGTGTAAGGTATTTATGTTTCTTGGGTCCACGTTATGAGACGGATGAATCATAGACCACAAACACCACAGACCAGTAACACTAATCTACAATAACAACATATACAATAATAATATATAATAACAGGATAAAACACATAGCCGTCAGACCACAAACATAAAAAAGTACGTCAGACATAATCTATTCATAGAGTAATGTAATACATCATAGATATTCATGATAGATTCACGTCGGGGTGTAGTTTCTACTCGTAGTTTCTACTACATAAATATTTATAGTGCTCGCGTTTTCAACTGAGTCGTCGGGCCATAAATGTCAATAATAATAGGGATGTGCCACCGCTGTACGCCACTCGCTACTGAGACCTTATCGCGGCGGACAAAGCTACCCTTATTGAATTTGTCGATAAGAACTTATTGTTTAGTAAGGTAACAAAGTAGGTAAGGACCTCTTATACATGAATTTTATTTCTATTTCTCACTTCGTAGATTTCAAAAATTAAAAGGTGATATTAACGTGCACACTCCATTACTCTATACTTATTTTTAAATGAATTGAAAACTGATCCCGAAAAATATCCCAGCTTAATTTTAATAAAACACGAGATAATATTGATTTTATTTTAAGACGATAGTGACACAGATGATTCGGATGAAGAAGATAATTTGTAGTATAGTAAAATATTTATAAATGTAGATTATATTTTATTTATTTTATTGAGCTGTTTTATAATTTCATAAAATTACTTTTGTTTTAGGGTTCCGTACCCAAAGGTACCAACGGGACCCTATTACTAAGCCTACGCTGTCCGTCCGTCCGTCCGTCCGTCTGTCAGCGGGCTGTATCTCGTAAACCGTAATAGATAGACAGATGAAATTTTCACATATTATGTATTTCTATTGCCGCTATAACAACAAATAATAAAAATTAAATTAAATTAAAAAAATTAAATTAAAATATTTCCATGGGTACATGGAAATATTTTTATTTAATTTTTTTAACGGAACCCTAAAAGAGCGAGGTCCGACTCGCACTTGGCCGATTTTTTTCTTTATTAAAGGGTTTGTTCACTTATGAACATGACACCCTCATAATTCACAATTAACATAAATCTGTTTACATCGATCTGCGTTTAAGAGCTACATGAAACAGTACAGAAAAAAAATTTCATAATTACTTCAAACCTTTAAAAATACACATTATATCTTATCATAGCCGTCTCTATCTCCTGTAGGGAGCCATGAAGTGAATGTGGCAACGTCGCAATTTACTGCCACTGGTAGGCCCATGGGTAAAATGAAAAATCAGTACGAATGTATAGATCAGTATAGACTTCGGTCTTCGGTGTTGATAATTATTTACTTATACTAATTAGCTGCTTTATTTTTAAGGCGTCCACATGAATGAGAACTAACATATTAAATAATTGCATAATTTTGTGTTTTTAGAAACATCGAAAAGTGAATTGAAAAGGTAATGATGTAACAAAGTTACAATGTAAACGACATTATATGGTACATATCTTTGAAACTACTGACCCGATCTTGATGAAATTTGCACTGTTCCCTAAGTTAAAAGATTCTTAAAACAATTAAGGAAGATATTTAGATAGGTAATGATAAAGTAGGTAGGTAGGTATATCAAAAAATAAAATAAAACTTCTTCACAAAGCGAATATTCTCTTTATTTAATGGTTTCTTATTATTTAGCTTGTTTTTATTTCATTGCCTTTTTAAGAAGAATCTACCACTGGTTCGGAATGCTGCTCTAACCCTAGCGAGAAGAACCAGCAAGAAACTCGGCAGCGTCTATGCATTATTACTTAAAAGAAAAAACAATATTTAAGAGTATTATCAACTTCAACATAATTTAGACTACATCATACAATCACTATGAAATAGCCGATAATAGCAAAAATTTAGTTAAAACAATGTCATAGAGTCTTTATAGAGTAAAACATATGTTTATAAAAAAGTAGACAACTTTAAAAGCAAGTATAAAAATAGTCAACCTATTTAGTCAACAAATGACTTAATAAAATCTCTATCTAATTCCTCTTTTAGGTAATACACAATATCATTTTTTTTATAAAAATAGTCAAAGAAATTACATTTACAAGCAAGTACAAAAGTAGTCAACCTATAGTCAACGCAATAACTTGTAGGTAAAACACATACATTATACTTCATACTAATATTATAAATGCGAAAGTGTGTTTGTTGGTTTGTT
The DNA here is from genome assembly GCA_029955525.1 of Oeneis ivallda. NCBI lineage: Eukaryota > Metazoa > Arthropoda > Insecta > Lepidoptera > Nymphalidae > Oeneis > Oeneis ivallda. The sequence continues at coordinate 18,105,965 of JARPMR010000012.1, read as the reverse complement.
CGTATGTTTGTTTGTCCTTCAATCACGCCACAACAGAGCTACGGATCGACGTGATTTTTTGCATGGGCATAGTTGAGGACCTGGAGAGTGACACAGGCTTCTTTTTATTCCGGAAAATCAAAGAGTTCCCGAGGGACTTTAAAACTAAATTAATCATAAGCTAGTTTCTTATAAAAATAATCAAAGCAAGCACATTTACAAGCAAGTACAAAAGTTATAGTCCATATCTTACTAAACTACTGAACTGATTTTGATGAAACTTGCACTGATCGCTAAGTTAAAAGATTCTTAACCCAATTAAAAGAGAATTACTTGTTGCAATTTGATTTCAAATTTCTGAGAAATACGTAGACATACATAAAACACTTATGAAATTTGACATCTGTTTTGAAACCTACAGAGATAAACTTATATGAATATTGTACATTTCAAACAATATTATATACATACAGGTCGAATTGATAACCTCCTTTTTTTAAATTGGTTAAATAAAAATAATAATAGGTATGTGCAGTAACTATTCTATCTTAATACTAAACCAAAGTGTTTAATTTACGTCGTTTATAATTAATTGTCTTGTCAACATCATTCTTATGCTTAGTATAATTATTTAGCATAATGTTTGCCAAGATATTTGCAGCAATGCTATAATATTCTTTATTCTGTTTTCCACATACACTACACACTGCTGTAAAGTCTACATAAAAAGTATCAGCTTGAAGGCTGTACAGTGTTAAATTATGAAGTAAACTTTTGTGTTGCACAAATTCCAGGAAGGATACTTCTAAATCAACATCATTAATAATATATTCCAAAATTGCTGTCATGTGATAATAAATAAACATGATTTGGTCAGTCGGTGCACATAAACCCCCTCTTTGCAACAAATTAAAATATTCATCATTTACCGCCGTATTTTCATCAATATAAACATTTCTACAATGTTCACAGGAAAACCGATTTAGTAAACTATGTGAAACATAACCACATACATAAATTTGAGACGAAATATCGATTTCACATGCTTCCAAATAATTACTGCAGTTTATTATAAACATAAATTTCTCAATATTAACTTCATCTTGAAAACATTCAGCTGATGTACAAGATTTGAGAAAGACCAGATCTCACTGCTTTAGTAAGTGTTGAAGTCTTATTTTTTTTTCAGACTCAACAATTTGTCTGTAAGCTACATTATAATTACATCCAGAAAGTGACCTGTACCTACTGTCAGTTTGAAACTTCCCAAGAAGTATGTACACCACAAAATTAAAATTTTCAAAACAATACCTTGAAATATCAATTATGACAGATGTGGTATGCAACATAGCTTCATAAGTATCTCTTGTCAAACCTACACAAGTTTCTAAAGATTTCCATTTTCTTAGCCAAATACAGACTGACTTCAAAAACTTCAATTTATCATCATCCCTATGAAATATTGGCGTAGAGTTATGTTTTCTTAATACTTGACCTTTGACTGTGTTTTTCACATTCAATATATCCCACCAGTCCCTAATAATTTATGATCAAACGAACTTACCTGTAAGTGAAGTTCGATCCTAATTATGTGAGCAAGCTTCATTCGACGCGATTTGGGGTTTTACATATTGTAGCAACACTTTCTAGCTACCGGCCTTCACGTTATTTGTAGTAGGGAAAAAAGAATTTACGTATGGTATCACCATTCGGTAGACATCCCTACCATTACTCATTAGTTTAAAGCAAAATAGGTACCTGAAATAATAAAATGTTAGCTTGTGGTAATACCTATGCTAATACCTATTTATGAATGTGATTATTTTTACATGTTTATTTATACTTAAAGTATACGGTACATTGGGAGGGTTAACTTTAAATACGAACACTTATTAACACATAAAATAGATACTAGATTAGGGTGGGTTCTCCCAAATCGCGTCGAATGAAGCTTGCTCACATAATTAGGATCGAACTTCACTTACAGGTAAGTTCGTTTGATCATAAATTATGCTTCGCAAGCTTCATTCTAGCGATTTGGGGTTTTACATATTGTAGATGTTTATAGCTGTATATAGTAAAAATAATACAGACTAGAATAGGTAGGATAGGTATTTTTATTAATTACTTTTATAGAAAAATAATTAACTTACCATAATTTAATTACTTAATTACATTAATCATAAATCATTGATCAATTATTATTATAATCATATGTATTAATTGTTATACTATTCTAAGTATTACATGACAACATTACTGATTTTTGATATGGGTGATGGTCTGGACATTATAAGCTATTACTAAAGCATTAAGTGTGACGGTTTTCTTTGATAAGTCTTGTAGACTTAACGCATGGTTGGGCCAGAACTGGCTCAAATAATTTAAAACGATATTAGCTTCCCAAACTATATCATATTTAGGCGTATGAGGTCGTAACCTATATACCTACTCCCTTCATGAATCTCTTTATCCTATTATTATCTATGGGATTTCCCATTAACAAACTTATTGCTGCTATAAGAGAGTTAATGGTGCCATACCGTACTCCCTGATCAAAAAATCGGCTAAGGTAATATATTATTTCTAGAATAGGCATAGAATCATAGCATAATATGACGTTATTTATCTCAAAGTACTTAATGCATAATCTAATACAGCCAACATATTGTTTATAATATGTATTTTCAGTCAAAGAGAATAATATGATATCCACAGATTTTGAGGAGAGTTGTCTGTCTTAATATTGTTTTCCTGACAATCTTACGGCAATCAGTTCTAGCGAACTGTGTAGATTGTGATGAATTCTGAAAGGAGATACAAGCAATTCTTTACTTGGTCGAAAATATATTTCTCTAGAAATTTTAATTTTTTGATACAATGGATACCAAGGTTGTGTTTTCCAATTCGGTATTACAACAATACCTTCAGCTTTATCATCTATAATTTTTCGTATCACTTTTAATACCATGGAGAAAGGAGGAAAAGCATAAAAATTAAGATGAGTCCATGACAATGTGAACGCGTCAATTGCCCGAGCTTCAGGATCTGGCTTCCAAGATACGTAAGTGGGACATTTCTTATTATTTCTAGATGCAAACAAATCAATAGTAGGTTGTTTAAATGACAGAATAATTTCTTGAAACGCATAATCTGCAAGTTCCCATTCTGTCTCTTGGAATTTCATTCTAGACATTGCATCCGCTTCCACATTGTCTTTGGAATTGATATATGATGCGAATAAGAAAATTTTTCTTTGTTCACACCACTGCCAAATTTGACGAGTGATTTTTTTTCCAGATGTGCATACTGTACGCTACCCATTTTATTAATACATGCTATAGCTGTAGTATTATCAATTCGTAAAAGAATCTCCGTATTAGTAAGATGTTTAGCATAAACTTTTAAAGCAAAGAAAGCTGCTTTAAGTTCTAATAAGTTTATATGTTGCAATCTTTCCTCTTCGGTCCAAAAACCATAGACTTTATTCTTATTACAGTACGCTCCCCATCCCGTAAGAGAAGCGTCTGAAAAAATTTCACACTCATAGTTATGGGTTCGTACTTTAGCATAATCGTTCATAATATGTCTTAACCACCATAACATATCCTCATGTAACGTAGCTGGGATTTTTACGATCTGATCGTATGAAGAATTTTCCTTTAAACACAAAAATTTAAATCTTTCAAAAATCTTGGTATATAACCAAGAGTAATCAATAGCAGGGCAGGCTGATATCAAAATACCAACAAATCTAGCATAATTACGTAAACTACATTTTTCTGTATTTATGAATTTCAAAATTAATTTTTGAATCTTAGCCTTCTTTTCCTCGGGTAATTTTAGTATCATTTTTTGAGAGTTAAATATGAAACCTAAATATTTACACTCTCTTGAAGGTATTAAGCAACTCTTTTCATAATTTATTATAAATCCCAGATTTTCGAGAGCGTTTTTAATGAATGAAATATTTCTATTGCACTCCAAATATGACCTACCAAAAATCATTATGTCATCTAGATAAATAACTGTTAATATATTGTTTGACCTAAAGTATTCCATTACTGGTTTTAATAATTTTGTAAAAACATAAGGCGCTGTCGCCAGCCCGAACGGTAAGCAATTATATGCATAAAGAGTATCATTAAATTTGAACTTCAAATATTTCCTATGAAACTCATAGATCGGCAATAAGTAATAAGCATCCTTTAGATCAACGGAAGCCATAAAACAATCTGGGAACATCATCTTGGTTGCAGTACGATAATCTTCTAATTTAAAATGTTCTGTTTTGACAAACTTATTTAAACATTTTAAATTCAAAATAAACCGATTCTCTCCACTAGGTTTAGGCACTAAAAAAACACTAGAGACAAATTCCTCTTCCTCATGATTACATTCTGAAATGGCGTTTATATATAATAATTTTTGTATACATTTATTAAATTCAAGTAATTCCTGGTCTGAATGTGAAATTGTATAAGGCCTATCGCTGCGACTAGGTGTAGAAATAAATGGAATTTCATAACCGTCTAGCCAGCCTAATATAAGCGGGTCGCTAGTTATATTTTCCCATTGTTGAGAGAAGCAAGACAATCGCCCTGCATATCGTTCCTCGTTATTACTGTTCAGTAGCGCTGCTGTCTCTGCCGTCGAGGGGCCGCGGCCGGCGGGGGGCTGCGGCGGTAGTGTCGCTGGCGGCTGCTTGCTGGTGCCGGTGCTGGTGCTGCATGATCCTGCACTCGTTGCTTCCCCATATAAGAACGCGCAGCTGTTTTCCGATATGGGGTCTTTTGGTTTAAAGACTTAACATTGCTAGGTGCAGCTGTCATAGTATTCTTATTAGAATTATTAGAGAATGGTATGACTTTTAAAATTTGTCCCGATCTATTAATGCCCTGGGCCGTTTTAAGCTTTTCAGACATATTGTCACCGAAAAGAAATTTCCCTGGGACTGTGTCCATAACGATGTCTTTCATCTTATTATTTATTGAATTTATTATGTGGATTCTCCTTCTTTTCGTTTCAAGCTGATATAAATCGCATAAAATGCGACAGGCATCGCTTAGCGGTTTTGATACAGTCGACTTTGTTTCATTTTGTAAACTTTTATTTGGGTCATTTATTATCGAGTCCACTGATTTGCTTAAAGCGGATAATGCAATCCCGGTCTGTTTTTGTCTATGAAAAATAGCGAAATCCCGCTTTACTAAGGGCTCTGTTAATGCCGCTTTAACTTCGGGATTTAGGATTGGCGGTACAAGAATTTCCAAATTACTAGGTATAGGATACAATTTTATTAAGTCTTTTTTTAATATCATCTTTAAGACCTTTCTGTAAAATGTCCTGCCATCTAGTGGCAATATCCCTATGGATAGGGGGACCTGATTCAATATTATTTTCAGGAGCGTCACCTAGTAATGAAAGTATTGATCCATCCAGCACAAGCTCAGTATTTTCCTCAATTCCGGCGACTGCAGAATCGGCACCACCGTTCTGCGAAACTGGTAGCGTCTCGATAGCTGTCCCAGGTGATGGCGAGGCGTCCTTCAACGATAACGCGATGTCTGGACGTTGTTCATCATCGTGTATGGTAGTGGAATCGAAAAACACCGGTACAGGGTCACATAATGCACCATTTACCATCTGATTGACATCTGTAAACGTACGAAACGTCTTACTATTCCTCCTTTGTTATAACGAAAAAAGGAAGGTACCCACATCAAAGGAAAAATATTTTATTTTTATTTTTTCCCTGGTTATAACTATTACAATAGAATAGTTTTGTTAAAGCTAAAATCTAGCTCGTAAAGCGTAATTATGAAGGAGTAAACCCAAAACGGAGTCTCGCATCATAGTATTCATCAATGGCGTAAAAACAAAATGAAGGAGTAAACCCAAAGCGGAGTCTCGCATCATAGTATTGTCTAATGACGTAATTATGAAGGAGTAAACCCAAAAGCGGAGTCTCGCATCATAGTATTGTCTGACGTAATTATGAAGGAGTAAACCCAAAAGCGGAGTCTCGCATCATAGTATTCATCAATCCAAACAAAACAAAGAAACTTTGAATCATGCGCCTGTATTAATATTAAATTCTCGTATTAACACTTACCCTCGTTTTCGTCACATGAACTGGAAGGTAGACGCATTATACGTTTCCGTGCCAATTTCTCCTCCAACTTCCTTATTTTTCTTCTAATCTTCGCCACCTTTTCCTCTGCTTTCCGTTTTCCCATGATTTTCACTACCTAACTAACTCCTTTACTTAAAATAAAATATTCGAAACTAATTATAATATTGTGCGTCCGAAGGCCTCGAGCACGAAAATGTTAATGAGTAATGGTAGGGATGTCTACCGAATGGTGATACCATACGTAAATTCTTTTTTCCCTACTACAAATAACGTGAAGGCCGGTAGCTAGAAAGTGTTGCTACAATATGTAAAACCCCAAATCGCTAGAATGAAGCTTGCGAAGCATAATTTGTAGAAAATCTGATGTTTCCACATAACCCTCAGATTTTACAGCAGCGATAGTGGTATCATGAAAAATATTGTTTACTAACATGACATTTTGCCGTTCAAATGTATTAGGATTGATAGATTTATTGTTTAATTTAAAAGCTTTTTTACACAACTTATTTTTTTCAGTCCTATATAATTCTCGCAAATGATGAAAGGATGCTTTTTTTATAATATTATCTTCATGTAAGTCAGGATATGTAAAAGTACAATTATTTAAATTTATCCAATTATTACGAATGTTTTTAAAGATATGAACTGGATCATACAAGACAAATATTTTTTCATCTGTATATTTAGGATTACTGAAGCTACAATTTGATTCATCTGTTAATAACTTAAAACAATTTTGGTTTACACAATTGTTATCAGAAATTATTGAAAGTACTTTCAATCCAAATGATTGTATGTAATTTACAATGAGCAATAAATTTTCATACAAGAATTTCCCAGATATATTATGTACTGGTAACAACTTAACAACCTCTTTTTTGTTACCAAATGCAGAGCTAATCATAAAAGTTTGGACGGTTTTGGCAAGATTTTTTGGATTATTTTCTGCGTAACCTAGAATAGTTTTGGACTTATACTCTAGGCCACATTTTATATAAATTTCATCAATCAATAAATTTACAACTTTCTCCCTTTCTACCCACGTAGAGCATATTGATTTTAAATAACAATAATTATTTTCTGGTGAATTCGGACACAGGCCAGTCATCGAAGTTATTTGCTGCAAATGTCTTGCAGTTGGCAAGATTAGGTATTGCCTCAAAGTATTATAGGCACAGGAGGAAATACTAAATATCACAAATGAAAATATAAGTGTAGCAACACTATATCTACGTTGCTTATTTTTTAACAATTTCATTTGGTCTAGAACAAGCTCTGCAGCAAAATTATCATTTTCAATATTAACTGCTTCATTCAAATAATTAATAGACCTATCAAGACAATAGTCAAATGACTTTGTTGGTTCACAACTATTGTTATAATAACGAGATAGTATATTTTCAAGCTGTGACCATCTGCTTAGCTTAAGTTCACTAGGTAATATCCAGCTTAAATCTTCATGACGCATTAAATGTCCTTTTACATATACCTGAATGCTTAGATTTTCATCCACCAACACACTATTAACTACTTTCACACTGCTGTCACTGTCACCATTATTACTTTCAATATCAAGATTTAACAAATAGAAATAAATCCTCTTATTAGGTATCACTCGATATAACCATTTAGAGTCTCCTAACTTTTCTTGGAATTTATGCACTAAGTCTTCGAATGATGTAATTATGTCACTCTCTAAAAATTTAGACACCTGCTCCTCATGAAATAGTTCAGCTCGTTGTCTCCTTTTTTCAGGGTTGCTTCTTGGAGGTGGAGTGCTCTTCGACATGTATGATGGGAGATTATTGAATATATGGGGTATTGCACCCTCGACTAAACGTGGGTATTTCAATTGCTGTTTAAACACTTGTCCGTCACTTCCAATGACAATTTCCTCAGTCTGGATTTCATGGGTTGTAAAATGGTTGCTGCATACAACTGAGTGTTTTGTAGGTACCCAGTCTTTTCGAGGAATCGCACGTAACCACGCTTGAGAGAGATATGAGCATCTTTCGGGAAAGAAAATGTACTTTTAGCTCCTTCAATGCGGATAACACTGGCGTAATTTGATTTGCATTCTGGCACACAGCATTTCTTGGCATCTAAAACGGTTAAAATAACTTTTATAAACAAACAAAATGAAATAATATGAGTATTTCTTTTGTAGGTTATGTTTTCAAACCTAGATACTTATTTAAATTATGAGTCTGGCACTTAATTGTAAGTTACTACACATCTTTAATCGAAAATATCTTCATTAGTTACATTAAAACATATTGACAGTAGTCAGTCAGTAATAAACTTAACTTTCTTACCTTAGCAGCTTTGGTTATACTTTGCAGTCGACATAAAGTTAATCACGAAAACGGATTTATCTCGTCATAACTGATGTATTTCTAAAAGGTTTCTATCCACCTTGAGTGAAACCGTACATTAAACACCAAAATTATTGTATCTTTTGTTAATTAATTATGATTTAAATACAAAATAACACGACGCGAAGCAAAACCAAACACCAAACACAAACTTGTCAATGTCGACTGACAGAGCCATAGATAGACCTACGGCCTACCTGCGACGTTGCCAGACTTCTACTTCATGGCTCTCTAAAGGAGATAGAGACGGCTATGATCTTATCGATATCGACTACCTGCTGTTACGCACATCATTTTCATAAGCCCAATGAGTGCGAGCGAGATAGACTGATGACAATGATTTATTGCCAGACACAGTTGTTAACGCGGGCACTGTGTTTTCGCCATGTTTTAGCACCCTTTAGACCACAGAGTATGGAGGTTGCGACGTTGCGGGTCATTTTAATTTGGGTGATTTAAGTACGTCATAGGTCACGTGACTGGCAAACTACTGGCCAACCAGCAGCCAATACTCACATAACCAAACTTAGTTTTTAGAAATGGCTGACGTTGTAGAAGCGGAAAAAACGATCGCTGAAGACTTGGTGGTAACCAAGTACAAGTTAGCAGGGCAAATTGTTAATCGTAAGTGTAGATATTCAATTTCAAGTTCCTTACCTCATAATAAAAAAGTTTCTATGCGAAGCCCCTTCATCTGTGATGATTGGACGCGTGTGTCATCGCCATGCGGACGCCGAACCTCTCGCCCGTGGCCTCCAAAAGCTTCTGTGATCAAATCAACTTGGACTTCCACCTTTGAAATGCCATATTTTCTGTTACAGGTGTTTTAGAACAAGTCATAGCAAAATGCGTACCAGACGCATCAGCGCGTGAATTATGTGAGTTCGGGGACAAATTGCTACTGGACGAAACGTCGAAGGTCTTCAAAAAAGAAAAGGACTCTAAGAAGGGCATAGCGTTTTCAACATGCGTCTCCGTAAACAACTGTATTTGCCACTTCTCTCCTATTCCTAGTGAAACAGACTACATCTTGAAACAAGGGGATCTTGCTAAGATGTGAGCATTCTCTTATTTATAACTTTCTGTGTAACTATTGTCTTTTATGAATTATTGAATGACAAAGTATTTTTATAGTATATCAGTCAGCTTACTTCGTCTTTTTTTTTTGCCTTAATGACAAAATTAGCCTTATACAGACTTAAGTAGTGTTGTGGAGCAGATGCAATGGGGACAGTAATATCATGGGCGATGGAAAAAAAATTATACAGTTTTCTATTGGTGTTTCTTGATGTATGTGTTACCGGCTAAACCAGTTCTTCCTATACACAATAGGATTCCAATGACAAATGTCTACACCAGCAACTTGTTTGAAAACCTTTTATTATTATTTTAATTCGAAGATCAGATGCAATAAATGATCACCAAATCTTGCCTAACAACTACTATGTTTGCCAACATCTAAAGTTAGGTTAGGTTGGGGTTCTACATGAACAGTCAGGTGTTCAGTCACTTAGGTTCAATTTGGTCCTATATATACCTAAGTTAAGTATCAAAAGGAAAAAAAATCATATGATTAAAATCCTATCGCGTATAGGAAGAACTGTCCTGAAATTGGGTTTGGCTGGTAACATATTATTTATGTATGTAATGTATAGATTAAAATTGTCATTTTGCATGTAGGTTTACTCCTGCAGGCCTAGCATGCACGTTGAAGTGATACCTCGCGAAGAGAGAGATATTGTCGATGTAGACTGATTTCTCCTTTACTCTTTTAAACAACTTCAAAATTGGAGAAAATGATGCTGTCAGTCGCCATGTTAGAGTTTGTGGAGAAAAATAGAAATTCAAAATTATTTTATTTTCATGTAGGCCAACCTGTGGCTCTTATAGAGAAAATAATTTTATCTAATTTTGACATAACAAGATGAATCATGGTATAATTATGGTGGTCATCAACCATGTTACTTTCGTTATAAATTTAGTGATAATACGAGAAAAGGGGTAGACAAAATTTGGCCTGCTGATGATGATTTTTCCTTAAACCTATACAAGCAATACTGGGGCAGTTCAGCTTGTCCAACTAATTTCATTTCATTAAATTATTTTACATTGTGAGATTAGGTACAACAAAAAGCCTGTTTGAACAGTGCTATGCAGTATGCAACTGTGATATTGTTAGAAAACTTAAAAGTGAGGAACAAAATAGAAAATAAAAAAATGTATTATTATTAATAATTGTATTTGTCCTAGTGACTTGGGTGCCCACATTGATGGCTTCATCGCAGTGGTTGCACACACAGTTGCTGTGGGTGGTGGTGAAGTGTCTGGGCGTTCAGCTGATGTCCTGCTTGCTGCACATCTGGCCAGCGAGGCCGCCTTGAGGTTGCTCCGACCTGGGAACGAGGTGCATATTACATAACTGAACATAGAACTGATTTTGAAATAGGCAAACATCAGAATACATTCCACTCAATTCTGCTGAACTGTCAAAGTTTGATTGTGACAAACATAATGACCTTTGATAAGCTGGTTATTTCTCACTTTCTGATTGATTGCAATTGTCACACTGATGCAATCGTTTTTGACCAATCCCAAAGCTGTTCACAGAAATTAGTACTTAGGTAATATAATTCTGCCCTCCCTTTCAACAAGCTTTTCAAAGTTTTAGATCTTGGTTCAGTCATAAGTAGGTATATTATATGACTAGTAGGGCGCGTGGGTGCGCGGCCCGCAAGCGGACCGCGGTTTTTCTATCGTCAAGTAGACTTTCAGGTCCTGATCATTTTCTATCAAATAACCACTCTTCCATCTTTTATACTCTCCGAGATAGATGACGATGAAATTGGTATGGCCGCCATCTTAAATCCGCCATTTTGAAATTTTTTTCAGCTCACTGCCAATTGGATGAGGTTTCGAGTATTTTTTGTTTGAGCACCTCCCACCTATCTTCAATACCCTGGCCGTGCTCCTCACCCACCTTCCAAACCCTCGATCATCATATCTCATCATTTGTCAGAATGAGAATTCTTTTTTTCAAAAACAAATTTTGAAAATGAACTGTATCAAAGTCTTGCATAGTTCTCAGCTTCTAGTCTATTCAATATTCGCCATATATTTTGTATGGAGAAAAAAAAATTCCGCCATCTTGATTTTTTTTCTGTTCATCAAGTAGACCTTAGGGTCTTGATTATCTTTTGCCAAGAACCCAATCTTCCATCTTTTATGCTCCCCGAGATAGACACGGAAGAAATTTGTATGGCAGCCATCTTTTTTCCGCCATTTTGAATTTTTTTTCAGCTCACTGCGAATTGGATGAGGTTTCGAGTGACATTTGTTCGAGCACCTATCTTCGATACACTGGCCGTGCTCTTCACCGGTCTCCGAAATCCTCAATCATCAGCTCTCTCCATATTTTTCCTCCGAATGAATTTTTTTCCTCTATACGAAACCATCAGTGAAAAAAAAATTTTTCATACAAAATTTTACAGGAGAGGTGATCAATGAGTGAATCAGTCAGTGCATCAATCAGTGAATCAGCACGAACAGCTATATATATATATTAATTAAAAATAATGCCATCTTTTATAGAACTATGCAGTAACAGATGTTGTACAAAAAATCAGTGCAGAGTATGGATGCAAGCCCATAGAAGGCATGTTGTCGCATCAGTTGAAACAGTTCCGCATTGATGGAGAAAAGAGCATTATACAAAACCCATCCGAGGCGCAGAGGAAGGAGCATGAAAAGGCCACGTTTGAAACCTATGAAGTGTATGCTATGGACGTTCTGATCTCTACTGGAGAAGGTGTTGTAAGTATTATATAATGGCTTTTAAAATCAGTTTTTGTATACTATACTTGTAAAAATAGATGAGTGGCAAAGATGTGTGGTGTGTAATAATAAAATTCTTTTATGCCCTGAATTCTTTCCAGTCTTGTTAATAATGGCAAGTCTGGCAGTACTCAGGGAAAACTAAATGGTATGAACTGGAATTGAAATGCTTCTTAACATAATATTTCAAACCAGTTATATACTGACACAAATAAAAAGACCTATAATGTTATTGTAAAAATTTTTATGATTGATTCTTTTAAATTACTCAGCTTATATTATTACTTGCTTACTTACTTATTCATTGTCCACCTCTAAAAATAATGGCCACTCAACCAAATTTTAACTATGGTCCCCAATGTTTTGACTAGCCAACTATGCAGGAGATATTACCATCACTGGTATTGTGGTATGTTTCTCTAGACTCTAATCCCCCGATTGTGATAGATTGAACAAGTTGACACCAGTCGACTATACAGGGGTAGTTGCCGTCAACTTCTGACAGAATAATTTCTTTCAGAACCACAGAATATATCTGAACTGAAACCCAGATTATGATCCACAGCCAAATAAGCTAGCCAACCGGAATGGATATGGATCCTAATGTGGATATTTGGTGTCAAGAACAGCGGATACAGATCTTAATTTTCTTATTCAATCGGTGTTGATGCGCGTGACCTTGAAACAATAGTTAACGCCACTTGACGCTTTGCTTGACAGGATATGTTTTAACTTGAATTGCATGGGTCTTTTTTTTGTTTATACTTTTAGTCCGGGAGGAATCGGCGCATGCGTACCGAAAACTATTCCACCTCAATTTTTTTATGCGATCCTCTTCAAATGGCCCTCCTAATTATATAAATGCATGTTGCCAGGGCGCCACCTGGTGCCATATTGTTTAAACCGAAATTGTTTAAACATTTACAAGGAATTGTTATTTTTCAACCGGACAAATTTTTTTTATATTCTTTATTGAAATACCAATAAAAAAGGTCCTATGACTTTTCACGATAAAGTTAATATTTTTAAAGATATGAATTTTTAAAGGTTCGAAAAATCTCAAATTTGGGTACTTTCGAACTATGAAAAATATATTTAAAAAAACCATAATGTTTTAGTAATATTTTTTTTTAATTCTCTATACAATAGTTAATAATATTGGTAATAAAGATTTTAAAAAATTTCATTGTTTATATCTTTTTTTTAATTGTTAATTTCGCGCGCTCACAAGTATGCGTCGCTTATAGTCTAGATTTCCTTACTTGAGTATTCGGGTAAACAAACACCTCTTGATATAAATATCACTTATTTACACATCAACCACACATTTTGAACTATGTTTAACTGTCTAGATCTGTTCATTAAACACATTCGTTACGATTTACACTTGAATGTTTAGAAAAAATATTCAAATGAATTGAATAATAGTTATTTATGCAACTGTTGTATAATAAGGGGTATTAAAACACGAATGTGGGTTTATCACACGTGGCGTAGCCGAGTGTGATAATAGTATCACACATGTGAATCATATGTGTGTCATAGTATCACATGAGTGTGATACTATTAAACCCACATTCGTGTTTTAATACCCCTAATTATACAACAGTTGCATAAATAACTATCATTCAATTCATTTGAATGTTTTTCTAAACATTCAAGTGTAAATCGTAACGAATGTGTTTAATGAACAGATCTAGACAGTTAAACAAAGTACAAAATGTGTGGTTGGTGTGTAAGTTGGTGTGATATTTATATCAAGAGGTGTTTGTTTACCCGAATACTCAAGTAAGGAAATCTAGACTATAAGCGACGCATACTTGTGAGCGCGCGAAATTAACAATTAAAAAAAAGATATAAACAATGAAATTTTTTTAAATCTCTATTACCAATATTATTAACTATTGTATAGAGAATTAAAAAAAATATTACTAAAACATTATGTTTTTTTTTTAATATATTTTTCATAGGTCGAAAGTACCCAAATTTGAGATTTTTCGAACCTTTAAAAATTCATATCTTTAAAAATATTAACTTTATCGTGAAAAGTCATAGGACCTTTTTTATTGGTATTTCAATAAAGAATATAAAAAAAATTTGTCCGTTTGAAAAATAACAATTCCTTGCAATTGTTTAAACAATTTCGGTTTAAACAATATGGCACCAGGTGGCGCCCTGGCAACATGCATTTATATAATTAGGAGGGCCACTTGAAGAGGATCGCATAAAAAAATTGAGGTGGAATAGTTTTCGGTACGCATGCGCCGATTCCTACCGGACTATTTAGTGTGACACTGGGCAGCATAGATAATAATGTTTGTGTTTGGTACATGAGTTAAAAAAAATATCAACAAAGAAGTTTAGTAGTATAAAAAGATCCGTAAAAAATCCACCATAAAAGTAACGGATACAGATCTTTCTTCACCCTCAGATATTCATGGATACAGATTTCTGGCACATCACTATAACCAACATACATCAGTGACCCCTCTTGTCCAAGATATGCAAAGAGAATAAGAATAAAATATAATTTTTGTTTGCATTTGTTTTAGGGTCGTGAGATGGATACAAGATGTACAATATACAAAAAAACTGATGAAGTCTACCAACTGAAGTTGAAGGCATCGAGAATGTTCTATAGTGAGGTGAGAAAATTGTCCTAATTATTCAGGTGATCCCACATCGCACACACCTTATCATCTAACTGTCTGATCATCATTAGTAATCCAACAATGGCTCACTACTGAGCGCAGGTCTCCTCTCAGAGAAGGTTTTTAGGTCATAGGCCACCATGCTGGCCCATTGCAAATTGTCAAACTTCCATATTAGGGACTATTATTATTATATCCCTAAATTAATTTTTGTCAATATCAACAATTTGATATTGCTGAAACTTTAGGGTAAAGTGCTGTAATGAGTTTGAACCGATATATTTAGTTGTATTCTTTAATATATGGGTATAGATCATTACAACAGTGTAACATAGCTCATTTCTGTGACAAATGTTGAAAAATGGGTAGTTACTGCCTAGGTTGAAGTGTGCCAAGACTTTCGCCCTATAAATGACTCTTAAAATGATATTATGTTGAGATAGGGGAGAGGCTTGCTACTAGTAGTTGTATTCTCTAAAAATGATTGCATAACAATCGCAATGACCTCTGATTGGCTGATTTATGACTTTCTTATTGCACCAATGCGTTTTAACCAATAGTAGGAGAATACCAGCCAATCAGAAGCCATAGTGATTAGGGCATGTAATCTCGGTACTATTTTTCAATCTCGGTATTGGTTTCATTACAATACAGATATCTATATTGGCCTCAATACAGAGATCTCGGTGTTTCGGTATTGAGTTCTCTATTTATACTTGAATATTTTAAACAGAAACATGCTTTTAAAGGATTTTCAATCTTCTTCTGTATCAACCAATAGGTGTCCACAGCTAGACAAAGGCCTCGGTCTTCTTCTTTCTTCTGGGCTGGTTTCCACACGTAAACCGTGATGGTCTGTTGTGTGTGACCAATCCTTCCATTGTTGTTACTCCAGCCATCCCAGATCTCTCCAGAAGCCTAGCAGGCCGCCCAGGTTGCCAAGGACTTCTTGAAAAGGCCTCGGTCTTGCGCCGCCTGAATCCAGTGGCTCCCTGCGACTGCGACTGAAGTTTTAATGTCATCAGTCCCTTTTAATATTTTTACATAAATAGCTTACAGATGAAAAAAATCATTTTCACTTTCCATACATACTTAAGTGATTCAAAAAAGTTCAAGGATGTTTCCGATAAGTATGAATGCTTCTAAATTATTTTTTTTAATTAGGTACCTTACTTAGGGCCAGTTTTTTGATCCGTAGTAATAGTAGAGTTGACCATTTGTCAAATTGACTATAGTTAAGACACTAACTAATGGTTAAACCAAAGTTTCGTTTTTTGATCATCATTTTAACTATAGTAAGTATTAACCAATGGTTAAAGTATTGCCATTGCTATTAACATTGACTTACCTAGGGTAAAGTCATTTTTCGTAGGGAGTCGTTATTTTCTTATGGGAATATTTGTAGATCCGATTGCATTTTGGCCATTTGTCGTGACATTTATGTAAAATTCGTGTGAATTTTGTTTTGTGTAAATCAATTGTGCAGTTAAATACATAGTATTTGATTCTAAGCGAAACTACCATGTTTGAGAGTAGTTTTTAACTTTTTATCATAATTCGATTTATAAAGATCGTAAACATTTTATTTCTAGATTCCTCCTCATAAACTTTCACATTAATTTATTATATTAATAGGAAAGGAAGATACTCAATTATTTTGTGTATAGGCAAAACCTTTCTACTTATGGATTACCCAATAATCACAAGCAAAAAAAACTGATTATGCATGTAACAACAAAAAGATGCAGCCTGGCGATCTCTGGCCGATAATTTCAATTCCGACACAGTTAGATATCGAATTATAAAACAACTAAAATTTAACAACATGAATAAACTCAGTAGCAAGGAAGTTTGATAAATCATGCCAATGCTCCAGCGGCGAGTTACGTGGTTATTAACCTTAGGGCTTAGGTCTTAGGCCTTAGATCTTCTCATCAGGACTACGTAGTATAACTAACCGACCGTAACTAGTTCATCATAAGATGAACTCTCCGACATGGTTAAAGTATCGGGTTATTTTTAAATGTATCATTAAATGGGTCAAAACACTGAATTTATCCCAATTTCAACAAATTGAGAAAAGACAAAAACTAATAATATTATCTTGCGTCGAGGACAGATGGTCAATGGACCCAAATAAAACAAAAGAACAGATGTTCTTCCAAAAGTTAACTATTTGTTATCTTGCTAAACCCTCGAGACTGCTGTGGTTAAATATTTTAACTATTTGTTACTTTTTCAACCATTAGTTAAGCTAACTATAAGTCAAAAAACGTATTTTATAGAAATTTAACAATTTGTTGCAATTTTTAACTAATGGTCGCCTTAACTAGGGATCAAAAAACCGGGCCTTAATGTGTAAATAAAATAAATATTGTGGTTTTTTTTTCAATACCGGAATTTCGGTATTGCGCCTAGTTCAATACCGGTACATATTTGAATCTCGGAAATATTGGCAGAGATCTGGAGATTTCGAGATCTCGGGATCTCGGTATTCATGCCCTAATTGTGATTTTTACACTGATGCAAGCAATTTTAGAGAATACCATCACGGTTTTAAAATGCCATATAAGAGCGATTTCAGACTAGCGTTATATTTTGCGTGTATAAGCTCGCATTGGCAATTTAATTTTGAATATGTTTTTAGGTCCGCAATAAGCATGGTTCAATGCCTTTTAACCTTCGGAGCTTCGACAAAGAGACTAGTGCAAGGCTCGGCGTTGTTGAATGTGTCAACCACAAACTTATTGAGCCTTTCCAGGTATAGAAATTTAATTTTAGTTCTACTTTTAAAAATAAATAGTGGAATATGATAATTTGATTTTGATAGAACTGAAGTTTATACATGTACACTCATTTAGATATTATTTCTCTGGCCATAATTGCACATGTCCCACATACTGAATTATATTTTTTTAGTCATAACTAGCGACCCGCCCTGGCTTCGCACGGGTAGTAGAGTATATTACGCCTATGCTTTGCAAACTCACATTGAACAAACATCATATTAAACAGTACGTAGGCTTATAAAAGAAGTACCTATCGCTCGGAAGCACCGCCTCGCGCCGCGGCTCGCGCTTGAATTTATTTTGGCGCGCGATCGTTTTTATTTTGCGATGACTCCTAAGATATTCATTTAAATTATATGGTGTAAAGGATTATCATAGTTTGCATAAAATGCTTATGGTAAATAACGTATTTAATTTGATAAGAATTAATACTGTACCTGTCTAAATAGTTTTCCAATTACCTCATGGTATGTCACCATTATTTTTGAAGTTAAAATGGGTATAGTAAGCTATGATCCTTGCCATCGCGGACTTTTCTGTAGAGTTATCCCACCATACCGCCACCATACATTGTTTTTTTATATCTCAAAGCGGCTTGAATTTTTCCGACATCGTCAACAATTATTATCGGCATATTTCAACCAATTTACACAAAATCTTAACAAATTATACACTAAAACCTTCATTATGAATCACCCTATCTATTGGTGAAAACCGCACGACAATCGAACAGACAGACAGACGCGGTGGGGGACTTTGTTTTATAATATGTAGTGATATTGTACAGGACATGTTGCTTATACTGCTATTTATTACTTAAAATATATATCTTAATATTATGAATTGTTTGAGTGTGTGTGGGTCTGTATGTGTTACAGAGAGATATGAATTTACTGAATTCATATTATGGTGGGTTCTGTTATATTACGGTTGATATGGCTCACTATTGTAGCATACTAAACTTCTAGGTGCTGTACGAAAGGCCGGGTGAATTAGTAGCACAGTTCAAGTTCACGGCGTTACTACTCCCCAGCGGCACGCACCGCATCACTGGCCTGCCATTCGACAAGAGTCAGTGCAAGACTGAACGCACTTTGAAGGACCCTGAACTCAATGTAATTAAACTTCTAATTTGAAACTTTTTATCCTAGAAATACTTAGGGTTCCTATGCAAAAATTTGAAACTGATTGTTATTAGAGGCAATATTAAGACTAATATAATATCACAGCTGCAGTACAGACAGACAAAATACATGGTAATCTCATCCAAGAAATCAAAAGAATTCATACAAGATTTTAAAAACATCTACCAGTAGGTACATACTCATATTAAAGTGTATCCCTGTTATCTTTCAAAGCTTACTTTATCAATAGTTTGTTTTGAACAAGCACAGGGTATAAGAAATGTAATTTTTTTGAGCTAATTTGTTGCTATTTGACACTTTGGTTTGAACAATTACAACAATTTTATAAACATTCACAATCTATCTTCTTCTTCTTTATCAACCGATAGACGTCCACTGCTGGACAAAGGTCTCTTGCATGGACTTCCACAGGCCTCGGTCTTGCGCCGCCTGAATCCAGCGGCTCCCTGCAACTCGCTTGATGTCGTCGGTCCACCTGGTGAGGGGTCTGCCAACACTGCGCTTCCCGGTGCGGGGTCGCCACTCCAGCACCTTGGGACCTTAACGACCAACAGCCCTTCGAACTATGTGCCCCGCCCATTTCCACTTCAGTATCGCAACTCGCTGAGCTATGTCGGTGACTCTGGTTCTCCCACGGATCTCCTCATTTCTGATTTGATCCTGCAGGGACACTCCGAGCATAGCTCTCTCCATCGCCCGCTGAGCGGTCCTGAGCCTACTTATGAGGCCCTTTCATTCACAATATAAGTTAATAATTGTCTTTCATCCAAGTTGTATGTGTCTTAATCTCATTAAAATGCATTCTTACAGGCTTTACTGAACTCATCTGCCAAGTCAAATAAGAAGAAGAAAAAGAAAACTGGTGCTGAGGAAGCCATGGAGGTCGAAACTGCTGCCTAGCAATTGAATTTATATTAAACAAAGGACCTGAAATTAAATTAATTCAGCAGATATCTGAACTCTTATGGACAACATTCTGACCATCCTGTACAGTGATAAAATGAGCAATACTTATAGCTTATCCCATAGCTGTCAATTCAATAAGTGTTTCCCTTTCAGTGTTCATTGAGGTATAAAACAAAAACTAATTTTACGATTGGAAAATTAACTAATCAATGTTTAGATATTTATGTACAAAATAATCCAAAATTCATTTATTTCTTGAATTAATTATAAATTATTAAGAAACTCCACATACATACTGATACACATACATAGAAACTGTACATACATACCACATGTAGATATTATGGTAGATTGACCATCCATATTCTGTTTTTAACACATCTAAGTGTAATGCTATCTACACATTATCATTCCTAATAACTCAATTGGTTTTATATTACCAAGCACAAAATATATTCTGACGTAATGTTGAATCTTAAAATATCAGTGCAATGAAGTATGATTACTGTTATATTTACAATTATTTTGAAGTATTCAATAGTTTTTTTTATATTAACAAACAATAATGTAAGTAATCAATGGATTCTACAAAATGTCTAAATTAGGGTAAATTTTTACTAAAAATTAATCTAATTTTTAAATTAAATATTAGATGTAATAATAAAAATAATAAATGTGGGTACTTCAAAATAATACTTTGGCTGTTGTTAGTTCCATAAATATAATTTGACTCTTATAAATAAAATTATATTAGGATCTATGATGTCTACAATGTTGTATTGAGTGCTTGTATGTTTCAAATATTTATGGAACTAAATAATCTAAACTTACAAGATTTGTGACATAAGAAAGGAATAAATCAAACTTGACCATGTGTGGTCTGTTTTTTGTAATTGTAGTTTTTATTTTACACATGCTAAAGCCCTTTCACTAAATTGAATGCCAATATGAAGTCCTTATTTTTATTTTATACCGAGTATCTTCATTGTGCTGTGTGGTGATGGCAGATCTGAATACAGTTGTCACCACCCCTCCTCTTCCCGTGTTTGTTGTACGAGGCGACTAAGGGATTATAACGGAGAACAGACAGCAGCATCCTCTGTGCTACTACTACCATCACCAACCAGTCTACCCAGTGTGGTGATTATGGGCAAACCTTGCCATTGGAAGAGGCCTTTAGTCCAGCAGTGGACTGTTATAGGCTATTGATGATGATTTCATATTGTATTTAACACAATATTGCCTGGTACATGCACAGGTTACATTTGCATTTTGGGTTATGGGGTGCCATGATGATTGGTTTTCTTTGCACATCAAATAACTAATTGTTATTAATGCAAAAATAGGCACCCTGAATTTTATACCTCTACCAGCCAAGAGGAAGTTCAATGGCCATTTGATTTATCCACTTTATTATTTCAAAAGAATTTTAATTGATGGACCCTCAAAAATATGTCCGGAAGGAGGTCTTGACGACCTCCCTTGGCTCAGTGGTGAGCGCTGTTGCCTTATAACTGGGAGGTCTCGGGTTCGATTCCCGGCGGGGTCAATTTAGGAATTTATAATTTCTGAATTGTCTCTGGTCTGGTCTGGTGGGAGGCTTTGGCCGTGGCTAGTTACCACCCTACCGTCAAAGACGTGCGGCCAAGCGATTTAGGCGTTCCGGCACAATGGCGTGTAGAAACCAATTAGGGGTATGGGTTGAATGTGCACTGCCATACCCCTTCCAAGTTAGCCCGCATCGTCACTTACCATCAGGTGAGATCGCAGTCAAGGACTAGCTTGTCATCGAATAAAATAAAAAAAAAGGAAGTTTGCACAACTCAGTTAACACTCAAAATACTAATAAACCTTTTAAAAAAATTGTGAGCCGTCGTGGGACGCCTGGCAGATGTGAAACATCGACATTATTTTGTAAAAGTAATACGCAGAAAGAACAGATTGTAATAGGAACTAAATATGTCACTAAGTATACATACCCCTACCCCTACCACTACTACTACTACTAAACAGATTGTGATAGGAACTAAATATGTCACTAAACATCCCATGCCGTGGCGAGGCATCACCATGCGAGAAATCTGTTTTACGTGCCGCTATAGATGTTTCACATCAAAATAAATGCCATGGAAAATGAAACAAACATTCTATTTTTTATATGTTTTAAATAATAATTTAATTATTTAACATTTGTTACTAGATAGAATTCATTTTGCATTATCTTGACTTGTTTCTGGGTTTGCTTGCGTTGATTCTATTGACTCGGATATAAATCCATATGTTTTGAGGGCAGCATTCGATGCATGTGTGGGGAGGTTGACTAGAAATCTGAATGTAGCCTTAACGCCGCTGTTCCAATAGTATTTAAACAAATATGTCAACCTATCATTTGAAGGCAGTGGTGGAAGCTGAAAAGTGGAAAGTTGTTATTTGGAGATAAACACGGAACTGCGAGTGAAACAAGGTATAGTACCTTGTTTCACTCGCAGTTATATATACACTCGTATAATATCGTAAAATCAAATAAGCTACACTTACCTCGTAGGGAATCTGTTTCTTTAATTCGCCAACATACGGGGACATACCTTTTTCTAATTCATCATATAGTTCACTAGTCGTTGTACTGTCTTTCCATACTCCTTTATCCACTGTGTAATAAATTGCTGAACCAAGTAAAGCAGACTTAACAGCAAACCTGAAATGAGGTAATATTTCATTCAGATTGATGTCACAAAGTAAAAGTTTCTTCAAGCTGCAAAATAAAATCACGTACTTTATCATATTGGCCAGTTAGTCTGTTTCACGTTAAGGTGTTTGTTGATATAGTGGTTGCTGGAAAATTATGTAATAGGTTACCTAAATAAAATATTTAGTTTTTGTCTAAAAATCATAGTGTTCGTCTATGATCATCACAAGCACAAGACAAGAGTCAAGATCACAAACAAATAACAATCACAAGCAGTGTTTCCACTTTAATGATTTCCTTTCCCCACGCCTCAATTGAGATTTCCCCTTCTCGGGACTTTTTTCACCTCAAAAATTAATCTGCAGATTTTTACTACTAGAGCCAAAACTATAGGTTCTAGCTGTAAAAATCTGCTCAACGGTCACACAACTTTTATGGGAAATGATTATTTGGGTATTCCCATTCACCTCATATTACCAATATGAGGCGAATGGGAATTTTTGAGCAAATTTTTTATGAAAATGAAAAACATGTAGCTGGGATACTCTTACGCTCGCAAAATTCATTACCATAAGCCTACAATATGCAGTTAGTTTAATATTTGTGAAAAACGAAATAAAATTTGAATTTCGCGGGCTACTTCGGCCAATCCACCTTAAGAATGATAAGACGAGTCTGCCCGCGAAATTCAAATTTAATTTGGTTTTTCGCAATTTGTAAACTAATACGACAAACTAGGCTAATGGCATTCTAATTGCGCCAGTAGAATTATCATCTTCACAGGTTTACATTGCGGTGTGTAGTAGAAAGTATAGATATAAGTAAAGAATATTAATTATAATAAAATAGTAATAAACGGGTTTCGATTAAGTAAAGACGTGTTTATCATTTATGTAGTCTTCCATCTCTTTCCCTCTCGTGGCCACACTACATGGCGACCCTGCCAGCGCGAGCTCAAGTTTCGTCGCGATTTTGATTCATCGACATTTTTCACGGAAAATTACGGGCGATCAAAAAACGTGTATAATGTCGCAACTGG
This sequence comes from Oeneis ivallda, assembly GCA_029955525.1. Taxonomy (NCBI): domain Eukaryota; kingdom Metazoa; phylum Arthropoda; class Insecta; order Lepidoptera; family Nymphalidae; genus Oeneis; species Oeneis ivallda. Next base: position 18,082,428 of record JARPMR010000012.1, on the reverse strand, counting down.
GGCATGATGCAACCATTTCCCAATTATTACTGGTGGCCGAGCTTCAAAGCAAGTACGTTGGGTCAACTTTTAAAGGAAAAAATGGGAAAAGAGTGTTCTAAGTGCATCTGTGAAAACAAGGAGACGGTGCTCTCTCATAAAAATATCTCTCTCAAATAGCAGTGTGCGGTGCGGCAATTGTCTTTATAATTTTGAAACAATACAAAAAATGTCAAATAAACATGGTGCAACGTCAGCTTCGAGACGACGCCTTCAGGAGGATTCAGATGAGGTTATCCGGTCGCGCGCGTGGCGCCCGTGAAAATCAGGACCCATCCCCAGCCTGATGACCATTCTAGCGGAACAGCTCAAGAGAAGAATCAAGACGGTTTGCGATATGCGTACTACCTTAGTTAATATGTCAAGTAGGTAAAATGTTCTTTAGTTATAATAATAAATAAATGACAGAAGAATTATGCATTATATTTCATAAGTTAGAAGATATTAGAATTACATTAAGAAAATTAGGCCCCCGCAATAGGAAAAAATATCCCGATAGGGTGAATATATTATTTGAAAAAGCTCATGAGCTCCAAGAATATTTTAAATTAATTTTTGAGTTGGAATTGCAAAAGAAAAGCTTAAAAGTTGATTTTGCAGATTATATTTTAGATAGTTTAGTGGATAAGGTAGAACAATCGTATAATAAGATAAAAAGTTATTGTATTTTTTTTAAGTGCGTCCCAGCAAACATTAAATATGGAAACATTTAACTTAAAAACAGCGGCAAATTTGGTCCCTGTTATGGACGGAAAGGAAGAAACGGTTCAAAAAATTATCTCTAATGTAGAACTATACAACAGTGTTCTAAAAGATGCAGCTAGCAAGAAATTATTGGCATCTTTTGTTGTGAAAACAAGGTTAACAAAGTCGGCTAAACTAAAACTAAAAAATGAGTATGATAACTGTGAAGACTTAATAAAAGACATAAAATTATTCTTACTAACTAAAAAATCGCCGAATTCCTTGTTGGCTCAACTAAATGCTTTATCTCAAAATGAGTTGTCTATCACAGAGTATGCGTCAAAAATAGAAGAACTTATGGTAGATCTTACTATTTCGCAAGCAGGTACAAACCAAAAAGCTTACGAAATATTAGGACCGATAAACGAGAAAATGGCCATAAAAAGATTTGCGGATGGTCTACGGAATAGACGGTTAAGCACGATAATTACAGCACGAAATTACGACGAGCTCAAGGACGCGGCGCGCGCTGCCCTGGACGAGGAGCTGGCCCGACCATCTACTTCCAACTCGATGCTACACATGGTACGTACTAGAGGTAGACCCTTTATTCAAGGTCGCGGTAGTAACAACTACAGAGAAAAACTTAACCAAAATTGGAATTATAACCACCCCAATGCCAGATTTTACCAAAATATTAATTTCCGCGGGAGACAGCCACGTGGAGCTGCCACGCGATCGAGTCGCGGTCGAGGTCGAGTAACTCATAGTAGGGGATATTACCGTGGTAACGTACATTTGGCACAGCAAGTGACTCAAGAAGGAGAAAATTCGGAAGGTCAAAATTATACAAATCAGTTTTTTCGGGCTTAAGGATTACATTCTAACATGTCATGTAAGAAACGCTAAATACATTTTTTTAAAATGTGAATGAAACAAGATGCTCATGGTTACTTGACACCGGCGCGTCAATATCAGTAGTTCGTACATCGTGCCTACCAGAAAAAATACCTATTTATGAAGACAAAATTGTAATACATGGCATCGGAGGGAAAATTTATTCAAATGGTTACGTTTTTCTCACTATTAAAACATCCGATGGCATACCGTTTCGTCATAAATTTTACATTTTTGAAAAATTGCCTTGCAAGTCTGACGGAATTTTGGGTCAGGACTTCTTTAATAAATTCAGTGCAATAAATTATGACTTAAAAAATTCAATATTAACTTTGCATGGTTCTGAAAATAAATATAGCCTTAAACTTTATAGTGATCCTACGTTATGCTCAGAGTTTTTAACTATTCCGGCTCGTAGCGAATCAATACATTACATACAAATAAATAGCGTTACCCAAGATTGCGTCATACTTCCTAAAGAAATACAAGAAAACATATTTCTCGCGAGTATCATAGTGAAACCAAAAAACAATATTATACCCATTAAAATACTTAATACAAGTTACGAAACTGTTATTATTCCTACTTTTCAACCCGATTTTGAATTATTAAATAATTATGAAATATGTTCTTTTGAAAAATGTGGTTCTAATTCCATTCGAGCAAACAAGTTGTTGCCATTGTTGAAATTGGATCACTTGCATTCCAATGAACGGAAAACAATAGAATCTATTTGTACAAAATACGCTGACATATTCCAATTGCCCGGCGATAAGCTTACAACCACCAAGGTATATGAGCAATCTATTACACTGAAACCTAATACGAAACCAGTGTATACTAAACCGTACCGAATACCTAATAGTTTAAAATCTGAAGTAGAGAAACAAATACAGGGTTTGATTAGAGATGATATTATTGAGGAGTGTCGGAGCGAATGGTCAAGTCCTATTTTATTAGTTCCAAAGAGAAGTGATAATTCAAAAAAAAGTTGGAGATTAGTCATTGATTACCGAAAATTAAATGAAACAATTCAGGACGATAAGTATCCACTTCCCAATATTAACGAGATTTTAGATTCATTGTCTGGTGCTATTTACTTTACCCATTTAGACCTTAGCCAATCTTATTATCAAGTACGCTTGGCACCCGATAGCCGCAATATGACAGCTTTTACAACTAACACAGGCCAATACCAGATGAAACGTTTACCTATGGGACTAAAAATAAGTCCAAGCGCATTTTCACGCGTAATGACCGTTGCCATGTCCGGACTTACGTATGAAAAATGTTTCGTTTACCTAGATGACCTCGTAATATTTGGCAGAAACATGGAGAGTCATAATAAAAATCTTATCGATGTATTTGAAAGATTACGAAAAATTAACTTAAAACTTAATCCGAGTAAATGTCAATTTTTGAAAATGGAGTTATTATATTTAGGACACGTTGTGTCGAAAGATGGCATTTTACCAGACCCAAATAAGATTACAGCTATTCAAAAGTATCCAACACCTAAAAATTCGGATGAAGTACGACGATTTGTAGCTTTTTGTAATTACTATCGGAAATTCATTAATAAATTTGCAGAAATAACAGTTCCTTTAAACCAACTCTGTCGTAAAGGGGTACCTTTTGTGTGGTCAGCGGAATGTGATCAGTCATTTCAGTTGTTAAAAAATAAACTAATTTCTCCACCTATACTACAATATCCCGACTTTTCGGAAAACAATCAATTTATACTACAAACAGATGCGTCTAGCTTAGCAATTGGAGCTGTATTATGTAATAAAGACCTAAGACCAGTAGCCTACGCTAGTAGACCACTGAATAAAGCAGAAAAAAATTATCCAACCATACAAAAAGAGTTAGTAGCCATTGTATGGGGAATCAAGTATTTCCGACCATATTTATTTGGTAGGAAATTCACCATTATGACCGACCACAAGCCGTTGATATATTTATTTGGCATGAAGGACCCAAGTAGTAGGTTATTAAAGTTTAGATTGACACTCGAAGAATACGATTTTCAAATAGTTTATGTTAAAGGGAAAAATAACGCGGTAGCAGATGCTCTATCTAGAATTACAATTACATCCGAAGAATTAAAGACGATGAATGAAAGTATGATTAATGTTATGACAAGAGGGCAAAAGAGAAGGCTAGAAGGAATGAAAGGATTGAAAGGTGATGTTATCCCTAATATTGACAAGGACGAGCGGCCTGATCAACCGCGAGTTGTGGAAATATTACGGATACCAAATGAATCAGTAGAGATGATTTTAGTAGAAGAGAATAAATTAAAGAGGATACAGCAAAAGGAGAAAATAAATGCGGAACGGGAATGTTTTGCTTTTACGAAAAGAAAGAAAATATTATACATTAATCTTGATTTTAAATCACATTTTACGCGAGACGAATTTGTGGTTAAATTAAGTGATTTTTGTAAAGAATTAAATATCAATGAAATCTGTATAATAAAGACAGAAAACAATGCATTGTTTATAAAAGATTTAATTGATGAAGTAAAAAGTAAAAACACATATCAGGGCCCTAAGATTTGTGTTTTAAGAGGAATAAAAAGAATAGAGGACAGTAAGGAAAAGGATTTCATTTTGAATGATTATCATTTGCTACCTACTAGCGGACACGCAGGGGTACGCAGAATGATTAATAATTTAAGAAAACAATTTTACTGGCCAGGAATGGAACATGATGTAAGAGACTATATTCGTAAATGCGAAAAATGTCAGAAAATGAAACACTCAAGACATACTGTAGAACCCTTGGTTATTACAACAACTGCTACATCAGCTTTTGAAAAAATCTTTCTAGATTTAGTAGGTCCCTTAGATAAAGACGAGGAAGGCAATGTCTACATTCTCACACTCCAGTGTGAACTAAGTAAATTTGTAGAAGCTTATCCTATTAGAAATAAGGAAACGAAAACTGTAGCTAGAGCATTTGTGAATAATTTCATACTAAGATTTGGAATTCCAAATTGCTTGGTAAGCGATCGAGGTTCTGAATTTTTATCTTCAACGATGACGGAAGTCTGTAAATTATTAGAAATTGAAAAATTTAATTCAACTGCTCATCACCACCAAACTATAGGGTCATTAGAAAATACACATAAACACCTAGGTGCATTTCTGAGGACAATGTGCGATAAACAACCTGAAACTTGGAGTTTTTGGCTACCCTTTTGGTGCTTTTCATATAACAATACCGTTCATACAGCGACCAAATATGCCCCATATGAATTAGTATTCGGTAAAAGTTGTCGGATACCAAGTAGATTAAGTAGTGATGTAGAGCCATTATATAATGTAGATAACTATAGTTTAGAGTTAAGATACAGAATGCAAGTAGCGCATAAGGACGCTCGTGAAAATTTAATACAGTCAAAACTAGATAGGAAATATAAGTACGATAAAAAAGTGAATACAGTGACATATAAAAAAGACGATCAAGTGCTAGTGAAAAATGAGTGCGGTAGAAAACTTAACTGTTTATTTGAGGGCCCTTATACAGTGATAAGTGACGTCGGACCAAACGTAATAATACTTAAAAATAACAAAAGTGAAGTAGTACATAAAAATAGAACTAAGCTCTTTGTTCCTAGTTTTTAAGGTATATAACCACCTGCGTGTGGTAGTAAGTAAAAAAAAAAAAAGTGTAAATTATTTTACATTTTTTTTTATTCTCCTGCCCGGGTTGTGCGGTGTGTAGTAGAAAGTATAGATATAAGTAAAGAATATTAATTATAATAAAATAGTAATAAACGGGTTTCGATTAAGTAAAGACGTGTTTATCATTTATGTAGTCTTCCATCTCTTTCCCTCTCGTGGCCACACTACAACATAAAAATCTTTACTTGAAAGTGACCAGTTTAAGAAATTAATCAAAATACTGAGTTGGACGTGAGTTACTCACAAATTAGTCGATATTTTGATTAATTTCTTAAACTGGACTTTTTCAAGTAAAGATTTTTATATAAACCTGTGAAGATGATACTGCCATTGTCGCAATTAGAATGCCATAAGCCTACTTTGTCGTATTAGTTTACAAATTGCGAAAAACCAAATTAAATTTGAATTTCGCGGGCAGAAGTGTGTCTTCCACCTTAAGGCCAATTCAACGGGTCTGCCCGCGAAATTCAAACTTTTTGTGGGTTTTCGTAATTTGTAAGCTAATTTTAAATAATAAAAAAATATTGGGAACCAATATGAAGTAAATGAGCATTTTTGAGCAAAGTTTTTGTTAAAAACATGTAGATGTATAAATGTTATGCTCGCAAAACTCATTACCATAAGCCTACGATGAATAAATTAGCCTACTATTTGCGAAAAACTAAATAAAATTTGAATTTTTGCGGCCGGATGTTCCCATCTTAAAGCTGGCATCCACTAGGCGCGCCGTGCCGAGTCGAATCGAATCGCAGAAAGTCGCCACCTATACATTTACTATGAAACTCTGCAAAATTATTTTACATTTAATCAGTCGTACAAATTAAGAAAAGATTCGTTTTTGAAGACGTGCACAACGATTCGTTTTTTTAGGGTTCCGTAGTAAACAAGGAACCCTTATAGTTTCGCCATGTCCGTCTGTCTGTCTGTCTGTGGCCGTCCGCGATTTAGCTCAGAGACTTGGTACTAGAAATCTGTAATTTGACAAATATCAATCACGCCGACAAAGTGGTGGGGGATGAATTTTATTTTTCTCGTCTATCCCATAGTGTGGGGTGTCGTTGAATAGGTCTTTTAAAAATATTGTGGGTGTGGGAACACCATTTTTCAATTAAGGGGGGTCCGTTTGTAAAATATGATATTTTAAAGTGCTAAATTTTATTAGAGTCAAGTGTCCCCCCCCCCTCTGCCAGCTAAATGGTTTTATAAAGGATACAAGGAAAAATTCACGGCAGTAGTATATATAATGAATTTTAAAGGAAAACTATCACGGCTAAGTAGGGTTCATTAGTTAAGGAGTTATATCTGTTTTTCCTAAGTTAGGTATTACACGTAGTGTAAGTTGCATATTATAGTATTTAAACCATGGAACTCAAAATGTATTCAATATTCATAAATAAAATAAAAGCACTATCCTAGGTCAGCAATAATATTTGAGACTTTCAACTACGGAACCCTACACTGCGCGTGGCCCAACACGCACTGGGCCGGTTTTTTTAAAGCCTAAAATGCCATTGAATTGATTCCTACATATACTCAATAGGAAAAAAATACATTCCTGTACAGGAATGTATTTCCTGTACAGGAACAGGACAGTATTAATTATTCATTTAAGTGATTTCATCACTTAAATGAAGATTTTACAGAGTTAAACAAAGAATGGAGAAGTCAAAAGTCTCCTTTCAGATATGGATGCTAACGATTCTACTGTAGATACTGTAGGCTATTGGAAAAAAATCTTTGAAACAAAAATGTTGAGGGCAGACGCAAATTCATTCACGCACTGCCAATTTTGGTACCTAAACTATTTTATGTCTCTGCCTTTTTCGAATGCTGCTGTAGAACGCCTATTTAGTGATTAAAAAATATTAAAACAGATAAACGCAACAGGCTCGAAAATAAAACAGTTGGATCAATCCTGTGCGTTCAATCTGTCTTAAAAAGAACAGGAACAACCTCTGTACAAATGATGAGAAATTAGTTTGAAATACCACTACTCAAGTTTGTACAGGCCAAGGCATCTGCAAGCGAAACAAAAAAAAATAGACTAAGCATGAATAAAGTATAATTGAACATTCGTATTCTTATTTATAGCCTGACCATATTACTTACTTATATTTATTCTTATGTTCGTGGTTCAAATTTTTGAAGGTTTCACTTCTACCACGTATGAATTGTACACATGCTTTTTTGGTTAGGCTTTACCTATGATTTCCCTCGATTTCCCCTTTTCATCTCTTTCCCCTTTTTCCCACCTCTAGAGACCTAATTTCCCCTCAAAAGGGGAAGTTCCCCTCATTGTGGAAACACTAATCACATGATTACACAAGTTACAACCACAGAATACGATGTACTCACAGGGAGGTCACAACCATGGAACTAGGAATTACGACTATGGTCACAACTCACAACTGACCACAGACCAGCAACAGCAAAACAACTGACAACGCAACAGCTTTAATCAATCGGGGGGTCTATCGCGTAATTTTTTCTCAGTCCTTGAAGGACTGCATCAATGTCAAATACGATTTTGGGCTTCTCCTGGACTCTGGCCAAACGCCAAAACCATGTTTTGACATTGAAATACCTAGTCCTTTAAGGACAGCGATAAAAGTTACGCGATCGCCAGGCGGATCTACGGGAAGACGATAGGGACAAAGCTACCCTTATTGAATTTGTCGATAAGAACTTATTGTTTAGTAAGGTAACAAAGTAGGTAAGGACCTCGGTACATGAATTTCATTTCTGTTTCTCACTTCGATTCTGACGTGGATTTCAAAAATTAAAAGGTGATATTAACGTGCACACTCCATTACTCCATACTAATTATTTTTAAATAAATTGAAAACTGATCCCGAAAAATATCTCAGCTTAATTTTAATAAAACACGAGAAAATGTTGCTTTTATTTTAAGACGATAGTGACACCGATGATTCGGATGAAGAAGATAATTTGTAATATATAATAAAATATATATAAATGTAGATTATATTTTTGGAGTTTACTCCTTAAGAATCGATTTTAGCAGCCCGGTATGAGAAAAATCCGGGCAGTAAAATCAATTTATCAATGACCTCGTTACGTTTTTCTGTTACGTTTTTCACAACGTTGAAATTTCTACCCTAACGTTGAGTAAATAAGGTTGGTTTTCGTGCGAAAGAGTCCCCGAAGCGAAAGTCGGTCGGGGCGCACTCGGACCCGAGTCGCGCGCATAGAGATGGATATAGCGTCGCGCGTAAACTCCAGTCGTGCGTCGGAGGCCGGAGCTGACACACACTTTTTTATTTATTTTATTGTGTTATTTCATAATTTTAAACCTTGAAAATCCCAAATGTATCGATGTCGATTACCTGCTGTTACGCACATCATTATCACGCTCCATAAGCCCAATGAGTGCGAGCGAGATAGACAGATTACAATGATTTATTGCCCGACCACTCAATTGTTAAGGCCTTAATACACACGAGAGTTTTTTTAACGTCCATTAAAAAAGCGTCCAAATAGAACAAATGAATTCCCAAGCATATTATGTTCCACGTCAGCGCTTTTTAAACGCGACGCTTTTTTATCGAGCAGTTGTTGTATTTTCAGCGCTCGGCGTTGGGCGTTAAGCTAAATAGACCGAAACTTCTAACTATTATTCAGATGAGCGCTAAAAAAGCGCCGGCGCAGCGCACATAGGGGTATTTTGCCGTTCTAGCCAGTCAAAATTATTAATTGCGTTTTTTTTATTTCTAACAGTTTCCTGGTTGACTTTAAGCCAACGAAAGTGATTTTGAATGAATAATGACTTAAATAGTTGGGAAAAACATAGTAAAACTATATTTTAGTCATTTTTTACTTTGATATTTATTTTTCTCGCAAACTAAATTTTATACAATTTATATTACTAAGATGATGATGATGATGAATCCCATGGTTCTTCATCGTCTTGATCACTCTCTGTTTCTCCAGGAACGTCTTCCAAATCCGAATCCGAGTCATTTTCAGAGTCAGGTACAGCGGGAATCATCAAAGCAATTGCTTCCTTTGTGAATGGCAATGTCTTTTTTTTTTAGGGTTGGTCTCATGCTAGTTATCAGTGGGTCGGAACTGAGTAATAATCTATTTAAAATGTCCATATTACACTTAACCCTTGAAAATTTTCTCGCAAAATTCTGTCTGTACATGCGGAAATGTTTATTTCGTGCCTCAGCGGCTTCTTCCGAGAGCAACCCAATCGGCAACAATGCCTTATCTATGACAGTCGCACCATGCACTAGGATCTTGTGCATTGTAGGTGACATAGGATGCCACGGATACAAACTTATATAAAGTTTTGCAGTATCTATGCAATAATCTGCAAACTTGTGCAAATTAACTTTGTGACCACTTGATATGACTTCAAGGATAACTTTCAGTCGGTAAATCAAATCAAAATCAACACCAGTTATTTCCGCAGCTAATTCAGGATTGGCGAAAAACCTTCTGCTCGTGTTACCATCATTGGTGTTTCCAAATCCAGCTTTCGGCACATCCACTATTAGACCTGTTTCACGTCTAAGTTTTGCTTGAATGTCATGTTTCCTCTCCTTAACAATGGCTTTGTCAGCATCAGATCTTAACTGCCACTTTTTCACAGTAAGTTTATATGAGAGGTGCAATATGCTCTCAAACAGACGAATTTTGGCGTGTAAGATGGATAATCCGAATTCAAGCGCGTCCACATCAACATTTCTTTTAATAGTTAAATCGTTGAATTCTTTCGATGTTGCGCCACAAATGTAGCACCTCATAGTTGACGTAGTCTCCGTGGCGGCATTACACACTTTTGCGTCTACCATCGTGAATATCATCGTATGCTTAACTGAATACGACTTTTCTTCCAGTAAAAATGTCGTATTTTGCAAAGTTTTGACGGCATTTTCTACGTAGTCAATTTCTTCTTGCGTTATATCTACAGTTTCTTTAACAAATCTGATTCTTATAGGACGACAATATCGTGGTGATGATGGGGTAGGATTTTGCCATACTGTTATTTGTTTTTTTTGTACCACATACCAACCGAAGTGGCACAAAGCTACTTTGAAAAATGTTTGAATCAGTGGCATCATTTTCCATCTTTTGCTTAAATTGCGCCTGCTGTGATCCATCAAAGCCCCATTTACAAATCAGATCTAAAGTGCTACATTCATCTGGGCTTGGGTCACATAAAACATCCTTCAAATACGTGAGCAATCTCGTTGCAGTATGGTTTAGCTTGAAGATTTATTTGAGCACATGTTTCAGTCACTTCCTAAGATTCTTTGGGCGGATAGCGGAAAATTTCATATTGGCGCCGAGAGACTCCAGCTTCTACGAATATAGAAAGAGCTGATAAAGGCGTAAGTTGTTTTTCTTTTTCTTCTTGTACTGTTTTGTATGCTTTTTTCAACTTTGTAGCTCTCTTTGGTGAAGTCATAATTCGTTTAAGTATACTTGAAGCATCTTTTTTCCCAGGTGTTTGTAATTTGGTTTGCGCAGCGTGTATCAATACATCATCATCTGCCGCATCACGTAGGGTTTCAGTTTTTCTTCTTTTACTTCTTTCACTCAATTCAGAGAACGATTTTGATGGTCGACCCGAATTTCTAGACTGCTTTCTAGGCATTTCAAACGTCTTTTTTAGCCATTCGTCGTTATGTATGAAGAAATCTAGTTTCTATTTTTAATAATTTTTGCCACCTTTGTTTGAATTCCGACTTCAAATGCGAAAATTTATGCTTTAACTGCTTTATTTCATCATCAGAATATTTTTCGGAAGATAAAATCCAAAATTCTAACTATTTTAGTTTTTTTTTTTTCAAAATTTGGTAAGTTTTGTTCTTGCATTTTATCAAATAGGAATTTACGGGTCACTACTTTAACACCAGGGCAACCAGATGATCCTGAAACTAAATAATTTTTACGTTAACATACTGTGAAGTTTAAAAATAAATTCTCTATATGTTTCACTGTCTTGGTTTGCCACCCCTGGCTCAAAAGGGTGCGGGTATGAACGGCTGATTTGATCATAATTATATTGTCTAAAGTATGTACCAATTTTAGTTGAAACAAAAAGTAAATAAACCCACCTTTTCGTTAACACGTAACTTAGTCAACACTTTTCATTATGATAAAACAATTAAATATTCACACAAACGCCTTGTGGTCAATCAACAACATCTAAAGTAAAATATACACGTAATATTTATTGAATTTATACACTATTTGATCAAAATTTTTGATAAAAACTAAATGAAAACACAAATTGTGACCCACAGAATAATCGACAATTTTAGTTTTGACGTGACGTAACCTTGGATTTCTATAGTGTTGAGCCACGTTGAGCAGAGATGACATTGTGCCCACAGACTATAAATTAATGAATAATACGAAGTGAGCGACCGTAAACATCGAATACAATTCGTTCAGATTCGAAAACTTAATCGATTTATTTAAATCAAGCTATTTTACAATAGCGTCTCTTACCAACTCATTTGATATATAGACTAGTTTGATATATAGATAATATAATTTTATCTAAATATTGCGTTTACGAAAGCGCGTAAATTACGTATTTCCATTATCACTTACAAAGTTTCCGATAAGAGCCCGGCCACACTGCGCTTTTCAGATGCGCGTTTTAAAAACGCGCAGTAACAGTACTGCGCGTTTTCGCGTTTTTATAGCCTTTTGTTCTTTATATTTTCCATATGTGAATAATAATACGCTAGTGTCCGTGTATCTGTCTGTTACCTCGTAGCTCTCTAACGAATACACCGATATTTTTTGCGGTTTTTTCTATTTGAAAAACGTGATTGAGATGGATTTTAGCTATGATTCACGAAGATCTGCTTAGGCGTTTGAAGATCATCAGTTCATTTCCTACTTGTCCCCGCCATATTGGAACTCTTTGTTATTGGACCGATTTCGTTCAAAATCGATATTTAGGCTTCCTTGGGGCCAAAAAAGAGGAAATGGATTCTAAAATTTTAAAAAGTCACCGCCATATTGAAATTCTTTGTTGTTGGAACGATTTCGTTCAAAATCGATATTTAGGCTTCCCTGGGGTCAAGAAAGAGGAAATGGATGGCAAAATTTTAAAAAGTCACCGCCATATTGAAATTCTTTGTTATTCAACCGATTTCGTTCAAAATCGATATTTAGGCTTCCTTGGGGCCAAAAAAGAGGAAATGGATTTCAAAATTTTAAAAAGTCACCGCCATATTGAAATTCTTTGTTATGGGACCGATTTCATTCAAAATCGATATTTAGGCTTCCCTGGGGTCAAGAAAGAGGAAATAGATGCCAAAATTTTGAAAAGTGACCGCCACATTGAATTTTTTTGTTATTTGACCGATTTCGTTCAATATCTATATTTGGGCTTCTCTTGGGCGAAGTCCTGGGGTCACCCAGGGAAGCATAAATATCAATTTTGAACGAAATCGGTCCAATAACAAAGAATTCCAATATGGCGGGGACAAGTAGGAAATGATCTTCAAACGCCGAAGCAGATCTTTGTAAATCATAGCTAAGATCTATCTCGATCACGTCTTTCAAATAGAAAAAAAACCGCATAGAGCTGTATCGAGAGGTCGCGAAATAATAGTAAGGTGTGCGACGACAAATACAATACGACCGTCCAACCTCTACACCGACGACTTATTGTGAGGTTGGGCGCACTTTAGATACGTTTCCGTACGAATTTGACTCATGCGAACACGTACGAGCACGCACGCACGCACGTCCCTACCTTTCATGTACTATACCCTGTCCAACAGTTTATTTTCTTTTTGACAGCTCAGTCTCAGCCTTATACTTATATTTATTTATTTTAAATCAGAAGTTTGTTCTATTCCAATGTTACGAGCCGTTTGTGGGGAATGTTGTGATATGTCGTACTTATAAATAAAATTTATATAGGATATTAATACACAAACTATGTGATTTGTCGAGAATAACTCCTCTTCCAAATTATTACAGATTATTAACATACTAAAACATTTTACATATTTACTAGATTCTGCGTGCTTTTAAAAATATATTAAATAAACATTTATGTGTTGTATATTTATGAATACATGACAGACAGACACACAATGTAATAAGTTTCATCAATAGACGTTTAATTCGATTATAATATATGTCTAGTCCAAGCCAAAGTTAATCCTAGAAAAGTTGCCATTGTTCTTTAAATAGCCTATCGATGGTCAAATTACTAGGAACCTACCTTTTTGTATTTTTTAAAATCATAAATTAGTGATTCTTTATTGTAGGAAATGAAATTATTTTTTTCTTCAGAATTAATTCGTTCAATAGTGCATTCCATATTGATTCCCGATATAGTTCTGCAATGGTACATCACTAGAGGTCATGACAAAATAAAGTCACGTGATCGGTAACGCCATATATAATTACTGTTTGTTTCAACTCCATTGGAACGTACTATACACTATAACATTTCATTATCAATTAAAATAATAACCGGGAAGGATCCGGAAACACAACAAAAACCTTTTCAAACGTAAAATTAGGTTAGAAATATTAGTAATTTAAAACGATTTAGTTAAATGGCAAAAAAAATCCTATCAACAAAAAATACAGCAAAAAGTTTAAAAACTATGTGTTCTTACCTGCTTGGTCAGAATCCATAACAATATTTTTAAAAAATTTACTGGTCACGAAAATATTTACTTTTTAACTTATACAGTCACACTCGGGAAGCTCGGAAAGATACGTACACTTGAAGCGATGGTAAAGTTCCGAATGCTACAAGCACGCGGGTGCACCCGATAAGTAACCGGGAAGGGCTACCTATTGTTCTTTATTTAATCAACAATAATACCGGTTACAACGTTAACAAATAACCGGTTTTTTTTACCTGCGACCAATTCTTAGAAATTGATTTATGACCAGCTAGATAAGCAAAATACCCCTATGCGTTCAGGTTTCCTGGTCCGTGGTGTGCAGTAATAGTGTTCTGTGGTGGTGTGCTGTCTGTTCTCCCAGCGGTCACACGTCACACGGGTATTTGACTACTTTTAGAAATTCATATTAAATTGTTAATAATTATTCTATGCTGAAGCTAACAAAAAAGTATATTTCGGCATAATTTTCAGTATTTTTCATAAAAATCGAGAAATAAATTCAAAAAAATAAATTGCCGCGGAAACGTTCCATTTGTTTACATGACGTCACAGTTCACACACAGTACAATGACAATTCCAAAGCCCAAAGGTGGCGTGAACTGTGATGTCATTCGAGATTCAAGAACGTTTTCGATCTCGTGAACATGGCCAGAATTATAGCAATTTTAATTAATGTTTTCTAATTAAATAAAGCTTTATTTTTTAGTTTTGTCGTATGGAATAATGTTTTTAGATAATAATCTTTTAGGATGACACCAGATGAAACGATATTTTTAATATACCTAGTCAAATACCCTATTCTCTAACTGAACGTTCTGAATTGCACGACAAAAAATTTTCGATACGAGATCGATATCTAATCGTATCGAAACGGTAAGTTATCGAAATGTTCTGAATCGGGGTGCAGAATGCTTTTTGATTTCTGTTTCGTCTCCTAATAACGCAACCCGCTAAACCAGTTCCACGTCTTACTGAAGCGAGAGACGAGACAAGCAAGAGTGTCATAGTGTTACTTGTCATAAAATTAAGAAGAATATGTTTGATTGATGTCGTGAAAAAATTATGTCATGTAGTCGTAAAATAAATGTGGAAATTATAATATACAAATATATTATTTATAAAAGTTTATGGGTTATTGGACGCGAGAAATTGTAAACTAAAAAATAGAAAAATGAGTCATGTGCACATAGAATCATTAAAAAGAGAGAATTACGACACCTGGAAAATACAAGCAAAAGCTCTGTTATTAAAACTTGGCTTATGGAGCTATGTTTCCAATAAAATTGAAAAGCCACCAAGCGAAGGCGATGAATTGAATAAATACAAAGAAAAAGACGGGCTAGCATTAGCCGAATTATCTATATATATATAAAAGAAAGTGGTGTTAGTTACACTATTTATAACTCAAGAACGGATGAACCGATTTGGCTGAAAATTGGTGGAGAGGTAGCTTAGAACCAGGAGACGGACATAGGATACTTTTTATCCCGTTCGACCGCGTTTCCGTCAAGTCACTATTAAACGTGGTATAACAAAAATGCATCTGACATGGAATAACAAAACGTAAATGACAGTGGAATAACAAAACGTAAATGACAGCTAAACGTAATTTTGTCTTTGTTGGTTTGTCCGTCAATCATGCTGCAAAAAACCTACGGATTGACGTGATTTTTTTGGATAGGTATAGTTGAGAACCTGTAGAGTAAAGCATCCCGGAAAATCAAAGAGTACCCTCGGGATTTTCGACCGAGCGAAGCGAAGGTCTTTGAGTCTACTTGAGTGAATTTGCACTTGTCCGTCCGTCCGTCCGTCCGTCCGTCCGTCTGTCAGAGCCTTATAACTTCTGAATTACTGAACGTAATTACTTCAATTTTAGATATAATATGTAAACCGATGGCCTCCAGCCGAAAATGGCTTAAAAAATTATAAAAATCTTTATTTCAGGGGGGCTCTCATAGAAGCGAATGCGAAGAAAAAAAAAATTTTTGCGTTTCATAGGGTTACAGTACCTCATTTTAAAGATAATTTGGAACAGAGTACAAAAGTATTTTTTTTTTATTTTTTTTCCTAAAATTGACGAAATGGGGGGCTTTCAAAGTGGAGATTATATTTGACCTCACAACGGAATAACCATTGAAAGCTGGGGCTTGAAAGTTTTATAATTTTAGCGTAATATCATGTACTTGAACAACAAATACTAAAATTAGATAAATGTAATAAGGAAACTAAATTATTTAACTTTTAATGAGCAGCAACAACAGAACTTCACAATGATGTCAATAGATGGCGCTCTCATCTCATATAGCAAATGCAGCTATATGCAACATATTATTCAATTAAAATTATTATTTAGTCATTTAGCAAACATCAATAAAACTTCACGTTGCAGTTTGTTTTTACATGTTTTCTGATCGTGTCGATAGTTGACGCTGTGTACGAGTAATTTAATTTGAATGTTCCAAAAAACTATACCTAAGTTTGATTGAGGCCTTGAGGATTTCACTATAACAGTTCCCTAACCTTTACGGGCTACCTATGTTAAGTTAGTTGACACTTTCTGTCAACTTTGTTATTACGAACCTCTACGGGACAACTAAAGGTGAAAATGACATTGGGATGTTAGGATTGTATTTTAGGGGCTACCTACGTAAAGAGACTTCTACAAAGGGGATGATTTAGGTATGGTTGGTGAAAACGGGCATAATAATAATGTCAATTTTGATCGTCATGTATCTATTGAATGAATAAGTAATTATGGGAAACCATTACCGCGAGGTCTCAGTTCGGGGCGAACCACTAGTAAAAACTGAATGAATCCACGCGGACGAAGTCGGGGGCATCAGCTAGTTACTGATAATTTCACCGAGCGAATTAAAACAAGTGAAAAATTGTCAAACCAGTAAAGATGTCTGGGATACACTTGAAAATATATATCACAGTAAAGGTCCCGCTAGAAAAGCAACTCTGTTAAAAGAGTTGATATTAAGAAAAACGAAGGACAATGACAATGTGGTTGATCATTTGAACAAGTTTATGGATATTGTTGATAAACTAGCAGACATGGATATAACCATTAACAAAGATTTATTAAGTATCATGTTGCTATATAGTTTACCTCAATCTTTTGAAAATTTTCGTATAGCTATAGAATCTAGAGATGATTTACCAGATCCAGATAACCTGAAAATAAAGATCATTGAAGAAGCTGAAGCACGAGAAAATATGGCTAGTACAAATGATGGGAAGTTGGAACAAGAAGTACTTTACAGCAAGCAACAAAGAAAAAACAAGAAATATATCATTGAATGCTATAACTGTCAAAAAAGGGGGCATAAAGCGAGTGAATGCTGGTCAAAAGTGGACAAAACCAATAAAAGAAATGCGAATTATTGCTTAGAAACTTGTCTTAATGCAAATGATAATAAAGAAAAAGTTAAAAAATGGTGTCTTGATAGTGGATGCACGTCACATATGACTCATGAATTGGCAAGATTTCATAATGTAGAAAAAGATGACTATAAAACTATAAGGTTAGCTTCAGAGAACTGTACAGCACAAATTGAAGGTAGAGGTTCAGTGAAACTAAACATAAAGGAAATACCTGGTCTACAACTGACTGAAGCCTTGTATGTACCGTCACTGACTACAAACTTAATGTCAGTTGGAAAAATGACAGATAAAGGTGCAACAGTTTTGTTTAAGCAGAAACAAGCAACCGTAATGAGAAATGGTCAAATACTGTTAAAAGCAGAAAGAAATGAAGATGGTTTATACTATGTTAAAGAAAATTTAGAAGAAAAAACCTACTATTGTGAAACAAACAAAATGCAGCTGTGGCATAGAAAGCTAGCACACCTTAATGAGGGACAAATGAGAATAGCTCTTGATAAGAAAAGTATGGAAGGTTTAGAATTTAATAAATCTGACACAATTAGAGATTGTGAAGTCTGTGCCAAAGGTAAGGCAACAAAACTGCCGTTTAATACACATAAAAATGAGCAACGGACAAATCAGAGATTAGAAATTGTGTATACTGATGTATGTGGTCCCATGAGACAGCCATCTAAGGGGGGTTCAAAATACTTCATCACATTCACAGATGACCATTCGAGATATACAAGAGTATTTACAATGAAAACTAAAGATGAAGCCCTAGCAAAATTTAAAGAATTTAAAAACGAGGCTGAACGATTTACGAAAAATAAAATAGTATATTTGCAAAGTGATAATGGGACAGAGTATATAAACAATGAATTTGATAAATACTTAAAAGACAAAGGTATCAAGAGGAGACTTTCCGCACCATACACACCGGAACAAAATGGCTTAGCAGAAAGAAAAAATAGGACATTGCTTGTTAAAGCTAGATGTATGCTGAGAGACGCTAATATGAAAGAAGATTTTTGGGCTGAAGCAATTAATACAGCTAACTACTTGGCGAACCGCAGTCCTTGCAGTAGCATTGATAATACGACTCCATTTGAAAAATGGGTACCTAAAGAAAATTCCGTCTGTGAGACACTTTCACATATTTGGAGCTAAAGCATTTGTTTTAAATAAAGGAAAGAAAAATGGAAAATTTGCAGCCAGAGCGACAGCTGGAATTTTTATTGGATATTCCGAAAATCATAAGGCATACCGGATATTTAATCCGAAAACAGAAAAAGTGATAATCAGTAGAGATGTCAAAGTATTAGATAAAATGTTTTATGAAAACGACATGAAAGAAGAACAAAAACAAAAGGAAGTTGATAAAAAGGAAATAGAAATCATATTTCCTGAAAAACAAAATATAGAAGACAATGATGAGTTAAAAGAAAATGAAGGTAATGAATCAGAACCTGAATTGAACAATGATGAATTATTCCTAGATGCAACTACAGAAATAGATGAAATAGATAATGATATGTGTACAGATAATGAGGTAGAAACAAATACTAACAGTATTAAAAGGCAGAGAAAACCACCAGCATGGCATCAAGATTATGAGATGGATGATGAACAATCATTCCTCTGTGAAATAGATGAGAACAGTGATGAATGGGAAGATGCAATAATAAGCGAGATTGAGTCTCATCTTAAGAACAATACTTGGAATGTTGTACACAAGAACGAAAGCAAAAATTTGATAGATAATAAAATGATTTTGAAGTATAAGTATAATGCACTAGGAGAAATAGATCGTAGAAAAGCGCGACTTGTGGCGCGTGGATTTAATCAGAAAGAAGGAATTGATTACACAGAAACATTTGCACCTGTTGCAAAAATGAATACTATTAGACTACTCATAGCACATGCGATTGAAAATGATATGAAGTTATCCCAACTAGATGTGTGTACTGCATTTTTAAACGACGATATAGATGAACAAATTTACATGAAGATGCTGAAAAATTTAGATAAATATTTGAAAATGATAATGATAAACGGAAGAGATAAAGAATTAATAAGAAAAGCAAAAGAAATGCTCTTAGATATAAATAGATATAAAAAGAATGGGATATGTCAACTAAATAAAGCTATTTATGGGTTGAAACAAGCAGGACGACAATGGTTCTTGAAGTTACATAATAAATTGATGGAAATCGGATTTAAGAACTCTACATCAGATCCTTGCTTATATATTTTAGAAAAAGCAGGTGAAAAGCTATTTGCAAACATTTATGTGGATGATTTAATACTGGCATATAAATCAGAAAATCTATTAAAAGAAGTCAAAATAAAATTGCAAAAAGCTTTTGAATTAAGAGATATGGGTTCGCTCCACCATTGCCTTGGCATACAATTCACCCATGTAGGGGGAGAAATGAGGTTGTCACAGGCAAGCTATATCGATAATTTAATAGAAAAATTTAACATGGGCGAATGTAAGCCGGTTTCAACGCCAATGGAAACAGGTTTAAAATTAGAAAAAGCACAAAAAGAAGAAGAGATGGAGAACATACCATACCAAGCGTTGATTGGTTCTTTAATGTATCTGGCTATAGCTACGCGACCAGATATTATGTTTACAGTAAGTTATTTGAGCCAGTATAATACCTGTTTCGGTAAAACGCATTGGCAAGCTGCCAAAAGGGTTTTACGATATTTAAAAGGTACAAAGAATGTTAGCATCAGATATAGAAAAACAGGAAGTGCATTAGTAGGAATGGCTGATGCTGACTGGGCAGCATGTACCATTGACCGTCGTTCATTTACGGGTTATATCTTCAAGTATGGAGGTGGTCTAATCAGTAAAGATGTCACGAATATTCGGCAACTATTCGGTATTCGGCCTATTCGGCCACTTTTTTTGCTATTCGGTATTCGGCCGAATAATACGTACTATTCGGCCGAATACCGAATACCAAATCATGTAAAAAAGACACGTTATATGACTCAAAATTATGTATTTATTTCAAAATTACTACACTTTAGTAATTAAAATTGATCAGTGGTAAGTTGTGATGGACAAAAACAAGCTTTTCAGCATTTTTTGGTAGCAAACGATTACGCTTTTCAGCGTAAATGTTACCAGCCTCAAAAAATAACCTCTCACTATACACGCTACTTCCAGGAGAAGAAAGATAAACTTTAGCAAATTTCGAAAGGTTTGGGTATTGTTTTTCGTTTGCTAACCACCACTTGTAAGGATCGGCCTTCCGATCTAGGCGAACTGTTTTCAAATAAAAATCCAACTCGTTTGCCACAGCATTCTTCTCCAGGTCCTCATCATTTTCATTAGCATTTCGCATATTATCTGTAGCGACTTCCTCAAAGCAGTTCCAGAAACTGTCGTGTATTTCAATAGTCCTATCATTTTCATTCAAGTTTCTTTTCTTACGAAGTGGAGAAGAATCGTCATCGGTACTACTAGATTCATCACAGCTTATTTTCAGAGTTTCTAGAAGAATTTTTTTGTCTTGCTCTTTCTGCTTGAACCAATCCTAGGAAACTCGTTTTGAAGCGAGGATCCAGAAAAGTAGCAACCAGATATTTGGTTGGTTGGGTCTTAATCCAGCTAACGCGCCCCCGACAAGTATGTATTTCGTCGAATATTCGGCGGCCGAATATTCGGCGGTTCGGCCGACAGCGTTGCCGAATATTCGGTATTCGGTATTCGGCCAATTCACTATTCGTGGCATCTCTACTAATCAGTTATTCAGTTATGCTACAAAGAAGCAACGAGTTGTAGCTTTGTCAACTGCTGAGGCCGAATATATGGCAATGACGGAAGCCGCAAAGGAAGCGCTACACCTAAAACAGCTATTGGAAGATATCGGAGTAGCTAATCAAACTGTGCCAATCTACAACGATAATTTAGCGGCACAGAAGTTAGCCAACAATTTGATGACGGGGAAAAGGTCAAAGCACATAAGCATATGGGAACATTTCATAAGGGACTGTGTCCAAAAGAAATTGATAACAATTCGTTACAAGGACACAGATAATATGGAGGCAGATCTTTTAACAAAGGCCTTAGCCCAGCCAAGGTTAATGAAACTGCTCAAGATGATAGGATTCACTCAGACCTAAGGTTGGACCTCAAGATCTTCGTGAGGGGGAGTGTCATAGAGTTACTTGTCATAAAAATAAGAAGAATACCTATGTTTGATTGATGTGAAAAAATTATGTCATGTCGTCGTAAAATAAATGTGGAAATTATAAAATACAAATATATTATTTATAAAAAAGAGTGATTTTGAACCGTTATTTAGTATGAACAATCATAGAGAGACCGTTTTAAAAGCGCCAACGCGGGTTTTAACGCAACGCTTTTTTAACTCTCGTGCGCGGTGGCCTAACGCGGACACAGTGGTAGGCAAGTGACCAACTACCAAGTGACATATCAGCTAGTCAACTTTGTTCTACGTCATTGCGACATACCTACTTGGGCAAATCAATATGTTGCCAAGTGTAAACAACTTTTTTATATTTCATACTAGTAATACTGTTCCGAATTTCGAAATAATTGAGGGTTACTAGCAACTAGCTTAAACTCCTGTTTTGGTAGTTAAGTTTTACACAATAAACAACGCGTACAGAATAATAAATCCAACAAAGCAAACATTACCTACAATAATAATTGTTATCATTTTTTTCTATGTCTAGTGACCCGTACACGCAACTCATACATAGCATATAGAGAAAATATAAAAAAAATAGTTAATAAAAATATATTATCTTTGTTTAAATTTATCTTAACATTATCAAGAATATTTAATTAAAAGATAGCGGTGGCATAGATCTCAATTATCGGGTCGTAAAAATCACTCCTGGTACAAAAATTATTTTGTTTATGGCAACTTTGTTTGAATTCTTGAATTTTCTTCAGAACAAGAAAACGTACTTTTTGAGGTTAAAATTTCTACAAAAATAGTAATTTTCAAACACAAAAAAGTACATTTCAGATTTCAGAGTTTGCTTTTCTGAAAATGTTTACTTTGCCTGCGTTGCTGTTTAAACGTTTTACTTCGAGTCGAGCTTCTGCTCCTCCGTAACCGTAGAAATAGTGTGAGGTGCTCGTTCAATTAAAACTTATCTGGACAATAATAAGTGAAATAGTGGTTTTAAAATGGCAGAAAATAGCAGGAAGTGTTTAAAGTGTGGCCATTCACCGGGTGTAGACCCCGACACTAAACTATTCCGCTATCCTAAGCCTGGCAAAACCAACATTCTCAGGTACAGTACTAATTTATTTTATTAAAATCACTAGATGATGTCCGCGTTGATTATTTTTATTGCTGCGGGAACTCCTTAGTTTTCCGGGATAAAAAGTAGACTAGTGTCCTTCGCCGGGCAACCTATCCATATATGCCAAATTTCATCAAAATCGGCTGAAAAGAGGGGTCGTCAAAGCCTAACAGACACTTTCGCATT
Organism: Oeneis ivallda; assembly: GCA_029955525.1. Classification (NCBI taxonomy): domain Eukaryota; kingdom Metazoa; phylum Arthropoda; class Insecta; order Lepidoptera; family Nymphalidae; genus Oeneis; species Oeneis ivallda. Next base: position 18,059,612 of record JARPMR010000012.1, on the reverse strand, counting down.
TATAATATTAGTATGAATTTGAAACATCTGAATGCCAATAATCCAAATTTTATCCATTATCCAAGGATTAAGACATGGTAAATAATTTGTAGAAAAGCCATATTATTGTGTAATTTTTTCTAATAGTGATTGAACAAGAAGGTATTTGATCACATAATTATTATAAACAAACTACTTGTAAGAAGTACCTTTTACATATTTGGTCTGTAGGAGCATTCAGAGTATCATTCCTTTGTAATGCTAATGACATAAATTGTTATTTTAGGTGTGAATTATGGGCCAAATACTGTTTCCCCGATGGAGAATGGTCTTCACAAGAATTCCAACAAAAACTGCACAGGGAACATAGAATGTTGTGCCACAGACATTTTAAAAGGACTTCATTCAGTGATTATCCCCATAGTACAAAGAAGCTACATAGATTTGCTGTTCCAGATGAAGAGGTAATGTGTACTTTACATAATATTAATAATAAAATGTGTGAAAGGTTAAATTAATAGGACGGCCCCCAATAACAAAGTCACATCTGCTAAACTCCTGACTTCAAATTTGAGCCTTAGCTTTAGTAAACTATAAATTGAATTTCTGCCTTAAGGGGCCTCAGTCCATATGTACGCTCTTACTAGTGATTTATTATTGCACACATTATTGCATATTGTGCTTTCAAAACTAAGTATTAGTTCGATTTGTCTCATCATTATCTAGGTTTATTGATGTTTATAATATCGAAAAAATATTAATCTTAAAGTTACGAGCATTTCTATAGGAATCTTTCAAGGCTCGTAACTTTAAAATCATAAATTTCTTCAAAATTTTACATATCAATAAACCTAGATAATGACGAGACAAATCGAAATAATACTTAGTTTTGAAAGCTTAACAAAAAAAACTGGGATCAATGAATTCATAAAAAATAGGGAATACCATCAAAGATGTTGCTTGCATATATTTCAATAAATAATAGCTGATTAATTGTAGATTAACACACTAAGCATACTATTATTGTTAATAATTTCAGATGACAATATTTGTTCCTCAACCAAAACCTTTGAATGTTGTGCCTTTACAAGACAAAACAAATGTGTTTACTGGTGTGCATAATCCAACCAAAATAATGCAGCCTACAGAAGAAAATGAAATTAAGCTGTGTTTGCTAAATCAGCCTAGCAACAGCAGAAGCTTAGTAGAAGGAAAGTGTCCTGAAGCCAAACAGCCTTTAGATGAAAATGTCCAAATTCCAATGAGTTCTAAGAAAACTGCAGGAGAAAGGTATCTCTACAATAAATGCCGAAAGCACATGAAAAGAATATGCCAACTGCGCAATAGAATAAATAAATTAAAAAATAAGGAATATTTAAGAGAAATTTCAAACAATGATTCAGTGCAAGAGTTGATGAAAAAACTGACACCAACATTTGCTTTGTTGCTCCAAGCTCAAATAAAAAATTATTGTAGGAAATCTAAAGGAAGATGGTGGACACCAGAAGAAAAAATCATTGCCTTAAGGCTTTATAAACGATCACCAACATGCTACAGACTAATGAGGAGGCTTGTGTGTTTACCAGCTCAATCCAGTCTGAGAACCTTATTAGGTCAATTTGAAATGAATGTTGGAATAAATAAGAATATTTTCAGCATTTTAGCAAAATTTTCTAAACTCCAGAAACCCTCTGACAATGAGTATATTCTCCTTTTTGATGAAATGTCTATAAAAAAAACTTACGATACAATAGAAAAAGTGACATTATTGAAGGATTTCAAGACCATGGGCATCAAGGCAGATCTCCACATATAGCATCAAATGCTCTAGTGTTCATGGTGGCAGGGATAAGAAAAAAAGTGAAGCAACCTCTTGCTTTTTACCTGTCTAGTGGCTATGTGACAGCAGATAGATTAGCAGCATTGATAAAAGAGGTACACACTTAATCAAATTCGATTAAATTTTATGATTTCACATATTAACCAACCTTATTTATCAATTGAATCGGCACATGCTAAAAGGGCATTAGTTCAGAGCACATAGTTTTGAGAAAAACAAAAAATCGGTTTCTAGGCAACACAAATTTTTTTTTAACCAATCCACTGTGTTCACAAGCCAATATTTAGGTATACCAGGCATGGGACTGAATTCCTTTTAGCATGGAAGCTATGCAGAAGATCAAAGATGTGATTTTCATGCTTAACTCAATTTGCCATTTTTTGTGACAGATTCCCTTTTAGCATGTGCCCATTCTATTGAAGTATCAAAAATTATGCCAAATTGTTTTAATTCTAGTCATAGTACTTCTATTACCTTTTATGGCCTTTCAGTCTTTCCTTCTTCCTTTAATTCAACTGCCTGAATTTAAAATGAAAGTATTAATCTACTTCATGTATTATTTTTAGGTATTACGGGAATGCTACAGAGCTGGTCTCAATATAGCAGCAACAGTTTGTGACATGGATGGTGTTAACCGCAGAGCGTTAGGCATCTTGGGTGCCACTGTAGACAGGCCATGTATCAATTTGGATGACAAAGATATTGTTAGTATCTTTGATCCTCCTCATCTTCTAAAATGTTTTAGAAATTTACTAATGAAATACGACATGAAATGTAACACTGATATAAAGTCAAGCAATAACCGTGGAATAGGTAAGATTAATACTACCATAGCCATACCAATATATCATACCCATATTTCTTTCATTGGCTAAAGTGATAGCAAGCCTAATAAGTTGTTTGTACAAGACAACGGAGAAGCTCTGTATATTAAACAAAGAAAGCAAAGAACTAGAAGTAGACTTATTTCTAGAAAAATATGATACACATATGTTGTGTTTTAGGGAGCATTGGCTTCTTAGCCAACAGTTGCCAATATTTATTAAAAACTTAACATAGTCAACTGTGTTCACTAGAGTGGTTGATCCTTAATTTTGGTTCATGAAAATAAAATGACTAGTAAAAGAACAACTGATGAGTTTGTTGCCAGCTCTTCTCAGCGAAATCTGCATTCCAAACCAATGGTAGAATCTAGACTTATAATAAGAGCTACAGGTTGGCCTACATGAAATAAATAGCTTTTGAATTTGAATTTATGATTTATTCACCCTTTCAGGAGTTGCCAAATGGAGCCATATCATCACATTTTATGAACTGGACAGCAGCAACCCTAATTTCGTATTTGCACCTGCACTGAAACAGGAACACTTGAATCCGAACACTAAACAAAAAATGAGAGTTAAATTAGCTGCTCAAGTTTTCAGTCATACTGTTGCAGCTGGAATGATGGCTAAAATATCACAAGGTAAATAATATTATTTATTTGGGTTTAGGTACAGAGGCATCATTGTTATTTTTTTGTCATATTTATTACTGAATATTCTCCGATTACTCAGCCGTGCCTGTGATTCCAACATATTCAACAAAAAATAATTATAGTGTGACAAGTAGTATTGTAATATGTAACTATAATCACACTATAATATTTGTGAATAGTTGTGAAGTTTGAGTGTGTGTGTTGTGTGTGTGTATGTTACTCTTTAACACAAAAACTACTGAACGGATTTGGCTGAAATTTGGAATGGAGATAGATTATACCCTGGATTAAAACATAGGCTACATTTTATCCTGGAAAATTAAAGGGTTCCTGTGGGAAACCAAAAACCTTAATCCATGCAGACGAAGTTGCTGGCATCATCTAGTATTATAATATGTTTGTGTAACTATAATCATAATTGATGAGAATTTTGGAAAAAATCCTGTCATAATATGAATGTTGATATTATACTTATGCTACCAGTGTGATTTCATCAGAAGTCCCAATTTCATAATAATATATTAGTTAAATGTTTAATGTTAAATTAATAGTTTATAATATGTATTGAATATGCTTCGAATAAACTTACTTAAGATGTCATAAATAACAAAACCTTTTATTTGATATGTTGCAGGTGAACTAACTACAGATGCTGTAACAACTCTGCATGTTATAGAAAACATAGATAAACTTTTTGATTCGCTGAACAGTGACTCATCGGACTTGAGAAGAGGGAAAATATTTGCAACAAATATAAAAAACTCCAGCCCACATTTACAGTTCTTCCGAGAGATGAGGACTTTCTTCAAGTCAATAGAATTTATAGGGTGCAACCGAGCACCACCTTCTAAAGAAGGCTGGATTTGGACCCTGAATGCAATCGAATTACTGTGGGAAAAGATTACTAGTAAACATTCAGATGTTAAAAGTCTTGCTACCCGCAGGCTACAACAAGACCCTCTCGAAAATCTGTTTGGCTGCATTCGGGGTCACTGTGGTGCTAATGTTAATCCCACTGCTGGGCAATTCGTAGCAGCCCTAAAAACTACTATTTTGACCAATTTAGAGCACATTACAACAGGAAATTGTGAATCTGACAATAATGATAGCATTATTGATAATTTTAAAATGTTATTGAGGAAAACACCCACAAATATATGCACTGAAGCTTCAACTTCATCACAAAATGTTATAAATTCCTCAGATATGCTTGATGAATTTGAAACATTTTGCGATACAGTAATTCACAATGAGGACAGTGGAGAGATGCAGGCATGCGCATATGTTTGTGGGTTTTTAATTAAGAATTTAAATAATGATGCTTGCGAAAAATGTAAAACTATTTTCATAGCAAGTGAAAAATCACAAGTACATTTATTTAGCCAATGTAAAGAGTATAATGAATTAAAAAGTAGGTTAAGTTACTGCACAAAAGAATTAATCAAATATATTGAGTGTTGCAGTAAGGAGGTAAATAAAATTTTACATGATAAAGGCCACGAAGGCTATATAAAATCAAATGTATTGGCAACTGTAATAATAATAAACGATGAGTTTTTAAGAATTTGTCCTCTGCATTATAGAAAAAACAAAAACTATTTGCTAAATAGTGTATTTCATATATGTGTCAATAGATTTTGTGTTTTAAAAAATAGGCTTTTACAAGAAGAGGCTTCAAAAATAGCTCTTAAGAAAAAAATTGATTTATTAAAACATATTTAAATAAATTTCAAGTATAAAAGGTACCCAAGAATTTGTTTTATTTCAATCGTAATAAGTAAACCGTTTTATTTTCAATTATTTTCTGTCTGCCTATGCATGTGCCTTTACTTACTTATCCTCCTCTTCAGGTTTCTTTGTTTGTCTGTGTATGTTACCTATTATTATTGTAACTGTAGGTACAAATACTGAAAGAAACCTGAAGAATCCAGAAGGATAAGTAAATAAAGGTATAAAGTAGGTGGATATAAGTAGCAGAAAAATAAACATTCAGAATTTCCCGCTCATAATTTGAAATTGCCGCCATTGAAAATTCGAATATCCCTCTCAAGCTATTTAAACTTGGCGCACAAAGTTTTTATCTTGGGGAGCCAATAGATGGCGGTATTAATTTTTGTTCCCCGTTTCTTTGTATGGACTTGTAATTCTTCTCCCCTGAGTATATGTTGTTCTGTGCATATCAGTGAGATTCGCGAATGTCGCGTCGCGAATGTCTCGACTGTTTTTGATAACGTCTGTCAGTTGAAAATAACTAGGTAGTACGAAAGATCAAAGAATCCACTTATATATAAAAAGCCTGATTGAAGGCTAAGGGTGGAACCACATCTGTGAGGATCGATTCGCATTTATGCCGATGCTATAAGACACACTTGTAAGGATCGCGTCCTTACGGATCCGAAAGGATGCGTACGCGTCCTTACGGATCCGTAAGGATGCGTACGCGTCCTTACGGATCCGTAAGGATGCGTACGCATCCGTAAGGAGGCGAAAGCCTATAAACATTGCTGTCTGCGTAGGGATGGTCGATGATGGCATCGATATTTTAATTGCTAGCTCAACCACGATATTAATCTTCTTCTACACAGAGGAAATGGATGCCAAAAATTGAAAAAGTCGCCGCCATATTGAAATTCTTTGTTTTTCGACCGATTTCGTTCAAATTCGATATTTGGGCTTCCCTGTGGTCAAGAAAGAGGAAATGGATGCCAAAAATTAAAAAAGTCGGCGCCATATTGAAATTCTTTGTTTTTCGACCGATTTCGTTCAAAATCGATATTTAGGCTTCCCTTGGGTCAAGAAAGAGAAAATAGATGCCAAAATTTTAAAAAGTCACCGCCATATTGAAATTCTTTGTAAATGGACCGATTTCGATCAAAATCGATATTTGGGCTTCCCTGGGGTCAAGAAAGAGGAAATCGTTGCCAAAATTATAAAAAGTCACCGCCATATTGAAATTCTTCGTTATTGGACCGATTTCGTTCAAAATCGATATTCAGGCTTCCCTTGGGTCAAGAAAGAGGAAATAGATGCCAAAATTTTAAAAAGTGACCGCCATATTGAAATTCTTTGTTATTGGACCGATTTCGTTCAAAATCGATATTTGGGCTTCCCTGGGGCCAAATAAGAGGAAATGATTGGCAAAATTATAAAAAGTGACCGCCATATTGAAATTCTTTTTTATTGGACCGATTTCGTTCAAAATCGATATTTGGGCTTCCCTGGGGTCAAATAAGAGAAAATGATTGGCAAAATTATAAAAAGTCGCCGCCATATTGAAATTCTTTGTTTTTGGACCGATTTCGTTCAAAATCGATATTTGGGCTTCCTTGGGGTCAAATAAGAGGAAATGATTGGCAAAATTATAAAAAGTGACCGCCATATTGAAATTCTTTCTTATTGGACCGATTTCGTTCAAAATCGATATTTAGGCTTCCCTTGGGTCAAGAAAGAGAAAATAGATGCCAAAATTTTAAAAAGTCACCGCCATATTGAAATTCTTTGTAAATGGACCGATTTCGATCAAAATCGATATTTGGGCTTCCCTGGGGTCAAGAAAGAGGAAATCGTTGCCAAAATTATAAAAAGTCACCGCCATATTGAAATTCTTCGTTATTGGACCGATTTCGTTCAAAATCGATATTCAGGCTTCCCTTGGGTCAAGAAAGAGGAAATAGATGCCAAAATTTTAAAAAGTGACCGCCATATTGAAATTCTTTGTTATTGGACCGATTTCGTTCAAAATCGATATTTGGGCTTCCCTGGGGCCAAATAAGAGGAAATGATTGGCAAAATTATAAAAAGTGACCGCCATATTGAAATTCTTTTTTATTGGACCGATTTCGTTCAAAATCGATATTTGGGCTTCCCTGGGGTCAAATAAGAGAAAATGATTGGCAAAATTATAAAAAGTCGCCGCCATATTGAAATTCTTTGTTTTTGGACCGATTTCGTTCAAAATCGATATTTGGGCTTCCTTGGGGTCAAATAAGAGGAAATGATTGGCAAAATTATAAAAAGTGACCGCCATATTGAAATTCTTTCTTATTGGACCGATTTCGTTCAAAATCGATATTTGGGCTTCCCTGGGGTCAAATAAGAGAAAATGATTGGCAAAATTATAAAAAGTCACCGCCATATTGAAATTCTTTGTTATTGGACCGATTTCGTTCAAAATCGATATTTGGGCTTCCCTGGGGTCAAATAAGAGGAAGTGATTGGCAAAATTATAAAAAGTGACCGCCATATTGAAATTCTTTGTTATTGGACCAATTTTGTTCAAAATCGATATTTGGGCTTCCCTGGGGTCAAATAAGAGGAAATGATTTGCAAAATTATAAAAAGTCGCCGCCATATTGAAATTCTTTTTTATTGGACCGATTTCGTTCAAAATCGATATTTAGGCTTCCCTTGGGTCAAGAAAGAGGAAATAGATGCCAAAATTTTAAAAAGTGACCGCCATATTGAAATTCTTTGTTATTGGACCGATTTCGTTCAAAATCAATATTTGGGCTTCCCTGGGGTCAAATAAGAGAAAATGATTGGCAAAATTATAAAAAGTCGCCGCCATATTGAAATTCTTTGTTATTGGGCCGATTTCGTTCAAAATCGATATTTAGGCTTCTCTGGGTTCAAAGTTGTTCGTGGTTTAGATTTTTAGTTCGCGTACGTCGATGATATTTTAGTTTCTTCAAAAGATAGCGAACAGCATGCAAAACATTTACGTATTCTTTTCAAACGTTTTTGAAGGATACGGTATAGTTAATAACGAAAAGAATGGCATTTTAATGTTCCAGAGGTTCGTTTCCTACGATACAAATAAGCGCTCCCGGGATTGGCTCTCCTGCTGACCGCATTAAGAGTTTACAGGATTTTCCTCTACCTAAAACAGTACAGGGATTCAGAAGATATGATTAATTTTTATCGAAAATTTCTCCCTAGCATAGCGCGACTTCAAGCAACATTAATAGATGCTTTATCAAAAATTCAAGATAAAAGTGCTAAACCTTTTACTGGGACTCCCGATTTAGAGCGTATTTTTAATATTTACAAAGAAAGTTTAGCTAATGCAAATCGGTTCAGCTTTAGCTCACCCAGTTTTAAATGTTAGATAAGGGTTATTTACAGATGCATCGGGCTCTCATGTCGGTGCATGCCTTCAACAAGAAGTGAAGCAGGGCTGGCAACCTATAGCATTTTTCAGTAAAAAGCTGACTACCAAGCAATCATCTTGGCCGGCCTATTATCACGAATTATCAGCCATTTATGAAAGCGTGCAGCATTTTAGGCATATTCTTGAAGCCCGACCTGCAACGATCTATAATGATGTGTATGATCCCTACTTAACGTTTTCACTCAAAAGCATGAAAAATTCTGCCAATTCAGCTTAAGCAAAAAGTTTTTATTTCGGAGTTCACTACTGACAAACCACATGTCAAGGGAGCTGAGAACCCTGTCGCTGTCACATTCCCACGTGCTGAGAGCGTCACATTTGAGGACATTCTGGTGGCGCTGGCGAAGTCTCAAGCAGCTGATGAAGAATTGAAGACGCTGGGTGATTCAATATCGATCGTGTTGACTCGTATAATCGTCGTAGGTAAGCCACGTCCTTATGTGCTTGTCGGCGATCAGTTGTATACTGACAATAGACGGTAGCGTCAACTAGTTCCAGTAGTCTTGAAGCGTTGATTTCATTGGTCGTTGTTGGTCTTAGGGTTTAGTTTGGTGTAGTGTTTCGTTGCCTTATAATAGGCCATAAGCGAGTTAGAAAGGTGATTTGCTAGGGTCTTCTTGGTGGAGACGGACGGCTAGAAAGGGGTGGTTTTGGAGGCCGTACCTAGCTTAGGATAGTTAGCCGGGTTGTCTAGTTAGACATGGAAATATTGGGTTCCATCCTTGTTACGTAACGATTACAATGTACCCTCCTTTGTGTAGGTAGTTATTTTTATTGATAGAAGGCGATTGCTGAGAATGATGTTCTGTTCTGATATTGTGTGTGATTCCTTTTATTAGACGCTCGGCGATGAGGGGGGTGCCGTCATACTTTTAAAACTTATGGCAAACATTTCCTCTTTCTTGACCACAGGAAGCCGAAATATCGATTTTGAATATCGATTTTGAATTTCAATATGGCGGTGACTTTTTAAAATTTTGGCATCTATTTTCTCTTTCTTGTCCCAAGGGAAGCCTAAATATCGATTTTGAACGAAATCGGTCGAAAAACAAAGAATTTCAATATGGCGGCGACTTTTTTAATTTTTGGCATCCATTTCCTCTTTCTTGCCCCTAGGGAAGCCTGTTGCGTTACTGCAATGGTTGCAGTGTAACAGCGTGTTCTTGCAGAGAGACGTTGGTGAAGGAATAAAGAAACACAGACTGCAGTGTCTAATGGTAGTGGCATATATTACGTATTTACAAAGATCTTATATACTAATTAATTTTATAAATAGAAGGTGGGGAAAGATGTGCTTGGATATTACGTACGTGCAAAAGTTGCTGAACTAATATTATTATAAGTTTGTTGAAATAAATTACAAGGTAATTATCGCGGAATTAAAATATGCTATGAGGTGCTCTATGGTCACGTCTCGTACGTGCCATAAAGCCCAAATATCGATTTTGAACCAAATCGGTCTAATAACATAGAATTTCAATATGGCGGTCACTTTTAAAAATTTTGGCATATATTTCCTCTTTCTTGACCCCAGGGAAGCCCTATTATCGATTTTGAACGAAATTATTCCAATAACATAGAATTTCAATATTATCGCGGTCACTTTTTAAAATTTTGGCAACCATTTCCTCTTTTTTGACCCCAGTGAAGCCTTAATTTCGATTTTGAACGAAATCGGTCCAATAACAAAGAATTTCAATATGGCGGTGACTTTTTATAATTTTGCCAATCATTTCCTTTTATTTGAACCCAGGGAAGCCCAAATATCGATTTTGAATGAAATTGGTCCAAGAACAAAGAATTTCAATATGGCTTTGACTTTTCATAATTTTGCCAAGCATTTTCTCTTATTTGACCCCAGGGAAGCCCAAATATCGATTTTGAACAAAATCGGTCCAATAACAAAGAATTTCAATATGGCGGCGACTTTTTATAATTTTACCAATCATTTTCTCTTATTTGACCCCAGGGAAGCCCAAATATCGATTTTGAATGAAATCGGTCCAATAACAAAGAATTTCAATATGGCGGTCACTTTTTAAAATTTTGGCATCTATTTCCTCTTTCTTGACCCAAGGGAAGCCTAAATATCGATTTTGAACGAAATCGGTCCAATAACAAAGAATTTCAATATGGCGGCGTCTTTTTATAATTTTGCAAATCATTTCCTCGTATTTAACCCCAGGGAAGCCCAAATATCGATTTTGAACGAAATCGGTCCAATAACAAAGAATTTCAATATGGCGGTCACTTTTTAAAATTTTGGCATCTATTTCCTCTTTCTTGACCCAAGGGAAGCCTAAATATCGATTTTGAACGAAATCGGTTCAATAACAAAGAATTTGAATATGGCGGCGACTTTTTATAATTTTGCAAATCATTTCCTCTTATTTGACCCCAGGGAAGCCCAAATATCGATTTTGAACGAAATCGGTCCAATAACAAAGAATTTCAATATGGCGGTCACTTTTTAAAATTTTGGCGTCTATTTCCTCTTTCTTGACCCAAGGGAAGCCTAAATATCGAATTTTGAACGAAATTGGTCCAATAACAAAGAATTTCAATATGGCGGCGACTTTTTATAATTTTGCCAATCATTTTCTCTTATTTGACCCCAGGGAAGCCCAAATATCGATTTTGAACGAAATCGGTCCAATAACAAAGAATTTCAATATGGCGGTAACTTTTTAAAATTTTGGCATCTATTTCCTCTTTCTTGACCCAAGGGAAGCCTAAATATCGATTTTAAACGAAATCGGTCCAATAACAAAGAATTTCAATATGGCGGCGACTTTTTATAATTTTGCAAATCATTTCCTCTTATTTGACCCCAGGGAAGCCCAAATATCGATTTTGAACGAAATCGGCCAATAACAAAGAATTTCAATATGGCGGTCACTTTTTATAATTTTGCCAATCACTTCCTCTTATTTGACCCCAGGGAAGCCCAAATATCGATTTTGAACGAAATCGGTCCAATAACAAAGAATTTCAATATGGCGGCGACTTTTTTAATTCTTGGCATCCATTTCCTCTTACTTGACCCCAGGGAAGCCCAAATATCGATTTTGAACGAAATCGGTCCAATAACAAATAATTTCAATATGGCGGTCACTTTTTAAAATTTTGGCATCTATTTCCTCTTTCTTGACCCAAGGGAAGCCTAAATATCGATTTTGAACGAAATCGGTCCAATAACAAAGAATTTCAATATGGCGGCGACCTTTTAAAATTTTGCCATCTATTTCCTCTTTCTTGACCCAAGGGAAGCCTAAATATCGATTTTGAACGAAATCGGTCCAATAACAAAGAATTTCAATATGGCGGTGACTTTTTATAATATTGCCAATCATTTCCTCTTATTTGACCCCAGGGAAGCCCAAATATCGATTTTGATTGAAATCGGTCCAATAACAAAGAATTTAAATATGGCGGTAACTTTTTATAATTTTGCCAATCATTTCCTCTTATTTGACCCCAGGGAAGCCCAAATATCAATTTTGAACGAAATCGGTCCAATAACAAAGAATTTCAATATGGCGGCGACTTTTTTAATTTTTGGCATCCATTTCCTCTTACTTGACCCCAGGGAAGCCCAAATATCGATTTTGAACGAAATCGGTCCAATAACAAAGAATTTCAATATGGCGGTGACTTTTTACAATTTTGCCAATCTTTTCCTCTTACTTGTCCCCAGGGAAGCCTAAATATCGATTTTGAACTAAATCGGTGTAATAACAAAGAATTCCAACATGGCGGAAAAGTGGCACATGTGTTTGCATACATACTTGAGATAAAAACTAATTTCATCGATATATCGATACTTTTTGGCACTTCATGCATTTCCCTAGTTGCCGAAGACGCTTTCGCACGCGTAAGGTTCCTTACGGATCCGTAAGGATCCTTTCGGATCCGTTCGCGTCCGTAAGGATACGTTCGCATCCTTACGGATCCGTAAGGATGCGAAAGGATCCTTTCGCATGCGAAACGTGAGCTACACTTGTAAGGATTTTAGGCACTTTTAGGTACAAAAAATGCGAAAGCCGAATCGATGCGAAAAGCCGAATTGATCCGTTCACGTTTATATGGAATTTGACAGTTTTGTATGGGCGAAATCCGAAACGATCCTCACAGATGTGGTTCCACCCTAAGAGTAAAGTTACCGATACAGGCTATATTCGCATTTCGCAGTAAAGTTGTACAACCGGTCAGCGCGTGTTGTATTGGTGTTGTACGCAGCGCAGTAAACATTTCGGATACAATCGAATACCTACTACTAGTTTCTTCTTAATATTTTTAGCTCGTCTCAACTAGTAATAATGGCTGAGAAACAAATAAAAAATCGTGTGTGTATCGTCGGTTCAGGAAATTGGTAAGGTTTCAGTCATGTAATAAAATAGTCCACTTTGTTTTCCACGACCTTAGAACCTTGAGTGTAGAAGGATGACATAACCAGTAAGAAAAAGTATTTTAAATATGAATAGAACTTTATTCATTAACTAGAGACAAAGAAAAATACTTATATGTATTAATATGCATATGTTGAACATATTATAATCTAATAATCTTAATTTAATATTAGTACTTAAAATGTTTTCTATTATATTTTTAAGATATTCAAAGAAATCATACATAGTTACTTACTTATTTTATGCTTGTTTGTGTCATTAGGGGTTCAGCGATAGCTAAAATAGTAGGACGCAATGCTGCCCGACTTCCGAATTTCGAAGACCGAGTTACTATGTGGGTATATGAAGAGATGATTGAAGGAAAGAAATTAACAGAAATCATAAATGAAACCCATGAAAATGTTAAATATTTACCAGGACACAAACTACCACCCAATGTTGTGAGTATGATATTTTCCATTCTGCATTGTAAACTGCAAGTTTGCATTGGTAACTTCATATGTACTGGTAAATTCATAGAAAAACAGAGGGTATTCTTATATACATATTAGTGATTCCATTATATTTTATTAATTATACTAGCTGAAGCCCGCAACTTCATCCGTGTGGATTTAGTTTTTAAAATCCCTCGGGAACTCTATGATTTTCCAGGATAAAAAGAAGTCTATGTCACTCTCCAGGTTCTCAAATAAACCCATGCAAAAATCATGTTGATTCGTAGCTCTGTTGTGGCGTGATTAAAGGACAAACCAACAAACTAACAAATAATTATTATTAAATTTAAAAAGAATTTTTTATATTAAATTATTAACAATCTATACAACCGCAACCACCATTTTTAACAAATAAAAATACCACTTTAGGTACTTTAATTTGTTATTGATCAAATATGATCATTGATCCTAATCATCCTACTGTTTGAAACTAATGTTTAAAGTACCAACATACATGGAGCATATGACATAGTCAAATTCAATAGATTAGCAATTGCAGCACATGCCAAATTCAATAGATTAGCAATTGCAGCACATGCCAAATTCAAAAGATTAGCAATAGCAGAACATGCTGAGCATAAGTCTATATTTACATGTCTATATTTTTGTACATCACTTCCATACTAGACCGTTTTCAAAGCCATTGTTACACATATTTTTTTTGTGTTTCTAGCTTCGTTCTCATTCATGAAGCTTCATGGGTACACCTAAGTATTTTTTCGAAACAATAAAAAAATCAATCAGCATCTAGTATTATTGGTATCTGCTGACGATTGTGGAAAAACTGCATCAATCTTTGCTACAGTCTGAATTGTAGTGATTTATTGAATTTATGGCATTCTTGGTCAAGTAATGCATTTTAACCAATAGAGAGTAATGGCAAATCAGAGGCGATTGAGATTGACACACTGTAGCAATAGCTGCATGTGTTTGTAAACAAAAAAATTTAGTAAGTCATTAATACAAGATACATTTCCAAAGTAAAACCTGCATACTATTATTATTATATTAATACTAGCTTTCGTCTGTGCCTTCGTTGTGTGAAGTTAAGATTTAAAAATCCTGCAGGAACCTTTTTTTTCTAAAAATCGTGGGAAAGTGTACTATATTTATTAATAAAACAATATTATGAAACAATCAGTGAAAAAATAGAGTAAATAATTTTTTTCTAGTTTAATATAAAAGTTAAAGTCAAGGTGTGTGAAAGATTCCTAAAATATATAATTTTTACATAATATTAAAATATACCCGCATCCCACATGAGTAAAATATAAGTACCTAGTCAGTTTCTAGTTTTTGATTTTTATCAGCTGGTTAATCATTGCTACAGCCTGCAATGATAACGAGAGATTATCGAGCAATCAGAGGTGCTTGCAATCATCACATTGTAGCAATCATTTTCCTTTCACACTCAATCGGCGTTTCTGCGACTCAAAGAGTCAAAAAGCGTTCGATACGACGCAAAAAGTAGCGTAGGCCAGCCCTTAAAAATTGCGGAACGCCGATGCTAACAACGCAACTCGATCGCTGCGACTGGCGTTTGTTGTTGCCCACGTAGCGTTCGGACGTGGAATCGACCTTCCGAACAGCGTCGAAAAGCCATAAAAAGTAAAAACTCTAATCGCTACCGCTAAAAGTAGCCAGTCTACCCTCCCTTAGTCAATCCCGCTGCTGGTTATCTATACTATAATATTATAAAGAGGAAAGATTTTTTTGTTTGTTTGTAGCGAATAGGCGCTAAAACTATTGTACCGATTTTAACCATTTTTCATCAATAGAAAACTAAGTTATCCTTATCAGTAACATAGGCTATAATGTAATTTCAAAAAAATTAGAGATCCTTAAGAAAATTGCATAATGTAACCCAAAGGAGCCAAATTTTGTCTATAAAATGCATTATATTTTGGAGTGTGCTGAGAAAACTATTGATGATAGATACATAAACATTATGTACTACATGATTAAAGTACTCATTATTCTCTACAAAAATCCCTGAGGGAATATATCTAGCTATTACAATTAAGTCACAATAGTAGCTTTTGTGTTTTAAGATTTAATTAAATCGTTGGTAAAAAAAAGTTTGGTTACATTCATAGTATTAATTCTTCCTAAATGCGAAAGTGAGTTTGTTGGTTTGTCCGTCAATCACGCTGCAACAAAGCTACGGATTGACGTGATTTTTTGGATAGGTATAGTTGAGAACTTGGAAGGTGACATGTTAGGCATCTAGGAAAATCAAAGAGTTCCCGCGGGATTTTATAAACTAAATCCACGCGAACGAAGTCGCGGGCACCAGCTAGTAATAAATAAGTCAAATAGATAAGTGTTCTTTATCAGTGACTTCTGTGTAATAGGTAGCCATTCCTGACGTTGTGGATGCAGCGAAGGATGCAGATCTACTGATCTTTGTCGTGCCCCATCAGTTTGTACGCACCCTATGTTCCACCCTGTTGGGAAAAATAAAACCCACAGCCGCTGCGCTTTCACTCATTAAAGTAAGTATAAAATATTATATTTTTTTCCTTTATTAATGCAACAAAGTGAATTTGAGGGATGTGTGACAGCACATATCAAACGATGACGCTGGTGAAGCAACGTTGCCTCCGGTCGGTAGTTGGATGGATGACCGACGTTGGGTGTCATTTGGCCTTTTCGCTACTTCCGTGCCTCGAAGAACACGTTAAGCCATCGTTCTGGTATACTTAATATCTGATAACCGTTAAATCTAAAGCTGCGTATCGATATACGAGCGCGCGCACGGTGATCCATTATCCCAAGAAATCACTATATAAAGAAAGGGAAAGGGTCACAACCCTCTTCAATGAGGAATAGCCATGCAGAGAGGTATATTTTAGTCGCACAGACCCTCAGCTCAATTATCTTTTGTGTTTTTGAACATATCAAAGGATAAAAGCCTCTAAAACAAGAGCTATAAGAACGCCAATTGTCATAAAGATCATTTTAAAATTAAGTTTATTTTTAAAAAGACCTTCATTATAGAAAAATGGCTAAGCAATGACTTCCGCACAGGCGTAGAAAAGAGTCAAATTATCTTATCCACTTTTCGCGGCGGCGAAATCATACGTAGTTTATGATTATGCCCTTGTGACACGTGACTATCATGAAAGCCAATAAACCAACGCCCAAACCTAGGAACAAGCCCAAACCTTATTTATTATAAAAAATAGCTATGCCTATTTCATTAGATACGATTAAAAAGTATGGTGCTACACATTTCATAGAGAAAAACGTTTCCTCTTGGCAACAGTGTTAAAAAATACAACTAAAACAGAGTTTGCCAACCTTTCGATTCACGTGCGAAACGAAAACCTTGAATGACGTGCCATGCCGCTTAAAAATATTTACGCTAGCCTACTACTGACCTATTTATAATCGCTGGGTCTACGGTCTAGAGACGAGTATAAAGTGTGAGGCTTGACCTTAACGGGCATATCTATTTTTCACAGTTAGGTATAGGTACTTAGTTGCCAATTTTTCTTGAACGCCATTCAACAGTAGCGTGCCATACGTTATAATATTATCATCCATGTTTCTGATTGTATTGCATAGCTTTGCACTCGGTGTGTAATGTGGAACGTCCAGATTTCTAAACATTTGTATATTTTCTATTTGTTTCGTCCCGATTACTAAACATTTGTATTTTTCTATTTGTACATTTTGTCTAGTGGTTAGCAAGTTCGACTACGAATGACGAGGTCCCGGGTTCGATTCCCGGGTGGAAACAAAATTATACTGTGTTTTTCTGCCAAGAAATTCGCAATATCAGTCTGGAGTTAGGAAGTTTGCGGGGAGCCATCCCCATGCCTCGGAGAACACTTAAAGTCTGATCTCTCCGGTCGTGTCGGATTTCCGTTCCATCGGACTATGAGAGTGAAGGAATAAAGAGTGCACCTGTGTTTGCGCACACACTTGTGCACTATAATATCTCCTGCGTAGTTGGCTAATCTCTGAGGAGACTGACCGCCGTGGCCGGCTTCGGTCGGGAGGACACTATTATAATATTTTCATGTATGTACCACTGTACAGAGCACGAACTTAGCCCATACATATTTGAATGTACATTGTGTGTACGTTTTTTACCCTACCTAAAAAGCCCTAACACCAAAGGATTAGACCTACATTCATTTGACCAATCAAATCAACGGTCAACCAAAACAGTTTTTAATGTTGGATTTAATTAGAATAGAATAGAATAGAATAGAAATATTTTTTATTCAAATAAACTTTTACAAGTGCTTTTGAATGGTCAATGAATCTACCACTGGTTCGGAATGCCTTTCCTGCCGAGAAGAACCAGCAAGAAACTCGGCGGTTGCTCTTTTCAAAACAGATTTACAATACAGTAAATACTATGCTATATATGCAGTGTTTCCACAATGAGGAAAGTTCCAAAAATGCATACAGACTAACTTCTATCTTAAGATGGGCAGACATAAAGTAGCCCCATTCCCGCCGGTGGCACCCGTTCACGAGCATGACGCATGACCCAGCCATTGCTTCGCTCAACCATATTTGAGGGAACGTAACAACCCGCATCACACGACACCACCACAGAAATGTTTAAAGAGTGCGTGACATACTTATGCTACCCATGTCAAGGCATCAAACTGAAAACTAATATTCATATGCTAATTTTAAGACATCACTTAGACACAAATAAAGTAGAAACACTGAATAGCACAGGATAATTTTGTTACACAGGTTGATTATTACTGTCTCATGAATCGCTGGAGCGAGTTATATCCACGCTTTTTTGTCATTAATATAGTCTTCAATTGTATAATATGCTTTTTCCATGAGAGAAGTTTTAATTGCTTTCTTAAACTTGTGTAAAGGCAAGTCTAAGATCGACTGTGGAATTTTATTATAGAACGTCACGCCCATTCCCACAAATGTCTTTCGGACCCTCTGAAGGCGCAGTCGAGGAATCACGAGCCTATTTGGATCTCTAACCTGCCTATCGTGTAAATCACCCTTTTTTTTGTAACTTAAAATATTTTGTCTGACAAATATTATGTTGTTATAAATATATTGTGAAGCTACTGTCAGAATGCCTATTTCCTTAAATTTTTCTCGAAGGGAATCCCGCGGTTTTAAATTGTAGATTGCGCGAATTGCCCTCTTCTGCAATACAAAAATTTTTCCAATGTCGGCTGCTTTACCCCATAGTAAGATTCCGTATGACATAATACTATGGAAATATGCAAAATAAACAATTTTTGCAGTTTCTATGTCAGTTAACTGTCGAATCTTCCTAACAGCGTAAGCAGCAGAGCTAAGCCTGCCAGCAAGTGTTGTTATATGGGTGCCCCACTGTAGCTTAGAATCCAGGGTTAATCCCAAGAACACTGTGGAGTCCTCAGTTTTCAAAGGTTCATTATTTATCTTTAGATTATTACTGACAGCTCTGGTGTTAGGCAATAAAAACTCAACACACTTGGTTTTTTTAGCATTTAAAAGTAAATTATTTGCCGTAAACCATTCAGAAACTTGAGATAATGCATTATTTACATCGTCAAAATTGTCTTTTTTCCTATCGACTTTGAAAATCAAAGACGTATCATCAGCAAATAGTACAATATCGCAAGTATTTTGGACAAAATGTGGTAAATCATTTATGTAAATCAAAAACATGAATGGACCTAGAATAGAACCCTGGGGTACACCCATTACTGAGGCTGATCCGGATGATTTTACGTCATTGACACATACTCTCTGAACACGATCACTGAGATAAGACGCAATGAGACTAAGTGCAAAACCTTTAATACCATAGTGGCTCAGTTTAAGCAAAAGGGTCTCGTGATCAACGCAATCAAATGCTTTTGATAAATCACAGAAAATACCAATGGCATTCTGTGAGTTCTTCCATGCATCGAATATGTGTTGTAACAGCTTTGCGGCTGCATCGGTTGTTGATCGACCCTTAGTAAAACCATACTGCTCAGGGTGAAGAAGTCCATTTAAATTAAAGTGTAGAAGCAGTTGGTTGAGCATTATTTTTTCGAATATCTTGCTGAGGGTTGGCAAAATTGAAATTGGTCTGTAGTTATTCGGGTCACTTTTGTCTCCCGATTTAAAAAGAGGTATTAGTTTACTACATTTCATAAGGTCTGGAAAAGATCCAGAATCAACTGATTTATTAAAAATTAAGGCAAGATATGGCGCAATAATATCAATTATACTTTGGATTATTTTAACTGAAATTCCCCATAGATCTCCCGTTTTTTTATTTTGTAAAGCCTTAAATATTTTGATAATATCATATGGGGTAACGTGTTCAAACTTAAATAGTTTACTGCACTCAGAAACATTGCTCTTTAAAAGATTATAGGCTCCTGTTGGCGAGGAATTTAGAGAACTAGTTGTGGTAACTGGAATATTTTTGAAAAAGTTCTCAAATGTATTTGCAATGTCTATGTCGGAGTCAATAATATGGTTATTAATTTTGAGCTCCAATTTAT
The DNA here is from genome assembly GCA_029955525.1 of Oeneis ivallda. Lineage (NCBI taxonomy): Eukaryota > Metazoa > Arthropoda > Insecta > Lepidoptera > Nymphalidae > Oeneis > Oeneis ivallda. Next base: position 18,039,758 of record JARPMR010000012.1, on the reverse strand, counting down.
TATTATGCGTCTTGTGTTTTCCCATTTCATTGCCGATGATGTCCCATGCGGCTTTTATTTTATTATCAGAATTAATAATTTTTTGTTTTATGTAAAGAGACTTAGCTTGTATGCATACCTTTCTAAATAATTTGGAATAGGTTCTTACATATTCAATAAACGCGGGGGAATAATTATATCGCTTTTCTGCATACAAATCAAATAGCTTATTTCTACTCTTATAAATGCCAACAGTTGCCCAGTCACTAAACTTTAGATTAAACCGAAACCTTTTTTCTATCATCTTAAAGGCAGAGTTGAATTGAGAGTTTAACAGATCAAAAAACTTGCGATAAATTTCATCCGGACCACCCTGTGTAAGGTCAAGTGTCGGTAATGTAGCCGAGATATTATGTTTGAATTGCCTTACTTTTTTAGTGGTAACTGGCCTACATTTTATTATTTTTGTAATTTTCTGTTCACTGCTTGGAACAGATATCATTTGTCCGCAATGATCAGATCTTAAATAAGTGATAACAGATTTTTCGATAATGTTACAATCACAAAAAATGTTATCTATACAAGTAGCTGAATTTGCAGTTATTCTTGTGGGTTCAACAAAAATATTCTCCAGGTTAAAGCATTTAAATAAGTTTAGTAGTCTACCCGTAAAAGGAGTGTGAAGCAAAATATCAATATTATAGTCTCCACAGATTACTATTTTTTTTGATGACCTACATAGCCGCTTTAAGGCGTCCTCCATGACCTGCTCAAAAAGACCGAAGTCACCCGAGGGGGGTCGGTACACGCAAACTATAATATATCGGTCCAGCTCAACACAAGACAGCTCTATTATGCGTTCTATAGAAAGACTAACAATGTCTTTTCGCTCTTTGTAATTATTATTGTTGCGCGTTATTATTAGTGATCCCCCGCGTATCGCAGTCTTTCTTGAGAACACACTTGACAGTGAATAATTTTCAAAGTGTACAATTAACTGATGAGAATTGAGCCAGTGCTCAGTGAGGCACAAGATGTCAATATCAAATTCTTTTATAAATAGCTCAATCTCATGTTCTTTGCCAGATAAGCCCTGGATATTTTGATGTACAAGATTAATTTTACATTGCTTATCTGTTGTCCTATTGCTTAGTTTAAAATTTTATTAATTCCACAGGAATTACTTCTATTGGAATCCAATGACAAAAAATCTGAATTAGTATTACTACTAATTATGTCTATATTATTAGTACAACATGTACCACTGTCGCTGGAATTTAATTTTGGTGTCAAAATACTTGAATTAGTAATAATTGTGTCAATATTTCTGGTACAACATGTACCATCGCCCGACAAGCCAAAATTGGCTGAATTTTGTATACTAGTGGTTCGCCCCGAACTGAGACCTCGCGGTAACGGTTTCCCATAATTACTTATTCATTCAATAGATACATGACGATCAAAATTGACATTATTATTATGCCCGTTTTCACCAAACATACCTAAATCATCCCCTTTGTAGAAGTCTCTTTACGTAGGTAACCCCTAAATACAATCCTAACATCCCAATGTCATTTTCACCTTTAGTTGTCCCGTAGAGGTTCGTAATAACAAAGTTGACAGAAAGTGTCAACTTACTTAACATAGGTAGCCCGTAAAGGTTAGGGAACTGTTATAGTGAAATCCTCAAGGCCTCAATCAAACTTAGGTATAGTTTTTTGGAACATTCAAATTAAATTACTTGTACACAGCGTCAACTATCGACACGATCAGAAAACATGTAAAAACAAACTGCAACGTGAAGTTTTATTGATGTTTGCTAAATGACTAAATAATAATTTTAATTGAATAATAGGTTACTGTACTGTACTGCATTTGCTATATGAGATGAGAGCGCCATCTATTGACATCATTGTGAAGTTCTGTTGTTGCTGCTCATTAAAAGTTAAATAATTTAGTTTCCTTATTACATTTATCTAATTTTAGTATTTGTTGTTCAAGTACATGATATTACGCTAAAATTATAAAACTTTCAAGCCCCAGCTTTCAATGGTTATTCCGTTGTGAGGTCAAATATAATCTCCACTTTGAAAGCCCCCCATTTCGTCAATTCTAGGAAAAAAAATTAAAAAAAAAATACTTTTGTACTCTGTTCCAAATTATCTTTAAAATGAGGTACTGTCACCCTATGAAACGCAAAATTTTTTTTTTTTCTTCGCATTCGCTTCTATAAGAGCCCCCCTGAAATAAAGATTTTTATAACTTTTTAAGCCATTTTCGGCTGGAGGCCATCGGTTTACATATTATATCTAAAATTGAAGTAGTTACGTTCAGTAATTCAGAAGTTATAAGGCTCTGACAGACGGACGGACGGACGGACGGACGGACGGACGGACGGACGGACGGACGGACAAGTGCAAATTCACTCAAGTAGACTCAAAGACCTTCGCTTCGCTCGGTCGATTATAGGTTACATCACTTGTAACTGCATCGTTAATATTATGCGCTAAAAGTGAAGCTATATGGAGCTTACATCTCCTCGGGAGATACATACTCTCACCAGTCAGTTGAAAATTAGTAATAAATTTATTTGTGTCAAAATAAAAAATAGCGTCGCTATGACGGTTAGTCAGGTTATACATAAGTATACAGGGTGGGCCAAACCAGGTGGATATAAAATTTTTTTTAGATTGTTCACTTAGGGGCCTACCAGGACCCGGAAGGAAAAAAATCGGTTCCCACCCGATTACGAGAAAAAAAATTTTATTTAAAATTTTGGAATATCATTGCTTTGACGAACTTTTAATTTTTTTTTAATTTTTCCAGTGACAATTTCTGCAATTTTTTTATGGAATATCTTTACCTTATAACTGTACTCTCTTAGAAAAAAATTCCAGTCTGGTTAACTGGTTTTAAGAGCATTAAATTTTAAATTATTTCAAGAAAATTAAGTTCATCCAAAATCTACAGAAAACTTTAAAATTCCATTAAAAATAAAAAAAGAGGTTCATAGCACTGGTGATTTTTTAAAAACTGTAGCAACTTATGTTCTTTTGATTGCCACAAGAAAAATTGTATGTCAATGTGCCGGATAAAAAGTTATGATTTTTCAAAAGTCTTCGTTCCTCATTCGTGTAAATAACGATCTTATTGAAAAAAATGTTAATTGTTTGTGGAGACTGCAGTATGTCCTTTAATTTTAACTGCCTCGTTGGTCTCGTGTTTGACTGCGGCCGACGAGGTCTCGGGTTCGAGTCCCGGGTCGGACCATATCAAGTATTGGGGTTTTCCGTAAGAAATTCTCAGTACTAGCCCGGAGTTAGGAAGTTGGCGTTGTTTCACCCCCGTACCTTGGAGAGCACGTAAAGCCGTTGGTCCTGCGCCTAATCTCTCTCTGCCTGCGCCTAATCTCTCTCCGGTCATGTCGAATTTTCCGTCCTATAGGGCTATGAGAGTAAAGAAACAGAGAGTGCACCTGTGTTCGCGCACACATTTGTGCACTTTAATATCTCCCTCACAGATCGTTAATCTCTCTGAAGATAGGCCGCCGCCGTGGCCGAAATTCGGAAAAATAAAACATTGTTTTATTTTTCTTTCTTTTAAAAATGTAGATACCGTCAGTCATCATTAAAGGATTAATGTCCTCCCGGCCAAATTTCGACCACGGTGACCTATCTACGGTCCATCTGTGCGGGAGATATTAAAGTGCACAAGTGTGTGCGCGAACATAGGTGCACTCTCTGTTTCTTTACTCTCATAGCCCGATGGGACGGGAAATTCGACACGACCGACCGGAGAGATTAGGCGCAGGCAGAGAGAGATTAGGCGCAGGACCAACGGCTTTACGTGCTCTCCAAGGTACGGGGGTGAAACAACGCCAACTTCCTAACTCCGGGCTAGTACTGAGAATTTCTTACGGAAAACCCCAATACTTAATATGGTCCGACCCGGGACTCGAACCCGGGACCTTGTCGGCCGCAGTCAAACACGAGACCAACGAGGCAGTTAAAATTAAAGGACATACTGCAGTCTCCACAAACAATTAACATTTTTTTCAATAAGGTCGTTATTTACACGAATGAGAAACGAAGACTTTTGAAAAATCATAACTTTTTATCCGGCACATTGACATACAATTTTTATTGTGGCAATCAAAAGAACATAAGTTGCTACAGTTTTTAAGAAATCACCAGTGCTATGAACCTCTTTTTTTATTTTTAATGGAATTTTAAAGTTTTCTGTAGATTTTGGATGAACTTAATTTCCTTGAAATAATTTAAAATTTAATGCTCTTAAAACCAGCTAACCAGACTGAAATTTTTTTCTAAGAGAGTACAGTTATTAGGTAAAGATATTGCATAAAAAAATTGCGGAAATTGTCACTGGAAAAATTTAAAAAAAATTAAAAGTTCGTCAAAGCAATGATATTCCAAAATTTTAAATAAAAAATTTTTTCTCGTAATCGGGTGGGAACCGATTTTTTTCCTTCCGGGTCCTGGTAGGCCCCTAAGTGAACAATCTAAAAAAAATTTATATCCACCTGGTTTGGCCCACCCTGTATTTAAGTTATGTATATGCTGGTTTTGCTTATCATTCAGTGACTTGGAGTAAGGTAAGGCACACATATAAAACCTACATTTTGTTTTCATATGTAAGTGCAGTAATTTATCAATACCTTTTAATATTTGGTGTTTTTTTACCTTTAGACTGTCCCCAAACAAAATAATAACATTTGTATTATGGTTCAAATTATCTTCATCAATCTTGAATTTATCGATCGATTTATTAATAGCTTGTTATGCAGACACGCCAATCGTCATAACATTAGGGCGTAGTCACTCTGAGCTCACCGCGATATTCTTTCAGGCTGTGCTGCGAATCACACAGGTTACAGTAGCATTTAGCGGCATGAGCTGCAAATAAGCGATTTCACGAGCCGTTGACTGTAGACAAGCAAACTGACGTACCTATCTTCCTAATTAATTGTCTTGATTGGATGTATTTACGCATGTAATTTCGCAAATTGGTCGCTGATTGAACCAGTCGGCGAGCGTTTAGCTGCAAACTGCGTACCTGCAGTACGATAAATAATTAGTGTGAACGCTATATTCTATTCATAGATTCATAATAGTGTTGGACGATAGATGCTGTGATGGGTCTTAGAGAGCCATCACCAGCATCTATCATACGTAAACTATGAGCGTAATGTGAACACGCCCTTACCACTCCAAAATCGTATAAGCGTTTGAAAAACCCAAATGACCTTTGTGGCCTTTATTTATTTTACTAATCTTTTATTAATGATTTTTTTCTTTTGGCAACCAAATGTTAATATTAATAAGTATTAATGGTTAAATGCTCTGTAAAATGCACTGTTGAATGCAATTTAAACCACACGCATACCCTATTTATATTTATACACCCTATTACGCACCCTATTTATATTTTGGTAAATAGGCTTTGGTCGTGGCCGTTACCACCCTACCTACGATGACGTGTCGAATCGATTAGGGGTATGGGTTGAATGTTCACTGCCATACCCGTTCCAAGTTAGCCCGCTACCATCTTAGCCTGCATCGTAACTTACGATCAGGTGAGATCGCAGTCAAGGGCTACCTTGTCATCGAATTAAAAAAAAAAGGCAAGGCTTGTTTACAATAAAAGTAACATTGTGTACAAAATAATGAACTTGGCAGGGCTTTGACGTAGCGGAAGGCGGCGGCATCGACTTGATCTCGCATATCATCACGAGATGCCTGAAAATTCCTTGTGCCGTCCTAATGGGTGCCAATATCGCTTCAGAGGTGAGTTTTAATCTGAAGTATGTTATCATTATGCGGAAGAGTCTGGGAATACACTGTATTATCATCCTGAGAAAAGTCCTAGCATTAGGTATAATATGAATAATGGAAAGGGCCTGCATTGCTTTCCAATTGAAACCAATGAGGAATCAATCCAGAGTGAGCGAGATATTATCATCAATATATTATTATCAAAGCAATGCAAACAATCACAAGATTAGGAATTCTACGTTTACATAACAGGTAGCTGTTAGCCACTGTTCTTAATTATTCTTATTGTATACCTAGGCGTCGATCCCACTAATATCGGTCTTGTATAGAGTTCTGCATTTCGAATAAACTTTGATCTTGACCATCGTGTCTATCTCTACGTATAAAAAAATTACTTAAATTTTTGACATAGGTATCTACAAAAAAAATGCGTGAGTGTCGTGGAACACTCGGTTTCAGTAATAAATTAATAATAAAAATAAATAAAATAAAAAATAATAATCTGAGTCAGGATTTTATAGTCCCCGAACCGATAGTTTCACTCCTTCGTTTAGCCGCCACGCCACCAAAGCTATGACTGAACGTGTGTAATAAACAAAGGCAACACACAAAGGTAGTGACGGAAAAATTCTTACACTTTTTTTATCAGCCAAGTCCGTATCGCTCGATATGGAACTTCATTCCGAAAGCAAATTTTCATAAAAGCATTCTCACTTTACCAATTACTATTAAAGCCAAACACATTAAGGAATAATTACTTTTATAATAATTATATTTTTTAACTATACGGATATAAACCTTCTATAATTTTCATAAAAGTATTTTCACTTTACCAATTATTACTATTAGGTCAAGTCAAACACGTCATTAAGAAATAATTACTTTTATAATTATTATATTTTTTAACTTTACGGATATAAACCTTCTATTTGCTGGTTGAATATAATTAAATCGGTAGGAATTTGACCTACAAATTAATCATTTATTATTTCCTAAGCTGCAATAGATTAAATATTGTAGACGCGTAGGTGTTATTTCGAAATAAACGCCTGTATGATAATTAAGCTCATATTATTAAGGTTATATTTGAACGATAGATAACAAACAAAAGGCGAGTACCTACTTTTTTAAATTTTTGTCTGGCGAGTGAGCAAGCCTTTGCCCAAGTTGACTGTTGTCAAAATGTTGATATTCATTATATTTTATAATCGAAATATAGCATGTAAGAATAATATTTGTAAAAACAGAAAATAAATCGGTCAAAAAACAAATATTTTTTAAGTTGTTTTACTACGACTGTATCTGTCTCTTTCTAAAACGAGATTTTCAGAGTGTATGGAGCTTTTGAGTTGTGACGTCATACCTCAATAGCGCTCTTTTGTCTAACAGGTAACTTTAAAGCTCTATATTTGCGAGACTAGTTGAGATATTTAAAAAAGAAAAATAGCATTGTGTAATATTATTTAAAAACTTTATTTTAAACAAATAAAAAAATATCAGTCAAATACCCAATCGTGAGAAATTAAACTTGGCAATCAATGTACGATTCAGAAAAGGTTTCTATTATTATTTGAATGAAATACACCAAAATTATTTTACCTACACAAAATAAATATCATAGAATTAAAATAAACTTAAAAAAATATAAAGGTAAATTGAAAAGATCTCTGTATCATGTTGCAGAGGAAAATAATATTATGATGATCGATGAGAAAGGGTTAAAGGTGTCCGCAAGTTTATAATTAAGCAGAACAATTTTACTTAGGTATATACCTATTAATATAATAATAACAGTACTTTTGTATGTATATACCTACCTATTAGTAGCTACTTTCGCGAGGTTTGCCTATCACTATCATCACTTAGTGATTGAAGAGAGAGAAGTAGGCTTTCCTACAATATTGTTTTCTGTTTTGTAATAAACAATATTGTGTTTTTTATGTTTTGGTGTAACTTCTTCTACCTATTACTACACATGGCTAGATGGTTTTATTACTAATTATTTACTATTATTGTTAGGTAGCTGAAGAAAAGTTCTGCGAAACGACGATAGGATGCCGGGACGTGATGCTTGCGCCAATGATGCGGGACATCATACAAACAGAGTTCTTCCGAGTCGTGGTCGTAGATGACGAAGACGCTGTGGAAATCTGCGGTGCTTTGAAGGTAAGAACCTTTTCAATGGTACAACTTACTTAATGAGAGAGAGAAGATAAGCCGAAAGAGAACATGAGATAGAGCTTTAAGAACAATTAGTAGATACCTGCTTCAATGATATTATTTGCTAAAAATAATATTGTCGAGAATTCAACCATGCAAAAATATCTATAATTATTAGTATCGACCGAGCGAAGCGAAGGTCTCTGAGTTTACTTGAGTGAATTTGCACTAGTCCGTCCGTCCGTCCGTCCGTCCTTCAGAGCCTTATAACTTCTGAATTACTGAACGTAATTACTTCAATTTTAGATATGATATGTAAACCGATGGCCTCCAGCCGAAAATGGCTTAAAAAGTTATAAAAAAATCTTTATTTCAGGGGGGCTCTCATAGAAGCGAATGCGAAGTAAAATTTTTTTTTTGCGATTCATAGGGTTTCCCTGTATCATTTTAAAGACAATTTGGAACAGAGTACAAACGTATTTTTTTTTAATTTTTTTCCTAAAATTGACGAAATGGGGGGCTTTCAAAGTGGCGATTTAATACGCTCGCTTGAAGACGCTCTCTGGGAAAATTGGCTATATATTTTCAAGCTGTACTTATTTTTTTACTTCACTTGTATCCTGTACTTGAACAACAAATACTAAAATGATATGAATATTATAAAGAAACGAGATTATTTAATTTTTAATGAGCATCAGTAAATTTCACATAGCTTCACAATAATGCTAATAGATGGCGCACTCATTAACTATTCCATGGAACTAGGACTACTAGGAGTTACGACTACGATCTATCCCAAAAACAGTTTTGCGTCGACTACTATTATTTAGGTACATAATATAATAACATATTATTCAATTAAAATTATTCTTTAGTTAAATATCAAACTTCAATAAACTATTAATTGCTGCATTTTGTATATTTTCTATTCGCGTCGATAGATGACGATTTGTACAGATGCCCCTAACCCGTTTTCACTCGTTAGTACCTACATAATAATTCAATGTTTTCACTGACGTTCCCTAACCTTTACGGGCTACCTATGATAAGTTAGGTGATGATTACTGTCAACTTCTTTATCACGATCCTGTACGGGACACCTAAAAGGACATTGGGACGGATGTTAGGACTTAGGATTGTGTTTTGGAGCTACCTACGTAAAGAGACTCCTACATAGGGGATGATTTAGGTATGTTTGGTGAAAACGGGCATAATAATAATGTCAGTTTTGGTCGTCATGTATCAATTGAATGAATAATCTTGGGATACTGTTACCGCGAGGTCTCAGTTCGGGGCGAACCACTAGTTAAGAATGAGTTAATTGGTTTCCAGATGAGAATATTCATTAAATTTTAATTGATGTCGCAACTCGGATGAGTTAAAGAAGTCGTCCTTATTGATAAAATATAATATACCTAGAGTTATTAGAAAACAGAAATCCTTTTATGGCTTTTTCCATTATAGCATAGCTCTATCCATATTACGACGAGGTGATCTCCATATGTAGCTACTGGAAACTAGATACTATTCAATTGCTTAACTTGTCTCAAATCTATAATTGAATAGCACTTTAATCAGCTATTTGAAACAAACTGTTTTGTCCGTGATTTAGTTTGTCCATGCACACATTAAAGTCGAGTTTAAAATTATTTATTTCATTATTTCTCATGATAGGTCAACTCTCTAACAATAGTTCACAATGCAGAGAAGAGTCAGAGAAGGCAAAAACTCAGCAGTTGCTCTTTTCAAAACCAAAGTGTTGCAATAATCAATATGTAGCTTTTTCAATATAGGTATAACATAATACATACATTACTAGGTAGTCTAGGTACACTGTCTTGTGGACAGCTGAATGCAAAGCTGATTGCTTTCATTCAAAGCCATTCCATTTAACATTATTATTAGAAAAGTTATTTATCCCACTCTTTTCATGCTTCGTTGAGCATGCCAAGGTTCATGTCGATATTGTAAGCATCTGACATACAACAGAAGTTATAGCATCCCAATGCCATAAAGTTATTATGATTGTATTGCCAAGACCGATGTTTTTACTACGTAACCTTGCAATTTGGCGTGCAAATATATTTATTTATTTTATGTTCATTCTTTATCAGCGACAATATAGGTAATTGTGATATGATACGATTGTCTTTGCGTAATTCGTTTCACCTGACAACAATTAATTTTATTTTTTTAACGAATAGTTTACATAATGCATGTAAATCCATCGTTGACGCGATTTATTTTCATACACAAGCCAGGAGATCCGCGGACTATTTTATTCTATTTAAATATTTTATAATTAGAATGTGTAGGGGAAGTAATCGAGTAATACGAAATGACTCTCAATTGAAACATCTAGCACTTTCACCGGTTATAAAAAATTGTTCAGGATTTTCATTCACCGCCGGATATAAAAAAATGTTCAGTATCTTCATGAGTGAAAAATGTGGTCACACAATTTCTTGACTCAGTTTGGCTGTGGACATTATTAGAGGACACACCAAAAACTCAGTAGAACTATCGAGTTACAGCATTTTTTAGATGACAAGATAGCCCTTGAATGCTATCTCGCCTGGGAAGTGAAGATGCATTCAAGTCGGTTGCGGGCAAACTTGAAAGAACTGGTAGGCCGTAGATATGGTAGAATAAATTAAACCCATGTCCCTAATCGGGCTAACAAAGCAAGCGATCCCGCACCGGAAAGCGCAGTGTTGTCAAGAGCCTCGACTAGGTGGATACGACGACGGCATACGAGTCTGGATACAGGTTGCGCGAGACTGAGGCCTGTAGTAGTCCATGCAAGAGACCCTTGTTCAGCAGTGAATGTTTATTGAAGGTTAGTTAATCATTTTCTTGTTTTGTCCTATTGTTCAGAACATAGTAGCGGTAGGGGCGGGCTTCGTGGACGGGCTCGGCTTCGGGGACAACACGAAGGCGGCGGTCATCCGGCTGGGGCTCATGGAGATGATCAAGTTCGTGGACGTGTTCTACCCGGGCAGCAAGCTCAGCACGTTCTTCGAGTCGTGCGGAGTCGCGGATCTCATCACGACGTGTTATGGTGAGTGAACAGCTCGAAATTTCTAACTTTGAAATACCTACCTAACAACAAGCAGATTATTAAAATATTTAGAACTAGCTAACGCCCGTGACTTCGTCTGCGTGAATTTAGTTCCTAAAAATTCCCTATAGGAACTCTTTGATTTTTCGGGATAAATAGTACCTATATCAAAAATTAGACTGGTAAAACGGATTCATAACACCGGCATCTATGTGTAATGAGGTTCGGTATACTGTGGCGCAAACTGTCAAAACATCCTGGGCGCGATTCTCAGAAAAATCTGGGGTGAAGCCTCATTTCTCTGGCAAGCACTGCCTGAGAACGCAATTTTAACACGACTGCCAACAAAAAGGAGTGTAATGTTTTCAGAGTTCTGGTATGTATGCGAGTTTTTTATTCCACCATAACTTCTAAATCTGTTCAGATTTGGATATATGGGCTTATTAGTTTGTCCTTCAATCACGCCGCAACAGAGCTACGGATCGACGTGATTTTTTGCATGAGTATAGTTGAGGACCTGGAGAGTGCCATAGGCTACGTTTTATCCTGGAAAATCAAAGAGTTCCCGAGGGACTTTAAAAACTAAATTCACGCGGGCGAAGTCGCGGGCATCAGCTAGTAATAAAAAAAACTTGAGAGGTGTCAAGGGACACCCGGATGGAACGTAGTTCCTTTCGATTACATTGTGTTCGGTATTTTCGCGATACAACACGGCGTCTCCGTAGCCTAGTGGCTCCGGCAGTCGCGTAATAGTTCACAGTCGATGGTTCGAATGCTAGCTCGACAGACCGAATTTTCCATTTTCAATTTTATTTTAAACAATTTCTACATGTGGAACCTTTCCCTAATTTTCTAAGTTATAAAAAATTAGGGAAAAATTCCACATGTAGAAATTATTTCAAATAAAATTGAAAATAGACAATTCAGTCTCGAGCTGGGATTCGAACCATCGACTGTGAACTAATAGGCGACTGCCGGAGCCACTAGGCCTCGCAGACGCCGTGTTGTATCGCGAAAATAACGAACACAATGCAAAATTCACATTCAACAAAAAGTGTCGGTTTCAAAAATGTGTCGAGTGTCGCGGTCGGTTCCTTAATTTTTTCCGTTTAGCCCCCTTCCGTACCGCGCGATAAGGAACTACGTTCCAATAAATAGCAAGAACAATAACAAGAATTAATGTTGACCTTAGATCAGGTATAGGTATAGGTGATGTTGACAGTAACAAGCAACAACAAATGAGAAAAACATGTTGATCAGTTATATGTGCAGTAGGTATTTATTTTTTAAATTAATTAAGATTTGAAAATAATCTTATCACAAACATAATATTATGTTGATCGGAAACTACTTAAAAATAAAAGACAAGGTCTCTTTTGGTACTAATATCCAGATATCTTCAAATTATTGTTCTGCAGAAGTTTGTGACTTTAAAAATATTTTTCTGCAAAAATATTTTTTATCAGTGTCAGTAGATATCTTTTAAAGAGGTCGGGTGCTTTCTTCAAATAACTTATTTGCTTATTTAATATAGTCGTAAAGGCGTTTTTCTACGAGTAACCGCACGGCACGACACGCCACGTTAAATTGCGACGACGACTCCGATTATTCTATTATTATTATAATTATATTCTATTTTTGTGCAGTTGTCGTTGAATAAGTAAACGGTCCATGGAATATATTATGGCGCACGGAGTCTTCACCGCAATTTATTATGCCGTGAGGTCCGTGAGGTGGCTCGTGTAAAAACACCCTAATGGTTTTTAACGACTGACATATTCAATTTTCTCTTTTTCCGCTTGATATTATGATGCATATTGATTATGATTAAATGCATACTAGGTTAGTTAATATACCTAAGTATGTATTAATAAAATCAAACTCAACTACCGTTACTTTACAGGCGCATATTAAAAGTTAAGTCTAATATATGTTTTTATTGACTACCACCGGTTTCGAAAGTAAGAAAATATTAATAACTGGATGATGCCTGCGACTTCTTCCGCGTGGATTAAGGTTTTTAATTTCCGTGGGAATTCTGTAATTTTCCGGGATAAAAAGTAGCTTAAGTTTTATCCTGTGTATGAGCTATCTTCATTCGAAATTTCAGCCAAATCGGTTCATTCGTTGTAGCGTGAAAGAGTAACAAACATCCATCCATCCATGCATCCATCCTCACAAACTTTCGCATTTATAATATTAGTAAGAAGTAGGATTAGTAGGATGAATACCCCGAGTTTTGTTTAGGCTCTTCTAAGGGTGAGATCTATAGATAGCACTCACACTCAGCTCAGACTCAAGACTGAAATGAGACAGATTTGTGTCTCATTTTAACTCTATCTTGTGTCTTGAGCAGAGCCAGAGTACGATCTCTAGATCTCGGGCCTCTTCGGTAGCAGAAGATAAAGTCCGCGAGGCGTAATCTCAGCTTTGTTTTGTTGCGAGTGATCGCCAAAAGTCCACATTGGGTGTCAAAAAGTTGTATAAAACGATTTAAAACGTATGCGAGACGCTTGGCGCCTCAAGTCGGTTGTCACCTATGTACTATTGTAAGCTGTGCGATTGTAGTGGTGTACACTCACACAGCTGCAACACTAGCTATTGAATATCATACAAACTAACAACAGATCGATTTTTGATAGACGCGATATTAAATTTACTTGGCACTTACAAGCTTTATTGCTAAGCTTATCGAAGCACATGCGATAGTGATTGATTATTATTTATTGCACAAAGATATAAAAGTTACCGTAGCCACATACTGTTTATTAGTGGTAGATATACCTATAGTTCTATATCCACAATACATACTGTTTATTAAGGGTATATTATCTTCTTTCTTCTTCTTTGTCAACCGACAGACGTCCACTGCTGGACAAAGGTCTTGCATGCATCTCCACAGGCCTCGATCTTGCGCCGCCTGAATCCAGCGGCTCCCTGCGACTCGTTTGATGTTGTCGGTCCACGTAGTGGGAGGTCTGCTAACACTGCGCTTCCCGGTGCGGGGTCGCCACTCCAGCACCTTGGGACCCCAACGACCATCACCTCTTCGAACTATGTGCCCCGCCCATTTCCACTTCAGTTTCGCGACTCTCTGAGCTATGTCGGTGACTGGTTCTCCTAGAGATATCCTCATTTCTGATTTGATCTCGTAGGGATACTCCGAGCTTAGCTCTCTCCATCTCCCGCCCTTATGAGGCCCACAGACCCGTAAGTCATCATTGGCAACACGAAGACTTTAGTTTTCAAGCACTGAGGTATTTTGGACGAGAAGACATCTCGGAGCCTCCCGAACGCTGCCCAGCCGAGTTGGATTCGGCGGTTAATCTCTTTCTCGAAATTGGACCTACCTAGCTGGACTGTGTGTCCCAGGTTTATAATATACTCGTCCATTATTTCGAGTGTAGAGTTCTCAACAACTACTGGGTGGAGCGGAGCATGAGCATTGGACATGATTTTCGTCTTGCTCATGTTCATTTTCAGGCCCACCTGTCGAGAAACGTAGGGAAAGGTAGGTATATATAGTTCTATTTAAATATTATAAGATAAAAAAGCTGCGATAAACTTTGTGGTTAAGACTTCTTCCTCGGGAGTCCAGGGTTTGATCCCAGGCACGTATCTATGACTTTTCTGAACTATTTGGTCCTAGCTGATGCCCGCTACTTAGTCCGCGTGGATTTAGTTTTTAAAATCCTGCGGAAATTCCTAGATTTTCCGTAAAGAAGCCTATGTCACTCTCCAGATCCTCATCCATACCCATACAAAAATTCACGTTGATCTATAGCTCCATTGCTACGTGATTGAAGGACAAACGAATAAAGAGACACACTTTCGCATTGATAATATTAGTAAGAAATAAGAACACTATAAGCTTTATTCCGATGTTGCATATAATTTTAGGTGGTAGGAACCGAAGAGTGGCGGAGGCGTTCGTCAAGACGGGCCGATCGATCAAAGAGCTAGAGGACGAGATGCTCAACGGTCAGAAACTGCAGGGACCCATCACAGCTGAAGAAGTTAACCACATGCTTGCCAACAAAAATATGGAGAACAAGTAAGTATACTTAGATGTGCTATATTATATTCTACCTACGTAATAGCAGCTATTCAAGAAAATTCACATAATATGGGTAATCTAGGCGGGTAAGGCGGAGACGAGTCAGAATTATCCATAAACTATTTTTGATGTGATAAAGTCTTATAAATCGATGAATACCGACTGTACGCACGAAAAATTGTCACGTTCCACCTGACCTGAGCGTGCACGTGAGAGCGCGGAACAAGCGATAGAGAGGCACGATCGGCCTAAGCGTTTATAGAGAGCGCCCGCCAGTCATCAATGTTTCTTTATGACGTTATCACGTAAAACTATCGTCCTAAAAACCGACTTTACAGACAACCAATTTTTTTACTAGCTGATGCCCGCGACTTCGTCCGCGTGGATTTAGTTTTGAAAATCCCTCGGGAACTCTTTGATTTTCCGGGATAAAAAGTAGCCTAAGTCACGCTCCATGTCCTCATCTATGCCCATATAAAATCATCAATTTATACCCATGCAAAAAATCATGTCGATCCGTAGGTCTGTTACAGCGTGATTGAAGGTCAAACCAACAAACAAACACACTTTCGCATTTATAATATCAGTATGATATTGGCTATTTACACATCAAATTACCAAACCTTAGGTCTTCAAAAGGTGAATAAGTAATTTTTCGTAGAAAAACGTACCTAAACAACGCGCTAAGCACAGCACGAAAGACGTTCTTACCGTACTGGTAATGAAACCGTGTTACAAGTGAAAAACCAAAGTTGAGACGGTCGTAAGCGCCCGGCCACGCTCGTCGGTTACGCGTTTCTGCGAAACGTTTTCTGTGATTGGTTTGCTATGCATTTTGCGATCTTCCCTGGGTATTTTTAAAAACTATTCCTATCCGAGTTAGATGTCTTAAGGTAGTTGATCGATTTGCTTTACCACAAATATTTTTCTCTATATCTACATTAGAGTGTTTGTATACTGTAGACAGTATACAAACTGCTCCCAAAATAATAATCTTAAACAATTTATATGATTTCTACTTTGCAAATTGCAATGCTAGGTAAATAAGCGCATTTTCATCCGCATACTTCTTTCTATAACTATAAATACTGGGTGTACAAGGTTTTAAGGGTAACCTTGTACTTTCGTATAGAGAAAACTGGTTCTAGCTGTTAATAACGGGTAAAGTAAACTGTTAACAAAAACAAACAAAACTTGGAATTCAAATCCTCGAGTGAAGTAGATAAACTTGTCTCCTCTGTTATCAATTATCATTAATTAATTGTAGCTGTGTATAGAAAGTAGAATATTACAAATTACAATAGGGTATTTGACTGTTGTCAAAATGTTGATATTCGTTATTTATAATTGAAAATGTAACGTGTAAAATAACATTAAATCGTTCAAAAAACAAATAAGTTATAAGCTGTTAATTTTGTATGAAGAGTGTATGGAGCTGCTGTTTTGAACATCACAGTTCAGTAGCGCTCTCCTTGTCCAACAGCAAACTTCAAAGCTCTATATTTTCGAGACTAGTTAGTTAAGATATTTAAAAAAGGAAAATGACATTGTGCTAAAAGCTTTATTTAAACATAACATAAATATCAGTCAAATACCCTATTACTGATTTCAATACTCATAAGTGAAGCGGTGATAGGAGCGGTGAATGTGCCTTTTAAGCAATTTAATGTCATTTGCGTTAAGGAAATGACGGAAGTGACGGAAAACATCGTGAGTAAACCTGCACGCCGAGAGTTCTCCATAATGTTCTCAAATGAAAATAAAGCCAATCCGCACTTGGCAAGTGGACTGTGACCTAAACCCATCTCAGTAGAGAGAAGACCTGTGCCTGTGGCTCGGCGATGTGAATGAGACAAATGAATGAACTCAAAAGACAAAATTTTATTATTTCCATAACACCAATCTTCCGCACTACCAAAATGGGTAACCAACGCCCATCAACCAGTTTTCTCACTTAATTACAACATGTGGTTATTCAAGGGGCGGACAAACAAATTCCTGAAAAGCCGGCAACGGAACGCATTAGTGCTTCCGGTGCTACAAATGTTCATGGGCGGCAGGAAACACTTAACATTTAATCAGGTGATCGGTGAACTACGATTAATAATCTTTTTTAATAATAAAAATCTTGCCGTATCACCCGTTATTCAAAGATACCTACCTAATTATGCCTAATTACTCGTTAATCAAAGATACCTGATTATATGTATAGTGATGTGACCGCGTGCATAATCACCGAATGTTATATAACCGAGATGAACCGAAATAGTTGCTCTTGGCTTTCATCCACGTCGACAGAAAGGTCAATAAGAAACATTCATTAGATTCATTGTCATTACCTTTATCGTCATATCGACCTTTTGTGCTACTTTTGTGGTGATTAGGTACTATTGCGTAACAAATTATATTAGTACCGACCATTTTTATTTGCGGTCCAGTTTATTTTTTTACTAGCTGATGCCCGCGACTTCGCGTGGATTTAATTTTTAAAATCCCGCGGGAACTCTTTGATTTTCCGGGGTAAAATATAGCCTATGTCACTCTCCAGGTATTCAACTAAGTATACCCATGCAAAAAGTCACGTTGATTCGTAGGTTTGTTGCAGTGTTATTGAAGGACAAACCAACAAATACACACAGTTTCGCATTTAGAATTGATACTACGGTACGAATTTAACCAACTTTTATTTCTACGGGCGATCTAATAATTAAATTTTTGAACACAAAAGCTACTATTGTGACTTAACTATGATAGTTAGATATATTTCCCTCGGGGACTTTTTTGTAGAGAATAATGAGTACTTTAATCATGTAGTACATAATTTTTATGTATCATCAATATTTTTCTCAACACACGCCAAATAATGAATTTTATAGGCAAAATTTTGCTACTTTGGGTTACATTATTGCAATTTTCTTGAGGATCTCTAATTTTTTTGAAAATAAATTAAGTATAGCTTTCTATTGGTGAAAAAATGATTAAAATCGGTCCAGTAGTTTCAGAGCCTATTCGGTACAAACAAACAAACAAAAAATCTTTCCTCTTTATAATATTAGTATTGATATAAGGCTTAGGTATATAATCCATGTTTGGATGATTTTGGATAGGTTGCTTGCGACTGACATTTGCCCGTAGTGTTTATTTGTTATCAAGAAAACTCGAACAACCTTACCCTATATTAGATTTAAGAACATCGCTCCGCAAGTTAGATTCAAGCAAGAGAGATACTTCTTCATAAAATTTAAGCATTTCAGGAATTCATTTCCATCACATCAAAGAGTAATTTAGGCTACTTAGTTCCTAAGTGGCATCAAAAATACTTAATTTCACCCGAAAGAATGTGATGATGTGGCCTAAGTTGGAACGCGTTTACCTGGAAGATTGCCTATTCACTCTTGTTTTAAAGATTGTACGTTATTTTATGAGGCTTAGGGGCTCATAGTAAAATTTTCATTTCAGATTTCCCCTTTTCACCGCCGTTTTCCGCATCTGTCGAGGCGAGCTGAAACCCAGCGACTTCATCGACTGTATCCGAAGCCACCCCGAGCACATGTAAGAGACACTATAGCTACATGCCTAGCTTTCCAGCCTTAGCGTTCGTAAATAACGTAGACTAGATACTAATAACGTAGTACTAATTTCACCCCTAGTGTACCTAATCTAGTAATTAGATAACAGTATAACTACATTATACTTTGCCATCGTAAGATGCGGTTTATACAGAAAATATTAGGGAATGACGTTGATGTCTACTCATCTTGAAATGTATAACACTGGTTATACAAAGGGAGATGTGGCCCAAAGAATAAGAGTCCATACCACTTTTCTGCTACTAGTCACCGCTATAAACTGTACCTTATTCATAGCATCGTATAATTTCAGTCCTTCCTTATTTCTATTTCCGTTATTATCTATTTATTAACTGATTATGATATTTTTACGTATTTATTTCAAACTTTGATATATACCTATATAAAATACAAAGAAAGTACCTTCCTATGTAATGGAATTTTGAATTATTAATGAAATTTTTTACCTTGAATGTAATTTGTACGAGTGCCAAAGAAGCATAGTTTATTTCTTCTAAATAAAAAACGGTGCATATATGTATATATATATGCTTTTACAACTGTTGAATCGTAAAAATTAGGATGGTTATATTATTCTAAGAAAAGGTATATTATCATTGATAAAATCATGTAACTAATTATTAATTATACATATTTAAAATTGGAACAAAAAATGCCATATGTAAATAGCAACCACATATCATGTAAAATTGTATATGTCACGCTATGGTATATATGGGTGCTATTTATGCATAATTTGGTTCTGTATGTGTATAAAGTAGTAAGTTTACATGTTGATATGAGTTATTTATAACCCCTGCATTAAGAGATTAGGTGACAGTTATTGATTTTGTGCCACGATGCATACTGTAAAAGCCAATTGCATAGATATTATATAGTAGCTGATGCCCGCGACTTCGTCTGCGTGGATTTAGTTTTTTTAAATCCCGCGGGAACTGTTTGATTTTCTGAGATAAAAAGTAGGCTGTGCCACTCTCCAGGTCCTCAACTATACCCATGCAAAAAAATCACTTCCATCCGTAGCTCGGTTGGTAACGTGATTGAAGGACAAATCAACTAAGAATAGAATAGAATAGAAATGTTTTTATTCAAATAAACTTTTTTACAAGTGCTTTTGAATCGTCGATGAGTCTACCACTGGTTCGGAATGCCCTTCCTAGTAGAGAAGAACCAGCAAGAAACTCGGCGGTTGCTCTTTTCAAAACAAGTTTACAATACAAGTGTTTCCACAATAAGCGGAAGTTCCACAAAAGCATATCTAATTATTATAATTCAAAACATTTTAAGACGGGCAGACAGAAAGTAGCCCCATTCCCGCCGGTGGCATCCGATCACGAGCATGACGCATGACCCAGCCATTACTTCGCTCAACCATATTTCGCTTTTATAATACATATTACTAAGATAAATTACTTTCATAGCGCGTTAGCCCGCGGCAACTAAAAGGTTATACTTATATCAGAAGTGACCGTTCTGAAAATGTTCTTCCTTTTAATTTTTCTCGGTTTTTAAAAAAGGGTTCTTTAATAATAAAAATTATAAGTTAAACGAAAGTTGAATGACGGAATTATAAATATTATTTATCATGATTTTTAAGGCTATATTAAATGAGTTTTTAGTGTTAATATAAAATAGTTATTTGTGTTATATGGGGCCAAAGGAATTTTTTGTTCCCCGAGGGCGTTATTTTGAATTCAGAGCGAAGTGAAGGATTCTATAGTAGAATCCCGAGCGCAGCGAGTGATTCTAAAGTAGAATCCTGAGCGTAGCGAGGAATTCAATATACGCCGCCCGAGAACAAAAAATCTTGGCCCCGAATGACACACACTATTTTTCATCATTACCTATGAGAAAAAGCTAGGACCTATCAACCTACTTTGTATAGAGTATAGACATTACCAATACGTATATTCAAAGTTTAAATAAAACACAAATAATTTTTTATGAAATAATTAAACATTAATTTATGTTGGTATGTAGTATAGGCGTACATATCTAATCGACAAAGATCACGTGACTTATCGAAGACAACAGCTTCTCAAACATTTTTGAATTTCGACACATTTTTGAATTCTCTCTTCTGATTGGTCCGCGTTAGTGATTTAGTATGCTAAAGCACGAACGCGGACCAATCAGAAGAGGGAAATGAAAAGTCCCATGGGGTTAAAATTAAATTTTGCTCCCGCTATCCTCTGAAGCCAATATTCGTTTTTCGAATAGGTATGATGAAAAAGCATTTATGTACCTACAAGTTATTAATATATTGTTGATAATAATAATCTGTACATTACGTACGTACTCTATTATATTACTAACACCACTGTTATCGTTTTGATGTAGTGTTAGCCCATCGAATATTTTATTATTATTTTTATAATATCTCACTGAGCCTTTTATCTATCAAAACATGATTTCTATAGAGTGCTTGTTGACATAAACTGATAGAATGTTGATTGAAGAAAAAATATTGCAAATACTATGTATATAATACATAATGTAATATAATTAGTTAACAATATTATTGTGTTTCTTGTTATAATAACAAATCTCTTCCTAGTGTGTACTGGAAATTGTTTAATCAATGTTATGTTTGAATAAAGTTCAAATTTTATCGCATCTTGTTTTCTATATATCATGTTTTTCCCTTGGGCATGCTATCACTAGGTATTAATAAAATTGGGATGATGTCAATGTTAAAAATAAATTATTTCTTACTGATTATTATTATTATTATTTAATAATAAATAAATTGAATTCCACAAATAATAAAATACACTGGACGTGTTGTTAAAGTTTGAAAACTATTTTAAATTACCGATTATACTACTAAAAGGTCGTGAAATGTTTATGACGTCACAGTTCATTATTATTTTAATATAAGCTCCCATACGATGTGCGGGTTTTAACGTTTGTTAGATTTTATGGTTTGATTATTTGGCAACATCCCTAATCCGTAGAAGCTTAATAACAATGCTTATTCTATTTTGCAGATTTGCTCCTAAAAATATAAGCATTTACTAACAAGTTTAATGAATAAACCTGATCAATCAAGAATGACATATTAACCTATTCTTTTGTAGTATTTACCTTGTGCTTTTGTTTTTTATGCATGTTTCTGTTTTGCATCATTTATATTCTTAGCAATTTTAATAAATAATTTAACTATTTGAATGAATGTCTGGTTTTATGTGTAGTCAATTGTAGTAAATGTTATAATACCTAAATAAATCAATGCCTAATACCTAGGTATTAGGCATTGATTTCTTTGGTGCTAGCACCAACTAGGCTTGGAGGTGAACAAGTCATGTGTACCATGCCTTTTTATAAAAGTTTTTCTAACACTGAATAAGGGCATAAAATTCAAACTTCTTAAGCAATAAAAAGGTGTCATATGATAGAAATTCAATGGAAGGCTGAGTAAAGTAAATCAAAATCCGCCGATTCAGTGTTTAACTCTAAACAGGTATAGGTCGCGGCACGAAAGTCTAGCGCTGAACAAAATAGCTGCGCATGGGGTACTGTCGCGCAACCAATGACAGCGGCCGGAATGCGACTGGAGAGCCAATCAGCGCCATGATACCTTATTTTCGACTTCTACGCAATAACGGTCACCGCTAGACTTTCGTGCCGCTACCTATACCCTTTTTCTACTTGAACCGTGGTAGCTACTATACTACGGCCGTTCAGAGAATGCGTTCCTGACACGTCGCGATTGAACTGACGACGTAACTTTGTAATGGCGTTGCAGTTACGATAAAAATATTATTGCTGGTTGTTTACCGTTTTAACAATTGATGAGCATTAAAACAACATTATTATATCAATAATCAATTAATGTTATAATTTTGTGCCAAACTGAGTGTCAAATAACTTGGTAAACAATATTTTTCAATAGGTGTCAGGAACGCATTCTCTGAACGGCCGAACTTTATATGTTATGTTACACCAGTTACACCAGTGAGAAGTGTTGAGAAGCAAATTGGGTTTTATCCGATAGAACTACAAAATAGTGCTATCCTTTTCATGATTTACCTGTGGAAAAGGATAGCATTATTTTACTTTAAGACATTATTCTTCGAAGGTTCTGGGTTTATAGGGCAACTAAAAACGAGCTAAAAGGTTCGCGTAAATAAGGGTGGGCAGCAACGGAACGCATGGCATTGCAAAAATCCTATTGCATCATTCCTATACAATTTATATTATGACCTATCACACACTAGTAGCGGCTTCGCACACTATTGCACGCTAATGGCAGATCGGTTTGCTGGCTATAATATGCTATTAGATAGAGCTTATGTGGTTTGGTTTCAGTTTGGCAATGCAATGTGATGCGGCCTTCCGCGGCTGTAATTTGCGGTTGCCTATAACTTTATCATCATACTAGCTGATGCCCGCGACTTCGTTTGCGTGGATTTAGTTTTTAAAAGCCTGCGGGAACTCTTTGATTTTCCGGAATAAAAAGTAGTTATGTCACACTCCAGTGGTGAGTGGTGGTATTCTCTAATAAAATTGATTGCATCAGTATAACGATCGTAATGGTCTCTGATTGGCTGGTACGTACTCTCCCGCTATTGGTTAAAATGCATTGATGCAGCAAAACGCCATAAATTCAGCCAATCAGAGGTCATTATGACCGTTACACTGATGCAATCATTTCTAGAGAATACCACTATGGGTCCACAGTTGTACCCATGCTAAAAATTACGTCGATGCGTTGTTCCCTTCCTGCGAAATCGAAGAACAAACAAACACACTTTCGCATTTATAATATTGTGAGAATTTAGTCTCAATAAAATACCCTACTCATTTGAGCTTAACTAATAATATTATTTTCACGTAGTAACGACATGTCACTCATATTCTAGGTCGCAAGTAACGCCCAAGTGCTCTCTGTGACCCGAGTGAAGCCTCCATCATCGCATCGTGTCTGCACAGTTCGCATTTATCAACAGACGTTTTCTAATTATTAATAAAATAGTGGAAATACTAAATTAAAAAAATTAAAAATAAGAAGTGGATTCTATTCGTAGATTAAAAAAATATAACGATTCTACATAGATGTATTTTATAAATATTCATTGATTTTGGCAGCTTATCTGCTTTAAATTTTTATTTTAACATGAATTAGAAAACGTCTTTCTACATATCATAAGCACTGTAATCATTGTTACATCATCATTGTTCCTTTATTTTTGTAAGTACCTAATTTTTATTGGTCTGCTTTTTTAAAAATCAAAAATAATTCAAAATTCATAAAGGTCTAGATAGATATCAAAGCGCGACCATGACGGAAAAATGTTGCAATCGCGTGCTGTCTGTCTAGACCTTTAAGAGATTTTAGGACTAGACAGGCGGGCTGCATAACTGCAGTTGATTGCTGACAGATTGCGCAATCCACTTGCAGTTGGCTTGTACTTCTGTGATGGTGTCATGTGGTGCGGGTTGTTACGTTCCCTCAAATATGGTTGAGCGAAGCTACGGGTGGATCATGCGTCGTGCTTGTGAACGGGTGGCACCGGGGGAATGGGGCTACTTTCTGCCTGCCCGTCTTAACATGTATTGAATTGTGGAAGCACTGCATACAGAGCATAGTACATATTGTAAACTTGTTTTGAAAAGAGCAACCGCCGAGTTTCTTGATGGTTCTTCTTGGCAGGATGGGCATTGCGAACCAGGTGGTATACTCACCGACGATTCAAAAGCACTTGTAAAAGTTTATTTGAATAAAAAATAATTCTATTCTATTCTAGTACAAAGGACGGCGCAGTCGTTCGGCATTTGAAGTTGTGTCAACTGCATCGAAACTGCAATTTGCAGACTTGCAGTCCGCCTGTTTAGTCCTTTACGAATTGAACAGAAAAATATACTTTCTTTTCATGTATAAGTAAATTAAGAGGGGGTTTTTAATGTAGCTGGTCATTTCGGAGATTCATTTTATAACGGCCGCTTTCAATAACCTATCAAATCTAATATCTACAAATTGAAGCTCCATTTATACCGTGTCGGTTCTCTAAAAATGATTGATACTCCCAGAGAATGAAATTACTATCCGCGCGCAGAATGTTTGCCGATTACTACCCCTCCCGCCTCCGACGACCGCGCTCGCCTAAGTAGCTAAGGGAGCGCGGGTCGCGGTCGGAGGAGGCGGAAGGGGTAGTCGTCGGCAAACTGTCTGCGCGCGGCTTATATTGTGTTGTTCTAGAATTTATTTTTAAAAAAATAATTGTTCTTAACTTTTAAGGGTTACCAAAACCTGGGAGGAATATTTGTGTTTCTTAATAACTTGCGAAAAATATTCATAAAATGCCGCATTTAAAAGTATTATCATTTTTGAAGGCTACCCAATTGATGCCAATAACTAACATATTATAAAATATCAAGTATGTATTGCCCTGTTTATATTTTGCATACTTACTTATTTTAGTAATTTTGTTTGATGATATCATTATTACACTGAATCATAATTCACAACAGCTAATTAACTTTTGATTTGTAAATTTTTGCCTTTCATAACCCTCTCATTTACGTTGCGCATTCGTGGTAAAAAGCAGAAGCCTTTCTTTGTTATTTGTAGCCTACTCTTAATTTAATTTTTCAGGATTCGGATAGTAAAAAAATCACATTGCTGTATTTGCTAAATGAAGCGGATAAGGTAAGATAAAAATTATTAACTATAACTGCTGAATCTAATTGTATAAGAGCTTCTTAAATGTAAGTGAGTGTTTTTTGACATGTTGTATGGATAAAATGCCAAGGGCCAACTTTAAATAAACTTTTAGTTTTATATAATAGGTATATGTATATTGGAATAATTGTGGCTTCTGTTTTTACCTACCTACTTCAATTAATATATACCCAACATTAATAGAATTCACTAAAACATGAGCATAAGTACAGATGTAGCAGCTACTTTGTGCAAAAACTTATTGAATAAGTGTTGAATAAATAAAATGTTTTACATTAGTACATCTGTGTACATTATTTACCTTACCACATTTGCAAAATTCAGTATCACAAAAACTAATTGGCTTGGTACTTGGTACCTATTATTATTGAAAACCCCAAGTTTTGTACTAATATTACTCAGTTATTATGGTTAATTCTGTTGTAATATTCTCTAAAGAGAATTAGCCTCAATAACTGAGTAATATTTGTGTAACGAATATTGAATATGTAGGTATAACATCATAATCACGTAAGTATATATTTATTACCATTTAAATATCTATCTTCTCTTGCAGGAATAGAGTCGACTAGGTGTTAACGTGAACGCACGCTGGATATCTCCTTCACACTATTAACATGACATGTAATATATTATATTAATTATCTATTGTGTAATATTTTAACAAGTATTTATAAAATTATCACGAACCATTTTATTTATGTAGTCTATGTAACAACCCTAAGGGAACAATGTTTCATTTCTGTTAATTTATCTACCTATCCTACCTATTTTATCTTTGTCAGTTATCTAATACTTAGTATATTTATTTATTTATATATTTCTTTTTAATTTTAGTGTAAATATGCACCAAATATTAGATTAGGATTTTAGTAAGTTGTATCCTATGGGTAGGTAACTTTATGAACAGATACAATTTTAGGTTTTTA
Source organism: Oeneis ivallda (assembly GCA_029955525.1). Taxonomy (NCBI): domain Eukaryota; kingdom Metazoa; phylum Arthropoda; class Insecta; order Lepidoptera; family Nymphalidae; genus Oeneis; species Oeneis ivallda. The sequence goes on along the minus strand of JARPMR010000012.1, from coordinate 18,013,505 downwards.
TGTAATAAATAAATACTAAACCAATTAGTTGACTAGATATTGTTGTACAGGTCGATTGTTCAGGAGTTAAAGATGTAATTAATTTGGTAGGCACGAAAGTATTAGCTATTGTTTTTCTGTACTCATCATGGTGGCGTCCGCGATTGTTTTACTTTGAATCTAAACATGAAGGAACAAGGCTTGTATTTCATTAGTGACAATTTGGTCGGCGCTAACGAATAGTCGATGTAACTATATTCGTGGGCTTACTGTACTCATGGTTTACTTTATTGTCTGAGGCTGAGATCTATAGATCGTACTCTGGCTCTGCTCAAGACTCAAAATAGAGTTAAAATGATACACAATGTCCTGACATGAATCTGTCTCGTTTTAACTCTGTCTTGAGTTTTAGTATTACACAAGGCAAACTCAATTTATATCTTTTAATTGGATTATCATACTTTGCATTAGAGGAATAATGTTATTATTGTCTAATAACAATTAAGTATATTAAATATACATAGGTAATTGATATTCTGTTGGAGCAATAAAAAATTATATTTTTTGTAATACCTTTAATTCTACAACAAAGCCTAAATATTAACGAATTTTCTTTTATCAAACATGTTCTTGATGTATCCGTTATAAAAATCTAAAGCTGATATTTCTCTTTTACCTACTATTCTAAGAGATTTGAAATAAATAAACCTTTTGTCCTTACATAATATTCTGATTGCTTGTGTCTTTTCACAGTATTCAAGGGTGCCAACGGATTTCTCATTGAATTCAGGATCTGTTTCAACTAAAAATGCATCAAACAATTTCATCTGTTTGTCTCTAAACTTGGTTGTTAAAGGATATAGTCCATATATGGCACGATATAAATTATAAACTTCTTTTGCGCTTTTTTCAGTCCAGCACACTTCACTTATACTTTTATGTATCTTCTTTGCTAAAACAAAAAGTTGAGTATTTAAAAAAGGATGTTCCATCGTTTAAATAAATAAATATTCTTTTATTCAGGAATAAAACAGCCACATACCTATTTAACACAAAACAATATTACATTTTTGTAACTTAAAACTACGGGTGGGTGGGTCCCCATGGCTCAAGTTGTACAAAAGGTTATATTTACAAGGTTCTTAACTTTGTAAGTGCGAAAGTGCGTTTGTTTTTGGTTTTCCTTCAATCACGCCCCAACAGAGCTACGGATCGACGTGATTTTTTGCATGGGTATAGTCGAGGACCTGGAGAGTGACAGGCTACTTTTATTCCGGAAAATCAAAGAGTTCCCAAGGGAAAAACTAAATTCACGCGGACGAAGTCGCGGGCATTAGCTAGTTAGCCAAATTGGACATCAGACTACTATACCTCTTCTCCTCCAAGTAAGCGTACAGTTTGTGTTTACGACACCTACCTACGACAAAAGTGCCACAGGTGGGGTTTGAACCGCCGCCCTTTCGGTTTTCAGTTCGCAGCTTGATCATTGTGCTATTGAGGCTTATGATGGCTGGCCATTAACACGTTCACTGCGTTAAAAAAAACAGTGACCTTCATCTGGTGCGGCAGCGGTCTAAAATTGAATCTATCGGTCTTTCGTACCTACTGTGCGTAGCAGGCCTTTCCGACCCGACATCACTAGATGGTATTAAAGCTCTATTATCTTGGCGAATGCATACTGTATATTAAATATTTTAATACTACTAAAATCCTCATGAATCACTTATATTTACATTGGCTTCGCCCCTAGATTCTCCAAACAGAAAGAAAGAAATTGGCAATCGAAAATCTCGGGTCGATAAGGAGTGATACCGCACTAAATAGTGATTTGTAGTAGTGATGGGACAAAGAAAAGAAAACAAGTGTAAGTTGGAAATTAAAAACACCCCCAACATGTGAATCTATAGTCGGTCTATTTATAAAATTTTATACCCAAGGTCATGTCCAGTTTGCTGCTCCATCATTATATCCTCCTCCTTGATCATCATCTATCTAACACCTACTCATTGAGAGCATTCTAATGAGCCCAAACATACTCTATCTGCTGTAAGTTGCTGAGGAGTTGAGATCCCGCAGAATAAAAAGCGAGATGGCGGAATTTTTTTCCATACAAAATATCTGGCGAATATTGAAGAGACTAGAAGCTGAGACGAGACTTTGATACAATTCCTTTTGAAAATTTGTTTTTATAGAAGAATTCTCATTCTGACAAATGATAAGATATGATGATCGGGGGTTTGGAAGTCATCAAGTAGAGTGTAGACTTTCGGGTCCTGATTATCTTTTGCCAAAAAACCACTCTTCACTCTTTTATACTCTCCGAGATAGACACCGACGAAATTTGTATGGCCGCCATCTTGAATCCGCCATTTTGGAATTTTTTTTCAGCTCACTGTCAATTGGGTGAGGCTTTGAGTGAGTTTTGTTCGAGCGCACCCTACCTATCTTCAATATCCTGACCGTGCTCCTCACTCGTCTTCGAAATCCTCAGTCATCAGCTCTCTCCATATTTTTCCTTCGAATGAATTTTTGTCCTCAACGAAACCATCGGTGAAAAAAAATTTTTCATACAAAATTTTACAGGAGAGGTGATCAATGAGTGAGTCAGTCAGTGAGTGAGTTGGTGAATCAGCCCCACCAGCTATATACATAGCATAGGACGGATGGACGGACAAGTGCAAATTCACTCAAGTAGACTCAGAGACCTTCGCTTCGCTCGGTCAATAATGGAGGGGTCTGTGTGTCTGTTTATCTGTGTATCTTTGTTTTCCCGATTACGGCAAAGCCAAAAGGACGGGTTATATTATGATTTTAACAGTCTTTGTTTGTACTCGTATGTATATGTAACTATTTACGAATGCTCCACCGCGGCGCCTAAACTGCTGAGCCGATTTTGGTAAATGATGTGCCATTATGGTCCGGGTGACATTTAAGTTATTATTTTATACGAATAAAATCAATATGGCGATGTTACATCCCAAAAAGTGGAATTGTCTACCGTTTCTTTGCCTGGGGAATAGCTTCTAGTTTATTTTTCAAAACTGTTATTTTGCTGGTGGACTAAACGATATAACACGGTATTGCACGAAATCGAAGAATCTGCGATAAGAATGCGTACGTTCTTCTCCTGTAGGCTTTAGCGAGCACAACACTACTGGCGGCTCGACGCACACTCATCGGCACAGTGCGGCAACAGGCCGGTAACGGTCATCCACCAAAAAAGGCCCGCTGCCGCAGGGGTTGGACGTTGTTTACGTTCTATGCGGCAGGGGTCAGTAAAGGCTCGATACGATATTTTTATGCCTTTTAGCTAAGTTTTTAGTCATAAATCGAAAACTATATTTGTCTCTGTCGAACTTGCAAAAATGACAAAGTTACACGTTCCGCACCAGCGAGAGGAACCTGGTTTTCGCTGTACGCACTGAGTTTGAGCGCCGCATAGGGCCGATAGTGGCCGATACGCAGTGAAGGTGTTAAATCAACCCAAAACTAAGCAGGCCAGCACAGGCCTATATACTAACTAATAAGTAGCTCTTTACACAATCACAAAGCATATTGGACTAATATGCACCCATTTTAACTACAGTTTGTACAACTTTCATCATTGTCATCATGAGTAATCCATTAACGTTTCACTACTGAGCGCGGGTCACCTGATGTTAAGTAATTACCGCCCATGAACATTTGTAGCACCAGAGGCACCACCAATGCATTGCCAGCTTTTCAGCAATTTTTTGGTCTGTCCTTTGAATAACCCCATGTAATTAAAACAGACAAATGTATGTCTGTCATGAGTTATAAACAGAAATACAACAAAAAATCAAGGATGAAAGAAGGATGTAATGTGTGTATGTGAACCACATAAGGATGCCATCCTTAGGTGGTAGAAATCCGACCTAGTCGCATGAAATGTTTTAGTTCACCGTTTCTGAAACGAACCGCCAAGGTGTGGAACACCATTCCAGCATCAGTGTTTCCTGCCACCTATAATAATCTGAGTGCCTTCAAGGCAAGAGTGAATAGGCATCTTTTAGGCAAGCACACTCCAACCTAGGCCGCATTAAAGCTTCCCAGCGTTGATTTTCGTCAAGCGCAAGCTTATCTATCAATAAAAAAAATTAATTTTAGTTACCATATGTGACTCCTTTGTTGCTTTGGGGCAGAGTGTTTTCCAGGCTGGAGGGCAGACATCTTAAACAGTCTATGAGCATCTCTGCACCAATGTCTGACAGTTGCTTGGTTAACTCTGGCAACTTTATATCTTTGGGAATAGGTACTCTTTTTTGACTTATTATCTCACCTGAAAATTATTTAATAAGCTGATATTACATCCTTACTAATATTATAAATGCGAAAGTGTGTTTGTTTGTTGGTTTGTCCTTCTATCACGCCGCAACAGGGCTACGGATCAACGTGATTTTTTGCATGGGTATAGTTGAGGACCTGGAGAGTGTAGAGAGAGAGAGAGAGAGAGTGAGAGTACTTTTTATCCCGGAAAATTAAATTCTTCGGATTCTAAAAATTAAATTCACACGCACAAAGTCGCGGGCATCAGCTAGTAATTATAATAATTAAGAAAAGTTGTGTCGAGGAACACTGGATTGGAACAAAGTTCCTTTTAATAATGAAGTAGGTAATAAGTAATAAAAATAATTCATAAATTAAAAATAAGTCAGGATTCGAACCCCCAACTATCCATTAGTTTCACTCCTTCGTTTAACTGGGTACACCACCAAAGTTATGATGCAATGTGTGTAATAAACGAAGACAACAAGTGTCGTGACGGATTTTTTTTTTTCGGCTAGCCTCCATCCGCCAAACCGTCGGAAAAGGAACTTCATTCCAATTAAGATATTTATCAAAATATAATAAGAAGTTTCCAGGTGAATAATGAACATAGAACATTATAGATTAAAAACTGAATCAATTTAGATGAGACTATTGCAATATAACTTGGGAGCTGTGCTACATAGGATCAAAATAAATTCATTAAGAATTAAGTTTAGGCAAAAGGTTAAATTATTCATAGAGAGTCTTACCTACATCAAAAACATCTGGTTTTATTTTCATAAGAGAAACTCCGCCAACTTCATCTCCATGCATCAATGTGTATATGATAGGTGCAGCTCCACGCCAGCGCGGTAGCAAACTTGGATGCACATTTACCATTCCTCTGGAAAGACGGTACTGTTATGAACAATAAGGTATACATTATAACTTGTAGATGGCCTACATAAAGAAGCGAATCTGAATAAATTATGTACCAAAGAGACCAATCCAAACATTTTATTCAAATCCACAACAAAGAATTTTCATAATTTATTCTTTTTATTTTTAAACTTAGGCAGGCTTTCATTGATCAATTTCATTGATTCAAAATTGATCAACAATGACTGCTTGGAATAAGCTCCATAAAGAATAGAATAGAAATATTTTTTATTCAAAAACTTTTACAAGTGCTTTCAAATAGAAAAGTTTGTATTCAATGAACTCTGAGAATGTGCTTTTGAATTGTCAAGTGATTCTACCTCTGGTTCAGAATGCTGTTCCAACCGAGAAGAACCAGTACCTAAGGGAATTGTCAGTCCTTTTTGCCACATCATCATCATCATCATCATCATCTCAGCCTGCGACGTCCACTGCTGAACATAGGCCTTTCCCAGAGAACGCCACCACACCCCGTCCTCAGCCTTCCTCATCCAGCCACATAAATAATGAAAATTGTGTCATCCAACACTATGGTGCTGATGTTAACAATTTTGTAAACACCACTTTTGGTGGCATTCAATTTTTAAGGCATCATTGAAAAGGCATCATAGGTAGCTATTAATTAACCTACATAATATACTGACCAGAATTTGAACTATTTCTTCAAAGGAATGTAGATTAAGTTGTTCTTGTGTAAGTACATGACATACTTAGTACTTACTATTAACAAATGAATTCCTCACACTGAACGAAAACAAACTATTCTTTAAGTAATAGTACATCATTCTTTTAGTTCTTCATTCACTCGGCTCTGAATGAACAGGGAATCACACAATTACAGTACATTGTTCATTTAGTACTTCATTCCTTGTGGAGCTATTTAGTCTGTGCCTGTGATTCTGTCGCTTGAGTAGTTCCTACTGTACTAATAGTCGTTGAAGTCTGAACAAGTACAGTCTCTTGAATGTACTACTATGGAACGCTTCTTTTAGTGACTGAGCTAACAAGTTGAAATAAATTCCATACAACTTATACTTACAAAGGAAACTTCTTGAGTACATCTTCTTTGATTAAATGGCCAAATGCTACAATCAATCCTATATCATATTCTCCATCATTGATGTGTAATTGCGGCCACTGCAATATCCTTATATCTTCAGTGTTTGCATACTTCTCTATCATAGTCTTGTTCTTACTGTTATTCGCAGTGACCAGATCCAGGCGTTTGATAATATTTTCATTTTTTCTGTACAAAAATAAAATTAACATTAAATAATTCTGTTTTGAGCTATCAGCAGCAAGATCCTAACGTGGGAGGCGAGCGTCCTCGCTTGGGCCACTGTCGTCGCCTTGGGTTTGACTCCATTTCACATACATGCGAGTAATACTTACATACACACACCTGGGGGACTTCATGGCAGGTACTAGACTAAGATAGACCTTGCTATTATCGCAAATAGTATTAAGGTATCCAACATGGGGGCAAATTAGGTGACAGGGGACTCCAGAACCAGACAGACAACACAGAACAAGACAGGTCACCACCAGCTTCTAGCGGACCGTCCTGGTTTCTGCATGGGCCCGAACCAGCGAATACCGGTCTTTGCGAGCTGGCTGCTGGCCAAAACAAATTCTTTATCCTATTACAATGCTTATTCAAAGTTTTTTTACATACCTGAATAGGTTTACCTTTTGTAAACTATTCAGCGCAATAGCCTCAGAACCAAAGAACAGTACATTATAATGTCTTCTGTGGTAAATATTAAGTAAATAGGAACATTTTTCTTTTAAAAATATTTTATTTAAGAGCGGTGCTAGGTTATAAACTTTACTTGTCATAATAGTATATAATGTATGTTAAATTAGAGTAGGCTTATAGCATGAAGGTAGGGTTATGTACTATCACAGAGTACATTATTGGGCGTACTCAGGCGTACTCGGTACCTACTATTGATTTTTCTAATTTGTTGTGCTTTTGTGCTGGGCCCTGGGCCCTGATTCTGTAGCTCAGTTGCTATCAAAAAATGATAGCCACTGACATATATTTTTTATCCATTGAAGGTTTGTTATGAAAATAAAAGTATCATTTTCGTAGCAAACCTTCAATGGATAAAAAATATATGTCAGTGGCTATCATTTTTTGATAGCAACTGAGTTACAGAATCAGGGCCCTGGCCCCTGATTCTGTAACTCAGTTGCTATCACAAAGTACATTATACATACCAGTTGCTATCAAAAAATGACAGCCACTGACATATATTTTTTATCCATTGAGGGTTTGCTACGAAAATGATACTTTTATTTTCATAGCAAACCTTCAATGGATATAAAAAATATATGTCAGTGGCTATCATTTTTGATAGCAACTGAGTTACAGAAGTATTTAAGCTTCTTGGCTGGACCCATAGCCACAGAACACTATTTTGTAGTTACGAAATGTTCAGGACATTGACAAGTTTAGCAAGTTTAGTTCCATGGTGACAATAGTCGTGGTCGTAATCACGGGTCGTAATTCCTAGTTCCATGACACTATCTGATAACCATGGAACTAGGAACTAGACAACACACTGAAAAGTCCTGTCAACGTGCTGTCAACTGCATGGATAGTCTAAGATCCAGCCCTAATCGTCCTTCACCGAGGTGAGTAATGAACGAAACATATTTTAAATGAAATTTAAAATATTAAAAAATAAATAAACAATGGGTTCGCTGAAAAAATCCTGGACAGGCTATATTAAATTATTAATTAAAAAATGATTTTTTATTAAAAATTGTACTGATGAGAGTAATAAAAAAATCTTATACCAGCTGAAAGTATGAAACTTGCAGAATGTGCAATTGTTAGGTTCTTTATTTTTTTCCTGGACGGACTACAAGGTTCACAGGTATACACAGGTATATTGATAGTAGGTTTTTACACTTTTAATGATTAATCAATTTTTATATCAACGTGAGCGCTGTTTTATTGCAAACACGTTGATATAAGGTTCACTGCAAAAATGTTGGTCCTAAGTGCGGTTCGCGAATTTTAAAAATTGGAATTTTAGTCTTGGAATTCAATCAAAGGGTCATCTGAGTCACATAAAAAACACTTTTTAGCCATTTTCACCACAATAATTAAATAATATAATTAAATAATATGAATAAATCATTCTCTATCGCATGAAATAATGACATGCGCACTCTCTCTCGTTCGAGGGCCGCGTCGCGCGCAGCTGCTATGTTGCATCTTTTTCTGTCCCATGAGATACTCAGCTCGGACTTCTTTGTCGGCCTGTTCCCAGCCGGACTAAAATTCCAATTTTTAAAATTCGCGAACCGCACTTAGGACCAACATTTTTGCAGTGAACCTTATATCAACGTGTTTGCAATAAAACAGCGCTCACGTTGATATAAAATTTATTGATTAATCATTAAAAGTGTAAAAACCTACTATCAATATACCTGTGTATACCTGTGAACCTTGTAGTCCGTCCAGGAAAAAAATAAAGAACCTAACAATTGCACATTCTGCAAGTTTCATACTTTCAGCTGGTATAAGATTTTCTTATTACTCTCATCAGTACAATTTTTAATAAAAAATCATTTTTTAATTAATAATTTAATATAGCCTGTCCAGGATTTTTTCAGCGAACCCATTGTTTATTTATTTTTTAATATATTAAATTTCATTTAAAATATGTTTTGTTCATTAGTCATTACTCACCTCGGTGAAGGACGATTTAGGGCTGGATCTTCTACTCTACGAACTATGCTTATAAATCTTATAGTTGTAATTCCTAGTTCCATGGAACTAGGAATAACGTCAACTGTACGAGTATCCTAAGCTAAGGCTGGAACCACATCTGTGCGCATCGATTCGCATTTTGTCTATAAAAAAACTGTAATTTTTCATAGAGTCGTGTACGCACCGAAAAGCCGATTTGATGCGTACACGACTATGAAAAATAACAGTTTTGTATGGACAAAATGCGAATCGATGCGCACAGATGTGGTTCCAGCCTGTCTAGTCTAGCCTTAGATTATAAAAATAATGCAGCGTAAGCATAGCGTAAGTCTGAAAAAACATTTAAAATTTTTGTCTGCAACCGTAGAAGGTTCTTTGTTTACCAACATTCACTGAGTCGTCGGGCAATAAATGTCAATAACAGTAGGGATGTGCCACCAGTGCGTCACTCGCTACCTGAGTCCACCTTATCGCGGCGGCCAAAGCTACCCTTTCTAGAGCTAGAAAAGCATTCAGGAGTGGTTAACGAAAAACAACATCGCATTTACAAATAATGAAATAAAAGAAGAACTTTTACGAAAAGTTAAAGAGAGTAAGCCTAAAAAAAATTATTTAAGGATGATTATACGAGTCTGCCCGCGAAATTCAAATTTAATTTGGTTTTTCACAATTTGTAAACTAATACGACAAACTTGGCTAATGGCATTCTAATTGCGCCAGTAGAATTATCATCTTCACAAGTTTACATAAAAATATTTACTTGAAAGTGACCAGTTTAAGAAATTAATCAAAATACTGAGTTGGACGTGAGTTACTCACAAATTAGTCGATATTTTGATTAATTTCTTAAACTGGACACTTTCAAGTAAAGATTTTTATATAAGCCTGTGAAGATGATACTGCCATTGTCGCAATTAGAATGCCATAAGCCTACTTTGTCGTATTAGTTTACAAATTGCGAAAAACCAAATTAAATTTGAATTTCGCGGGCAGAACTGTGTCTTCCACCTTAATTGATCAGCTGGCACATGAACGTGGTCATGAAATGATACGACTGCCACAATATCATTGTCAATATAATCCTATTGAGCTCATATGGGCTTAGGTAAAAGGAGAAGTTGCAGCGCAAAACCATACTTTTAAAATAGCTGGTGTTGAAGTTCTTCTGCATAAAGCAATAGAAAACGTTAGCAGGGAAAACTGGGTTAAATGTGTGAAGCATGCAGAAGACCTCCAGGAAACGGATTTGAAAAAAGCTTTTTTGAGAGATCAAGTTGAACCTATGATTATAAATCTACAGGAAGAGGATAGTGATCACACAGATGATTCGGATGAAGATAATTTGTAATATAATAAATTATTTATAAATATAGATTATATTTTATTCATTGTGTTATTTTTATTTATTTATTTTCCGCACTTACACTGATAACTTGAAAAATCCACTTATTAAATCTTATCGATATCGACTCCCTGCTGTTACGCACATCATTATCACGCTCCATAAGCTCAATGAGTGCGAACGAGATAGACTGTTTAGAATGATTTATTGCCCAAGGACTCAGTTGTTAACGCGCGCACTGTAGGCTGATTGTTGGTCTGGTATGGTAGAAGAAAAGAATAACAATTTTATTTTAATTTCACATTTGCAATATATTTTTTTCATACAAGACCTATTAAAATATAGGAAATATTTTACTTAAACAATACTTAGATTCTTATTACTATCGCTTCATAGTAAAATACATTTTATACAAATCTACTTATAATTTTTTGATTGTACAATGATTATATTATAAGGTAAGGTCTACCGAAATTATCAGAAATTGCCCGTCAGAATGTAGGGTTAAAGTAAAGGTTAAAGTCCGCCCGATGGAGGGTATAGTCTTCTCGTACATGTATAATTGTTATGTCTTAATCTGACGTTTAGGCAGTAATAGCCTGAGGTTTATAATTTGGCCTCGTTTTTGGAGGGCTCTGGAGTACGAATTTGGAGCACCTCAACTTTTCGGAGTATCACTTGCTTTAACGGTGAATGAAAACATTGTGAGGAAAAATGCATACTTGAGTATGCTCCATAATGTTCTCAAAGGTGTGTGAAGTCTGTCAATTCACACTTGATGGACAGCGGGGTGGAATATGGCCCAAAATTTCCTTATTATGAGGAGACCTGTGCCCACTTGTGGGATGTGTTGATGATGAATCTGACGTTCTACGGATGCACAAAACAAAGTTTTCTGATCGACATTCTGATAATATGCGGCGGGCCTTAATAAGTAGCTTTATTAATTACGTGTAGGTACCTAATAATTATTATTAAGTAGGTAGGTAATATTGCCATGCGGAAAGTGGATCTTCCTACTACCTACGTTTTTCTACTACCTGCTACACACTTATTACAAGTGGTAAGTAGTAATTACCCTACCAGCCATTACCGCTATTTTCTACTAGATATTTAAATTAAATACTGAAGGAAGCTACAATTTTTAGGTCTTATCGTTAAAAATAAATAAACATGTTTATTTTAAACCGTACATACCTACTACAATTTGATATATTTCCACATGGAACTAGGAATTACGACAACGTCTTTCCAATACCTTTAAAAACTGTCGAAATTGTCAAATTGATTAAAGGTAAGTCTTCATCTAAACTTGTTTAAATTTTTTGAGACCGTAGCCTTTAGTTTAATAACTTTTCAAGTTTAAGCAGAATAATTACGCTAGCTGTGCGTAAATCTATCATCGTTTTCCCATAAGTTAATTTCCCTCACGTACTAAAATGACATAATTATGAACACTGAACAGTTTCAAAGTCCATTTTCTTGGTTTTGTTCATTGCGTAGAGATCACAATATTCAAAACGAGGTTTTAGTCAACCGACGATGGAAACTTCTTTTTTTTGCAAACTCTGGCTTCGAATACCAAGATGGCGGTGGAACAAGATTTTCTTCTAAACTTTTCAAGCTTACGCTTCCTTGAGACCTTTGTGACCCTTGTCTTGCTGATACTCTAGATGATATGGTTTCTATATTAGTATTTTTCTTTGAAATCGGGATGCTATATGGAATGTCTTTCATTTCTATAACTTCTACATCACTATCGCTATCGTCTCTGCAGCTTTGCCTGTGAGCCTTGAACGCTTCCGTAGTCACAGTCGTCTTGAATGTTCCCGTCATACGTCGGGACTTGTCCCTGAACAAAAGTTTCTGAAGTTCTTTTTTGAACTTCGGATGAGTGATTATGTAAATAAAAGGATTGATACAGGCAGCGGTCTTGCAAAATAGAGCTGGTATCATTGATGCTAGCGGCGTTATTAGATCTTTTCTCCCGAATATGCCAAGCAGCGCAACTACAGCGTAAGGCGTCCACGAAACAAAGAATAATGCGATAACAACTATAACAAGGAATGCTAATTTTAATTCTGCTTTGCGTTTCGTTTTCTCTTTAACGTGTCTCGATGAAAGCGTCTGTTCCTGATGTTTCGATGACATATTTCTTTTTCCGGCAACTATATACAGTATTCGCGTGTAACAAAAGGATATTATGCATAGAGGAGCTAGCCAACCAGCGCAAAAAAATGCAAATATAAAGTAGCGAGGCGGAATTTCCTCCGTGAGGTAATCGAAGCTGCAGCTCGTTAGAAAGCCTTCGGGTACATAGTGGCCGTATCCAATGTCCAAAGCTGGTATGGTCGCAAAGATGCCGGCGTAGAGCCAGGCGCCGACGGCCAGCAGCCGAGCGCGGATAGCCGTGAGCGCCCTCAGGGGCTCCAGAGGGTGCACGATGGCCCAGTAGCGGTCCAAAGCGATGGCGGTGAGGGTAGCTATAGATGTCGTTCCGCTCAGACCACCGGCGAATCCGTACGTCACGCAAGCTAAAACAATAAACACGCAGTTTAGAGCACGGTCGCGCCGCGTCGCTCGCAATAAGTTCTCAGTAGGTATCAAATGTCCATGAGACCTTAAATTAACTTTTCAAGTTTACTTTTACTATGCGTAAATATTTTATTTTGCTAGGGCAAAAATAAAGTAATTGGAGATGTCAAATTATAATGTTTTCCCAAAAGTTAATTCGTAAACAATCACATCACACTTCACACTAATATTATAAAGGCGAAAGTTTGTGTTTGTGTGTGTATGTTACTCTTTCACGCAAAAAGTACGCGACAGATTTGGCTGAAATTTTGAAAGGAGATAGCTCATACCTTGGATTAACACATTGGCTACATTTTATCCCCGAAATTAAAGAGTTCCAGCGGGAATTAAAAATCTTATAGCACGCGGACGAAGTCGCGGGCATCGTCTATAGTAGTATACTAGTCATCTGCGTAGTATATGTGGGCGCAATTGATTTCCGTTTAATTTATATTAATTATTTAAAAGTATTGTTTTGATTTCCGTATCCTTTTATTTTATATTAATTATTTAAAAGTATTGTTTTGACTTCAGTTTCCTTTTATTTATTAAAATTAGTTTAATCAAAATCAAATTGACATTTGACTTTGACAGCGTGGGTACGCCATTTTGCGCGCCATCTTGAAATATTAGTATAAAAGGGCTGTTTCGACGATACGAATTCAGTCTCTGCCAGGGTCATCAATCTTCGAACAAACTGTCTGGTATACAAGGCAGTCATAATCCGACAAAATTGATAAGTATTCAGAACGTCTAAAAATGCCATACTTGGAACGTATTTTGAATTTGGTAGTATTTTATGTATAAAAGTACTGAACGAGAAATAAAGATGGCGCTACTTTAGCTATTACGCTAAGAAATTAGAAAGCAAGTGAAAATACTCGACGTGCAATGATTAATAAGACACTATTAATTAGGCGGATTATTTTGTGGTCAAGGCAGCCCATGTTTAAATTTTCTACCAAATTAGTAGTTAAGTTTCATGAAGATTCTTCAGTTAATTTTTTTTTTAATGTAAAAAATATTGTAACTCTATAAAATATATTTGTTTTTCTAACAAAGTACCTCAGAAATGCATTCTATGCTTCAAAATGTAAATAATACGGACTTTATTTTTATGCTTCTTCTTCTTCTTCTTCTTTATCAACCGATAGACGCCCACTGCTGGACAAAGGTCTCTTGCATGGACTTCCACAGGCCTCGGTCTTGCGCCGCCTGAATCCAGCGGCTCCCTGCGACTCGTTTGATGTCGTCGGTCCACCTGGTGGGGGGTCTGCCAACACTGCGCTTCCCGGTGCGGGGTCGCCACTCCAGCACCTTGGGACCCCAACGACCATCAGCTCTTCGAACTATGTGCCCCGCCCATTTCCACTTCAGTATCGCGACTCGCTTAGCTATGTCGGTGACTCTGGTTCTCCTCCGGATCTCCTCATTTCTGATTCGATCCCGCAGGGACACTCCGAGCATAGCTCTCTCCATCGCCCGCTGAGCGGTCCTGAGCCTACTTATGAGGCCCTTAGTTAGCGACCATGTCTCGGATCCGTAAGTCATCACTGGCAACACGCACTGTTCGAAGACTTTAGTCTTCAGGCACTGAGGAATTTTGGACGAGAAGACATCTCGGAGCTTCCCGAACGCTGCCCAGCCGAGTTGGATTCTTTGGTTGATCTCTTTCTCGAAATTGGACCTACCTAGCTGGACTGTGTGTCCCAGGTAAATATACTCGTCGACAATTTCGAGTGCAGAGTTCTCAACAATTACTGGGTGGAGCGGTGCATGAGCATTGGACATGATTTTCGTCTTGCTCATGTTCATTTTCAGGCCCACCTGTTGAGAAACCCTGCTGAGATCGTTGAGCATTGTATTGAGGTCTCTCAGAGTCTCTGCCATGACTACTATGTCATCGGCAAATCGCAGGTGAGTGATGTACTCGCCGTTTATGTTGATGCCAAGCCCGTTCCAATCCATCCGTTTTATGCTTAAAGTTGCTTAAAGTAAGTTTAGTTAAAATGGTCATTTCAACCATTTACTTCTAGTAAATGGTTGAAATGACCATTTTAACTCTTGCAACATTTATAAATACTCCGAAAAATAACCGCTGCGCTGCTGGTCGTGTTACTTTTCTGGTTGTGTTTTTTCATTACTTTTTGGTCTGTTTTTGGTGCTTTTCACGCTAAGTTTGTTGAGTTGAGCCTCCTCCTCCGAACCAGTGAACCCACGTTTGTGTTGGTGCATTAAAATTGAGACAGAGACTCCAGTATTTGAGACAGGACTCCAGTGTTTTGAGTAGGACTCTAGTGTTTTTGTGAAACAAGACTCGTAATATTTATTATACCTGGTTGGGTTTACTTGTTAAACATGTCTTACAAGAGGTGCTGTGTTCCAGGCTGTTCAGGAACCGCAGGTTCGTTAACGCTTGCTATCTTTTTTTAAATCCATGTGGATTTAAAAGTTGATTCATGGTGCGTTAGAAAAAATTCCTACATGATCCAATAGTTTAAAGTTCTGTTTCACTGATTGCCCCTAAAATAACACCATATTTATAATATTATAACTTTATTTTTAGTTGACTAACTTTGTTTACGTATAGTCAAGGCGTATTGTATCTACTTAAGCATAAAATTGAATTAGCAGACTGTAAAAAGCTTCTGTAAAAAAATAAATTGAGTTGGATCTAGTAGTTTATTATTATTATAAGCTCTATTTTGTTTTAAATTATTTATTTATACTAATATTTTATAGAGGTAAGATTATTTTGTTTATTTTTTGTTTGTTTGTACCTAATAATTATATATAATGAGTGATTAAAATTGGATTAATGTGAAAATAAAGAAAAAATCAACAAATTTCTTTTATTTAATTATATTCAGATTAATTGATAGTTATTCTTTACGTTAAATTGTGAAGCAATAATTAAGAAAATAATATCAATTAATCTGAACGCCTAATCCTACCTTCCTAGAGCTACCTATAGACAAGTAGCAGTGATACTATAGAAACGTAGGTTATAGATTATATAGTAACAATATAGGCATCTACGGTAGGTATGTATTACGAGTATTAGTTCCGTTCGCCGAATACAGAGGCGCCACTGAGCTGTAATATGTTGCCACTTTTGGCTAGCGAGATTGTCCTCTATTCCCTTATATATAGTACTCTGTGGTCTCTGCCCAGAGACTCATTCGACTAGTAGATGCTTCCGCGTCTAGGTCGATCTATTTGATTGAGGGATTGCGATAGCAATCGCTCTCTAATCAAATATTGTGTGTACGCTTAGATTAGTGTTAATAATTATTTCATAATTTGGCAGTCTCTGCCCAGAGACTCATCCGACTAGTAGATGCTTTCGCGTCTAGGTCGTTCTACTTGATTGAGGGATTGCGATAGCAATCGCTCCCTAATCGAATAAATATTGTCTGCACGCTTAGATTAGTTTAAATGATAAATTAATACTTTGATAGTTTTGATAACTACCCTCATGTTTAGATATTGGTTTGATTAATTAATATTTTGATGTTTTGATAACTACCCTCACGTTCAAATGTTGTTTTGATTAATCAATACTTTGATATTTTTGATAGTTACCCTCACGTTCAGATGGTGGTTTGTCTGTCGTGCTGTGGTTATTAGCTGAGTGGAAAGGGGCCGTTATTGGGGATGGTGGAGACGGCTTTAGGAAGGGTTTCAGCGTTTTAAGAGGCGCGTTCTCTTAAAGCCTGATTAGTTTTGAGTTATAATTCCCGCTTCTGGTCCATGGCTAATAAATGTAAATGAGGGGCTTTTGAGGGTACTTTGTTCGAAAAATAAACACCCTAGGTGATTAAATGATCTTACCACGCTACCTACCCTCGTTGCGCAGCAAATGTGTCTGACTTTGTTGCCGACGAGGATACCTGCTCCGACATAACTATTATAATTAAGTATAGGTACCTAATAAATTGGCTTACCATATTTACCCAAAGCTGGGCCAAGATTAAAGGAATTAAAAATGAAAATAGGAGTCTTGGCCAACATGAGGAAGTCGCTGAGCGCCAGGTTAGCCACAAGGATGTTTCCGGGGGTCCGAAGTGTACGGCATCTGTAAACAACCAATCATTACTTTTAGTACCTATTTCTAATCATCATCACTTATTATAGGTAGGTAAGTATCGTCAATAATTCAACAGGCTGCAGAGTGCAGACATTCTTCGAGAATTAATTCAACTTAGTGAAGCTGTTGGCCCCTGCGACGGACGGACGGACAAACAGTGGAGCTTCGCTGCACTGTCTTCGTAATACAGGGTCCCGTTTGGCACACTTTGTGAAATCATATAAAATCACATAAAATCTTGCACCGCAGCGACAACATCTGGATCCCTGACAGCTCCAGCTGACTTGTTCACTGACAGTGACTCAAGTTGACGTTTTGTCAGTGTACAGAACTCGCTACTCAGTGTCAACTCCGCTACTGAACCCGACTCAAAGTTGTCGCCAACTGCTGTACCAATCTTCGATCTTAAGATTTTTATGCTGTCGAAGTCACGGGCTTCCGCTAGTACACATCCTGTATTAGCGATGGGCATCACTATGCTATACTAAGGCAAGGTAAGGTACATGAGTTTATACTTAAGGTAAGTGAGTTATGCCATAAAGCCGGGCTCCGAACTGGAACTAGGAATGACGGCTACGTATAAAAACAAAGCAAATTAAAAAAAAAGGTACCTACATGAGTTACCTATTCTTGCATAATACAGTCTCCCTCATAATACGCCTTTTTGCAGAATTCCTTTAGAATCGTCTTTTATACGGGATTTACTGTAGTTCAATTACTTAAAGCCACCCACGCAAAGGTATGTCAAGTCAGAAAGTAATAAAAGTAACTACCTATGTACCTACCTCTTAATTTCGTGCAGGTAGTTTGCTTCGAGCGAATTTAAGGGTTCATATCAGCGATATAAGTAAAATACCATGCCTAAACTTAAACCAACAAAAGCGGAATGAGGAGTCGGAATAGAATAATTTAATATTGTCATTCACGGTGTTAAGAGGAATTGATGATCGGAGCGGAGTGTTCGAAGTGTAGCAAATGAAATTTATTCAATCTGGATTCCGTATGCTTGCATGATTGGTTCTTTTTGTTTATATTTTGTAATGTACAAGTATCTAAAATTGGTCTTTTATTTATATTATGTTACGCACAGGTGTTACAGGTCAGGCCTAGTTGCAATAGCTTAATATTATATCAGTCGATTGTACTGGTTGTGGTGTTAAGCAACATTGACTGATATTATGTGACTGAATTTGCCATGAACAATATTCCCCTTGCTCTCTTTTGGCATGGCTAATATTCCCCTTTAAGATGACGCCAACCATAATGGGTTTAAGGAAAGGAGTCCTTCCTGTCAGGGTACCAATTGTCTAAAAGTTATTCTATTGATCGTATTCGTATTCGATGACATTAGCGTCAAAGTAAAATACCTAATCCTTGATTGTATTGATTTAGTCACAAATTCAGTACAACCGATTTTAACATGGAGCGTTATGGAGCGTATCGTACATACCTAAACCACAGAATATAATATAATAGTACTACGCCTAAACGTATAAGAATGCATACACGAAATTGAGCTCTAATTCAATGCAGTTATGGTTTATTTTACTTTGATGCTAATGTCATCGAATACGATTACGATCAATGGAATAACTTTAGACAATCGCACCTCAGAAACCTTTACCTTCAAGAACGAGGAATACGACACAGACAGAGAGGTGTATTGAGTATTTACGCTGGTTCAGAAACCTTAACACAACTTCGTAATTGGTGTGAGGGAGACCCAAATTAAATGACTCCAAAGAGACCAAAGACTCTCAATTCGAGCTTTTTATTTCGCTGCGAGTGACTCGGAGAGCACGTTCAATGTAGTTTTATTAAATGACGGGACGAAATAGCCAAATAAACTTCAGTAGACCTATAGAGCTAGCTACTCTGCAATCGTAAACAAGATCTTTCTTTTTATGTTGGAGAAATATTTAGCCACAAAAACATTTTACCTATGTCCTACAAATCTACCAAAAGCTAGATAATATTGCAAAATATATAACGTTAAAAGACGTAGCTAAATCATTGCTTAAATGTTATTGGATAACATAATTTAATTTGAGTTAACTAAAGAAATTATAATTTGATGATCATTAGATACACCTTCTGGGATTTTTAAAACTAGGATAAAATTTATCGGGAATTTGTGAAAGCTAGACGCACTGAGTTTGTAATTTGTAATTTTATCTATATTTAGCCTATATTCAAAACTACTACGAACTACAATTAACTTAAAACTAATCTTACCTACTAGGTATCGGGCGGCGTAGGTAACCTGCTTTGAAGGGAAAATTTTGGCCCTCACCGTCGCGTTTTATCACTGAGCTTTTTTTGCTACTAATTTTCACACATATTCTCTTCAATAGTCAAGGATCAATCTCCTGATAACATTTAATGCAGGCAAGCCTCAATTGCTACCCGAAAGGTCGATGCGATCGAACCTATCGTATTAAATATATCTTAACTAAAATTATGATGACTAAAGTGTGTTTGTTTGTTTGTTGGTTGTCCTTCAATCACGCTACAACAGAGCTGCGGATCGACGTATTTTTTGCACGGGTATAGTTTTGGACGTGGATAGTAACATAGGCTACGTTTATTCCGAAAAATTAAAGTTTCCACGAGATTTTTAAAAACTAAATCCACGCGGACGAAGTCGCGGGCATCAGCTAGAGATTAATAAATTGTTTTTTTAAATAATATTTAGCCATGTTCAACCATTAACATAGTATGTACAGTTTTTGCAATTTACGAAGGTGAGTGAGCTTTACTCGTGGTTACTTCGTGTACATGCACATTGCATAAGTGTGCGTGCCTGTCAAAGCCTAGGTGGGAGCGGGCAGGCGCGAGCATTGCGCTCGCTCACAGATACAACACACACACAACCATAAGTCAGTCGCCCTCATGAATTGCAAGAACTACACTAGCGGCACGCTATGATGGCCGGTTTGACGTTTGTCCGCTCATGAAGTTCCGTATTAATTGATAACGACTTTGAAGGAAATAATTGTATTACTTTATTGACGATAGTGATGTGCAGAGATTCATAAATTTTATCGAATGTAGTTTTAGGTTTAGGACTCAAAATTTATTTATTAAATTGATTTCTAAAATGTATACAAGTGTAGAAAAATCAGTTTGCACCATTTAAGGGGTGAATGTACTTGTGAATATGAACAATTTTCACTATGTGGACAAACCTCTGAAATCGCAAAAAAATATCAGCTGTTTCATACAAAAGGTAAAATTTTTATTTTTATATGATATATACCACAACTCGGCATTTGGTTTTCTAAATTGAAAATTTTTAAAAATGGAATCTAATACGATCGTCACATAGGATCGCTGGCTAGCACAACTACTACCTCCGGCAAACTCGCGTCAATGCTCAATGCAAAACAAAGCAGTTTCGAATTGACGTTGCTTCGAAAAGTATAAACTGTCAGTGCAATGCGATTGTGATATAGTTTTGACCTGGCTTTGGATTTCAAATATTGATACTGCATTACTGTTGACCCTTGCTCGTTAATTTGGACTCTGTTCAAGCCCTTTGTTGTGGATTTCGTCGATATGACCGAACGTACGCAGAGAACTGTTCTAAATAGTCAGACACGTGAGTTCGTAATACGCCTTCGTAACTATTTCGATCGTGAAGCTCAAAATGGAGGGCCAATTTTACCTATAACGTCAGTGGTTGAACGCGTAGCTGATGCGCTTAATATTGGACAACGAACTGTTAGACGGATAACTAAAAAAAAATATGGCGAGACTGGCACAGAAGAAAATAAACTTCACACACCAAAAAAGAGAAAACGAGCAAAACCAGTCGTAGGCATCGATAGCTTTGATGCCGATGCTATCCGAAGACATGTTTACGGCTACTATTTACAGAAGGAGTATCCAACAAGAAAAAAGTTGGTGCATTCACTGAAGGAAGCTGGATTATTCTTCGGTGGGGAAAGTTCTTTAACGAAGATTTTGAAGACCATTGGATTTCGATACAAAAAATGTAACAAACGCAAAATATTGATGGAAAGATTTGATATAGCGATGGCAAGGTATACTTTTTTACGGCAAGTGAAAGAAATCAAAAATTGGCAAAATGTTGTGTTCTTGGATGAAACATGGCTTAATGCTAACCATACTGTAGGCCGTTCTTGGAACGATGACACAGCAGCATCTACTTCCAAAGTTCCTGTAGGAAAAGGATCGCGACTTATAATTTGTCACGCCGGAACCATCAACGGGTTTGTCGAAGGTTCTCTCATGGCTTTTGCGTCAAAAACCACTGGAGACTATCATGAAGACATGAATGGAGAAAAGTTTACTGAATGGTTTACCTCAATGTTGTGTAGCCTCCCTGAACCATCTATTATAATTATGGACAACGCCCCATACCACTCGATGCAAATTGACAAGCCACCTGCCCAATCCCAAAAGAAAGCTGATATCGTCGCATGGCTTCGTAAAAATGGCGTAGATGCAAACATGAATATGTTAAAAGCGGAATTAGTACGTCTTTTAAAAGAAAACAAACCAACCAAGATCCGATACGTCATTGACGAAATAGCATTAGAACATGGGCACAGAGTTATACGGTTACCGCCTTACCATTGTGAGTATAATGCGATTGAGTTGGTGTGGGCTCAAATTAAGGGATATGCTGCAAGACACAATACAGAACCCCCATTTACCACAAAAAAATGCTAAAATTATTAGAAGAAGCTTGTGAACATGTGACTAAAGGAGACTGGGAAAAGGTTGTGAATAGAACTGTTAAATTAATAAGGGAAGATTATGAAAGAGATGTGAAAATAGATAATATTATAGAAAACGAACATATAATTATTAATGTAGGTGATGATAGCAGTGACGACAGTGAAAATAGTAGTATGGACGAATCTGATTAATTATGGCCTTTTGTGGCACCTTTTTTGGTATCTTTTGTATTCATATGTTTCTTGTGTGCATATAAAGTATGTATATTCATTTTCATTCAAATATTCAGTTCGTTCAAATAAATTAAATAAACATATACATTTTTGTTTTATTAAACCTATTTAATCAGGTACAAAAACAAAACTTAATTGTTTTTTGTTCGAGAATAAATTGACATTCCACATCACTATTGTAATGTGTCAAACCGGCCATCATAGCGTGCCGCTAGTGTAGTGTAAACATGTAAACACACAAAGATAGTATTCGTAGTAAGGAACTACGAATACTATCTTTGTGTGTTTATATGAATGAATAATATTCCGCTTTTCCTATTAATAAGTTAGGAGTGGGTAAGACAGTAATACAACTGGTGGGGTGTGAACTGTCAACCTTTAGGTTTTCAGTCCGCGCTCTGACTGTTGCGCTGTTGTTCTGTTGTTGATCCCTCAAAATGTTTTCCTAAGATCTGGCACTAATAACCACCACTAAGTTTTATTAAAAGAAAATATACTTATTTTTATTTTCAAGAACACGTGCGCTAAATGCAGTACAACATAAATAGCCCGTGGAAGTTTTCAGCGACCTTCGTTGGCTACATCTATTTGCAGAATACATGACCCAATCCTAAACCAATAATGTTAACAACAGCGTCATATAATTATGATGTTCGTTGCTTACACATATGAAACCGACCTTGATTCTGATGATAGTTCAAATGACACATTAACGGTATTTTCAATGTAGACTTCATGATTATTGTTGGTTGAAAAGTAGGTAATCATAGTGTTGATCTTATTGTTATATTAGTATACCTTGGCCAAAGAATTAGTTTGGCCTTCCAACCAAAGGAGCAATGCCTTTTGGGTACTAATTTTACCGCGCTGAATGTCGATGAGGTTTTAGATTGAATTTAGATTTTTTTATCATTTATAGATTTACTACGCGTTCGTTTCAAGTTGAGCCCTGCACAATAGAGTAAATAAATCTACACCCCTCGTGCTTCCAAGCACCGCACCTCAAGTCAGACCCACAGCTAGTAAAGACACAGTATAAGAAGATGCAGTATAATAGTTTATCTATTGTTTTATCTGTTAAGTACTAGCTGACCTGTCTTAACTATGAATATTGAATTCGAATTGGTATAAATAATAAAAAAATATTAAAAAAAAGTGTTTATTATTCTAATGCTTTACGATATACAACATTCTTAGTTTTTTTTACCAAACCTACCAAAACTCCTTATATCCAAAGTTCAATTTAATAAATTGAAATTTTAATACGTAAACTTAGAATAAGAATTATTATTAAATATTATTTTTGCATGCCTATCCGGTAGATTGTAAGGACTTTTATTGACCGAGCGAAGCGAGGTCTCTGAGTCTACTAGGTGAATTTGCTCTTGTCCGTCCGTCCGTCCGTCTGTCAGAGCCTTATAACTTTTGAATTACTGAACGTAATTACTTCAAATTTAGATATAATATGTAAACTGATGGCCTTCAGCCGAATATTGCATAAAAAATTATATACTACGGCCGTTCAGAGAATGCGTTCCTGACACGTCGCGATTGAACTGACGACGTAACTTTGTAATGGCGTTGCAGTTACGATAAAAATATTATATATCGACTCGCACCAGTGGCGCGTCGTTCGAGGCAGGCAGCGTAAACCACCTATCAGAGGCACGGGAGAAATTGATGCAGATTTAGTTACTGTGGAAAAAACCAGGCAGATTCACCTGTGGTCATTGAGGAGCGATGTTACTACAGAGCAGGTGCAGTCTTATATGGCAAAAAAATGTTCGACTGGTGCACCGTACTCGGTAGATAAGCTACAACTGAAGCATACAAACTATGCGTCATTTGTAATAACTGTGCCGGAGAGCTTATTCGATTTTTTCATGTTGGCTAAAAATTGGCCGCCGAATGTAGAGTTCAACGAGTGGTTTCGCAGACGTGCGAGAAAGGAAAACGATGACATCAGCCGGCCGACTCTGTAAATCTCGTCATATAATGATTTCTTACCAAAATGTGCGGGGCCTACGTACAAAACTCCATGCATTCTGCTCGTCTATTTCTGCCTCTCCTGCAGATATTCATTTTATCAGCGAAACCTGGTTAACTGAGAGCATAACTGACTCTGAAGTCATTCCAAAAGGGTTTTGTATGCTTAGGTGTGACAGACGCAATAATCGCCGTGGGGGAGGAGTAGCTATCATAGCGCACTCAAAATATACGCTACAAACAATAAGTGTACCATTGAATGAGGCTCTGAACAGTGAGATAGTCTGTGGCGGTCTATATTGCGGTAATAATTTATTGTGCATTTTGGTTTGTATCTATATACCTCCCGGTTCAAATGATGAATGTATTGAAAAAATTTATAGTTTTTATAGTCAGCAAAAAATATTAATATGCGGTGATTTTAATTTTAATTCTGCCAGTTTGAATATTAAGTCGCAATTCGAGTTTATATTATCTTTTTGTGAGCTTAAGCAAATTAATAATATTTTAAATGACGATGGGCGACTCTTAGACTTGGTACTCGTTAGTCAATCATTGAGCGAGGTGACGGTGCAGAGGGCCGAGGAGTCACTTGTACCGCCGGATGCCTATCACCCTCCGCTCGAGCTATGCTTTGTCTCTGTCTCTACATGCAGGCAAAATAACCTAAAAATAGAAAATTTGTCGCAATCTAATATTACACCGGAATGGGATTTCAACAAAGCTAATTTCCCTCTACTTTATGAACGCTTGGCGATGATAGATTGGTCGTTTTTATATGAGATCTCAGATCCACAGCTAGCTATTGAATTTTTTTATACTAATATTAATTCATGTCTTGAAGACTGTGTTCCGCTTAGAAAGAGGAAAATTGTAGAATCCAGGTACATATATCCGGCTTGGTATTCAAATGATACTAAACGCAACATTAAGTTAAAGGCAAAATATCACAGGTTGTTCAAAGCAACAAAAAATCAACATTTTTTACAATTATTTTCCGAATATCGTTTATTAGTCAAGTCAAACATCAAAATTGATTTTGAGCTGTACAAAACTAAATTTGAGTCAAATATTAAGCGCGAACCAAAATTATTCTGGGACTATATGAACTCGAGGCGAGCTATTACAAAAAAGAAGGTATTGAAAGATGGAGAATTGGTACCTATGGAGCAGTGTGCGCAATTATTTGCAAATTATTTCAGTTCAGTGTACGCGCAGGTGCCGCCCCGGCTAAGCGTCAACGATGCTCTTTTGTCTTATAACGGGGATAGTGCACGTATACACATAGACTCAATTGTTCAGGGCGATGTTAGAAGAGCGCTTAAGAAACTGAAAGCGAAACGCGCCGCTGGCCCCGATGGTATCCCGCCATATGTAGTTAGAGATTGCAACAGCGTTTTTGTTTCACCGTTGCAACATATTTTCAATTTATGTTTTAGGAATTCGTTTTACCCGGAAGTCTGGAAGACCTCACGTGTGGTACCCATACCAAAAAAGGCATCGAGTGCAGAGATAAGTGATTTCAGGCCTATTGCGGTATTGTCAGTTTTCGCAAAACTGTTTGAATCAATTATAGAATATCGAATAAGAAAGCAATTTGAGTACCAACTCTCAGAAGCTCAGCATGGGTTCCGAACGGGCCGCTCAACGTGCACTAATCTGTTGACCTTCTGGACTTATGTAACTGGTGTAGTTGACAAAGGTTCACAGGTGGATGCGGCTTACTTCGACTTCCAAAAAGCTTTTGATGTAGTGGACAACGATATTCTACTTAGTAAGTTTGCTTCAGTCGGGTTTACACCTTTATTACTTAATTTCTTCTCGAGTTACTTAAGAGATCGGAGGCAGTACGTGCAGTATGAGGGACATTGTTCGGAACCCTACTACACGTATTCCGGTGTAAGCCAGGGCAGTAATTTGGGCCCATTGGAGTTTTTGATACTGATCAATGATTTGCCAAGTGTAATCAATCATGCTAATTGCCTACTTTTTGCAGATGATTTGAAAATCTTTTTTCAGATTGAAAATTCCTTTGACGCTCAGATTCTGCAGCTAGATATTGATAATGTGTTGCAATGGTGTAGACAAAATAAACTGTTTTTTAACGAAAAAAAATGTGCAGTCATCACACTGACCCGTAAGACAACTCCACTCATTGCAAACTATAAGTTGTGTGGATCGAGTATATCGAGAGTGACTGTAATTAGAGATCTAGGTACAATAATGACTGATGACCTTACATTTCGCGATCACATTAAAGACATTTGCACTAAAGCCTATAAAACCCTTGGATTTGTGCTTAGACAAGCGCAGTATTTAAACTCTATTGCTGCAATAAAACTCTTGTATAATGCCTTTGTACGAAGCAGACTTGAAGCCAATGCAATCATATGGAACCCACACGAGAGTAAATATATAGACATGGTGGAGAAAATCCAAAAAAAGTTAATTCGCTGGCTTTATAGAAAGCAATACGGATATTGGGTAGGATATCCTACAATATACCCGAGCATGTTTCTCCTTGGTATGACTGGTTATGATACCTTGAAATTGCGGCGCAATGTAGCCTTACTCTCTTACATAGTCAGTCTAATCCAAGGGGAAAAAAGCAACTCGGATATATTGCAGTGTATTCGCTTGCACGCACCGAATGATTATGCGGTTGCGCGTAGACGCACGTTATTTGCACTGCAACACCATAGAACTAAGCTAGTCCAGCAGGCGCCGGTGTCTCGTGCGCTGCGCTTGCTCAATGATTTGGTTCGCGAGAATCCGGGACTGGATGTTTTCCACACCCCACCCGATCAGCTCACGAAAAAGATAAAATTACTATTAGAAAATAGGTAATATTCCTAGTATTTCTAATTTTGTGTCTTTATTTTTATCTTTAAGTCTTATGTTATTGTTTATTATGTTTAGTTTTTCTTTTATTTTCCTTTAATAATGTTAATTAATGTTTTTTTTTTTTATATTATTTGTATTATCTGTACTGATTATAGTAGACCCCGGAGATGAATTGGGCAACTGTAATGTCTCCCGGGGTATGTCTTAAAATAAATAAATAAATAAATAAAATAAATAAATTATTGCTGGTTGTTTACCGTTTTAACAATTGATGAGCATTAAAACAACATTAATATAATATCAATAATCAATTAATGTTATAATTTTGTGACAGTTGTCGTGACTAACTGACACGTGTCAGGAACGCATTCTCTGAACGGCCGAACTTTAAAAACCTTTATTTCAGGGGGCTCTCATAGAAGTGAATGCGAAGTAAAAAAAATTTTGTCGCGTTATATAAAATTGTAACATATCATGTTAAAGATAATTTCAAACCGAGTACAAAAATATTTTTTTTTTAATTTTTCCCTTAAAATTGACGAAATGGGGGGCTTTCAAAGTGGAGATTTAATACGCTCTCTTGAAGACGCTCTCTAGGAGAATTGACTATGTATTTTCGAGCATATTTTAGTTTTTTGTTTTACTTGTATCCTGTACTTGAACAAGAAATACTAAAATTATATGAATATTATAAAGAAATGAGATTATTTAATTTTTAATGGGCATCAGTAATTCATATAGCATCAACATAGCTTCACAATAATGCTAATAGATGGCGCAGTCATTTACTATTCCATGGAACTAGGGAGTTACGACTAGGTATCCCAAAAACAGTTTTGCTTCGAACATTATTATTTAGTTACATAAAATAATAACTTATTATTAAGCGCGAGAGAGCTAGGGGAAATTTGTAACGCGTAGTACCACTAGAATCTAGATCAAGGGTGTCAAACTACTGCATATCCTATACTGTGTCCGTACTGTCGACATGGAACTAGGAATTACGACTACGTCGATTACTTTACTCTATGGTGCAGGGCTCAACTTGAAACGAACGCGTAGTAGATTTTTTATTTTTATTTATTGATGTGTGTTTATATTATATAATAAAAACCGGCCAAGTGCGTGTCGGGCCACGCGCAGTGTAGGGTTCCGTAGCTGAACGTCTCAAATAATATTGCTGACCTAGGATAGTGCTTTTGTTTTATTTATGAATATTGAATAAATTTTGAGTTCCATGGTTTAAATACTATAATATTCTACAAAATATGCAACTTACACTACGTGTAATACCTAACTTAGAAAAAACAGATATAACTCCTTAACTAATGAACCCTACTTAGCCGTGATAGTTTTCCTTTAAAATTCATTATATATACTACTGCTGTGAATTTTTCTTTGTATCCTATATATAACCATTTAGCTGGCAGAGGGGGGGGGGGGGACACTTGACTCTAATAAAATTTAGCACTTTAAAATATCATATTTCACAAACGGATCCCTAAATTGAAAAATGGTGTTCCCACACCCACAATATTTTTGAAAGACCTATTCAACGACACCCCACACTATGGGATAGACGAGAAAAAAAATTCATCCCCACTTTACATGTAGGGGAGGTACCCTAAACAAATGTTATTTCACGACTTTGTCGGCGTGATTGATATTTATACCCTTGTCCAATTACAGATTTCTAGTACCAATAGTCTCTGAGCTAAACCGCGGACGGACAGACGGACAGACGGACGGACATGGCGAAACTATAAGGGTTCCTTGTTTACTACGGAACCCTAAAAACTTACTGAAGGTCGCAGCTGGAGGACACAAGGAAAGGCCCGATACACTTAGGATTAAAATTGTCTAAAACTCAAAATTTTCTTATAATATAGTTTAAACTAAAGTGACTTCGCTCGATGTTAGAGACGAAGCCACATCCTAAAGCTAACTTACTAGCTAAAGCGTGTGACCCCGCCTGATGGTAGGTACGGAGTGGTGGGAATCCATCGGGAACCCGAGCCGGTGTCTGATGATTTCGCTGATCGCCGGTGACCAGTCGCTGAGGACGTGAATTGTGCTTGCGTTTTCAGTTTCTCCTAGGGCTGTCGATTTGCCCTAGGGATGGCACTCTCACGGATAAAAAGAGATAGGAAATTATATTTCAGACGAAGTCATGGGCGATTTCTAGTTTGTCATACTTGATGCTTGAGAGGTTTATTCTTCCTGATGATGTAGGTAGTATCAGGAATAGATTACGTGACTCTGTTTTTAACCGACTTCAAAAAAGGAGGAGGTTCTCAATTCGTCGGAATCTTTTTTAGGGTTCCGTAGAAAACAAGGAACCCTTATAGTTTCGCCATGTCCGTCCGTCTGTCTGTCTGTCTGTCTGTCCGCGGTTTAGCTCAGAGACTATTGGTACTAGAAATCTGTAATTTGGCAAGGGTATAAATATCAATCACGCCGACAAAGTGGTGAAATAAAATTGTGAAAAATAATTTATTTTAGGGTACCTCCCCTACATGTAAAGTGGGGATGAATTTTTTTTCTCGTCTATCCCATAGTGTGGGGTGTCGTTGAATAGGTCTTTCAAAAATATTGTGGGTGTGGAAACACCATTTTTCAATTCAGGGATCCGTTGGTGAAATATTATATTTTAAAGTGCTAAATTTTATTAGAGTCAAGTGTCCCCCCCCTCTGCCAGCTAAATGGTTGTATAAAGAATACAAGAAAAGATTCACAGCAGTAGTATATATAATGAATTTTAAAGGAAAACTATCACGGCTAAGTAGGGTTCATTAGTTAAAGAGTTATATCTGTTTTTTCTAAGTTAGGTATTACACGTAGTGTAAGTTGCATATTTTGTAATATATTATAGTATTTAAACCATGGAACTCAAAATGTATTCAATATTCATAAATAAAATAAAATCACTATCCTAGGTCAGCAATAATATTTGAGATTATATTAATTTTTAGTGTAGGGTTCCGTAGTTGAAAGCAACTACGGAACCCTACACTGCGCGTGGCCCGACACGCACTTGGCCGGTTTTTTTTAATGTATGTTCACCGATTACTCGAAGACACCTGAACCGATTTGGAAAATTCTTTTTTTGTTTGAAAGGGTATACTTCCCAGGGGTCCCATTTAAATTTTATTGGAATCGGTCGAGCAGTATTTGAAAAATCCACAATAATTTATATACTTTGTAGTGGCGCGGGTGTTTGAAGTCGGATTTTTAAAAATAATTTTAAATATTAAATTATAAGCAATCTACATCAAGATAAATAAATTACGAAAAAATCGTATGAGTAGTTGAATTAAAATAAGGAGGTATACCTATACTAAGTATCTATCTCATTAACTCTTCTTTAGCTTGCCATTGTCAGCAAGTGTGATTGCAAGCTAAAACGGTTTTCAAAGGCTTTGTAGCAATCTGACGGATATTAGACCTCGAACTCTCTCGCCCTTTACGTCTTATTGCTAGGAATACGACTTGAATAGAAAACAAAGATATATTTTCTAGAAAAAGTTTTCCAATAAGGCACAAATATATTATAATATCGATGCTCTAGAGGTTGGTCCTGATTATTATCTATATTATATCGATATGCTTTCCTTAACATATCTAGGTATGTGTATTGTTTATTGTAATTTATTATAATCAATTTTAAATATATTATATAGGTTTTATATTATGAACAGTCAAATGGACCGCTCAAATCTACCCATCCAAAAAATGAAAAAGCGTTTCGATTATCACAAAAAAAAATTGAGGGAAACACTAAAAAGGTGTATACGATCTACGATCATTTATTTACGGCATTGCTACAGCGTCACTACACCATTGTTACGTCACAGCTGCTACGTGGTTTGATCTCGGAAAATTTTGATAATGCTTATTTATTTACAGAACTTTTAAATGTTCACTGTGTGAAACTGATATCAAACCTAAGAACGTTCTATGCTCTACTTCAGGGATTCCCAAAGTTGTCGATATGTCGATCGAACGAAAACTGATTTTGGGGGTCGACGAGGTCTAATAATCGACCCCAATTAATTAACACAAGTGAGTAACTATTTGAAACTTTCAAGATACTGTATAAGTTTTCTTACGTGTTATAAGAATGACTATTTATTTTGTTAAATTTTGATGAGAAAATGATGTCAAGTTTACTCACTTAACAAATTGCAAAGTTTTGAATTGGTAAGTATTTTGTATTAAGAGGAAAAGAACTAGAGATGGGATTTTTAAAGTAATTTGGCTATGGGGGTCTGCGGTATCAGTTTATTTTGGAAAAGGGTCTTTTATCCAAAATAGTTTGGGATCTCTGCTCTACTTAAACGGCGCGCGTTCCTCAGTAGGTATGTATAATTGCATAGTGCATTATATATAGCCTCAAAAGTGCAGCGTTCAGGGCGATGACGGACTGAAAACTAGATCGTCGGCCAATTCCCCACTCGTTTACCGTTTATTATGAACAGTCAGCAATATTTATGAGAAACAAAGTTACCTAAGATATTTTCTTTATTTATAAGAATGGATCTAGCTCTTGGCAACAAGGGTGTCCCAAAATTAACGCAAGATTTGAGTTTGCTTCCATTTGTGAAGTAATTTATTGGCAACTCGGAAAAAAAAACAATTTGACAGCTGAGAGTTTAGGGTTTAGTAGTTAAAATGGAGCGTGACACGATACACGTTGAATGGAATATTGAACACCAACAAGTGGATGCTAATGTTTCGAGGAAAATCATCTTAAGCGATGAAGCACATTTTCACCTTGATGACTTTGTTGATCGCCAAAATTCCCGTGTTTGGCGTTCGGAGAACCCACATGTGTTTTTCAAAAACAAATGCATCCACAAAGTGTGTTACGATATATGTTTGGTACGGATTTTGGGCTGGGGGCATCTTGGATCATACTTTTTTGAAACAAACAAAGACTGTTACTCTAAATTCAAAATTCAAAATTATTTATTTCATGTAGGCCAACCTGTGGCTCTTATGTTATGACACGTCAAGATTCTACCACCGGTTCGGAAAGCGGATTCTGCTGAGAAGAGCCGGCAAGAAACTCAGCAGTTGCTCTTTTCAAAATAATCATTTTACAATATTAATAAGTAGCTATTACATTGTAATAAGTTTTTATACTATCTTGTGGGCAGCTGGATGGCAAGCTGATTTAACCCGTGCATCTTTGTTAGAATAGAATATGACATTTCCACAACTTTCTACTGGTTTGGTTGGTTCTACTAAATTTCTACTGGTGCTCAATATCGCGACATACTATAACACAGTTCTTTCTGCCGTAATTGGATGATTTTATGTGGCCAATATGTGGTTTCAATAAGACGGTGTCACATGCCATACAGCCATCGAAACAATTCAATTACTGCATGAGACATTTACTGGTCGTATGTATACTCTCTCGTTTCGGTGATCAGAAATGGCCCCCTATATCATATGACTTAACACTATTAGATTGCTATTAAAGGGTTATTTGAAGTCAAAAGTCTATGTTAACAAGCCCACAACCACCCGTGCAAATTACCGGAGGAAATTAAGAGCTGCATCAACGAAATTCAGCCACACTTATGCAGAATGATCATGGAAACCGCAATAGACTGCGTATGTGCCAACAAAGACGTGGAGGCTATTCGCCTGATGTGTTGTTTCATAAATAACCCTATCCTATGTACTTTATGAATCAATAAAAAAATAACAATCTAAAGACAAAAAACTGTATTTTATATTAAACTAGCTGATGTCCGTGACTTTGTTGCGGGAATTTAGTTTTTAAAATCCCTCGGGAACTCTGATTTTCCGGGATAAAAAGTAGCCCATGTCACTCTCCAGGCCCTCAACTATGCCCATGCAAAAACACTTCGATACGTAGCTCTGTTGTGGCGTGATTGAAGGACAAACCAATAAAAAAAAACATAATTTCGCATTTATAATATTAATATGATTCAAATCTTGCTTTAATTTTGGAACACCCTTATAATTTAAATTGTAACTCGTTATTATTTTTCAGATTTTACAATGAAACAGTTTACGATTTACAGAGGATATCCAACTTACGGTAAACATCCGGTACGTTTCTGAATAAAATATCTGTGACACACAGACGGAAGACGGAGAAACTTTAAGGGTTGTTTGTTTGTTTTACTACGGAACACTGCGGAATTCGTCCTTACATAATTTTTTTTCGCACTCATAAAAATAGAAATAAAGACATAAATATATATGTGTATAATAGATCAAAAGAAACTGTGGATTTACGAAATAAAATAGCGAAAGACAAAGGCGTTCGGACACCCTTCATAAGAAACTGTTTCCGGGAAAAAGCTATAAGCAATAATACAAAACAGTATTCATTTTCGGAAGCGCCAAAAATTTGTAATCAATACTTCAATATTATTTTTATATTATTCGATACTTGGCATCAACATTATGGCGACTACCTGTATCACTGAAATACGGTTTGCCCATGATGCTATGGCAAAACTTATTGGGCATTGTCAGTATTTGAAAAGGTAGGTTTAAAAAATTTGCATGAGTAAGGCGAAAATCATGTCTAAACCGTTGAGAAATCGAAACTCTTAAAACTTAGTAAAAGAATGACACACAGTCCAGCTGTAATAGGTTCTATTTAGAGAAAGAGATCAACCGCCTTGGCTAGTTAGTGTTTGGTAAACTTCGTGATGACGTTCGTCTCCTCGTCCAAAATCGCCTAAAGACGTAAGGCTCTGAACAGTGCGTTATGCCAGTTATATCTTACGCTATGTAATATGGGCTTCATTAGAAAGCTTCACTCAGCGGGTGATGGCAAGAGCTTTCATCAAAGTAGTCACAGGGAGCTGCTGGATACATACTACATTGCAAAGTGGAAGTCACTAGAAGAGACCTATCACTAGCAGAGGACTTTTATCGGTAGACAAAGAAGAGGATTTAGTGGGCCTATTTTGAATTTTGGCACTACGATAGTTTGTATCTTGAAAACGAAAACGGGACAACTTCTATTCCGGAAAAAGAAAAGGTTGTAATAGGAATTTTTAAGAAGCTAAATCCATGCTCAACGATCTCAGCAGGGTTTCTTAACAGGTGGGCCTGAAAATGAACATGAGCAAGACGAGAATCATGTCCAATGCTCATGCTCCGCTCCACCCAGTAATCGTTGAGAACTCTGCATTCGAAATAGTGGACGAGTATATATACCTGGGACATACAGTCCAGCTAGGTAGGTCCAATTTCAAGAAAGAGATCAACCGCCGAATCCAACTCGGCTGGGCAGCGTTCGGGAAGCTCCGAGATGTCTTCTCGTCCAAAATCCCTAGGTGCCTAAAGACTAAAGTCTACGAACAGTGCGTGTTACCAGTGATGACTTACGGATCCGAGACATAGTCGCTAACTGTGGGCTTCATAAGAAAGTTCAGCGTCACTAAGCGGGATAACTCAGTCAATGGACAGAGCTATACTCGGAGTATCCCTGCGAGATCAAACCAGAAATGAGGAGATCCGTAGGAGAGAACCAAAGTCACCGACATAGCTCAGCGAGTCGCGAAGCTGAAATGGAAATGGGCGAGGCACATAGTTCGAAGAGCTGATGGTCGTTGGGGTCCCAAGGTGCTGGAGTGGCGACCCCACACCGGAAAGCGCAGTGTTGGCAGAACCCCACTAGGTAGACTGACGACATCAAACGAGTTGTAGGGAGCCGCTGGATTCAGTCGGCGCAATACCGAAGCCTGTGGAGATCCATGCAGGAGACCTTTGTCCAGCAGTTGACGTCTATAGGTTGATAAAGAAGAAGAAGAAATCCACGCAGCCGAAGTTTCAAGTAGATAAAAAAGGTTAAAATAAATATGTGAGCAAAACAACTCGAATTCATAATGTTTTGTCGCATAAATAAATAATCAAAATAAATATGCCAGGTTGTCGTTATAATAAAAATATTTGTTGTCACCGACGTTCATACTCTCGAGCTCCTGGCTGTTGAGTTTGAGGTTTTATTTGTCGATGCGAATGTTGAGAAGACGCTTTGAAATTAAATTCAATGTACCATTACAGAGTACAGACCTACCAGATACCTATACATAATATATAAATGACAAGGAAATAAGAGCGAGCGTGTTCCCAATTATTTCCGACCATGACTTCATAAGGCGTTTTTTATAAAATAAGATTAATATAGCTTTCTGAATAGGGCTCACACTCTGAGATTTTTGACTGCTCGAAATATAGAAATAACATTATATCAAATAATATAGTTACGGAAATCAATACAAGATTGAATTAGCCAACTATGAAACGAACTTTTCCTCGTTATGATAAATCCAATAAGGCATCTATGACATACACAAATAAGCATAGCTGGGCACCGTTAATCAAATAGTTAACTTCGTTAATCGTTAATCCGCTACAAAAAAAGTTAGCTTCGTTAAACGTTAAAGCGTTACATTTCAGAAGAATTAACGCAAGTTAACGTTAATCGTTAATCCGTTAATATGTGTAAAATTGCATCTTTATATCGTTGCGTTAGTGAACTTATAAAACCTGTTGGTTTAGGTTCTGAAAGTTAACAGGTTAGGAACAAAACTAAATACTTGTTATATATACAGGGTGTCCCAAAAGATAACGTAACTGGGAAGGGGGGTGATATGATAGGGGTGGTCACAAGGGTCACCAGAAAAATAGAAATAAAAATCCCCTCTGGGTATTTAAAAAAATAAATGGCATTTTTTAAAAACTAAAAATTTTCCACCTTGTGGGGCTATTTTGCTAACTGTACCTACAAATATTGCTGTATTTAAAAAAAATTATGTTATGTAAACGTCAATAACCCTTTATCAAATTGAAATAAAAAAAACAATACATATCTAACAAAGATTTAAAAGAAAATTAAGTTCTTGTCCAGTCAAGGACTTAGTAATTAAAATTTCACTCAACTTCCTCCAATTGTACTGAAAAAAAAAGTACTATGCAACTCCGGCGAGTAACTTAAAAAGATAGTTAATTTTATTGCCTTTCCAAAATGGTATAACACTTATTTGAAAAATTCATACTAGGACATTTAAAAATTATTTTCGGGAACAATACCCCTGCAAAACAAAACATATCAATAAAACAATAGTCTCAAATTCGTACGCAAATACATTTAAAAATGTATTTGCGTACGAATTTGAGACTATTCAATTCAAATGTGTAATTTAATTGTCGGGCATAAGGTGCATATTCCCCTTCATTAACATTAACATGTTGAAGTTCTCGTCTGAAAGTGAGACTCTCATTCTAAGCACCGGCGCTAAGTAATGAAATGATCAAACGAAACAAATCTCTTCGCAGTTTTCTTTCTCACTCGCATGCGCCGCAAAATATATCTAGTTTTGTTTTTGTTTCACTCGCTGCCACGCGCCGCCCGGCACTTGTCGTTTCATACTTGTCTGAACCTGTTTTTCGCGCCACGCCGCGGTGCCGTGCTGTAACTATTAGGCATTGGATTAACGATTAACGGACTTTCTGCATATTAACGGAAGTTAACGTGTCCGCTAACATTTTTAAAAGTTAACTTAAAAGTTAATCCGTTAATCAAAATGTTAACTTCGTAAATTAACGATTAACGGATTAACGAGTTAATGCCCAGCTATGCAAATAAGACAAAAAAGTGATTGAGAGAAAGAAATATACTTAATACTTAATGCGAACAAGATAAGTATAAGGTATTTTAAATCATCTTTCGCTATTTCTTCTGAACATTCTGAATATTAACTTTATATCAAGTAAATTAGTCTAGAACTAGATCCCCGAGCCTATCACAAAAGCATTTTAAAGGATCTTCTTTCGTAATGGCAGAAATTTTTATAAAATATATTGTATATAATGAGATATAGTACTTCGATTATTCCAATTTTCCAATATAAACGGGGATTTCATACTTAAAGCCTGACCACACGGTACAAACAAGAGGTTGTGCAAACTGTTTGTACAAACAAAAGTTTGTCCAAACGGAACGTGTTGACGTGTCTTAAGTTTGCGCAAATGTTTGTGCTTTTTTTTTGTATCAAAATGTCGTCGCAAACATATCTGTTTGCGCTTATGGTCCAAGATCCCAGTGCCGCCAGACCTAAGTTATTTTCTCAGCAATTATTTGTGTACGATAGAGTACTGTTCGAATGTCCTTTCAGTATATGCGTACCAGCAAGATTGTGCCGACGGCCAATTTCCAGATACCAGGTGCTAAAGGTAGGTAAAAACTAGAATAACTTATCTTAAATTCTCAGGGCGGATTTTCATATATGTTTTAAAGAATATTGTAACAATTAATAAATTAATACTGCCAGACGCTTACCGCCGGCGGTTACTTTAGCCAGACGCTTTGAA
This sequence comes from Oeneis ivallda, assembly GCA_029955525.1. Classification (NCBI taxonomy): domain Eukaryota; kingdom Metazoa; phylum Arthropoda; class Insecta; order Lepidoptera; family Nymphalidae; genus Oeneis; species Oeneis ivallda. The sequence goes on along the minus strand of JARPMR010000012.1, from coordinate 17,976,444 downwards.
GCTCCCAAAAAATATATATAATTTAAGTTAACTTATATTCTCAGTTCTGATTTTTATACATGATACTCAGGGAACTATTGCGATATTATCTGTAAGCTGCCAGACCTATTGGAAGGGTCAAACATCCCCCCAGACACACATTATGCGTCCCCATATGTATGAGCGCTAGAACATGATTCACTTGTTTAAGTGCGTGAGAGATAATATCATCATACTATAATATTATAAATGCGAAAGTGTGTTTGTTGGTTTGTCCTTCAATCACTCTGCAACAGAGCTATGGATCGACGTGATTTTTTGCCTGGGTATAGCTTAGGATCTAGAGAGAGAGAACTATTGCAATATCTTCTGCAAGCTATACCCAGGCAAAAAATCACGTCGATCCGTAGCTCTGTTGCAGAGTGATTGAAGGACAAACCTACAAACACACTTTCGCATTTATAATATTATAGTGTGATGATATTATCTCTCACACACTTAAACAAGTGAATCATGTTCTAGCGCTCATACATATGGGGACGCATAATGTGTGTCTGGGGGGATGTTTGACCCTTCCAATAGGTCTGGCAGCTTACAGATAATATCGCAATAGTTCCCTGAGTATCATGTATAAAAATCAGAACTGAGAATATAAGTTAACTTAAATTATATATATATTTTTGGGAGCTTCAAAGCGTCTGGCTAAAGTAACCGCCGGCGGTAAGCGTCTGGCAGTATTAATTTATTAATTTTTACAATATTCTATAAAACATATATGAAAATCAGCCCTGAGAATTTAAGATAAGTTATTCTAGTTTTTACCTACCTTTAGCACCTGGTATCTGGAAATTGGCCGTCGGCACAATCTAGCTGGTACGCATATACTGAAAGGACATTCGAACAGTACTCTATCGTACACAAATAATTGCTGAGAAAATAACTTAGGTCTGGCGGCACTGGGATCTTGCTCTATTACTTTGTCTACACGTTCCATTTGCACAAACTTTTGTTTGTAAAAACAGTTTGCACAAAATTTTGTTTGTACTCGTACCATTTGGTCCAGCTATTATTACTCTTATGTATTAGATCTTGCAACCGCGTATGCTAAAAAGGATTGGATAGATATATAGATTGCTAATCGATCATTAAAGAGCATACATCCTAAATAGTAAATACTGAATTGAACACTGTTACCCTACGTTTCTCACATACAAAGTTAACGTACCTACTTACCTACGAGCCTCGTACATGTACGTAATCGAATACGTTGGCTAGTACGTATAAGGTATCGCACCATTTAATCGTACACCGATGCATGGCATTTCCACGAGAATAAATTTTATCACCAGCGATATGAAAGTGTCACTTTGTGCATTTACGAAAATGTATAAGAATGTGTTTCTGTGGCGAGAAGGTTAAACGAAACTCGGCTATTATGGAAATTGCAACGGTTTGTTTACGAACAGCCTCTCTAAATACATATAATCGGAATGTATAGTATGCAAGTAGGTTACTATTATTATTACTGCGTCGTTTTCCCTTAGCCAAAAATATAGTACAATGTTAAGGTTCCTTTTCGGACGGTTTGGCGGATGGGGCTAGACAAAAAAATATGTAAGAATTTTCCGTCACGACCCTTGTTACGTTCGGTTATTATACACGTTCGGTACCAAAATACGGTTAAACGAAGGAGTGAAACTATCGGTTCCAGGGTTCGAATCCTGACTTAAGGTCATGTCTTTGTTCTTTTTTTAAATTTTTGTAACGAAGTTTTATAGAACAATTTTGAACAAAATATTTGCGGCAAAATTTATTAACGCCATCTATAGTGGGAAACGTGAACTGGCTTGAATTTGCTTTAATGTTTGATTTCTGATGAGATATTTCTTACCATCCGAGTGTTCCGTGACACTCAAATTTTTTTATACTAGCAGCACCTACTATCAAATTCATAATAATATTAGCTTTAAAATCGTCTGGTATTGCACAGGATATTTTAGTAAATGCAAGAAGTTAGGTATACTACATATCTAAATGGAAACTTAATTTATATGTGTTTTTATTCTTTACAAATTAAAAATTAAGTTATACTAGGTACTATCAACCTTTGGGCCTTTATGGTTGGTAGGAACAAGAAGCTTTAAAAAAATGTATGTAGTTAGGGATTATTGACGGACGTAGTCGTAATTCCTAGTTCCATGTTATTGACGGTCGTGAGACAGTTTAAAATCACTTTAAAATTCGTGTCATTCTTTTTCTAAATTTTATTTTTAATTTTAGCCAGCAAAACCAGCAACTGCGAACTCCTTGATACACCAGTCTGCGTCTCCACATTTTACCTAATTATGGAAATGAATTATATGACCACAAAAATATAATTATTTAAGTAATCCTGATACAAATCTTTTTATTTTATTGATAAAAGTGACCATGATATAACTTACCTAATACCTTAAGCTAACTAGTTTAGGTACAGCTTGTTACAAAGTTTGTTCAGAATTCTGAGATGTAGCAATTTACTTAATATATACTTACGAGTATACAGGTAAGTATATTATCAAATGTGACATACGTCCTAGTCCTCCTAAGATCATAAACTTGTAATGAAACCTAGACTTCGAGTCGTTGGTTTTGATTTAAAAGGGTTATAAATAAACTGAGCGGTGAGCGGATTTCGGCCACCTTTTTGGAGAGTCTAGGATTCGATCCCAGGCACGCAACTCTATCTTTTCGGAGATTATGTGGGAGATTACGTCATCTAATGATCTATTCACATGTCTTAATTGGAAATGTATAGCAAAAATAAACCTACCTAGTAGCACATCGTAAGGTTAGTAACTTTATACTGCGCTATCTACCTTCTACTAGGTTTTTAATGTTTATTAGTGTAAGTGCGCACTTTTTTACTAATTGGATGTAGCTCTTCTTTTATTCAATAGGAAAGAAGTCAAGTTGTAATCAAATAATACTTTTTGTGGGGTGCAATATAAATATATGTATATGTATCAGTCTGTGATTTCTTTCTGAGCTTCAGGCTCACATTGTTGTAGGTATATTGTAAATAAATATTATGTGGGTAGGCTGTAAGACCGTCGGAGTAAATAATTCAGTCACTAATTATAATAGGTAATGGTTTAATTCGGACCCTAATAAACAATAAACATAACACTAAACACACAATAATAATAAACATAACACTGGTGTCAGGTGTGCGCGTAACCAAGAAAAATTATGATTAAATTAGTGCAATAGTGTATCGCGATAGTGTAAGTATAGCAAGCGTCCGATAGGTCATAGGAGTGATGGCATTTGCGCGGGGATTCAAAAACCCACGCCGTTGCGTCAAGATGGCAACCTATCTACAAATTGGAAAGAATGGAAAAACGCTTTTGATTACTTTTTGATTGCTACGGGCAAGGAGACGTCTGTTTGTATGGAATAATTTTCGGAAAAACTGAACCGATCTTGACGGGTTTTTCATAAAGCAATTAGTTATTATTAGAGGATTGTATAACGAGTAGCTTAGGTCATATTTTGTCTTGGGATTAAATTAGGGTTTCTTCGAAAAAAATTAGAAACTTAGCGAGTATTAGCACAAACATAGCTTGCATTCCGGAAACTGACATATTATCCGGTTTTTATCCAGGAAAATCAGTCCCCAAGAATTTTTTCTAGATTTTAAATACCTACGTACCTACTATACCTAGGTAAATAATAATGTAATAACTTTATTCGTTATTAATTTACTTTTTTGTAAAAAGTTATAAATAGTTATACATATTATGTGTATTATAAATTCTAAGAAGCAATAGTTAAATCACTTTCATTGTACTCTTACATACTTACTACTCGAATACTCGTATATGACTTAAAGTAAAAATCATAAACAAATAGTAGAATCATTTCATTCTGCTGCAAGTGACGTTTTTATTTAATAAGTCTATGTATAACAGTTATGGAAGTGACTATTGTAGTAAACAGATACTAAGCAAGTATTAATAGTTATTTATTCAACAAGATAGCAAAGTTTTTTTTTGTTGCGAGTGCCTAGTTTGAATCCCGAGCGAGCGAAGGATTCTAAGGGTGGAACCACATTTGTGAGGATCGTTTCGGATTTCGCCCATACAAAACTGTCAAATTCCATAGAAACGTGTACGGATCAAATCGGCTTTTCGATGCGTACACGAATGTATGGAAAATGACAGTTTTGTATAGGCAAAATCCGAATCGATCCTCACAAATGTGGTTCCACCCTGATTTAGAAACAAAAATCTTTGCTATCGTGTGATATAGGTATACAACTTTTCACCTCAATAGCGAAAAAATTCAAAATGAAAGTAAAATATTTATTGACACACTAAGGAATTTTTACATTCATGTATATTACGTATTTAAATAGGATAAAACCACAGTTTCTGAGCAGGTCTCCAATCGTTAAATAATTCACAGGCTGTCAAGTATTTTTTATGCGACTTTTCCGGAAGAAAGTTTAATTCAGCGTTTTAAAACACTGTTTCCTTTAATAGGCTATTTGACTACTATTAGAACATCATCTTAAATTGTTAATAATGCTATGCTGAAGCTAACAAAACATATATTTCGGCATAATTTTCATTATTTTTCATAAAAATCGAGAAATAAATTCAAAAAAATAAATTGCCGCCGAAACGTTCCATTTGCTCTCATGACGTAACAGTTCACATTTCAAACAATGACAATTTTATAATATGTGTTTAGGCCGCGTGTCGCATACTATTTGGTATTTAATAAAATAGTAACGATGAAAAACAGACGAAATTAGCCTATTACGCCGCACAAACACGTCGAAATGTATTGACAAAATGAGAATTCCATAGGTGGTGTGGACTGTGACGTCATTCGAGATCACGGAACGTTTTCGATCACGTGACCATGACCAGAATTATAGCAATTTTAATTAATGTTTTCTAATTAAATAAAGCTTTATTTTTTAGTTTTGTCGTATGGAATAATGTTTTTAGATAATAATCTTTTAGGATGACACCAGTTGAAACGATATTTTTATTATAGTCAAATACCCTATTCTGATGGTGTTAAATTATCCCTACAATTATGTTCAATTATTATCATTTTGCTGTTAAAACTTATAATAATAATATTAAAGTTGGTACGTAATTATTAAGATAATAGACAATTTGTTTTCCCGCCATGTTTTATTCCATAACTAGCTGCCCGGACAGACTTCGTTCTGTCAAAAGTTAAAAGTAAAAATTAATTTTTTTTTGTTTTTTATATTAAGTATTAAAACCTTACGTGGACCATAAGGAACATATAAAAAAATAAATTAACCGAATTGGTCCATCCGTTCTTGACTTATGCGCTCACCAACATTCATTAACCAACTTCCAAAAAGGAGGAGGTTCTCAATTCGGCCGGTATCTTTTTTTTTCTATGTATGTCCACCGATTTCTCCGGGATTTCTGGACCGATTCACGTGATTTTTTTTTTAATCGATAGAGGATGTTTTCGAAATGGTCCCATAAAAATGTTCACCTTCAACTCGTCAAGCCTGATGCTGCAGGGATATTGCCCACCTAAACTAAAGAGATTTAGGAAATTTCGATTACGAATTAATATTGTAGGTAACAAGTATGGACTACATCATGGAGCTTCAGATCCTAGCTCCTCAATCCTGATGCTGCAGGGTACTGCCTACCTAAAACTATGGGGATTTAGGAAATTTCGATTACGAATTGATATTGTAGGTAACAAGTATGGACTACATCATGGAGCTCCAGGTCCTAGCTCCTCAATCCTGATGCTGCAGGGTACAGCCTACCTAAAACTATGGGGATTTAGGAAATTTCGATTACGAATTGATATTTTAGGTAACAAGTATAGACTACATCATGGAGCTCCAGGTCCTAGCTCCTCAATCCTGATGCTACAGGGTACAACCTACCTAAAACTATGGGGATTTAGGAAATGTCGATTACGAATTGATATTGTAGGTAACAAGTATAGACTACATCATGGAGCTCTAGGTCCTGTAGGGCGGGGGGCGGAGGGGGCTGCCCGCCCCGGGCCTCTGGTCCAGGGGGCCCCCAAATGCTTCCATGTTCCCTTGATCAAATCCTATACAAGGATTTAAAATTTATTCTTTGTAGGTACCTATCTAAGAGGTGATTTGGATCTTATGAATATACTACACTTAAAAGCTTAAAATAAAAATTCTTTTCAAAAAACCGACTTCTAACGCCACTAAAAAATATAAAAATAATTTTAGTTTGTCCACGTTTGTTGAAGTCGGGCGGGCCTAAATACAAACTATGAAACCGACTCGCGATGTTCGCTCGACTTCTACAAACGAGTCTCTCATATTATGTAGCGTCGCGCATCGGTTTCATAGTTTGTATTTAGGCCCGCCCGACTTCAACAAACGTGAACAAACTAAAATTATTTTTATATTTTGTAGTGGCGTTAGAAGTCGGTTTTTTGAAAAGAATTTTTATTTTTATTTATATAGAAGATTGTCTGCTTTTGGAATTGTGTCATTCATGAAAAAAATGTAACTAGGTTAATTTTAATTATTCTTAACTCTTTTACGTTTCATGTTGTGTAACAGCAATTCAACAGATTTATAAATTCTAAAACACATATTAACAAAAAATTAACTTAGTTTAAATAATAAATTTGAAAATTTTGATGAAATAAAATGTATGCAATATTTCCGAACTTTTTTTGAGGCGATGAATTGAATAAGGGTGTGTTCCGAAATACACTGCGAGCACTGCTCAGGGCTCTCAGTGGTGAAAAATTCGAACTCACTCACTGCCGCAGTGCCCTAGAGAAATGTATGAACAAAAAAGGAACGACTTCTCAGTATTACTTGGATTGACGTCACACCTTACAGTGGTCCAGTGTATTTCGGAACACGCCCGAAATGACAATCCAAAGCGTTCTAAATTCAAAACACTTTTTCTCACTGAGTGAGCAAAAACGACTTTTGCTCACTGGTTTTGGAATGATTGTTTATAATAATACTAGCTAATGCCCGCGACTTCGTCCGCGTGGATTCAGTTTTTAAAATCCCGAAGGTACTCTTTGATTTTCCGGGATGCTTTACACTCTACAGGTTCTCAACTATACCTATCCAAAAAAATCACGTCAATCCGTAGGTTTTTTGCAGCGTGATCGACGGACAAACCAACAAAGACAAAATTACGTTTAGCTGTCATTTACGTTTTGTTATTCCACTGTAATTTGCGTTTTGTTATTCCATGTCAGATGCGTTTTTGTTATACCACGTTTTATAGTGACATGACGGAAACGCGGTCGAACGGGATAAAAAGTATCCTATGTCCGTCTCCTGGTTCTAAGCTACGTCTCCACCAATTTTCAGCCAAATCGGTTCATCCGTTCTTGAGTTATAAATAGTGTAACTAACACCACTTTCTTTTATATATACAGGGTAAATTTTTAACTTGTGCCAAAATTTTTTTATGTTTTTTATAAACGAAATTTAATAAACACGTATTTCTTATTTTTTTATTTTATTTAAGAATACCAAAACTATCGTTTACCAAAGATATCTACTTTTAACCAGATGATCATGTTCACCCTACAATAGGAACGATGTCTACACCGATATGTACCTACGCGCGATGCCTACAATAAAATACCTAATCACGCGCGCGGCCGCGGCGGCCATTGCCTCTGAGCGCTTATTTTAAATAATTCGTAAGATGCAAACTAGGTACCTACTTTATTTTATTTTAAGGGGCGGGTGTATTAAATTAATTAATTAAATTAATGAATTAATTTAATTTCGAACTAATACTAATTTTCCCTTCATTATTTTATTAGGCTTATGAGTTAGAACCATCAAAAATTGAGTGTGTTATTTAAAAAGAAAGAATAATGATGAACATAAAAAATCAAAAATCGTGCTCTCCACTTCGATCGCAAGTCGCGGTCTGCCAGACCCTCGAGCATGGCTAGGGGTTTTGAACTGACCGTGATCAAGCAATCGTTGATTAGCCGCTAAAATAGTTCTTCTATTAGGCACTGCGGGGTTCGGGATCCCTTGGGCTCGCAGACGTGGTACACTCTCTCTTTCGTACATTCTTTGAGCTGAGTAAATACACCCGCACCATTTCATGAAATTCACGATTTGAAAATCCGGACATTATGAATTGTGATCGCAGACGGCGGGCGGATCGGCGCGACGGATCGATTGATGCGACGAAGTGCGCATGCAACGAGTGACGATAGACTGAAACATAGATAATACACTATATGACTGAAAGACCGACAAACGAATTGAAGCCAAAGGCGCGTTCCCCACCCCGCGAAACACGAGGCCGACAAAAGAAGCGGTGCGGAGCGGCAGTATTTGTCGGCATCACATCACAAAGCGGGCGTTCGGTACACACACCGAAGGAGCCGCTTGATCTTTCTTTTAGTTTTATAATAACTTTGTTTACGAAATAAGGTTAAGGTTACATTAGACGCGCGCACATTTGACGGGCCGCATTGCATCGGGTTGTAACTCGTCAAATATCCGCCTAAATCACTTGTACACAATTTATCTGACCTATCGCACACTAAGACAAGGCGGAGCGGACCTCATTATTGCGTTGTGCATTTGCGAAAATGCGATACGGCCCGCTCCGCCCCGTAGCGGCCAGTCCTAATGTGTGCGTACCTTTATTTGGTGTCTTTGATTTTCTTATTTTAGAGACAGATTTAGAAAAAAGAATGTTTTAAAAAAGCTACTGAGCTATTAATGGAAATTTGTTCTATTAACGATACTGAACTACCAAAAAAATTTTTGGCATTAAAAAAAAATTCCCTGTATAGATATAAAAATTCTTAAAAAAAACTTGAGAGGTGTCTAGGGACACCCGGATTGAACGTAGTTCCTTTCGATTAATTTTAGTGAAGGAATTTTTTTTACTTCTTTATTTATTATTAGCCTGTAGTAGCTGTAGTGAAGGAATTGTAATAAACTAGTGGTGTCATCTAGTATTAAATTGATTAACTACGATGAATTATTTTAAGTTTATTTCTATTGCACTGTTACAAAACCAAAGAGTTACTCTGGTGGAGTTACTGTTTTTTCACAGATGGCGTTATCCAATTTATACAATAAAAAATTAGGGAAAAATTCCACATTTATAAATTATTTAAAATAAAATTGAAAATAGAAAATTCAGTCTGTCGAGCTGGGATTCGAACCATCGACGTTGAACTTATAGGCGACTGTCCTAACCACTAGGCCATGCAGACGCCTTGTTCTAAGGCGAATACACCAAACATAATGCAAAATTCACATTCAACAAAAAAGTGTCGGTTTCAAAAATGTGTCGAGGGTCGGTTTCCTTAATTTTTTCCGTCTAGCCCCCTTCCGTACCGCGCGATAAGGAACTACGTTCCAAAAAACCGACTTCAAACGCCACTGAAAAGTATAAAATAATTTCAGTTTGTACACGTATATTGTAGTCCTGTGTATTTTTGTACCTGATTAAATAGGTTTAATAAAACAAAAATGTATATGTTTATTTAATTTATTTGAACGAACTGAATATTTGAATGAAAATGAATATACATACTTTATATGCACACAAGAAACATATGAATACAAAAGATACCAAAAAAGGTGCCACAAAAGGCCATAATTAATCAGATTCGTCCATACTACTATTTTCACTGTCGTCACTGCTATCATCACCTACATTAATAATTATATGTTCGTTTTCTATAATATTATCTATTTTCACATCTCTTTCATAATCTTCCCTTATTAATTTAACAGTTCTATTCACAACCTTTTCCCAGTCTCCTTTAGTCACATGTTCACAAGCTTCTTCTAATAATTTTAGCATTTTTTTTGTGGTAAATGGGGGTTCTGTATTGTGTCTTGCAGCATATCCCTTAATTTGAGCCCACACCAACTCAATCGCATTATACTCACAATGGTAAGGCGGTAACCGTATAACTCTGTGCCCATGTTCTAATGCTATTTCGTCAATGACGTATCGGATCTTGGTTGGTTTGTTTTCTTTTAAAAGACGTACTAATTCCGCTTTTAACATATTCATGTTTGCATCTACGCCATTTTTACGAAGCCATGCGACGATATCAGCTTTCTTTTGGGATTGGGCAGGTGGCTTGTCAATTTGCATCGAGTGGTATGGGGCGTTGTCCATAATTATAATAGATGGTTCAGGGAGGCTACACAACATTGAGGTAAACCATTCAGTAAACTTTTCTCCATTCATGTCTTCATGATAGTCTCCAGTGGTTTTTGACGCAAAAGCCATGAGAGAACCTTCGACAAACCCGTTGATGGTTCCGGCGTGACAAATTATAAGTCGCGATCCTTTTCCTACAGGAACTTTGGAAGTAGATGCTGCTGTGTCATCGTTCCAAGAACGGCCTACAGTATGGTTAGCATTAAGCCATGTTTCATCCAAGAACACAACATTTTGCCAATTTTTGATTTCTTTCACTTGCCGTAAAAAAGTATACCTTGCCATCGCTATATCAAATCTTTCCATCAATATTTTGCGTTTGTTACATTTTTTGTATCGAAATCCAATGGTCTTCAAAATCTTCGTTAAAGAACTTTCCCCACCGAAGAATAATCCAGCTTCCTTCAGTGAATGCACCAACTTTTTTCTTGTTGGATACTCCTTCTGTAAATAGTAGCCGTAAACATGTCTTCGGATAGCATCGGCATCAAAGCTATCGATGCCTACGACTGGTTTTGCTCGTTTTCTCTTTTTTGGTGTGTGAAGTTTATTTTCTTCTGTGCCAGTCTCGCCATATTTTTTTTTAGTTATCCGTCTAACAGTTCGTTGTCCAATATTAAGCGCATCAGCTACGCGTTCAACCACTGACGTTATAGGTAAAATTGGCCCTCCATTTTGAGCTTCACGATCGAAATAGTTACGAAGGCGTATTACGAACTCACGTGTCTGACTATTTAGAACAGTTCTCTGCGTACGTTCGGTCATATCGACGAAATCCACAACAAAGGGCTTGAACAGAGTCCAAATTAACGAGCAAGGGTCAACAGTAATGCAGTATCAATATTTGAAATCCAAAGCCAGGTCAAAACTATATCACAATCGCATTGCACTGACAGTTTATACTTTTCGAAGCAACGTCAATTCGAAACTGCTTTTTTTGCATTGAGCATTGACGCGAGTTTGCCGGAGGTAGTAGTTGTGCTAGCCAGCGATCCTATGTGACGATCGTATTAGATTCCATTTTTAAAAATTTTCAATTTAGAAAACCAAATGCCGAGTTGTGGTATATATCATATAAAAATAAAAATTTTACCTTTTGTATGAAACAGCTGATATTTTTTTGCGATTTCAGAGGTTTGTCCACATAGTGAAAATTGTTCATATTCACAAGTACATTCACCCCTTAAATGGTGCAAACTGATTTTTCTACACTTGTATACATTTTAGAAATCAATTTAATAAATAAATTTTGAGTCCTAAACCTAAAACTACATTCGATAAAATTTATGAATCTCTGCACATCACTATCGTCAATAAAGTAATACAATTATTTCCTTCAAAGTCGTTATCAATTAATACGGAACTTCATGAGCGGACAAACGTCAAACCGGCCATCATAGCGTGCCGCTAGTGTATTTTCTATTTTCCGTGACCGACTCGTGGTCACACCAGTTTGTATCACCAGTGTGACTATGAGTAATTTTTTCCTCGTGTTCACACCGCGGGTTTTACTACACCTTTTTAACCGACTTCAAAAAAGGAGGAGGTTATCAATTTTTTTATGTATGTCCACCGATTACTCGAGGGCGCCTGAGCAGTTTTGAAAATTCATTTTTGGTTGAAAGGGTACACTCCCCAGGTGGTCCCATATAAATTTTATTGAAATCGGTCGAGTGGTTTTTAAAATATCATCAATATACTTTGTAAAATGGGAGGGAGTTTGAAGTCGGTTTTTTAAAAAGAAGTACACAATACACATTGATTAGACGGATCTATCCATGACGAAGTAACAATTTCCTAACATTATCATGACTGTCGTCAATCCGGATAAGCCCAGCTGGATTAAAAATTATACCTGTGTGCAATCCGTAAGTTTATTAAGATCTTCAAACACTTGTTCTATTCAGTGCTTAAAATTGCTTAATTAAATTAGGACCTTATATAATTAATTTAATTTAAATTTTGACGTTTTAAAATTTTTTTGTACTAACAATCTGTCAGAAATCCAATATTTTTCTCCTCTCTCTTCCAAACAAGCGGATAGCTTATGTAGGAGTGAGAACGACAATATATAGTGCAACGGGTGAGGATCGAGCCGTCGATATTACAGCTTTCAGCACCTTTTAACCGTTGGGCTATCGAGGTTATAAAACTTGGCGATGGTGAATTTGGCCCCTACAGCTGTGCTGACCTATGAATTGATAGAAACCGGCACCGTTATATTATGAGTATGATATTATAAAGCTTGTAAATTACACTAACTCACTTACAATTTTAAGTTTGATACACATTCAGCGATTAAAGTGGCTACCAGTCTACTAAATAGATTTGCCTAAACCCTCCTACTACCCTAAAGTACAGAGACTGAATAAATAATGCCACAGATTCAGAACAAAAACAATAAATCTTTATAAACGCCGCTCCCGTCTCGATTTGAAGGACATAAGCAGCAAATTTCAATAGGTAAATGTCTATTTACGAAATACAAAATTCCACATTTAGAGTCGAATAAGTTCCATCTCTTGCTAACATTGTTAACAAGATGGTATCTCGAAGATCGGTACAAAATTTTAATTTAATTTAATTCGTATCTTTGCGATGACGATGACGTTGCATCATCGCTCGGCGCAAACCACTATTTACTAGCCAGACTGAAAAAGGCTTATTTGTATGTGATCGATATAGTAGTCGTATAGTGGTCGTATAGTGGTGTGGCGAAAACTTAAATTAGAGAGGGATATACTTAGTTTAGTAGAGAAATCGTAGCGTCGATTTTTCAAGATACTGCATTTAAAAAAATATCAGGTAGGTACGTTGCAAGAAACAGAGGTTGGTAGGAAAATAATATAGGTTTTAGTTATAATATTAGAGTGATGATTTTTAACCGACTTCAAAAAAAAATCAGCCAATTGGATTTCGATACAAAAAATGTAACAAACGCAAAATATTGATGGAAAGATTTGATATAGCGATGGCAAGGTATACTTTTTTACGGCAAGTGAAAGAAATCAAAAATTGGCAAAATGTTGTGTTCTTGGATGAAACATGGCTTAATGCTAACCATACTGTAGGCCGTTCTTGGAACGATGACACAGCAGCATCTACTTCCAAAGTTCCTGTAGGAAAAGGATCGCGACTTATAATTTGTCACGCCGGAACCATCAACGGGTTTGTCGAAGGTTCTCTCATGGCTTTTGCGTCAAAAACCACTGGAGACTATCATGAAGACATGAATGGAGAAAAGTTTACTGAATGGTTTACCTCAATGTTGTGTAGCCTCCCTGAACCATCTATTATAATTATGGACAACGCCCCATACCACTCGATGCAAATTGACAAGCCACCTGCCCAATCCCAAAAGAAAGCTGATATCGTCGCATGGCTTCGTAAAAATGGCGTAGATGCAAACATGAATATGTTAAAAGCGGAATTAGTACGTCTTTTAAAAGAAAACAAACCAACCAAGATCCGATACGTCATTGACGAAATAGCATTAGAACATGGGCACAGAGTTATACGGTTACCGCCTTACCATTGTGAGTATAATGCGATTGAGTTGGTGTGGGCTCAAATTAAGGGATATGCTGCAAGACACAATACAGAACCCCCATTTACCACAAAAAAAATGCTAAAATTATTAGAAGAAGCTTGTGAACATGTGACTAAAGGAGACTGGGAAAAGGTTGTGAATAGAACTGTTAAATTAATAAGGGAAGATTATGAAAGAGATGTGAAAATAGATAATATTATAGAAAACGAACATATAATTATTAATGTAGGTGATGATAGCAGTGACGACAGTGAAAATAGTAGTATGGACGAATCTGATTAATTATGGCCTTTTGTGGCACCTTTTTTGGTATCTTTTGTATTCATATGTTTCTTGTGTGCATATAAAGTATGTATATTCATTTTCATTCAAATATTCAGTTCGTTCAAATAAATTAAATAAACATATACATTTTTGTTTTATTAAACCTATTTAATCAGGTACAAAAACAAAACTTAATTGTTTTTTGTTCGAGAATAAATTGACATTCCACATCACTATTGTAATGTGTCAAACCGGCCATCATAGCGTGCCGCTAGTGTAGTAATAAGTAGTGATAGCCTAGTGGTTAGGACTGTGGTCTCCTATTCGGGGGGTCGCAGGTTCGATCCCGGGTACGCACCTCTGACTTTTCGGAGTCAAGTGCGTTTAAGCAATTACATATCAATTGCTTCAACTGTGAAGGAAAACATCGTGAGGAAACCTGCACATCTGAGAGTTCTTCATAATGTTCTCGAAGATGTGTGAAGTCCGCCAATTCGCATTGGGCCAGCGTGGGGGACTATGGCCTATAACCCTTCTCTGAAAGGAGAACTGCGCTCAGTAGTGAGCCGTTGATGGGTTGTAAATGATGATGATGATATAGTTATGTATCCTTACGTTAGTGTTGTGACTTGTGATCAGTAAATTGTCAGAATATACAAAGACGATTGAATGGATTCAGACCCATAGTACCCCTGGCCTCTGGGGGTACGGTGGGTATTTTAAAGTTTAACGATACCACTAGGTAATAGTGTTGTATCACTAGTTAAAACCACTTTTGACAACAACAATAATTTTATATTTTTAATTATATTTTCATTATATTTTTTCAAATTTTATATTTTCATAGTAATGTTATTAAATCTTAGGTTAGGTTGGGTTAGAAAATAAAATACACATAGGTGCCCGGCCGCAGGCCGCACTTTGACGGCGGTTCTATGAAGACCATAATATAAGACCATACGAACTATTTACTTACCACAAGTCACAACACTAACGTTAAAATACATATAAAAGGTGTAGTAAAAACCGCGGTGTGAATACGATTACGAGGAAAAAAATTACTCGTAGTCACTGATGTTTCAAACTGGTGTGACCACGAGTCGGGATTATTATTTTCTGAAAAACAGGAATAATATTCTAAATTGATGTAATAAACGATGTACCTAGATACTCTACCATTCCTATTAGTCTTTGAAAGCAAATACATACATAGTTTTTTCATTGCCTGAAAACACAGATAAAATTCATTCTATTAACATTCTAATGAAACCTTGCTAGATCGATTTGTCGCCCAAGAAACCCCCGCATACTAAATTTCATGAAAATCGTTGGAGCCGTTTCCGAGATTCATATTATATGTACATATATACAAGAATTGCTCGTTTAAAGATATTAGATATCTATATATATAAAAGAAAGTGGTGTTAGTTACACTATTTATAACTCAAGAACGGATGAACCGATTTGGCTGAAAATTGGTGGAGAGGTAGCTTAGAACCAGGAGACGGACATAGGATACTTTTTATCCCGTTGGACCGCGTTTCCGTCAAGTCACTATAAAACGTGGTATAACAAAAACGCATCTGACATGGAATAGCAAAACGCAAATGACAGTGCAATAACAAAACGTAAATGGCAGCTAAACGTAATTTTGTCTTTGGTTAGGTATGGTAAAAATTTGACAATTATAAAAAGTGTTATGATAAAGCATTACTGATATTATAAATGCGAAAGTGTGTTTGTTTGTCCTTCAATCACGTAGGCAACAGAACAGCGGATTGATGCGATTTTTTGCATGGGTATAGTAATGGATGTAGTAGTGGTTCCTCAGACCGGGAGAGTTACTTTTATCTCGGATAATGAGAGTTCCCGCGGGATTTTTAAAAACTAAATCCATGCGGACGAAGTCGCGGGCATCAGCTAGTATATTATATATATAGATTGTATAGGTAGGTATATTGGTATATTATTAATACAAATTAATAAATCTTAGTCATATTTGGTGAAATGTTGTCATTTAGATATAAAGTAGGTACATAGTTTTCTCATTATCCTCACTTTATCCGATCTTGAAGTAAGTACTTTCAAGAGCTATATAATTATAACTAGCATTTGCTCGGTGCGCGAGCTGCTAAAGCAGCTCGCGGGAAGTGTTTTACTAAAAGTAAGGAGCGTGGGTGCGCGGCCCGCTAAAGCGGACCGCGATTGTTCGGCTTTATTTATTTCGCTCGGTGCGCGAGCTGCTAAAGCAGCTCGCGGGAAGTGTTGTAACTACAAGTAGGGCGCGTGGGTGCGCGGCCCGCTAAAGCGGACCGCGATTTTTTTACTCATCAAGTAGACCTTCGGATTCTGGTCATCTTTTGCCAAAAAATTTGTTCGAGCACACCCCACCTATCTGCAATAACCTGGCCGTGCTCCTCATTCACAAAAGAAAAAGAAAAAAAAAGAAAAAAAAGAAAAAAAGCAAATATAAAATGAAAAAAAAGAAAAAGAAAAAAAGCCCTATGAACCTATCAAAATCAATGTCTTGCATAGTTCCCAACTTCTAGTCCCTCCAATATTCCCCATACATTTTGTATGGGGGGAAAAAAAATCCGCCATCTTGAATTTTTTTCCTACTCACCAGGTAGACCTCCGGGTTGTGATCATCTTTTGTCGAGAAACCGCTCCTCCATCTTTTATAGTCTCCGAGAGAGAGACGGACAAAATTTGCCGCCATTTTTTTTCCGCCATTTTGGATTTTTTTTTCAACTCACTGGCAACTGCTCGAGGTTTCGAATGACATTTGGTCGAGCACCCTCCACCTATCTTCTATACCCTGGCCGTGCCCCTCGCCCGTCTCCGAACTCCTCACTCATCAGCTCTCTCCACCTTTCTCCGAGTCACATTCTTTGAGCTCTATACGACACCATGAGTGAAAAAAATTTTTTTCATACAAAATTTTACAGGAGAGGGGTGGAAATTTGAGACGTCACAGCTCGGCCGCCATCTTGTTTTTTTAATTTTTTTCACTTTTTCTGTTAATCGTTTACTAATTTCTACAATAATCCAAAATTTCAAAGAAATCGGTTGGAAAACAAAAGAGTTGCAAGATTCACGTCGGCCGCCATCTTGTTTTTCCGAAATGTCATAATTTTCCCCAACTCGAATCCCCCACCCGGACATATCTCCCCTACATCATTATATCGATTTCCGTCTCCTTCTAGGAGAACAACCCTGTCAATCAGTGAGTGAGTCAGTGAGTGTGTCAGTGGTAATCGAGCTATATATATTATAACTAGTATTTCGCTCGGTGCGCGAGCTGCTAAAGCAGCTCGCGGGAAGTGTTTTACTAAAAGTAAGGCGCGTGGGTGCGCGGCCCGCTAAAGCGGACCGCGATTGTTCGGCTTTATTTATTTCGCTCGGTGCGCGAGCTGCTAAAGCAGCTCGCGGGAAGTGTTATTACTACAAGTAGGGCGCGTGGGTGCGCGGCCCGCTAAAGCGGACCGCGATTTTTTTACTCATCAAGTAGCCCTTCGGATTCTGGTCATCTTTTGCCAAAAAATTTGTTCGAGCACACCCCACCTATCTGCAATAACCTGGCCGTGCTCCTCATTCACAAAAGAAAAAGAAAAAAAAAGAAAAAAAAATGAAAAAAAAAGAAAAAAAAAAAACAAATGTAAAATGAAAAAAAAGAAAAAGAAAAAAAGCCCTATGAACCTATCAAAATCAATGTCTTGCATAGTTCCCAACTTCTAGTCCCTTCAATATTCCCCATACATTTAGTATGGAAAAAAAAATCCGCCATCTTGAATTTTTTTCCTACTCACCAGGTAGACCTCCGGGTTTTGATCATCTTTTGTCGAGAAACCGCTCCTCCATCTTTTATAGTCTCCGAGAGAGAGACGGACAAAATTTGCCGCCATTTTTTTTCCGCCATTTTGGAATTTTTTTTCAACTTACTGGCAACTGCTCGAGGTTTCCAATGACATTTGGTCGAGCACCCTCCACCTATCTACTATACCCTGGCCGTGCCCCTCGCCCGTCTCCGAACTCCTCACTCATCAGCTCTCGCCACCTTTCTCCGAGTCACATTCTTTGAGCTCTATACGACACCATGGGTGAAAAAAATTTTTTTCATACAAAATTTTACAGGAGAGGGGTCGGAAATTTGAGACGTCACAGCTCGGCCGCCATCTTGTTTTTTTAATTTTTTTCACTTTTTCTGTTAATCGTTTACTAATTTCTACAATAATCCAAAATTTCAAAGAAATCGGTTGGAAAACAAAAGAGTTGCAAGATTCACGTCGGCCGCCATCTTGTTTTTCCGAAATGTCATAATTTTCCCCAACTCGAATCCCCCACCTGGACATATCTCCCGTACATCATTATATCGATTTCCGTCTCCTTCTAGGAGAACAACCCTGTCAATGAGTGAGTCAGTGAGTGTGTCAGTGGTAATCGAGCTATATATATTACTAGTATTTCGCTCGGTGCGCGAGCTGCTAAAGCAGCTCGCGGGAAGTTTTTTACTAAAAGTAAGGCGCGTGGGTGCGCGGCCCGCTAAAGCGGACCGCGATTGTTCGGCTTTATTTATTTCGCTCGGTGCGCGAGCTGCTAAAGCAGCTCGCGGGAAGTGTTATTACTACAAGTAGGGCGCGTGGGTGCGCGGCCCGCTAAAGCGGACCGCGATTTTTTTACTCATCAAGTAGCCCTTCGGATTCTGGTCATCTTTTGCCAAAAAATTTGTTCGAGCACACCCCACCTATCTGTAATAACCTGGCCGTGCTCCTCATTCACAAAAGAAAAAGAAAAAAAAAGAAAAAAAATGAAAAAAAAGAAAAAAAAAAACAAATGTAAAATGAAAAAAAAGAAAAAGAAAAAAAGCCCTATGAACCTATCAAAATCAATGTCTTGCATAGTTCCCAACTTCTAGTCCCTTCAATATTCCCCATACATTTAGTATGGAAAAAAAAATCCGCCATCTTGAATTTTTTTCCTACTCACCAGGTAGACCTCCGGGTTTCGATCATCTTTTGTCGAGAAACCGCTCCTCCATCTTTTATAGTCTCCGAGAGAGAGACGGACAAAATTTGCCGCCATTTTTTTTCCGCCATTTTGGAATTTTTTTCCAACTCACTGGCAACTGCTCGAGATTTCGAATGACATTTGGTCGAGCACCCTCCACCTATCTACTATACCCTGGCCGTGCCCCTCGCCCGTCTCCGAACTCCTCACTCATCAGCTCTCCCCACCTTTCTCCGAGTCACATTCTTTGAGCTCTATACGACACCATGGGTGAAAAAAATTTTTTTCATACAAAATTTTACAGGAGAGGGGTCTGAAATTTGAGACGTCACAGCTCGGCCGCCATCTTGTTTTTTTAATTTTTTTCACTTTTTCTGTTAATCGTTTACTAATTTCTACAATAATCCAAAATTTCAAAGAAATCGGTTGGAAAACAAAAGAGTTGCAAGATTCACGTCGGCCGCCATCTTGTTTTTCCGAAATGTCATAATTTTCCCCAACTCGAATCCCCCACCTGGACATATCTCCCCTACATCATTATATCGATTTCCGTCTCCTTCTAGGAGAACAACCCTGTCAATGAGTGAGTGAGTGAGTGAGTGAGTGTGTCAGTCAGTGGTAATCGAGCTATATATATTATAACTAGCGTTTGCTCGGTGCGCGAGCTGCTAAAGCAGCTCGCGGGAAGTGTTTTACTAAAAGCAAGGCGCGTGGGTGCGCGGCCCGCTAAAGCGGACCGCGATTGTTCGGCTTTATTTATTTCGCTCGGTGCGCGAGCTGCTAAAGCAGCTCGCGGGAAGTGTTTTACTAAAAGTAAAGCGCGTGGGTGCGCGGCCCGCTAAAGCGGACCGCGATTGTTCGGCTTTATTTATTTCGCTCGGTGCGCGAGCTGCTAAAGCAGCTCGCGGGAAGTGTTGTTGCCACAAGTAGGGCGCGTGGGTGCGCGGCCCGCTAAAGCGGACCGCGATTTATTTACTCATCAAGTAGATCTTCGGATTCTGGTCATCTTTTGCCAAAAAATTTGTTCGAGCACACCCCACCTATCAGCAATAACCTGGCCGTGCTCCTCATTCACAAAAGAAAAAGAAAAAAAAAAAGAAAAAAAAAAGCAAATGTAAAATGAAAAAAAAGAAAAAGAAAAAAAGCTCTATGAACCTATCAAAATCAATGTCTTGCATAGTTCCCAACTTCTAGTCCCTTCAATATTCCCCATACATTTTGTATGGGGGGAAAAAAAAATCCGCCATCTTGAATTTTTTTCCTACTCACCAGGTAGACCTCCGTGTTTTGATCATCTTTTGTCGAGAAACCGCTCCTCCATCTTTTATAGTCTCCGAGAGAGAGACGGACAAAATTTGCCGCCATTTTTTTTCCGCCATTTTGGAATTTTTTTTCAACTCACTGGCAACTGCTCGAGGTTTCGAATGACATTTGGTCGAGCACCCTCCACCTATCTTCTATACCCTGGCCGTGCCCCTCGCCCGTCTCCGAACTCCTCACTCATCAGCTCTCTCCACCTTTCTCCGAGTCACATTCTTTGAGCTCTATACGACACCATGGGTGAAAAAAATTTTTTTCATACAAAATTTTACAGGAGAGGGGTCGGAAATTTGAGACGTCACAGCTCGGCCGCCATCTTGTTTTTGTAATTTTTTTCACTTTTTCTGTTAATCGTTTACTAATTTCTACAATAATCCAAAATTTCAAAGAAATCGGTCGGAAAACAAAAGAGTTGCAAGATTCACGTCGGCCGCCATCTTGTTTTTCCGAAATGTCATAATTTTCCCCAACTCGAATCCCCCCCCCAAGCACATCTCCCGAACATCATTATATCGATTTCCGTCTCCTTCTAGGAGAACAACCCTGTCAATCAGTGAGTGAGTGAATCAGTGAGTGGTAATCGAGCTATATATATTATAACTAGCGTTTGCTCGGTGCGCGAGCTGCTAAAGCAGCTCGCGGGAAGTGTTATTGCTACAAGTAGGGCGCGTGGGTGCGCGGCCCGCTAAAGCGGACCGCGATTGTTCGGCTTTATTTATTTCGCTCGGTGCGCGAGCTGCTAAAGCAGCTCGCGGGAAGTGTTATTACTACAAGTCGGGCGCGTGGGTGCGCGGCCCGCTAAAGCGGACCGCGATTTTTTTACTCATCAAGTAGACTTTCGGATTCTGGTCATCTTTTGCCAAAAAATTTGTTCGAGCACACCCCACCTATCTGCAATAACCTGGCCGTGCTCCTCATTCACAAATGAAAAAGAAAAAAAAAAGAAAAAAAAAAGAAAAAAAGCAAATGTAAAATGAAAAAAAAGAAAAAGAAAAAAAGCCCTATGAACCTATCAAAATCAATGTCTTGCATAGTTCCAACTTCTAGTCCCTTCAATATTCCCCATATACATTTTGTATGAAAAAAACAAATCCGCCATCTTGAATTTTTTTCCTACTCACCAGGTAGACCTCCGGGTTTTGATCAACTTTTGTCGAGAAACCGCTCCTCCATCTTTTATAGTCTCCGAGAGAGAGACGGACAAAATTTGCCGCCATTTTTTTTCCGCCATTTTGGAATTTTTTTTCAACTCACTGGCAACTGCTCGAGGTTTCGAATGACATTTGGTCGAGCACCCTCCACCTATCTTCTATACCCTGGCCGTGCCCCTCGCCCGTCTCCGAACTCCTCACTCATCAGCTCTCTCCACCTTTCTCCGAGTCACATTCTTTGAGCTCTATACGACACCATGGGTGAAAAAAAATTTTTTCATACAAAATTTTACAGGAGAGGGTCGGAAATTTGAGACGTCACAGCTCGGCCGCCATCTTGATTTTTAAATTTTTTTCACTTTTTCTGTTAATCGTTTACTAATTTCTACAATAATCCGAAAATTTCAAAGAAATCGGTTGGAAAACAAAAGAGTTGCAAGAATCACGTCGGCCGCCATCTTGTTTTTCCGAAATGTCATAATTTTTCCCCACTCGAATCCCCCACCCGGACATATCTCCCCTACATCATTGTATCGTTTTCGGTCTCTTTCTAGGAGAACAATTATGTCAATCAGTCAGTGAGTCAGTGAGTGGTAATCGAGCTATATATATTATAATAACTAGCGTTTGCTCGGTGCGCGAGCTGCTTAAGCAGCTCGCGGGAAGTGTTATTGCTCCAAGTAGGGCGCGTGGGTGCGCGGCCCGCTAAAGCGGACCGCGATTGTTCGGCTTTATTTATTTCGCTCGGTGCGCGAGCTGCTAAAGCAGCTCGCGGGAAGTGTTATTACTACAAGTAGGGCGCGTGGGTGCGCGGCCCGCTAAAGCGGACCGCGATTTTTTTACTCATCAAGTAGCCCTTCGGATTCTGGTCATCTTTTGCCAATAAATTTGTTCGAGCACACCCCACCTATCTGCAATAACCTGGCCGTGCTCCTCATTCACAAAAGAAAAAGAAAAAAAAAGAAAAAAAAATGAAAAAAAACAAAAAAAACAAATGTAAAATGAAAAAAAAGAAAAAGAAAAAGAGCCCTATGAACCTATCAAAATCAATGTCTTGCATAGTTCCCAACTTCTAGTCCCTTCAATATTCCCCATACATTTTGTATGGGGGGAAAAAAATCCGCCATCTTGAATTTTTTTCCTACTCACCAGGTAGACCTCCGGGTTTTGATCATCTTTTGTCGAGAAACCGCTCCTCCATCTCTTATAGTCTCCGAGCGAGAGACGGACAAAATTTGCCGCCATTTTTTTTCCGCCATTTTGGATTTTTTTTTCAACTCACTGGCAACTGCTCGAGGTTTCGAATGACATTTGGTCGAGCACCCTCCACCTATCTTCTATACCCTGGCCGTGCCCCTCGCCCGTCTCCGAACTCCTCACTCATCAGCTCTCTCCACCTTACTCCGAGTCACATTCTTTGAGCTCTATACGACACCATGGGTGAAAAAAATTTTTTTCATACAAAATTTTACAGGAGAGGGGTCGGAAATTTGAGACGTCACAGCTCGGCCGCCATCTTGTTTTTTTAATTTTTTTCACTTTTTCTCTTAATCGTTTACTAATTTCTACAATAATCCAAAATTTCAAAGAATTCGGTTGGAAAACAAAAGAGTTGCAAGAAACACGTCGGCCGCCATCTTGTTTTTCCGAAATGTCATAATTTTTCCCCACTCGAATCCCCCACCCGGACATATCTCCCCTACATCATTATATCGATTTCCATCTCCTTCTAGGAGAACAACCCTGTCAATCAGTGAGTGAGTGAATCAGTGAGTGAATCAGTGGTAATCGAGCTATATATATTATAACTAGTATTTCGCTCGGTGCGCGAGCTGCTAAAGCAGCTCGCGGGAAGTGTTATTGCTACAAGTAGGGCTCGTGGGTGCGCGGCCCGCTAAAGCGGACCGCGATTGTTCGGCTTTATTTATTTCGCTCGGTGCGCGAGCTGCTGAAGCAGCTCGCGGGAAGTGTTATTACTACAAGTAGGGCGCGTGGGTGCGCGGCCCGCTAAAGCGGACCGCGATTTATTTACTCTTCAAGTAGACCTTCGGATTCTGGTCATCTTTTGCCAAAAAATTTGTTCGAACACACCCCACCTATCTGCAATAACCTGGCCGTGCTCCTCATTCACAAAAGAAAAAGAAAAAAAAGAAAAAAAAAAAGAAAAAAAAGAAAAAAAGCAAATATAAAATGAAAAAAAAGAAAAAGAAAAAAAGCCCTATGAACCTATCAAAATCAATGTCTTGCATAGTTCCCAACTTCTAATCCCTTCAATATTCCCCATACATTTTGTATGGAAAAAAAATAAATCCGCCATCTTGAATTTTTTTCCTACTCACCAGGTAGACCTCCGGGTTGTGATCATCTTTTGTCGAGAAACCGCTCCTCCATCTTTTATAGTCTCCGAGAGAGAGACGGACAAAATTTGCCGCCATTTTTTTTCCGCCATTTTGGAATTTTTTTTCAACTCACTGGCAACTGCTCGAGGTTTCGAATGACATTTGGTCGAGCACCCTCCACCTATCTTCTATACCCTGGCCGTGCCCCTCGCTCGTCTCCGAACCCCTCACTCATCAGCTCTCTCCACCTTTCTCCTAGTCATATTCTTTGAGCTCTATACGACACCATGGGTAAAAAAATTTTTTTTCATACAAAATTTTACAGGAGAGGGGTCGGAAATTTGAGACGTCACAGCTCGGCCGCCATCTTGTTTTTTTAATTTTTTTCACTTTTTCTGTTAATCGTTTACTAATTCCTACAATAATCCAAAATTTCAAAGAAATCGGTTGGAAAACTAAAGAGTTGCAAGATTCACGTCGGCCGCCATCTTGTTTTTCCGAAATGTCATAATTTTCCCCAACTCGAATCCCCCACCCGGACATATCTCCCCTACATCATTATATCGATTTCCGTCTCCTTCTAGGAGAACAACCCTGTCAATGAGTGAGTGAGTGAATCAGTGAGTGAGTGGTAATCGAGCTATATATATTATAATAACTAGCATTTGCTCGGTGCGCGAGCTGCTAAAGCAGCTCGCGGGAAGTGTTATTACTACAAGTAGGGCGCGTGGGTGCGCGGCCCGCTAAAGCGGACCGCGATTTTTTTACTCATCAAGTAGACCTTCGGATTCTGGTCATCTTTTGCCAAAAAATTTGTTCGAGCACACCCCACCTATCTGCAATAACCTGGCCGTGCTCCTCATTCACAAAAGAAAAAGAAAAAAAAAGAAAAAAAAATGAAAAAAAACAAAAAAAACAAATGTAAAATGAAAAAAAGAAAAAGAAAAAAAGCCCTATGAACCTATCAAAATCAATGTCTTGCATAGTTCCCAACTTCTAGTCCCTTCAATATTCCCCATACATTTAGTATGGAAAAAAAAAATCCGCCATCTTGAATTTTTTCCTACTCACCAGGTAGACCTCCGGGTTTTGATCATCTTTTGTCGAGAAACCGCTCCTCCATCTTTTATAGTCTCCGAGAGCGAGACGGACAAAATTTGCCGCCATTTTTTTTCCGCCATTTTGGAATTTTTTTTCAACTCACTGGCAACTGCTCGAGGTTTTGAATGACATTTGGTCGAGCACCCTCCACCTATCTTCTATACCCTGGCCGTGCCCCTCGCCCGTCTCCGAACTCCTCACTCATCAGCTCTCTCCACCTTTCTCCGAGTCACATTCTTTGAGCTCTATACGACACCATGGGTGAAAAAAATTTTTTTCATACAAAATTTTACAGGAGAGGGGTGGAAATTTGAGACGTCACAGCTCGGCCGCCATCTTGTTTTTTTAATTTTTTTCACTTTTTCTGTTAATCGTTTACAAATTTCTACAATAATCCAAAATTTCAAAGAAATCGGTTGGAAAACAAAAGAGTTGCAAGAATCACGTCGGCCGCCATCTTGTTTTTCCGAAATGTCATAATTTTTCCCTACTCGAATCCCCCACTCGGACATATCTCCCCTACATCATTGTATCGTTTTTTGTCTCTTTCTAGGAGAACAATTGTGTCAATGAGTCAGTGAATCAGTGAATCAGTGAGTGGTAATCGAGCTATATATATTATAACTAGCGTTTGCTCGGTGCGCGAGCTGCTAAAGCAGCTCGCGGGAAGTGTTATTACTAAAGGTAAGGCGCGTGGGTGCGCGGCCCGCTAAAGCGGACCGCGATTGTTCGCCTTTATTTATTTCGCTCGGTGCGCGAGCTGCTAAAGCAGCTCGCGGGAAGTGTTATTGCTACAAGTAGGGCGCGTGGGTGCGCGGCCCGCTAAAGCGGACCGCGATTGTTCGGCTTTATTTATTTCGCTCGGTGCGCGAGCTGCTAAAGCAGCTCGCGGGAAGTGTTATTACTACAAGTAGGGCGCGTGGGTGCGCGGCCCGCTAAAGCGGACCGCGATTTTTTTACTCATCAAGTAGACCTTCGGATTCTGGTCATCTTTTGCCAAAAAATTTGTTCGAGCACACCCCACCTATCTGCAATAACCTGGCCGTGCTCCTCATTCACAAATGAAAAAGAAAAAGAAAGAAAAAAAAAAAAAGAAAAAAAAGAAAAAAAGCAAATGTAAAATGAAAAAAAAGAAAAAAAGCCCTATGAACCTATCAAAATCAATGTCTTGCATAGTTCCCAACTTCTAGTCCCTTCAATATTCCCCATACATTTAGTATGGAAAAAAAAATAATCCGCCATCTTGAATTTTTTTCCTACTCACCAGGTAGACCTCCGGGTTTTGATCATCTTTTGTCGAGAAACCGCTCCTCCATCTTTTATAGTCTCCGAGAGAGAGACGGACAAAATTTGCCGCCATTTTTTTTTCGCCATTTTGGATTTTTTTTTCAACTCACTGGCAACTGCTCGAGGTTTCGAATGACATTTGGTCGAGCACCCTCCACCTATCTTCTATACCCTGGCCGTGCCCCTCGCCCGTCTCCGAACTCCTCACTCATCAGCTCTCTCCACCTTTCTCCGAGTCACATTCTTTGAGCTCTATACGACACCATGGTTGAAAACAATTTTTTTCATACAAAATTTTACAGGGCGGGGTCGGAAATTTGAGACGTCACAGCTCGGCCGCCATCTTGTTTTTTTAATTTTTTTCACTTTTTCTGTTAATCGTTTACTAATTTCTACAATAATCCAAAATTTCAAAGAAATCGGTTGGAAAACAAAAGAGTTGCAAGATTCGCGTCGGCCGCCATCTTGTTTTTCCGAAATGTCATAATTTTTCCCCACTCGAATCCCCCACCCGGACATATCTCCCCTACATCATTGTATCGTTTTCCGTCTCTTTCTAGGAGAACAATCGTGTCAATCAGTCAGTGAGTGAGTGAGTGAGTGAGTGGTAATCGAGCTATATATATTATAATAACTAGCATTTGCTCGGTGCGCGAGCTGCTAAAGCAGCTCGCGGGAAGTGTTTTACTAAAAGTAAGGCGCGTGGGTGCGCGGCCCGCTAAAGCGGACCGCGATTGTTCGGCTTTATTTATTTCGCTCGGTGCGCGAGCTGCTAAAGCAGCTCGCGGGAAGTGTTATTGCTACAAGTAGGGCGCGTGGGTGCGCGGCCCGCTAAAGCGGACCGCGATTTTTTTTCTCATCAAGTAGACCTTCGGATTCTGGTCATCTTTTGCCAAAAAATTTGTTCGAGCACACCCCACCTATCTGCAATAACCTGGCCGTGCTCCTCATTCACAAAAGAAAAAGAAAAAAAAAGAAAAAAAAAAAAGAAAAAAAAGAAAAAAAGCAAATGTAAAATGAAAAAAAAGAAAAAGAAAAAAAGCCCTATGAACCTATCAAAATCAATGTCTTGCATAGTTCCCAACTTCTAGTCCCTTCAATATTCCCCATACATTTTGTATGGGGGAAAAAAAAATCCGCCATCTTGAATTTTTTTCCTACTCACCAGGTAGACCTCCGGGTTGTGATCATCTTTTGTCGAGAAACCGCTCCTCCATCTTTTATAGTCTCCGAGAGAGAGACGGACAAAATTTGCCGCCATTTTTTTTCCGCCATTTTGGAATTTTTTTTCAACTCACTGGCAACTGCTCGAGGTTTCGAATGACATTTGGTCGAGCACCCTCCACCTATCTTCTATACCCTGGCCGTGCCCCTCGCCCGTCTCCGAACTCCTCACTCATCAGCTCTCTCCACCTCTCTCCGAGTCACATTTTTTGAGCTCTATACGACACCATGGGTGAAAAAAAATTTTTTCATACAAAATTTTACAGGAGAGGGGTCGGAAATTTGAGACGTCACAGCTCGGCCGCCATCTTGTTTTTTTAATTTTTTTCACTTTTTCTGTTAATAGTTTACTAATATCTACAATAATCCAAAATTTCAAAGAAATCGGTTGGAAAACAAAAGAGTTGCAAGATTCACGTCGGCCGCCATCTTGTTTTTCCGAAATGTCATAATTTTCCCCAACTCAAATCCCCCACCCGGACATATCTCCCCTACATCATTTTATCGATTTCCGTCTCCTTCTAGGAGAACAACCCTGTCAATCAGTGAGTGAGTGAGTGAATCAGTGAGTGGTAATCGAGCTATATATATTATAACTAGCGTTTGCTCGGTGCGCGAGCTGCTAAAGCAGCTCGCGGGAAGTGTTTTACTAAAAGTAAGGCGCGTGGGTGCGCGGCCCGCTAAAGCGGACCGCGATTGTCCGGCTTTATTTATTTCGCTCGGTGCGCGAGCTGCTAAAGCAGCTCGCGGGAAGTGTTATTGCTACAAGTAGGGCGCGTGGGTGCGCGGCCCGCTAAAGCGGACCGCGATTGTTCGGCTTTATTTATTTCGCTCGGTGCGCGAGCTGCTAAAGCAGCTCGCGGGAAGTGTTATTACTACAAGTAGGGCGCGTGGGTGCGCGGCCCGCTAAAGCGGACCGCGATTTTTTTACTCATCAAGTAGACCTTCGGATTCTGGTCATCTTTTGCCAAAAAATTTGTTCG
This sequence comes from Oeneis ivallda, assembly GCA_029955525.1. Lineage (NCBI taxonomy): Eukaryota > Metazoa > Arthropoda > Insecta > Lepidoptera > Nymphalidae > Oeneis > Oeneis ivallda. Next base: position 17,948,004 of record JARPMR010000012.1, on the reverse strand, counting down.
AGCACACCCCACCTATCTGCAATAACCTGGCCGTGCTCCTCATTCACAAAAGAAAAAGAAAAAAAAAGAAAAAAAAAGAAAAAAAGAAAAAAAAAGCAAATGTAAAATGAAAAAAAAGAAAAATAAAAAAAGCCCTATGAACCTATCAAAATCAATGTCTTGCATAGTTCCCAACTTCTAGTCCCTTCAATATTCCCAATACATTTTGTATGAAAAAAAAAAATCCGCCATCTTGAATTTTTTTCCTACTCACCAGGTAGACCTCCGGGTTTTGATCATTTTTTGTCGAGAAACCGCTCCTCCATCTTTTATAGTCTCCGAGAGAGAGACGGACAAAATTTGCCGCCATTTTTTTTTCCGCCATTTTGGAAATTTTTTTCAACTCACTGGCAACTGCTCGAGGTTTCAAATGACATTTGGTCGAGCACCCTCCACCTATCTACTATACCCTGTCCGTGCCCCTCGCCCGTCTTCGAACTCCTTACTCATCAGCTCCCTCCACCTTTCTCCGAGTCACATTCTTTGAGCTCTATACGACACCATGGGTGAAAAAAATTTTTTTCATACAAAATTTTACAGGAGAGGGGTCGGAAATTTGAGACGTCACAGCTCGGCCGCCATCTTGTTTTTTAAATTTTTTTCACTTTTTCTGTTAATCGTTTACTAATTTCTACAATAATCCAAAATTTCAAAGAAATCGGTTGGAAAACAAAAGAGTTGCAAGAATCACGTCGGCCGCCATCTTGTTTTTCCGAAATGTCATAATTTTTCCCCACTCGAATACCCCACCCGGACATATCTCCCCTACATCATTGTATCGTTTTTTGTCTCTTTCTAGGAGAACAATTATGTCAATCAGTCAGTGAGTCAGTGGTAATCGAGCTATATATATTATAATATAATAATAACTAGCGTTTGCTCGGTGCGCGAGCTGCTAAAGCAGCTCGCGGGAAGTGTTTTACTAAAAGTAGGGCGCGTGGGTGCGCGGCCCGCTAAAGCGGACCGCGATTGTTCGGCTTTATTTATTTTGCTCGGTGCGCGAGCTGCTAAAGCAGCTCGCGGGAAGTGTTATTGCTACAAGTAGGGCGCGTGGGTGCGCGGCCCGCTAAAGCGGACCGCGATTGTTCGGCTTTATTTATTTCGCTCGGTGCGCGAGCTGCTGAAGCAGCTCGCGGGAAGTGTTCTTACTACAAGTAGGGCGCGTGGGTGCGCGGCCCGCTAAAGCGGACCGCGATTTTTTTTACTCATCAAGTAGACCTTCGGATTCTGGTCATCTTTTGCCAAAAAATTTGTTCGAGCACACCCCACCTATCTGCAATAACCTGGCCGTGCTCCTCATTCACAAAAGTAAAAGAAAAAAAAAGAAAAAAAAAAAGAAAAAAAGCAAATGTAAAATGAAAAAAAAGAAAAAGAAAAAAAGCCCTATGAACCTATCAAAATCAATGTCTTGCATATTTCCCAACTTCTAGTCCCTTCAATATTCCCCATACATTTTGTATGGAAAAAAAAAAATCCGCCATCTTGAATTTTTTTCCTACTCACCAGGTAGACCTCCGGGTTTTGATCATCTTTTGTCGAGAAACCGCTCCTCCATCTTTTATAGTCTCCGAGAGAGAGACGGACAAAATTTGCCGCCATTTTTTTTTCCGCCATTTTGGAATTTTTTTTCAACTCACTGGCAACTGCTCGAGGTTTCGAATGACATTTGGTCGAGCACCCTCCATCTATCTTCTATACCCTGGCCGTGCCCCTCGCCCGTCTCCGAACTCCTCACTCATCAGCTCTCTCCACCTCTCTCCGAGTCACATTCTTTGAGCTCTATACGACACCATGGGTGAAAAAAATTTTCTTCATACAAAATTTTACAGGAGAGGGGTTGGAAATTTGTGACGTCACAGTTCGGCCGCCATCTTGTTTTTTTAATTTTTTTCACTTTTTCTGTTAATTGTTTACTAATTTCTACAATAATCCAAAATTTCAAAGAATCGGTTGGAAAACAAAAGAGTTGCAAGATTCACGTCGGCCGCCATCTTGTTTTTCCGAAATGTCATAATTTTCCCCAACTCGAATCCCCCACCCGGACATATCTCCCCTACATCATTATATCGATTTCCGACTCCTTCTAGGAGAACAACCCTGTCAATCAGTGAGTGAGTGAATCAGTGAGTGAATCAGTGGTAATCGAGCTATATATATTACTAGTAGGGCGCGTGGGTGCGCGGCCCGCAAGCGGACCGCGGTTTTTCTACTCGGCAAGTAGACTTTTAGGTCTTGATCATTGTCTATCAAAAACCACTCTTCCATCTTTTATACTCTCCGAGATAGACACCGTTGAAGTTTGTATGGCCGCCATCTTGAATCCGCCATTTTGGATTTTTTTTCAGCTCACTGCCAATTGGATGAGGTTTCGAGTGACTTGTTCGAGCACCCTATCTTTATTACCATGGCCGTGCTCCTCACCCACCTTCCAAACCCTCGATCATCATATGTCATCATTTGTCATAATGAAAATTCTTCAATAAAAACAAATCTTGAAAAGGAACCGTATCAAAGTCTTGCATGAATCCCGCCTCCCGGCTTCTAGTCTCATCAATATTCGCCATATATTTTGTATGAAGAAAAAAAAATTCCGCCATCTTGGATTTTTTTTCTATTCATCAAATAGACCTTTTGGTCTTGATCATCTTTTGCCAAGAAACCACTCTTCCATCTTTTATACTCCCCGAGATAGACACCGACGAAATTTGTATGGCGGCCATCTTTTTTCCGCCATTTTGAATTTATTTTCAGCTCACTGCGAATTGGATGAGGTTTCGAGTGACATTTGTTCGAGCACACCCCACCTATCTTCAATACCCCGGCCGTGCTCTTCACCCGTCTCCGAAATCCTTAATCATCAGCTCTCTCCATAATTTTCCTCTGAATGAATTTTTGTCCTCTATACGAAACCATAGGTGAAAAAAAAATTTTTCATACAAAATTTTACAGGAGAGGTGATCAATCAGTCAGTGAGTCAGTGAATCAGCACGAGCAGCTATATATATATTAACTAGTAGGGCGCGTGGGTGCGCGGCCCGCAAGCGGACCGCGGTTTTTCTATCGTCAAGTGGACTTTCAGGTCCTGATCATTTTCTATCAAATAACCACTCTTCCATCTTTTATACTCTCCGAGATAGATGCCTATGAAATTGGTATCCGCCATCTTGAATCCGCCATTTTGAAATTTTTTTCAGCTCACTGCCAATTGGATGAGGTTTCGAGTATTTTTTGTTTGAGCACCTCCCACCTATCTTCAATACCCTGGCCGTGCCCCTCACCCACCTTCCAAGCCCTCGATCATCATATCTCACCATTTCTCAGAATGAGATTTCTTTTATAAAAACAAATTTTCAAAAGGAACCGTATCAAAGTCTTGTATAGTTCCCAACTTCTAGTCTCTTCAATATTCGCCATATATTTTGTATGAAGAAAAAAAAATCCGCCATATTGGATTTTTTTTCTATTCATCAAATAGACCTTTGGGTCCTGATCATCATTTGTCAAGAAACCACTCTTCCATCTTTTATACTCCCCGAGATAGACACCGACGAAATTTGTATGGCGGCCATCTTTTTTCCGCCATTTTGAATTTATTTTCAGCTCACTGCGAATTGGATGAGGTTTCGAGTGACATTTGTTCGAGCACACCCCACCTATCTTCAATACCCTGGCCGTGCTCTTCACCCGTCTCCAAAATCCTCAATCATCAGCTCTCTCCATAATTTTCCTCCGAATGAATTTTTGTCTTCTATACGAAACCATTAGTGAAAAAAAAATTTTTCATACAAAATTTTACAGGAGAGGTGATCAATCAGTCAGTGAATCAGTGAATCAGCACGAGCAGCTATATATATATTAATAACTAGCGTTTGCTCGGTGCGCGAGCTGCTAAAGCAGCTCGCGGGAAGTGTTGTTACTACAAGTAGGGCGCGTGGGTGCGCGGCCCGCTAAAGCGGACCGCGATTGTTCGGCTTTATTTATTTCGCTCGGTGCGCGAGCTGCTAAAGCAGCTCGCGGGAAGTGTTATTTCTACAAGTAGGGCGCGTGGGTGCGCGGCCCGCTAAAGCGGACCGCGATTTTTTTACTCATCAAGTAGCCCTTCGGATTCTGGTCATCTTTTGCCAAAAAATTTGTTCGAGCACACCACCCCACCTATCTGCAATAACCTGGCCGTGCTCCTCATTCACAAAAGAAAAAGAAAAAAAAAGAAAAAAAAATGAAAAAAAAAACAAAAAAAACAAATGTAAAATGAAAAAAAAGAAAAAGAAAAAGAGCCCTATGAACCTATCAAAATCAATGTCTTGCATAGTTCCCAACTTCTAGTCCCTTCAATATTCCCCATATACATTTTGTATGGAAAAAAAAAATCCGCCATCTTGAATTTTTTTCCTACTCACCAGGTAGACCTCCGGGTTGTGATCATCTTTTGTCGAGAAACCGCTCCTCAATCTCTTATAGTCTCCGAGCGAGAGACGGACAAAATTTGCCGCCATTTTTTTTCCGCCATTTTGGATTTTTTTTTCAACTCACTGGCAACTGCTCGAGGTTTCGAATGACATTTGGTCGAGCACCCTCCACCTATCTTCTATACCCTGGCCGTGCCCCTCGCCCGTCTCCGAACTCCTCACTCATCAGCTCTCTCCACCTTTCTCCGAGTCACATTGTTTGAGCTCTATACGACACCATGGGTGAAAAAAATTTTTTTCATACAAAATTTTACAGGAGAGGCGTGGAAATTTGAGACGTCACAGCTCGGCCGCCATCTTGTTTTTTTAATATTTTTCACTTTTTCTGTTAATCGTTTACTAATTTCTACAATAATCCAAAATTTCAAAGAAATCGGTTGGAAAACAAAAGAGTTGCAAGATTCACGTCGGCCGCCATCTTGTTTTTCCGAAATGTCATAATTTTCCCCAACTCGAATCCCCCCCCCAAACACATCTCCCGAACATCATTATATCGATATCCGTCTCCTTCTAGGAGAACAACCCTGTCAATGAGTGAGTGAGTGAGTGAGTGAGTGTGTCAGTCAGTGGTAATCGAGCTATATATATTATAACTAGCATTTGCTCGGTGCGCGAGCTGCTAAAGCAGCTCGCGGGAAGTGTTATTGCTACAAGTAGGGCGCGTGGGTGCGCGGCCCGCTAAAGCGGACCGCGATTGTTCGGCTTTATTTATTTCGCTCGGTGCGCGAGCTGCTAAAGCAGCTCGCGGGAAGTGTTTTACTAAAAGTAAGGCGCGTGGGTGCGCGGCCCGCTAAAGCGGACCGCGATTTATTTACTCATCAAGTAGACCTTCGGATTCTGGTCATCTTTTGCCAAAAAATTTGTTCGAGCACACCCCACCTATCTGCAATAACCTGGCCGTGCTCCTCATTCACAAAAGAAAAAGAAAAAAAAAGAAAAAAAAAATGAAAAAAAAGAAAAAAAAAAAATTAAAAATGAAAAAAAAGAAAAAGAAAAAAAGCCCTATGAACCTATCAAAATCAATGTCTTGCATAGTTCCCAACTTCTAGTCCCTTCAATATTCCCCATACATTTTGTATGGGGGAAAAAAAAATCCGCCATCTTGAATTTTTTTCCTACTCACCAGGTAGACCTCCGGGTTGTGATCATCTTTTGTCGAGAAAACGCTCCTCCATCTTTTATAGTCTCCGAGAGAGAGACGGACAAAATTTGCCGCCATTTTTTTTCCGCCATTTTGGAATTTTTTTTCAACTCACTGGCAACTGCTCGAGGTTTCGAATGACATTTGGTCGAGCACCCTCCACCTATCTACTATACCCTGGCCGTGCCCCTCGCCCGTCTCCGAACTCCTCACTCATCAGCTCTCGCCACCTTTCTCCGAGTCACATTCTTTGAGCTCTATACGACACCATGGGTGAAAAAAATTTTTTTCATACAAAATTTTACAGGAGAGGGGTGGAAATTTGAGACGTCACAGCTCGGCCGCCATCTTGTTTTTTTAATTTTTTTCACTTTTTCTGTTAATCGTTTACTAATTTCTACAATAATCCAAAATTTCAAAGAAATCGGTTGGAAAACAAAAGAGTTGCAAGAATCACGTCGGCCGCCATCTTGTTTTTCCGAAATGTCATAATTTTTCCCCACTCGAATCCCCCACCCGGACATATCTCCCGTACATCATTGTATCGTTTTCCGTCTCTTTCTAGGAGAACAATCGTGTCAATCAGTCAGTCAGTCAGTGAGTGGTAATCGAGCTATATATATTATAACTAGCATTTGCTCGGTGCGCGAGCTGCTAAAGCAGCTCGCGGGAAGTGTTATTGCTACAAGTAGGGCGCGTGGGTGCGCGGCCCGCTAAAGCGGACCGCGATTTTTTTACTCATCAAGTAGAACTTCGGATTCTGGTCATCTTTTGCCAAAAAATTTGTTCGAGCACACCCCACCTATCTGCAATAACCTGGCCGTGCTCCTCATTCACAAAAGAAAAAGAAAAAAGTAAAGAAAAAAGAAAATGAAAAATGAAAAAAAAATATATATTAAAAAAAAGGAAAAAAGAAAGAAAAAAGAAAAAAGCAAATAAATGAAAAATGAAAAAAAAGAAAAAAAAAAGAAAAAAAAGAAAAAAAAGAAAATGAAAAATGAAAAAAATAAAAAAAGGAAAAAAGAAAAAAAAAAGAAAAAAAAATGAAAAATGAAAAAAAGGAAAAGAAAAGAAAAATGTAAAAGCGAAAGAAAAAGAAAAAAAGAAGAGAAAAAAAGAAAAATGAAGAAAAAGAAAAAAAGAAAAAAAGAAAAAAAAAGAAGAAAAAAAAGAAAAATCAATATTTCGCATATATTTCGCATGGAAAAAAATCGGCCATCTTGTTTTTTTCCTGATCATCAAGTAGACCTTTGGGTCTTGATCATCTGTTGCCAAGAAACTACTCTTCCATCTTTTATACTCTCCAAAATAGACACCAGAGAAAGTTTCTATGGCCGCCATCTTGAATCCGCCATTTTGGAGTTTTTTTTTCAACTCCCTGCTAATTGGATGTGGTTTCGAGTAATTTTTGTTGGAGCACACCCCACCTTGTTGGTCGCGTGGATAGTTGGCAAAAAAACCACTCTTTCACCTTTTTTAACCCATTTCCAAAAAGGAGGAGGTTCTCAATTCGGCCAGTATATTTTTCTTTTTTAATTCTCCGAGATCTAAGACACCTATGAACCTATCAAAATCAATGTCTTGCATAGTTCCCAACTTCTAGTCCCTTCAATATTCCCCATACATTTTGTATGGAAAAAAAATAATCCGCCATCTTTAATTTTTTTCCTACTCACCAGGTAGACCTCCGGGTTGTGATCATCTTTTGTCGAGAAACCGCTCCTCCATCTTTTATGGTCTCCGAGTGAGAGACGGACAAAATTTGCCGCCATTTTTTTTCCGCCATTTTGGAATTTTTTTTTAACTCACTGGCAACTGCTCGAGGTTTCGAATGACATTTGGTCGAGCACCCTCCATCTATCTTCTATACCCTGGCCGTGCCCCTCGCCCGTCTCCGAACTCCTCACTCATCAGCTCTCTCCACCTTTCTCCGAGTCACATTCTTTGAGCTCTATACGACACCATGGGTGAAAAAAATTTTTTTCATACAAAATTTTACAGGAGAAGGGTGGAAATTTGAGACGTCACAGCTCGGCCGCCATCTTGTTTTTTTAATTTTTTTCACTTTTTCTGTTAATCGTTTACTAATTTCTACAATAATCCAAAATTTCAAAGAAATCGGTTGGAAAACAAAAGAGTTGCAAGATTCACGTCGGCCGCCATCTTGTTTTTCCGAAATGTCATAATTTTTCCCCACTCGAATCCCCCACCCGAACATATCTCCCGAACATCATTATATCGATTTCCGTCTCCTTCTAGGAGAACAATTATGTCAGTGAGTCAGTGAGTGAATCAGTGAATCAGTGAGTGGTAATCATAAAAAAAAAGAAAAAAAAATGAAATAAAAAACAAAAAAAACAAATGTAAAATGAAAAAAAAGAAAAAGAAAAAGAGCCCTATGAACCTATCAAAATCAATGTCTTGCATAGTTCCCAACTTCTAGTCCCTTCAATATTCCCCATATACATTTTGTATGGAAAAAAAAAAATCCGCCATCTTGAATTTTTTTCCTACTCACCAGGTAGACCTCCGGGTTTTGATCATCTTTTGTCGAGAAACCGCTCCTCCATCTCTTATAGTCTCCGAGCGAGAGACGGACAAAATTTGCCGCCATTTTTTTTCCGCCATTTTGGATTTTTTTTTCAACTCACTGGCAACTGCTCGAGGTTTCGAATGACATTTGGTCGAGCACCCTCCACCTATCTTCTATACCCTGGCCGTGCCCCTCGCCCGTCTCCGAACTCCTCACTCATCAGCTCTCTCCACCTTTCTCCGAGTCACATTCTTTGAGCTCTATACGACACCATGGGTGAAAAAAATTTTTTTCATACAAAATTTTACAGGAGAGGGGTGGAAATTTGAGACGTCACAGCTCGGCCGCCATCTTGTTTTTTTAATTTTTTTCACTTTTTCTGTTAATCGTTTACTAATTTTTACAATAATCCAAAATTTCAAAGAAATCGGTTGGAAAACAAAAGAGTTGCAAGATTCACGTCGGCCGCCATCTTGTTTTTCCGAAATGTCATAATTTTTCCCCACTCGAATCCCCCACCCGAACATATCTCCCGTACATCATTTTATCGTTTTTTGTCTCTTTCTAGGAGAACAATTATGTCAATCAGTGAGTCAGTCAGTCAGTGGTAATCGAGCTATATATATTATAACTAGCATTTGCTCGGTGCGCGAGCTGCTAAAGCAGCTCGCGGGAAGTGTTATTGCTACAAGTAGGGCGCGTGGGTGCGCGGCCCGCTAAAGCGGACCGCGATTGTTCGGCTTTATTTATTTCGCTCGGTGCGCGAGCTGCTAAAGCAGCTCGCGGGAAGTGTTTTACTAAAAGTAAGGCGCGTGGGTGCGCGGCCCGCTAAAGCGGACCGCGATTTATTTACTCATCAAGTAGACCTTCGGATTCTGGTCATCTTTTGCCAAAAAATTTGTTCGAGCACACCCCACCTATCTGCAATAACCTGGCCGTGCTCCTCATTCACAAAAGAAAAAGAAAAAAAAAGAAAAAAAAAATGAAAAAAAAGAAAAAAAAAAAATTAAAAATGAAAAAAAAGAAAAAGAAAAAAAGCCCTATGAACCTATCAAAATCAATGTCTTGCATAGTTCCCAACTTCTAGTCCCTTCAATATTCCCCATACATTTTGTATGGGGGAAAAAAAAATCCGCCATCTTGAATTTTTTTCCTACTCACCAGGTAGACCTCCGGGTTGTGATCATCTTTTGTCGAGAAACCGCTCCTCCATCTTTTATAGTCTCCGAGAGAGAGACGGACAAAATTTGCCGCCATTTTTTTTCCGCCATTTTGGAATTTTTTTTCAACTCTCTGGCAACTGCTCGAGGTTTCGAATGACATTTGGTCGAGCACCCTCCACCTATCTTCTATACCCTGGCCGTGCCCCTCGCCCGTCTCCGAACTCCTCACTCATCAGCTCTCTCCACCTTTCTCCGAGTCACATTCTTTGAGCTCTATACGACACCATGGGTGAAAAAAATTTTTTTCATACAAAATTTTACAGGAGAGGGGTGGAAATTTGAGACGTCACAGCTCGGCCGCCATCTTGTTTTTTTAATTTTTTTCACTTTTTCTGTTAATCGTTTACTAATTTCTACAATAATCCAAAATTTCAATGAAATCGGTTGGAAAACAAAAGAGTTGCAAGATTCACGTCGGCCGCCATCTTGTTTTTCCGAAATGTCATAATTTTTCCCCACTCGAATCCCCCACCCGGACATATCTCCCCTACATCATTGTATCGTTTTCCGTCTCTTTCTAGGAGAACAATCGTGTCAATCAGTCAGTGAGTGAGTGAATCAGTCAGTGGTAATCGAGCTATATATATTATAACTAGTATTTCGCTCGGTGCGCGAGCTGCTAAAGCAGCTCGCGGGAAGTGTTTTACTAAAAGTAAGGCGCGTGGGTGCGCGGCCCGCTAAAGCGGACCGCGATTGTTCGGCTTTATTTATTACGCTCGGTGCGCGAGCTGCTAAAGCAGCTCGCGGGAAGTGTTTTACTAAAAGTAAGGCGCGTGGGTGCGCGGCCCGCTAAAGCGGACCGCGATTGTTCGGCTTTCTTTATTTCGCTCGGTGCGCGAGCTGCTAAAGCAGCTCGCGGGGAGTGTTATTGCTACAAGTAGGGCGCGTGGGTGCGCGGCCCGCTAAAGCGGACCGCGATTGTTCGGCTTTATTTATTTCGCTCGGTGCGCGAGCTGCTAAAGCAGCTCGCGGGGAGTGTTATTGCTACAAGTAGGGCGCGTGGGTGCGCGGCCCGCTAAAGCGAACCGCGATTGTTCGGCTTTATTTATTTCGCTCGGTGCGCGAGCTGCTAAAGCAGCTCGCGGGAAGTGTTATTGCTACAAGTAGGGCGCGTGGGTGCGCGGCCCGCTAAAGCGGACCGCGATTTTTTTACTCATCAAGTAGCCCTTCGGATTCTGGTCATCTTTTGCCAAAAAATTTGTTCGAGCACACCCCACCTATCTGCAATAACCTGGCCGTGCTCCTCATTCACAAAAGAAAAAGAAAAAAAAAAGAAAAAAAAATGAAAAAAAAGAAAAAAAACAAATGTAAAATGAAAAAAAAGAAAAAGAAAAAAAGCCCTATGAACCTATCAAAATCAATGTCTTGCATAGTTCCCAACTTCTAGTCCCTTCAATATTCCCCATACATTTTGTATGGGGGGAAAAAAAAATCCGCCATCTTGAATTTTTTTCCTACTCACCAGGTAGACCTCAAGGTTGTGATCATCTTTTGTCGAGAAACCGCTCCTCCATCTTTTATAGTCTCCGAGAGAGAGACGGACAAAATTTGCCGCCATTTTTTTTCCGCCATTTTGGATTTTTTTTTCAACTCACTGGCAACTGCTCGAGGTTTCGAATGACATTTGGTCGAGCACCCTCCACCTATCTTCTATACCCTGGCCGTGCCCCTCGCCCGTCTCCGAACTCCTCACTCATCAGCTCTCTCCACCTTTCTCCGAGTCACATTCTTTGAGCTCTATACGACACCATGGGTGAAAAAAATTTTTTTCATACAAAATTTTACAGGAGAGGGGTCGGAAATTTGAGACGTCACAGCTCGGCCGCCATCTTGTTTTTTTAATTTTTTTCACTTTTTCTGTTAATCGTTTACTAATTCCTACAATAATCCAAAATTTCAAAGAAATCGGTTGGAAAACAAAAGAGTTGCAAGATTCACGTCGGCCGCCATCTTGTTTTTCCGAAATGTCATAATTTTCCCCAACTCGAATCCCCCACCCCAACATATCTCCCCTACATCATTATATCGATTTCCGTCTCCTTCTAGGAGAACAACCCTGTCAATGAGTCAGTCAGTGAATCAGTCAGTCAGTGGTAATCGAGCTATATATATAATAATTATAATAATAATGTCCCCGTTTTATTTACCTGGCATTTACGTGTACATTTACCTGTCGTTCAGCAACGTTGCATTCTTAACACGGACGACGAGACAACCTACAAGAATGTTTCGTTCCAGACCGGATCCGAAAGCTATTACTGGATCCGTTATGTAGGTATAATACGGGATCCGCCAAACAGAAATACGGTTCCTAATTAATCTATAAAAAAATTAATACAAATTAATTTATTGTAATTAGGAATCACCTACCTACCGTGTTTTGCACAGGGTTTGCACGCACTAACCGCCCATTTTGGCTGCTTTCGTGACATGATTTTTTGCAATAATGTGCAAAAGTGATTGAAACCGATTGTGATTCTGTAGGTAGGTAAATATCCGCTGTAGGTGAATATATTCACCGACCTAATCTTGGAAGAAGTGGAGGCCTAGCATTTTTCACAAATTTTCTTTTCAAGTGTCATTGAAAAGGTCTTAAAAGATTTCAATGACACAATTGAGGTTTCTTTTAGCACATTTTATCGAGTTCCGTTTACACCATTTCAAATTTAGGTATACTGTGTTAGTATAACTGCTACTACTGTTAGTTCTTTTAGTGATACTTGGTAATAGGTACAGGTCGATCACAAAATAAGTTACAACGATATATCTACCTAAGCAGGTGTAATTTTTAGGGTTTCGTACCCAAAGGATGCCAACGGGACCCTATTACTAAGCCTCCGCTGTCCGTCCGTCCGTCCGTCTGTCAGCGAGCTATATCTCGTAAACCGTAATAGATAGACAGTTGAAATTTTCACATATTGTGTATTTCTTTTGCCGCTATAACAACAAATAATAAGAATAAAATTAAATTGAAAAATAAAGGGGGCCCCCATACATGAAAAAGGAGTCGAAATAAAATTTTATTTTTTTACCCCGGCATGTGGGGTGTTATTATCTAGAGCTCATTAAGTGGAGTTCAAATATATATTTTTTTATTTTTTAGCTACAAAAATGAAGAAATGGGGGCCTGTCAAAGTTTTCGGTTTTAGACCAATTTTGTTAAGGAGTCTATCTCAAAAATTAAACTAATTAGGAATTTTAAATTTTGGTATAATTATTATGTACTATATAGTGTATTTAAACAGCAAATACTGAAAACACCTATTTATAATGCGGTTGGTAAGTTGTGACCAAAACAAACGAGCATTTTTTTCCCCATATACTAATTTAGTACTTTCTAAGAACTAAGATATCTAAATATGTATCTAGTTTTAAAAAAATGATTTGGTCTTACGTACGGAACCCTAAAAGAGCGAGGCCCGACTCGCTCTTGGCCGATTTTTTTTTGTTTTGTTTGTTTTTGTAACTATGTGTATTTAAGCTTTTGAAAATCCCGTTGGTAAACTTTAATTCCCCGCTATAAAAGTTGCCTATATGTCCATCTCCGGATGTCTATCTCGTGCCAAAGATATATGCCTATATCGCCAAGATCCAGGGAACCCAAAATACTTCCGGAATAAAATGTAGCCTCTTGTATACCTGCCTTTGCCCGTGAAAATAGGTTTAACCGTTTCGAAAATTAGCCCGTGTAAACAGACAGACAGAGACATAAGTAAAAATAAAATACGAGCTATCATTCTAATAATTATAATCTACCAAATAAATATAACTAACTATATAGTTAACTATACTATTCCTCTAATACTTTATATTATACTAGCGGTCGCCCGCGACTTCGTCCGCGTAGAATTTCTGATTTTCTATGAGATTATAAAAAGATAAATTTTCCGGCTGCAAAAAGCCTATCCAAAAAAGTCCTACCGCTAGTAAAAACTGCGACTTCGCACGAGTATGTTGTAATTACCAGAGATTTCTACTTCCATTTTTTTTCTTTATTTATTTAGGGGAAATTAAATACCTTGGTTCCACTTTATTTATTTACTAGTTGTTGATCCACCCCGGCTTCGCACGGGTAGGCTACAAAACAAACACAATGATGCAAACATCTGGGGCCTGGAGGTTAATGATTTAGTCTGTTTGTAATTAATGCCTATGGCTTAGGACCCTCATATAAATATATGGTACTTAGCATGTATTCGATTGTTGTCTCTTAAGAGCGCGTGTAACCCCAAAAAAAATCAGATTTCGCGATGAGATAAAACATAGCCACAACCTCATGTGAGGCGCGATAAAAGATAGCGTTTTGCGCGGAATAGGAGTGTAGTAAGCGCCAAAATACTTTGTAACTCGTACAATATTCATTTTCTTTTCAATTCGCTACGCTACTCCCTTGATAATATCAATCGAAATTTAATGTAAAAATTTTGGCTCTGCAATATGCAACACATTGAAAATAAATGAATATTGGTTAAAAATTAGACCTAACTTCGCGATTTTTTATTATCGAACAAATTTCATCATTTTATGTTTTTGCCCAAACACGTCCCTTGGCAGTATGATGTAATTCTTGCGTGTTTTTTTTCGGATAGTTGAAACTTGATCTACTACTGTAAAAATCAAATCTGTTTACTGTTAACGAGCGCACACCCCCTCTTAAGCGAGTGACTTACTATCTGTAAAGAGTTATGCCCTCCATCTCCGATAATATATTTTATCAAATCTTCATCAAAATTAGATTTAACCTGTCTGATATGAGTGTATACACACTTTCAAATAAAAAAAAAGAATTATTAAAATAATTAAGAAGTAAAATCGATAAAAACTTTCATCCCCTATCCTGGAGGAAACTATTTTATATGTATATGTTGACTCAGAGTAACGTATCAGCTACCACTATACATTTCATTTAAATCCGTTCAGCAGTTTTCGCGTGATGCGCAGACACACAGACAGATAGACTAAAATTAAATAAAAATCTGTTTGGAATCAGTATCGATAATAAAGCATCCCCCAGTTAAAATTTTCAAAATATATGTACAGAAATCTTCCAGTACTTATAAGCATCTACAGAAATATTTAGTACAATTTTATTAGGTAGGTACATGTACTCGTAGATAGCAATCTAAACGGAAAGCGTAATGTATACCTACTTTAATACTCAAAGTTTTATTTATTAGAGTAACAATGGCTTTTAATCGGTGAGAGAACTTCTTTTTTTGCTATCGAATTGTCCTATGTATCTCAAATTCGAATTAAAAATCATTTATTTCATGTAGGCCAAATTTTGGCACTTATGACAAGTCGTGATTCTACCATCGGTTCGGAAAGCTGATTCTGCTGAGAAGAGCCGGCAAGAAACTCAGCAGTTGCTCTTTTTAACCGACTTAAAAAAAAAACAAAAAGAGGAGGTTCTCAATTCGACGCGTTTTTTTTAATTTTATTTTTGTCGATGTTACTCCATATCTCCATCAAATCTTAACTGATTTCAATTTTTTTTTATTTGTAAGGGCGTATCTGCAGGTAGGTCCCATTTAGATTTGGTGAAGATTTGATGAATATCTTCGGAGATGGAGGACGGAACTCCTCAATGAATGAGAGGAAATCACTCGCAATCAGAGTATGTGTAGACTTTTAACCATGCCTAGAGTACATAACATACATACATAAGCTAAAGTTCTATTTAAGTATCATCTTATTTTTACAAGCTTTTATTTATCTTGCAATGTATGTTTAGTTCAAGTCTTGCAAGATGTATTAAAACCATTCCCGGTTTCCGATTGAGCTGAAAATGTGCATGTACATTGAAATCGTATTACAATGCAATATTATTGTAACCGCCCGACTTCAACATACGTGTACAAACTGAAATTATTTTATACTTTTCAGTGGCGTTTGAAGTCGGTTTTTTTAAAGAATTTATATATATGTTGCTCAATATAATAATTATATTACGTAAGCAGTGATAGCCTAGTGGTTAGGACTGCCTACATTTTCACTGTTCGTGATGAATATAAATCTCTTTGACAGTATAGCGATATCTGAAATCAGATCGTGTCTGAAATTCTGAATACATACTTAGGAACCAAAAATATGAACTAGAAACTTGAGACTGAACGCTACGTGAAAAAAGTGTTAGGTAATGTACTAGCAGTTGCTCTAGTTAAATGTGTTTATGTATTAACTACTTATTATACCCGCCCCGGCTTGGCACGGGTAGTAGAGCATATTACGCCTATGCTTAGCAAACTCCTTGAAATGTTCCATAAGTTATATTGAACAACATATTGAACAGTACGTAGGCTTATAAAAGAAGTATCGCTCGGCTTATAATATAGCAACAACGCGGCGCGCGCGGGGGTGGTCACTGGTCGCATGAGCGAGTCCCGTCATCGCCATCGTCGGGTTGAAATCCGCGTATTTATATTAGCACACGTTCATAATTCATTTATTGTCCAGAACATTGTACATTATAATATAGTTACATATTATAGATGTTTATAGTAAGTAAGGTAGTACATTAACATAGTAGGTAAGATCTGCATGTTCTACCTTTGCCGGTGTACAATATTATAGTATTTAATTATACATTATAATTATAGGCACACATTCTTCTTCTTATTTATCAACCTATAGACGTCCACTGCTGGACAAGGACATCCACACATTAAATACCGGTAACTTGGGGTGACTTTGCATCTACGGGGGTGACTTTGCACCAAATCCGAACAACTTTCAAAATGAAATTTAAAAAAAAATCTTGACTTAAAAGTTTTATTGACTTCTGAATGCAATCCTTAAATGTCAATGGTTTGTCGAAAAAAATGACAGTTTGGTATTCCTGCAATTACCTGTGTAACGATTGACAACGTAAAAGTTGAAATTTTTTCAAAAAAGAAAGTCTTGTAAAATCCGTGTGTACCAGTACAATCATTATACATAAGCAGGTAAACCTAATAATATTTTATGCGTTATTATTTTTATTTTATTTTAAACAAGGAATTTGAGCCCCTAGTTCAATGAATGTAATTTGAGCTTTGTTTTTTATCGTTAGATCGAAATCTCGGTAAAATGGGGTGACTTTGCACCAGACTCATTTTGATTTTGTACGTCTTTGACTGTAGGGTGGTAAATAGCCACGGCCAAAGCCTCCCAATAGACCAGACCAGAGACAATTCAGAAATTATAAATTCCCAAATTGACTCCGCCGGAAATCGAACCCGACACCTCCCAGTTATAAGACCACAGCGCTCACCACTGTGCCAGGAAGGTCGTCCAAAGCTTCATTTCAATAATAAGTAATATGATGATTCAGATTATCCTGATGGCTTTTTGAGCCCATCAGCCATGAGGAGATGCTCATACACTTCGACCAGTAGCTAGACTCAAAGACGAGAGGCGTGAGAAAGAGTCTTTTTTGGCGGTGAAATAAGATGAGAAATTGTACCCCGGTCGCCGACTTTTCTGTAAAGACTTATCACAGCATACCACCACCCTAAATTGTTTTGTTATATCTCAAAGGCATTAAGCAGCGTTTTCGATGAAAGCTCCCAAGCGGCTTGAATTTTTCCGACATTGTCAACAATTATTATCGTCATATTTCAACTAATTTACACAACACCTTAACAAATTATACACTCAAACCTTCCTCATGAACCACCCAATCTAATAGTGAAAACCGCATCAAAATCACTTGCGCAGTTTTAAAGATCTAAGCATACATAGCGGACAGATAGCGGGAAGCGACTTTGTTTTATACTATGTAGTAATTTCGCAATAACGTTGAAAAAATGTGTAGGTTTATATTATATCCACTTAGTAGTTAAAGAATTAATAAGCCAATACACAAAAAAACACGGCTTATGAATTTGTTTTTAAATACATTTTTAATGTATTTAAATATACATTATATTATATCGATTGACTTTGTTACTCCAACAACCATCCCTGAAACCACACATTTTAAAACGCTAACAACCCTTTACTGTGGCACCTCTACAACCCCTCAGACCCTCTACTACCCCTGACCACCCATCTAAATAATTTAACCTCAAACCGACAGACAAACAACATGTACCTAGGTACTTTAGGGTAGTTATTACCAATTAAATCACTTTCACTCACCTAAATCACAATCACAGAACGAAAAAAATTATTCATCGAAACATCTAGCAGTATAATTCCTACTGTAACCACAATCACATCAGATGGCACTGGGCTTATAACTTTAATGTAATAATCTAAACTAACCTACATATTTTAAACTAAGCCATAAGCTAACGCTTTAACATTAGGTACGTACGCGTTATCTCACATTACGAGGGTAGCTCACAAATTGGTCCACTTAATTAAAGTGAATTAATTAAATGAATACTATTATCCCTATGATGACTATACCCTGTATGAAAAAAATTATATTTGCCTACATTAACCTATCTATTTGTCCTAAGTTGTCCTTAAAGGAAAACAAATCACAGAAAACGTTTCGGCAGTGATATATTTTTTTAAAGTGTTTTAAATCTAAAATCTTATGAATTTTCGATTCATTTCTGATGTGTGATCAGAAATGAAAACCATTGGTAAACCATTTAATAAATATGGCTATTATTTTAGCGTGGGGGGGTCTGCGAACACTGCGCTTCTTGGTGGGCGTAAAGCTGTACTGGTACCCTGCGGTCGCTTCTCCAGCTTTCTAGGACCTCACGGACCATCGACTCTTCGAGCTATGAACTTTGATATAATAATAATATATAATGATCAAATCTATACTTCTCACACTCTGAACTTCGGAAGGAACCTTGGACCTGGCGTCCTCATGTCTGTGATCAAACATCTGACGTGACCTCCGATCGACTGAAGTTAAATCAAATGTATCCAAAGGCGCCCACAATTTAGGTCACTCCAAATGGCTTTCATTTCTCAATTGACGCTTACGTCTACGGACATAAATATCCATGGAACTAGGAAAACAACTACGATGATAATATCCTAATCCTTATTTTTAAGGTTCCGTACCAAAATGGTAAAAGTGGAACCCTTATGGTGAGACTTTCTCCGTCCGTCCGTCCGTCTGTCTGTCACAGTCGATTATTTCAGTAACTATTAAAGTTATCGACATGAAAATAATAGTGGCCCAACATCATTGGAACCAAGAAAAATCGAAAATTATTTTTAGTTTTATTAAAAAAGGGGGAAAATCGGGGTTTGAAATTTCAAAGTAAGATAACTATACCGAGTGGGGTATCATATGAAACGACTTTACTTGCACATTCTAAAACAGATTTTCATTTATTTTTATACATAAGTTTTTGAGAAATCGTGCAAAATGTTGAAAAAATTACTAAATTTTTAGGAAAAATAAAACCAACGCTCTAACTATTTTTAGTTTAATTAAAAAAGAGGGAAATTCGGGGGTGTGAAATTTCAAAATAAGATAACTATACCGAGTGGGGTATCATAATATGAACTGTGCATTCTAAAACAGATTTTTATTTATTTTTATCTATATAAATAAAAATGAATGTTGGTAAGCGCTTAACTCAAGAATGGATGGACCAATTCGGTTAATTTATTTTTCTGTATGTTCCATAAGGAAGGTTTTAATACTTAATAAAAAAAACAAACAAAAAAAATTATAATAGATAAGTTGGCGGTACGAAGTTCGCCGTGTCAGCTAGTATAATTATAATAATATTATCGTTTTACTTTTACTTCTGGAGTACGGAAGCCTCAGTGCGCGAGTCCGACTCGCACTTGACCGGTTTTTAGTTAATATTTGGTCATTTTTATTCTTTTATTTTTATATTTATTTGTAAATATACACTCTTACAATATAATAATTAGTGATATACCTACTAATGTAAGCCCTGTTCTAAATCTTGTGAATTTTATCTGTTGCAAGTTTTGTTTGATTGGGAAAGTATTAACGCAAACACACAAGTACGATCTCTAGTGATCTTTACGTAACATTAATTTCACGTAAACAAATAAATAACAAACAAATAAGTTTATGAAACCAGTACGTGTTCACATTCACACAAAATAATCCTTACCCAACAAAAGCATATTAATAATAATTTATTAATTAGGTACTGTGCTGTGTACTAACAAAAGCACAGTACCTAAGTAATAATAATTTATTAATTAGGTACTGTGCTTTTGCTAGTGACCCACCCCGGCTTCGCACGGGTAGTAGAGTAATATACATGCCTATGCTTTGCAAACTCCTTGGAATGTTCCGTAAGTTATACCTTGAACAGCATATTGAACAGTACGTAGCCTTAAAATAAGTACCTACCTATATACTCGGAAGCGCTCGGCTAACATAACCCGCGGCGCGCGCTTCAATTTAATTTGGCGCGCGATCGTTTTTATTTTGTGATAACTCCTAAGATATTCATTTACATTGTATGGTGGAAAGGATTATCATAATGTGCATGAAATGCTTATGGTAACTAACGTATTTAAGTTGATAAGGATTAATACTGTATCCGTCTAAATAGATTTAAAATTACCGCATCGGTGACCATTTTTTAGGGTTCCGTACCCAAAGGGTACCAACGGGACCCTATTACTAAGCCTACGCTGTCCGTCCGTCCGTCCGTCCGTCCGTCCGTCCGTCCGTCCGTCCGTCCGTCCGTCCGTCCGTCCGTCCGTCTGTCAGCGGGCTGTATCTCGTAAACCGTAATAGATAGACAGATGAAATTTTCACATATTATGTATTTCTATTGCCGCTATAACAAGAAATAATAAAAATTAAATTAAATTAAAAAAATTAAATTATAATATTTCCATGGGTACATGGAAATATTTTAATTTAATTTTTTTAACGGAACCCTAAAAGAGCGAGGCCCGACTGGCACTTGGCCGATTTTTTAGAAGTTAAAATGGGTATAGTAAGCTATCCTTAAAAGGTCATCGTGGACTTTTCTGTAGGAACTTATCCCACCATACCACCACCATAAATTGTTCTGTTATATCGCAAAGGGATTAGTCAGCGTTTTCGATTAAATCTCCCAAGCGGCTTGAATTTTTCCGACATTTTAAACAATTATCTTCATATTATTTCAACAAATTTACACAAAACCTTAACAAATTTATACACTAGAACATATTATCAATCTCGTCCAATGCCGTGGGTGATGACAGCGTTAGTCGTAATATGATCTTACCTATCCTGGAAGTTGTTACTCCTGTTCTAACACATATCTTAAATGTATCTATCTCGACGTCTAAATTTCCTGAAGCTTGGAAAAGTGCTCAAATTATTCCTCTCCCAAAAAAGGCTCATGCCTTAAATTTTTCTGAATTTCGCCCTATTTCCATTCTCCCATTTCTGTCTAAAGTTCTTGAGAAACTAGTGTTCCACCAATTGAACCTATTCCTTAACAGAAATTGTCTTTTAAATCCCTTTCAGTCTGGTTTCCGGTCGGGTCATAGTACGACTACAGCGCTGGTTAAAGTTACCGACGACATTCGACGGGGCATGGATAATAAACAGCTCACTGTGCTGGTATTGCTGGATTTTAGCAATGCATTTAATTCTGTCGATTTTGACATCTTACTGAGTCTGTTACGTTCTATTAACATATCTCCATCAGTGGTTGGATGGTTTCAGAGTTATCTCAGAGGCCGACGGCAGCGTATTCGCATCGAAGATAAGTTTTCGTCTTGGTGTGAATTGCGTGCTGGGGTGCCTCAAGGTGGTGTGTTGTCTCCTTTACTCTTTGCTATCTTCATTAATTCAATTTCCCAAATTATCACTTCTCTCTATCACATGTATGCAGACGATCTCCAAGTGTACACTCAGTCAACTCTTGAAGACTTGCCCTCTGCTATTTCTACCATTAATGATGACCTGGTGGCTGTCAGCGAATGGAGTAAGTGTTATGGTTTAAAAGTCAATCCTTGTAAGTCCCAGGCTATTATTATTGGTGGAGCTGGCTGGATTTCAAGGGTTGATTGGGATAATCTTCCAGCAGTTATATTAAATGGCGTTGTTATTCCTTATAGTGCCACTGTGAAAAATCTTGGTGTCCATTTGGACACTACTCTCTCGTGGTCTCAGCAATTAAAAGAGCTTAGTAGAAAGACCTTTGCTGCCTTGGGTTCTCTCAGGCGTCTACGTTCTTTTCTCCCCATTCCTACTAAGATTATGTTAGCACAATCTTTACTCCTCTCCATTCTCGATTATGCAGACGCAAGCTATATTGATTTAACCGAGGACCAACTTAATAAACTTGAGCGTATTCAAAACCTTGCTATTAGGTTTATATTTGGCTTGCGCAAATATGACCATGTCTCCGAATTTCGTTCAAAGCTCAAGTGGTTACCCATTCGCTTTCGCCGGAATTTACATATTGTTTCTCTTCTGTACTGTGTATTGTTCAATCCTATGACTCCAAGTTATTTAAAGGAGAACTTTAAATTTCGTGGTCATGTCAGACCAGATAGAGTCTTACGGCCTGCGGAAAAACTCAAGCTAGTGACGCCTACACATCGGACGAAGTATTTTAGTAACTCCTTCACGGTCAAGGCTATTTGTCTATGGAACGAGCTTCCCTCGCAAATTCATCGTGCTGAATCCCTTAATAAATTTAAAACTGACGTCAAAGATTATTACCTATCTCTGTGCTATCATCAATAACGACATAGTTTACGATCAGTAATGTATATATATGTATGTATATTATATGTATAGTCGTATGTATGTGTATTATATTTATTTTGTATATATTAGTGTGTTAATATATTATTATTATTATATTATATGGTTTAGTTTATTTACCTATTAGTATTTAGGTATATTATATACACCACCTCCCACTGTCTATTTGTTCATTTTCTCTCTAGCGTTAAGGTTGTCTGGAAGAGATCGCTATTTAGCGATAAGACCGCCTTTTTGTACTTACATTTTAAGTTTTCTTTTTTGTAACCTGTAATTCATTTGTGTTTTGTGGTGCAATAAAGTATATACATACATACATACATACATACATACATACATACATACATACATACATACTAGAACCTTCCTCATGAATCGCCCTATCTATTGGTGAAAACCGGTTGAAAATCCGGTAGGTAGTTTTGAGTTTATCGCGAACAGATAGACAGACAGACAGACGCGGCGGGGGACTTATAATCCTTAGCAGGGTTTCTCAAGAGGTGGGCCTGAAAATGAACATGAGCAAGACGAAAATCATGTCCAATGTTCATGCTTCGCTCCACCCAGTAATCGTTGAAAACTCTGCACTCGAAGTATTATACCTGGGATATACGGTCCAGCTAGGTAGATTCGAATCCAACTCGGCTGGGCAGCGTTCGGGAAGCTCCGAGATGTCTTCTCGTCCAAAACCCCTTAGTGCCTGAAGACTAAAGTCTTCGAACAGAGCGTGTTGCCAGTGATGACTTACGGATCCAAGACATGGTCGCTAACTAAGGGCATCATAAGAAGGCTTAGGGTCACTCAGCGAGCTATGGAGAGAGCTATGCTCGGAGTATACCTGCGAGATCAAATCAGAAATGAGGAGATCCGTAGGAGAACCAAAGTCACCGACATAGCTCAGCGAGTCGCGAAACTGAAGTGGAAATGCGTGGAAATTACACATAGTTCGAAGAGCTGATGGTCGTTGGGGTCCCAAAGTGCTGGAGTGGCGACCCCGCACCGGAAGGCGCAATGTTGGCAGACCCCGCCACTAGGTGGACCAACGACATCAAACGAGTCGCAGGGAGCCGCTGGCGGCTCAGGCGTCGCAAAACCGAAGCCTGTGGAAGTCCATGGAGGAGACCTTTGTCCAGCAGTGGACGTCTATAGGTAGATTAAGAAGAAGAAGATAACCCTATCCTTTAATTTAGTTTAATTATAATTGTAGTTGCAATCAAATGAATAAAATAGCGCTTGCATTGAGAAAAGGGATATTAGGCCAACGCTAATTTCAAACTAATTTCATGCGAGCATATCA
Source organism: Oeneis ivallda (assembly GCA_029955525.1). Classification (NCBI taxonomy): domain Eukaryota; kingdom Metazoa; phylum Arthropoda; class Insecta; order Lepidoptera; family Nymphalidae; genus Oeneis; species Oeneis ivallda. The sequence continues at coordinate 17,924,641 of JARPMR010000012.1, read as the reverse complement.
AGAATGTAGCTGCGATTTCGCACATCTTATTTTCATACAAACGGGAGCGGCGTTTAGTGACGTTTTGCTAATAGCTAGTAAAATCAGTTATATTATTATTGCACTGACCTTACAAAGTGACGTATAGTGACGTCGCAAACAGTACTAGAACGGAGAGAGCCATCAAAGATGCCAAAAAAAACCAGTGCGATGTAGCACTAGAATTTTGAGAGTTCGCTATGTCGTGGCACAGCAACCCTGCTCTTAGCTATTAGTATGGCCAGACGCCGCACCACAACGTTGTGCTCAATAAACCAAGTATTCGGTGGACGTGATAATACGTTGTGTCTCAGCAACCCTGCCAATATGTTACGTATATATACGTTGCTTGCATGAACGTGTAATGAATGAGAAAAACAAGACTGGTTGAGGCAGATTTGAGATAGGTACCTACGTAATTACGTCTATAGCAATAGCCCCTCTCTGCTTCATTCAATCATAATATATAAATACTCGTACGCTGGCATTTTAGAACTTCTCAAATACTCATTTATTCTTGTTAAAAGTTCTTCAAAGCTATTTAATTTAATTTGGTATTGATTTGATTTAGGAAAAGTGAGTGAAGGTAGGAGGTATCGTTATTTCAGAGTTCTGTGTGCTATTTTATTTATTATTGTGTGTAGTGATTCGATGGACCGACCAGACATTACTGTGGTGGAGTGCTCCCGCAACGCTGCCAACCGTCACTAGCGGAGTAGCAATGCACGGGAAGCTGTGCAATCCAAAAACAAGGATATGTCACATCATCCCAGCAGCAACGACCACAGTCAAGAGTGACAGATAGAGAAGAGAAGAATAGTGATAACGTGATTGTGTGAAAGTAGCCAGTGTAGTAGCGAGATACTTATATGTAGCTAATAGAAAAGCGGTGTAGGTAGTGTTGCATGACTCAAAAATTAATTCCCACAATGGAACCTAACCATCAAGGGTTCGTTAACATTACGTTCAACGTGGTCGAATCAAAGGTCAAATCCGTATCTTACCTATCTATTCCTATCTAACAGTGAAATAGAAACGGAATTTGATATTATGAATGTGTACAGCCGATACAACAAAAATCGGCCAAGTGCGAGTCGGGCCTCGCTCTTTAAGGGTTCCGTTAAAAAAAAATTAAATAAAAATATTTCCATGTACCCATGGAAATATTTTAATTTAATTTTTTTAATTTAATTTAATTTTTATTATTTGTTGTTATAGCGGCAATAGAAATACATAATATGTGAAAATTTCATCTGTCTATCTATTACGGTTTACGAGATACAGCCCGCTGACAGACGGACGGACGGACGGACGGACGGACGGACGGACGGACAGCGTAGGCTTAGTAAAAGGGTCCCGTTGGTACCCTTTGGGTACGGAACCCTAATAAAAAGACGAACAAAGGAACGTGTAAGATTGATGCCAAATGTAAATAGTTAATTGCATCACAGTCAAGTGTTTGTTTCCTCTACGAACAATTAGTAGTTGAGAAGCATTTATAGCTTGGTATATTTGTGATCCCGTAGTTAATGTTCCGAGGCTACTCCCGCTGTCATAATATTACAATTTACAACCCACCCAACCCTACTAGATCATGATTTTCTTACTTTATACACACAATATTCCAACCTTGTAGCTCACACATCAGTCGAGATGTCTGCTACTTTTGGTTTTACGTAGCGAGTTTATGCAACCACCCTTCCACCCGAATGTCACACCCGAATGTACATAAGTAATATGTAAAAGGAAAAGGTGACTGACTGACTGATCTATCAACGCACAGCTCAAACTATTGGACGGATCGGGCTGAAAGGCACACAGACAGCTATTATGAGTAGGTATCCGCTGAGAAAGGATTTTAGAAAATTCAACCCCTAAGGAGGTAAAATAGGGGTTTGAAAAATCGAAATTAACGTGAGCGGAGCCGCGGGAAAAAGCTAGTTATGTGCATAATTATTGATTAAATATAAGGAACAAAATTATTTCTTTCAGCCTTGTAAAATTGCTCAAAATCATTCTTGCTTACCTGGCAGGTATCAGATTTTTTTTTCTATGCATAAAACCATTAATATATATATAGCTGCTCGTGCTGATTCACTGACTCATTGATCACCTCTCCTGTAAAATTTTGTATGAAAAATTTTTTTTTCACTTATGGTTTCGTGTAAAAGACAAAAATTCATTCGGAGGAAAAATATGGAGAGAGCTGATGATTGAGGATTTCGGAGACGGGTGAGGAGCACGGCCAGGGTATCAAAGATAGGTGGGGGGTACTCGAACAAATGTCACTCGAAATCTCATCCAATTCGCAGTGAGCTGAAAAAAAATTCAAAATGGCGGAAAAAAGATGGCCGCCATACAAATTTCGTTGCTGTCTATCTCGGGGAGTATAAAAGATGGAAGAGTGGTTTCTTGGCAAAAGATGATCAGGACCCAAAGATCTATTTGATGAATAGAAAAAAAAATCAAGATGGCGGAATTTTTTTTCCATGCAAAATATATGGCGAATATTGAGAAGACTAGAAGTTGGGAACTGTGCAAGACTTTGATACGGTTCCTTTTCAAAATTTATTTTTATAGAAGAATTCCCATTTTGACAAATGATGACATATGATGATCGAGGGTTTGGAAGGTGGGTGAGGAGCACGGCCATGGTAATGAAGATAGGTGGGGGTGCTCGAACAAAAGTCACTCGAAACCTCATCCAATTGGCAGTGAGCTGAAAAAATCCAAAATGGCGGATTCAAGATGGCGGCCATACAAACTTCAACGGTGTCTATCTCAGAGAGTATAAAAGATGGAAGAGTGGTTTTTTGATAGAAAATGATCAAGACCTAAAAGTGTACTTGCCGAGTAGAAAAACCGCGGTCCGCTTGCGGGCCGCGCACCCACGCGCCCTACTAGTTAACTTATAAATATAATACATGTATGTATAGACAATAGAGCAATAAAACTGTTAAAATTGTATTCAATTAGAACACCAGCTTTTTTTAACACCAGCATGTTAGTTTTATTTAAAAAAAATGCGTTTTGAAAAGTTTGGGGAATAACGCTTCATCTGTGTTAACCCTGCCAAGTCGATTTTATTGCTTGTTGTTTAATTCTTGATGAGATATAGCGACACACAGAGTTATAGCCTTGTATCTTGTATGAAGAAAAGATAAGTGGTTAGGACTGCAGTCTCCTATTTGGCGGGTCGCAGGTACGATCCCCGGCACGCACCTCTGGGCTCTGACTATTCGGATTTATTAGCGTTTAAGCAATTAAGTACTTAGATATCACATGATTTCAACGGTAAAGGAAAACTGGAGAGTTTTCCATAATGCACTCAAAGGAGTGTGAAGTCTGCCATTTTGCATTGGGCCAGCGTGGTGGACCTATAAAACCTTCTTGCAGAGCAAATTTAACCACCGTTCAGTAGTGAGGCGTTAATGGGCTGATGATGATGATCTTGCATGTTCATCGAAGTGGCAGCCAGCACTTGGAATGAGAAAGGAAAATTTTAGTGCTTGTGGCACAGTGGTGTTCTCAATGTGAGAAATGAAATCGATTTAACAAATTGACTTTATTTTAAGAAAATCTCTCTTGCTTTTTATCATTTCAGAATTATGATAAGTTTTATAGAGTTCAGTTTTTTTCAGTATAAGGTATGAACCCTTGAGAATGCAATTTTTAACATAAAGACAAATTACATTCAGTATCATATTAAATTATTATTACAGTAGGTAAAAAGGTAAGTTAAGAAAAATAGCCGTGCTCGGTTCAACAAGTCATGTCCACTCCACACCTAATAATATTATAAGTAATGTAAAAGTATCTGTCTGTGTTACCTTTTCACGGTCTAGCAATCGTGACGTTTGCAACTAAAGTTCGGCCGTTCAGAGAATGCGTTCCTGACACCTGTCAGTTAGTCACGACAACTGTCACAAAATTATAACATTAATTGATTATTGATATAATAATGTTGTTTTAATGCTGATCAATTGTTAAAACGGTAAACAACCAGCAATAATATTTTTATCGTAACTGCAACGCCATTACAAAGTTACGTCGTCAGTTCAATCGCGACGTGTCAGGAACGCATTCTCTGAACGGCCGTAGTATAGATACGTATATTTTTATTCCAGAAAATCAAAGAGTTACTACGAAATTTACGAAAATATGTGGCTTGGCCGTTTCGTTACTACAAGAAATATTGTATACCAGAAAAATAATGAACAGTGAATAAATTTTTCACCTTACGCCCATGTGAATGTAGCGAAACGGCCAAGCCACATATTTTGACTAAGATGTAGAGTTTGTGAAGTTAGGGCTTACTATAGAGTTAGGGCGTGTAGAGTTAGAAGCTAAAAAGTTATCAGATTTAATGTAGAGCCACTACATGAGATCTGATAACTTTTTGACAGGTCGTGGCAATATTTTACATGAAAATGTTTTGGTGGGATTATTATGTCGTTTTCATCACAGTTATTTATTTGTTACATTTTATGGAAATATCACATAATATGGTTGATTATAAGAGTAAAAAAATCATCCTCGCTTTACAGAGGGGTATAGGGCAAAGATTTTAGATTTAATTTCAAAATAGGATTTCCTTTGTAATGGTGATTAATATGTATATAGCCATCCAATATATTTTCCGAGTTAAGCCGAGGATAGACGGATAGACGTTCCTGATTATTTCACTATAGAACAATAAAAACAGCAGTTCTTTCACCTACCGATTAGTATTTAGCTCATAGAAGCTCGTTGATTGATATTTTGACTGAAAAATTGTAAATATTTTGTGCAATATGCAACATTAGGTAGTTAAAGCAGCCAATTCCTCCTACGCAATTTAAAAAATTTAAATGTTGTGTTAAAACAGGTAAAAAGAGTCAGTCGCCAAGGCTATCTGAACGTTGTCTGGTCTCTTTCATGTCTCCTACGCACTACAAATCATCAACTCGCCATGAAATTAAAACGAAATATCTAAAATATTGCTTCGAAAATAAAAGAGCTCCTGGCTATCAAGCCAGATTATTTCAAATACCGTTGATAACTTCTTCCGATTGTATCCAAATTAGCTGGGTATTTGTCTGATGATGAGGAAAACGTGCCAGACGCGTAATTAGGCGAAAACACAAATACAAAGGGCAAAATTAAAGTTTCTTATTTAAACTTTTGTTCTGTATACCAAATAAGCTTTGTAATTTGGCAATCGGATTAATTACAGCTTTCAGTTGTAAACTAAATTGAAATGATAATAAATACCTACGTTTTTTTTTTCAGCGGCTGAAAAGTATATTTAGATTTAATAATCCTTACTAATATTATAAATGCGAAAGTGTGTTTGTCTGTTGGTTTGGTGGTTTGTTGGTCCTTCAATCACGTCGCAAAAGAACTACGGATCGACGTGATTTTTCGCATGGGTATAGATAGTTGAGGACCTGGAGAGTGACATTTAGGCTAAATTTTATCCAGGAAAATCAAAGAGTTCCCACGGGATTCTTAAAGCTAAGTCCACGCGGATGAAGTCGCGGGCATCAGCTAGATATAAGAAAACAAATCATCAAATTAGCTATCAGTCATCAACTATTTTCATTCGAGAAGAGAGTAGTAGGCCGGCGATGGGTTGAGATGATAACCAAAACAAAACGCATTTATTATAACAAATTATTATAGAAAAATTTAATTTAAGATCTTATGTTAAAATGGTAATAATATGGTTTATATGTTTTTTGTCGCTACTGGCATTTTGGATTGGTTTGTTTTAATACTGACCTATGATACATAAAGATGACAGTGAAGTTTCCCAGGCAGCCAGCCAAAGCCATGGCAATGTACAGACAACCCAGCGCGTAATACACCGCTGGCTCTGGCGGTGGGAAGTGCAACCAGTGGGGGTTTATGAACCCAATGTAGTCGTCTGTAAACAATCCGTACTGACGCCACAGGTGTACAGGCCAAGTCTGTTTGAATTTTTGAATTAATGGAGACTCTTTGGGTTTAATCAGAAACTCTTCATTATCCAAACTTTTGCCGCGAATCACGTATCCGACGTCGAATTCCACTGCATCTCTTTTCAATCTTAATTTGACAGACTGTGATAATCTAGCCACCAAATCACAGATTCTTTTACGTTTTTTCCACATTTTCAAATTAAAACAACGCCACAAAATTTCACTGTTACATTTAAAAGAGTCTAAACAAATGAAATAGTTAACTACACTTTCTTTCGAGTTGGTCGCGAGATCACTTTTTACTTCTGGAAATGTATCAACGTTTTTACACTTTATTTCCATTAAAAATATTATGACTATTATTTTTGTAGTCGGCGACATATTTTCGAGAAATCACGCTGGGACCGAGAAGTTTCATTGAACGAGAGCACAGTCGTTCGGATTGCTTCCCGTGACGAAATGTTATTCTCGAGCGAATCTGTCATCCCGAACTGTTTTGGTACATGCGCTGAACTATTTTTGTTTTTATCAATGGAAAATGTCTCACAGAAATAATCATTGTGATAGTTTATTCAAGAGTACTAATGTACCTACTTAACTACTACTTAACATCTATAAACTCTATACTTATAAAAATTGTAACTGAAGATTTCTGTACATTTGAAATATTTTGAAAATTTTAACCGGGGATGCTTTATCATCGATACTGAGCCCAAAACAGACTTTTATTTAATTTTTGTCTGTCTGTTTGTCCGACCGTCTGTCTGTCTGTATGCCCGGGCATTACACGAAACTACTGAACGGATTTGAATGAAAATTGGAAATTGGTATAGTGTTAGCTGATACTGCGGGTCAACATATAAGATAGTTTTTATCCTTATAAACAATGAGGTTCCTCCGGTATGGCAGGGTGAAAGTTTTTGTCTATTTTTCTCCATAACTCCGTCAAATCCAAATCGATTTTAATAATTCATTTTTATTTTAAAGTTTATACAATCACATATATTTTTGCCTAATTTTGGTAAAGATCTGATAAATAATATCGGACAACAGTCGACCATAATAATAGAGTACAGAACTCTTCACGGATAGCAGCAATTCACTCGCATAAGAGTTAACGATCTTATTAAATGCATATCATAAATATTTACGAGAGACTTGACCATTTATAATTAATAGACTACACCATTAAACACCAATTCCACAATCCTGATGCTGCTGGGTACTGTCCACCCAGAACAGTGGACATTGCCTTAAAACATGGGTAGCCTAATTATGTCACGCTCTCTTTATACGTCATTTCTGTGGTGGTGTATGTCGTGTGATGCAGGTTTTTACGTTCCCTCAGATATGGTTGACGGAAGCAACATGGCTGGATCATGCCATGCTCGTGAACGGGTTCCACCAGCGGGAATGGGGCTGCTTTCTGTCTGCCCGTCTTAACGTGTTGAATTATAATTAGGTATGCTTTTGTGCTGCATACATAGCATATTATCTATTGAATTGTAGACTTGTTTTGAAAAGAGCAACCGCCGAGTTTCTTGCTGTTTTTTCTTGGCCGGAAGGGCCGATTCGTTGACGATTCAAAAGCACTTGTAAAAAAGTTTATTTGAATAAAAAACATTTCTAGTCTATTGTATTCTATTCTATTCTATTGAGGAATTGTTGATTATTATTTATTGATATTGTAGGTACCAAATATGTACTATATCATTTGACTCCAGGCTCCAGCTGTAAGTACCGTTGCGTTTGTTTTGGAGCTTACCCGTGCGAAGCCGGGACGGGTCCACTAGTCTATAAAAAATGTTTTGGGCCGAGTTTGGAATGAAAGGCAAGGGGCATTATTATTATAAGAAAGTTGATTTAATTTGTGCCGAAATACTATGACATCAATAAATATGACTTTTACAAGACGTCCTGCAACAAAAATCTTTAGGTCGATTGTTGAGATATATCTATAGGCACATGCATTGAATTCCTCTTCAGTTATTTGTTAGTAGGTTACGATGGCTGGTTCGACAATTAATACCGGTTGAGAAAAGTATTCTCGTGATCAGAAAAGGCACTCAAAAAAAGCTTATTATGAACAGAACAAAACCTAAAAATAACAGATTGACTGGAAATTTCCGGTTTGGTGGCGTCTCCGTGAATGAATCATCTCCTCGCAAAACTTTTGTTGCAACAAAAAAGTTATAATTTATAAAATTTCAGTAATTTCCAATTTAAAAATATTGAAACAACAAGATGAAGCAGTGAAAATGAATTTGGAACTACTTGACCTACTTCTTATCTTACAAAACTCAACTCTTATTAAGCTGAATGCACGTCGAGTTCCACAGTATAAAATAAAACGTCCTTAGGCCCTTTGATAAGAAATACTTTTGGGAATCGAAAAACCTTCAAAAAGGTTTTTAAATATCATAAACATTCTGGGTCCAAAAAGGCAAATAATGTAAGTGTCAAATAGATCAAAGTCAAAGATCCATTATCTTGGTACCTATTCTTTGTTATATGTAATTTAGGTTTCATAATCAATTCTGGAACTTTGTTGGTATTCATATTGGAACTATACAAGTATCAACATTTTCAAGTTAAGTTTTTTTACTAATCTACGCCCTACGGTTCTCTAGTTTACTATCAGCCGTTCCTACGGTATTTTCAAAAGAACCTAATTCCACGCGGACTAAGTTGCGAGGGCAACAGCTAATTTGTTATAAGTTAGATAAATGCCCAGGGTGCTACAAGTGGGGTGGGTAAAACCCAACAGGTACTAGGTAATATATAGGTAGGGAAAAGTACCTAGTTACCTTCAAAATAGAGTCGTCATTTACAGAAAACCAATATATTATATATTATATAATATACTAGCTGACCCAGCGTACTTCGTACCGCCACTACTTATAAATGAAAAATTAGTTAAATAAACATTTTCCAGTGGACCAAATTGTGAATCTAAACCATCCTCGAATCCCCTTGAACTCACACAAAAAATTTCATCAAAATCGGTCCAGCCGTCTAGGAGGAGTTCAGTGACATACACACGCACACAATTATAATTAATTTATCTCAATGCATTTGTTAAGACCTTCATAGTATAACTCTACTTTGCGTGCTTTACTATCTTTGCCTGCGTCGTGGTCAGCGTGTAGTTAGATTTATAAAAATCTTGAGAGAACCCTCTATTTTTCGAAAGGCAAGGTAGCCTATGTCCAAGTCCTCAACTATACCCATGCAAAAATCACATCAATCCGTTGTTCCATAGCTGCGTGAATGAAGGACAAACCAACAAACAAACACACTTTTGCATTTATAATACTAGTAAGGATCATAGGAAAAACGTACCTGAAATACATGAGGAGTACCATTATGTTGCCCCAGCAGCCTGCCGTTGCAAACAAAAGGTAAACGCTGCCTAAAATCTTCTGCACCGCTGCATCCGGCGGAGGGAATTGTAGCCAATGCTCGTTAATCAAATATAAATAATCATCCGTAAAATAACCAAACTTTCTCCAGTTCGCTACAGGCCATAATCTTTTGAATTTCTGAATAAGAACATGCTTTGAATCCAAAGTGTCATTTGAATTGGAAATGTTTTTAGATTCATCCGAGTTAATTGGTCGGATGCCAATTTCATCGAAACTTTTGTTATGTTGCGATATCTCCCTTCTTATTCGTGGACTACGCGAATTATCTTCGAAGTTTTGTTTTAAAACAGACCGATATGTCGAAAGTTTTTCTATAAAGCTTTCGATGCATAAAAAGCACATTAAAATAAGAAAATACAGTATGTAACTGATAAATTTCTTCATTGTACAACGGTACGTACAACGCGTAGGCGAACAGGTCTTGCAGTGTCTTAGTATAAGACTAATGCAAGGTATTCAGCTGCCCTCAAGGTTTATAATACGAGTGGCGGTTTGAGTGCTCTGTGCCCTGGGGAGCGTTTCGGGGCTGTACTTAAATTGGATTAAAGTGGCTTGCTTTCAGCTAAATTCTGTACATGAACCGCTAATAAAGACTAATAAAGAATCAGAGACCTTGTAAATCACTTATCTAATTGAACGTCTACCTACTACGAACGTGATAATATAGACTCATATCTACATGGTATGAGTTTTGCTGGCTTCTGCCATAGTTCTATTGAAAATATTGCTTTCCTTCATAACAAGTAGCTAAAACATTAGTTTTTGGGCAACAATTTGTATAACGTATCGATGGAAGCAATATTTCTCCCGACCTTCAGGTAATAAATAAATCAAACGGGCTTATTCCTTATAAGCATACCTCGACGTTTGTGGTCCCAAAACATAATACTATTATCATTCATCAAGAGATTGACTTATCGAATTGAACAATTTTATCTGCATGCAATCCCATACAATGTATGTATTATTATTTATTATGGATTGTACCTACCTATTTATTTGCGTAGGCGTAGTTAGATAAACATAATGCCTATAGGTGTGCATTTAATTAGGTATATTGAAGGCAGAATTGTATCACACCTACCTACAACAATCTTTTTGTAGCCCTACTAAATGTTTCTGCAAGACCCATAATATGCCAATGCACAATAATAACCTTCAATCTTCAATGTACAGAATTGGACCTGTTACTGTTTTATCTTTGTTTGAATTTTATTTATAATAAATACTTAGTATTAATTTTTTATTCATTTATATTATTCTGTTCACAAGACGACATACTTCTAATGTCGGTATTAAGTTTGAATTTGATGTAGGTATGTGCGATTAAAACTCGTCCTTCATATTATAACGTTCAAAATAAGATTATAATAAGTAAAATAACAAGCAGTGATAGCCTAGTGGTTAGGACTGTGGTCTTCTATTCGGGGGCCGCAGGTTCGACCGACGTACGAACCTCTGACTTTCCGGAGTCAAGTTCGTTTAAGCTTTTAAATATCACTTGCTGCAAAGATGAAGGAAAACATCGTGAGGAAACCTGCACACCTGATAGTTCCTCATAATTTTCTTGAAGGAGTGTGAATTCCGCCAAATCGCATTGGGCCAGCGTGGTGGACTAAGGCCTATAGCTCTTCTCTGAGAGGAGACCTGCGCTCAGTAGTGAGCCGTTGATGGGTTGCTAATGATGATGATGATGATGATGAAGTAAATTTAAAATAAATACTATTTCAAATAGAACTCTCATAATAACTTCGTACAATTCATTTATATACTTGGATAATCACTTTTAAAATACGAGCAGTTACCTAGTTTCCACGTCCCTTATTACTTTAATTTAAGTTGAGCTTCATTTTAACTTTAGATTGCCTCCAGTGTTTTATTTGTAACTTCTTCAATGATTTTTCTTTAAATACCTTGACTGAAATCGAGACGATGTAGCCGAAGGAAATCAAAATACCTAATTATCTTATGGATGTCAACCTGTGACCCTTATGGTAAGTCAAGATTTCACATTATCTAGCGGCACGCTATGATGGCCGGTTTGACACATTACAATAGTGATGTGGAATGTCAATTTATTCTCGAACAAAAAACAATTAAGTTTTGTTTTTGTACCTGATTAAATAGGTTTAATAAAACAAAAATGTATATGTTTATTTAATTTATTTGAACGAACTGAATATTTGAATGAAAATGAATATACATACTTTATATGCACACAAGAAACATATGAATACAAAAGATACCAAAAAAGGTGCCACAAAAGGCCATAATTAATCAGATTCGTCCATACTACTATTTTCACTGTCGTCACTGCTATCATCACCTACATTAATAATTATATGTTCGTTTTCTATAATATTATCTATTTTCACATCTCTTTCATAATCTTCCCTTATTAATTTAACAGTTCTATTCACAACCTTTTCCCAGTCTCCTTTAGTCACATGTTCACAAGCTTCTTCTAATAATTTTAGCATTTTTTTGTGGTAAATGGGGGTTCTGTATTGTGTCTTGCAGCATATCCCTTAATTTGAGCCCACACCAACTCAATCGCATTATACTCACAATGGTAAGGCGGTAACCGTATAACTCTGTGCCCATGTTCTAATGCTATTTCGTCAATGACGTATCGGATCTTGGTTGGTTTGTTTTCTTTTAAAAGACGTACTAATTCCGCTTTTAACATATTCATGTTTGCATCTACGCCATTTTTACGAAGCCATGCGACGATATCAGCTTTCTTTTGGGATTGGGCAGGTGGCTTGTCAATTTGCATCGAGTGGTATGGGGCGTTGTCCATAATTATAATAGATGGTTCAGGGAGGCTACACAACATTGAGGTAAACCATTCAGTAAACTTTTCTCCATTCATGTCTTCATGATAGTCTCCAGTGGTTTTTGACGCAAAAGCCATGAGAGAACCTTCGACAAACCCGTTGATGGTTCCGGCGTGACAAATTATAAGTCGCGATCCTTTTCCTACAGGAACTTTGGAAGTAGATGCTGCTGTGTCATCGTTCCAAGAACGGCCTACAGTATGGTTAGCATTAAGCCATGTTTCATCCAAGAACACAACATTTTGCCAATTTTTGATTTCTTTCACTTGCCGTAAAAAAGTATACCTTGCCATCGCTATATCAAATCTTTCCATCAATATTTTGCGTTTGTTACATTTTTTGTATCGAAATCCAATGGTCTTCAAAATCTTCGTTAAAGAACTTTCCCCACCGAAGAATAATCCAGCTTCCTTCAGTGAATGCACCAACTTTTTTCTTGTTGGATACTCCTTCTGTAAATAGTAGCCGTAAACATGTCTTCGGATAGCATCGGCATCAAAGCTATCGATGCCTACGACTGGTTTTGCTCGTTTTCTCTTTTTTGGTGTGTGAAGTTTATTTTCTTCTGTGCCAGTCTCGCCATATTTTTTTTTAGTTATCCGTCTAACAGTTCGTTGTCCAATATTAAGCGCATCAGCTACGCGTTCAACCACTGACGTTATAGGTAAAATTGGCCCTCCATTTTGAGCTTCACGATCGAAATAGTTACGAAGGCGTATTACGAACTCACGTGTCTGACTATTTAGAACAGTTCTCTGCGTACGTTCGGTCATATCGACGAAATCCACAACAAAGGGCTTGAACAGAGTCCAAATTAACGAGCAAGGGTCAACAGTAATGCAGTATCAATATTTGAAATCCAAAGCCAGGTCAAAACTATATCACAATCGCATTGCACTGACAGTTTATACTTTTCGAAGCAACGTCAATTCGAAACTGCTTTGTTTTGCATTGAGCATTGACGCGAGTTTGCCGGAGGTAGTAGTTGTGCTAGCCAGCGATCCTATGTGACGATCGTATTAGATTCCATTTTTAAAAATTTTCAATTTAGAAAACCAAATGCCGAGTTGTGGTATATATCATATAAAAATAAAAATTTTACCTTTTGTATGAAACAGCTGATATTTTTTTGCGATTTCAGAGGTTTGCCCACATAGTGAAAATTGTTCATATTCACAAGTACATTCACCCCTTAAATGGTGCAAACTGATTTTTCTACACTTGTATACATTTTAGAAATCAATTTAATAAATAAATTTTGAGTCCTAAACCTAAAACTACATTCGATAAAATTTATGAATCTCTGCACATCACTATCGTCAATAAAGTAATACAATTATTTCCTTCAAAGTCGTTATCAATTAATACGGAACTTCATGAGCGGACAAACGTCAAACCGGCCATCATAGCGTGCCGCTAGTTGTAGTCAAAAACTGGATTTAAATTAATGGCAAAAACGTCACTGGAAGTTTTGTATGAAAGCTGTAATTTTTCATTGATTTAAGCTAGAAACTTGAAATTTTCACAGCATTATCACCTTTGTATTCAGTATGAATTTCAACTTATTGTCTCAATAATAATACGTTTTTGAGAAAAAAGGGCCTTGACACACGGACAGACAGACAGACGGACGACGGAGTGATCGTATAAGGTTTCCGTTTTTTTAGGAATCATAAAAATAACAATTTTCCCATGTTCATTTCCTATTCCTATTTTCCTATATCAATTTTCACATGTAACATACAAAAATCAAGTCGATTCATAGCTCTGTTGTGGTGTCATTAAAGAACAAATCCACAAACCAACGAACTAACAAACACACTTGCATTTATCTAAATATATAAAAGGCAAAGGTGACTGACTGACTGACTGACTGGTCTATCAACGCACAGCTCTAACCACTGGACGGATCGGGCTGAAATTTTGCACACAGATAGTTATTATGACGTAGACGTCCGCTAAGAAAGGATTTTTGAAAATTCCAACCCCAAGAGGGTTAAATGGGGGTTGAAAGTTTGTATAAAAGTCCGTCATTTATACAATTATTTTTCATGTAATATCCATGAAACTTAAATTTTTGGGCTTTCGATAAAAAAATTTGAAATACGTGTTTCGCAAATTTTGAAAATTCCAGCCCCAAAGACCTCAAATAGGGGATGAAAATTTGTATAAAATCCAGATTTTTAAGTTAATTTTCAAGTAATATCCATCAAACTTGGTACTTTAGCTTTCATCTAAATATATAAAAGGCAAAGCTGACTGACTGACTGACTGACTGGTCTATCAACGCACAGCTCTAACCACTGGACGGATCGGGCTGAAATTTTGCACACAGATAGTTATTATGACGTAGACGTCCGCTAAGAAAGGATTTTTGAAAATTCCAACCCCAAGAGGGTTAAATGGGGGTTGAAAGTTTGTATAAAAGTTCGTCATTTATCAAATTATTTTTCATGGAATATCCATGAAAATTTGATTTTTGGGCTTTTAATAAAAGAATAAGAAATATGTGTTTCGCAAATTTTGAAAATTCCACCCCCAAGACTTGTAATAGGGGATTAAAATTTTTATAAAAGTCTTAGATTTTTATGTTAATTTTCAAGTAATATCCATCCATCCACTAAGAAACCATTTTTGAAAATTAACCTCTAAGGGGGTAAAATAGGGGTTTGAAAAATCGAACTTATCGTGAGCGAAGCCGCGGGCAAAAGCTATTAGTTATTATGACTTAGACGTCCGCTAAGAAAGGATTTTTGAAAATTCCAACCCCAAGAGGGTTAAATGGGGGTTGAAAGTTTGTATAAAAGTCCGTCATTTATAAAGTTATTTTTTAAGTAATATCCATGAAACTTTGATTTTTGGGCTTTCGATTAAAAATTAAGAAATACGTGTTTCGCAAATTTTGAAAATTCCACCCCCAAAGACATTTAATAGGGGATGAAAATTTTTAGGAAAGATTTTTAAGTTACTTTTCAAGTTGTATTCATCAAACTTGGAATTTTGGCTTTCTATTGAAAATAAAGTAGTACCCGTTTGACAGTTTTTAAATGTTCAACTCCCGATGGAGTTAAATAGAGGGTAAATGTTTATTATTAAGTCTGTCGTTTTTCAACTTAGATGTAACCATGAAACTTGGTATGTTGGCTTTTTACGGATATACGAATCGCGTTAAGTTGGATTTTGATTACCATTAAAAATCGAACTTAACGTGAGCGAAGCCGCGGGCAAAAGCTAGTAGGTAATATGAGTAAGGATTTGTCGTGAACTTAAATATTTTCAGTTAAAGAAGAATAACTATGAAGAGTATCTTCATGTGTCTTCTGAAGAAGTTTTCTTTTACACGTGTAAAGCGAAGTAGATTTCATAATATTAAATAACTTTAGTTTGTCACCTACCTAGTTTCAACAAGCTTTACCAAATTTGGCCAAAGTGCTAAATATAGTAAATAGATCCCGATTTTCTTTAAGGAAACGACGCACTTCGTCAAAGTTATTATTGTCTCAACGAAGCTTTAACTGTGTGTGTATAGAGATCTTATAAATAAATAGCTATTTGTCGTATTGTGTCGTATGTAATAAAGAATGTAATGGCCCGTAAATAATAATTTGTGGAGTAGGAGAGATGCCTGTTTGATTTTGATCATTATCTTATACGCAACAGCTAAAATAAAAACATTTCTGTGAAACAGAATCAAAATTGGTTGTAAAATGAGGCAGTTATTATTATTTTAAACTGGCTTTACCCGTGGCCACGTTCCTGCCATCTATTGAAAGTATTTAAATCCGAAATGGTGAATCCTATACAAAAGTGCTAATTTTGATATTTCAATTTTTCAGCTTTTTTTGTGTTTTTCTATTTTTTATTTTTAAACCACCCCTGTGTTAGGGCTACCAAAACAAAAAAAAATCAAATCAGTCAAGCCGTTTTTGATTTTTAAGCCAGACTAACGAACAGAAATTGATTTTTGTATATTAACTAGCTAATGGCCACAACTTCGTCCGTAGATTCCCTCGGGAACTCTTTGATTTTCCGGGATAAAAAGTAGCCTATGTCACTCTCCAGGTCCTCAACTATACCCATGCAAAAAATCAAGTCAATCCGTTGCTCTGTTGCGGCGTGACTGAAGGACAAACCAACAAACAAACACACTTTCGCATTTATAATATTATTTTTTCTAAATCTTCTTTTCTCATCTTTTTTTTCGGCCGATAGACGTCCACAACAGGACAAACGGGTTTTTCGTATACTTTAGTCTCCCAAATGTGCCGTATTCAACTTGTATCAAACTGCTTGTAGCTCCCTGCGACTCTGAAGTCGTCTGTCCAACTAGTTGAATTAAGTACCTAATATCTGGGTGACCGAGCTTTGCTCGGTTATTTTTATTTGGTTTTGGTAAATCGTGTTTATTGGAAATTATATATTAAAAAATAAAAAAATAAAAAATAATAATAAAATTCATAGGTATATAGGTATATCTATCTAATATCTTTAAACGAGCAATTCTTGTATATATATATATATATAATCTGAATCTCGGAAACGGCTCCAACGATTTTCATGAAATTTGGTATGCAGGGGGTTTCGGGGGGCGATAAATCGATCTAGCTAGGTTTCATTTTTAGAAAAGGTCGTTTTATCAGTCTTTTCAGGCAATGAAAAAGCTCTTACAATATCATTAGAATACGAAGGTAAATTTCGCCATCATCTATAAATTTCCGATAGCTCGGTAAGTCGGTCCCGAAACCAGAAGACTCCGGTTCGAGTCCAAGGTGATTATATTTTCCCTTACGAATTTTATTATTATTTTTTTATTTATTTTTTTATTTAAAAATATATAAAAGGCAAAGGTGACTGACTGACTGACTGGTCTATCAACGCACAGCTCTAACCACTGGCCCGATCGGGCTGAAATTTTGCACACAGATAGTTATTATGACGTAGACGTCCGCTAAGAAAGGATTTTTGAAAATTCCAACCCCAAGAGGGTTAAATGGGGGTTGAAAGTTTGTATAAAAGTCCGTCATTTATCAAATTATTTTTCATGTATTATCCATGAAACTTTAATTTTTGGGCTTTCGATAAAAAAATAAGAAATACGTGTTTCGCAAATTTTGAAAATTCCAGCCCCAAAGACCTCAAATAGGGGATGAAAATTTGTATAAATTCCAGATTTTTAAGTTAATTTTCAAGTAATATCCATCAAACTTGGTACTTTACCTTTCATCTAATCTAAATATATAAAAGGCAAAGGTGACTGACTGACTGACTGACTGACTGGTCTATCAACGCACAGCTCTAACCACTGGACGGATCGGGCTGAAATTGTGCACACAGATAGTTATTATGACGTAGACGTCCGCTAAGAAAGGATTTTTGAAAATTCCAACCCCAAGAGGGTTAAATGGGGGTTGAAAGTTTGTATAAAAGTCCGTCATTTATACAATTATTTTTCATGTAATATCCATGAAACTTAAATTTTTGGGCTTTCGATAAAAAAATTTGAAATACGTGTTTCGCAAATTTTGAAAATTCCAGCCCCAAAGACCTCAAATAGGAGATGAAAATTTGTATAAAATCCAGATTTTTAAGTTAATTTTCAAGTAATATCCATCAAACTTGGTACTTTAGCTTTCATCTAAATATATAAAAGGCAAAGCTGACTGACTGACTGACCGACTGACTGGTCTATCAACGCACAGCTCTAACCACTGGACGGATCGGGCTGAAATTTTGCACACAGATAGTTATTATGACGTAGACGTCCGCTAAGAAAGGATTTTTGAAAATTCCAACCCCAAGAGGGTTAAATGGGGGTTGAAAGTTTGTATAAAAGTTCGTCATTTATCAAATTATTTTTCATGGAATATCCATGAAACTTTGATTTTTGGGCTTCGCAAATACGTGTTTCGCAAATTTTGAAAATTCCACCCCCAAGACTTCTAATAGGGGATTAAAATTTGTATAAAAGTCTTAGATTTTTATGTTAATTTTCAAGTAATATCCATCCATCCACTAAGAAACCATTTTTGAAAATTAACCTCTAAGGGGGTAAAATAGGGGTTTGAAAAATCGAACTTATCGTGAGCGAAGCCGCGGGCAAAAGCTATTAGTTATTATGACTTAGACGTCCGCTAAGAAAGGATTTTTGAAAATTCCAACCCCAAGAGGGTTAAATGGGGGTTGAAAGTTTGTATAAAAGTCCGTCATTTATAAAGTTATTTTTTAAGTAATATCCATGAAACTTTGATTTTTGGGCTTTGGATTAAAAATTAAGAAATACGTGTTTCGCAAATTTTGAAAATTCCACCCCCAAAGACATTTAATAGGGGATGAAAATTTTTAGGAAAGATTTTTAAGTTACTTTTCAAGTTGTATTCATCAAACTTGGAATTTTGGCTTTCTATTGAAAATAAAGAAGTACGCGTTTGACAGTTTTTAAATGTTCAACTCCCAATGGAGTTAAATAGAGGGTGAATGTTTATTATTAAGTCTGTCGTTTTTCAACTTAGATGTAACCATGAAACTTGGTATGTTGGCTTTTTACGGATATACGAATCGCGTTAAGTTGGATTTTGATTACCATTAAAAATCGAACTTAACGTGAGCGAAGCCGCGGGCAAAAGCTAGTAGGTAATATGAGTAAGGATTTGTCGTGAACTTAAATATTTTCAGTTAAAGAAGAATAACTATGAAGAGTATCTTCATGTGTCTTCTGAAGAAGTTTTCTTTTACACGTGTAAAGCGAAGTAGATTTCATATTATTAAATAACTTTAGTTGGGCACCTACCTAGTTTCAACAAGCTTTACCAAATTTGGCCAAAGTGCTAAATATAGTAAATAGATCCCGATTTTCTTTAAGGAAACGACGCACTTCGTCAAAGTTATTATTGTCTCAACGAAGCTTTGACTGTGTGTGTATAGAGATCTTATAAATAAATAGCTATTTGTCGTATTGTGTCGTATGTAATAAAGAATGTAATGGCCCGTAAATAATAATTTGTGGAGTAGGAGAGATGCCTGTTTGATTTTGATCATTATCTTATACGCAACAGCTAAAATAAAAACATTTCTGTGAAACAGAATCAAAATTGGTTGTAA
This sequence comes from Oeneis ivallda, assembly GCA_029955525.1. Classification (NCBI taxonomy): domain Eukaryota; kingdom Metazoa; phylum Arthropoda; class Insecta; order Lepidoptera; family Nymphalidae; genus Oeneis; species Oeneis ivallda. Next base: position 17,905,318 of record JARPMR010000012.1, on the reverse strand, counting down.
AATGAGGCAGTTATTATTATTTTAAACGGGCTTTACCCGTGGCCTCGTTCCTGCCATCTATTGAAAGTATTTAAATCTGAAATGGTGAATCCTATACAAAAGTGCTAATTTTGATATTTCAATTTTTCAGCTTTTTTTGTGTTTTTCTATTTTTTATTTTTAAACCACCCCTGTGTTAGGGCTACCAAAACAAAAAAAAATCAAATCAGTCAAGCCGTTTTTGAGTTTTAAGCCAGACTAACGAACAGAAATTGATTTTTGTATATTAACTAGCTAATGCCCACGACTTCGTCCGTAGATTCCCTCGGGAACTCTTTGATTTTCCGGTATAAAAAGTAGCCTATGTCACTCTCCAGGTCCTCAACTATACCCATGCAAAAAATCAAGTCAATCCGTTGCTCTGTTGCGGCGTGACTGAAGGACAAACCAACAAACAAACACACTTTCGCATTTATAATATTATTTTTTCTAAATCTTCTTTTCTCATCTTTTTTTTCGACCGATAGACGTCCACAACAGGACAAACGGGTTTTTCGTATACTTTAGTCTCCCAAATGTGCCGTATTCAACTTGTATCAAACTGCTTGTAGCTCCCTGCGACTCTGAAGTCGTCTGTCCAACTAGTTGAATTAAGTACCTAATATCTGGGTGACCGAGCTTTGCTCGGTTATTTTTATTTGGTTTTGGTAAATCGTGTTTATTGGAAATTATATATTAAAAAATAAAAAAATAAAAAATAATAATAAAATTCATAGGTATATAGGTATATCTATCTAATATCTTTAAACGAGCAATTCTTGTATATATCTGAATAATCTGAATCTCGGAAACGGCTCCAACGATTTTCATGAAATTTGGTATGCAGGGGGTTTCGGGGGGCGATAAATCGATCTAGCTAGGTTTCATTTTTAGAAAAGGTCGTTTTATCAGTCTTTTCAGGCAATGAAAAAGCTCTTACAATATCATTAGAATACGAAGGTAAATTTCGCCATCATCTATAAATTTCCGATAGCTCGGTAAGTCGGTCCCGAAACCAGAAGACTCCGGTTCGAGTCCAAGGTGATTATATTTTCCCTTACGAATTTTATTATTATTATTTTATTTATTTTTTTAATTAAAATTTCCAAAAAACACGATTTACAAAAATCCGAGCAAAGCTCGGTCACCCAGATATCGTATCTTATCTTATCTTAATAATATATATAAATTACGTGTCACGTTGTTTGTCCGCGATGGACTCCTAAACTACTGAACCAATTTTTATCAAACTTCGTAACTATCTGTAATTTGGTCCAACTTGAAAGATAGGATAGTTTTTTTTTTTATTAAGATAATTTATTCGTTTTATTTATATAGGTAAGTTGGCGGTACGAAGTTCGCCGGGTCAGCTAGTTATATATATATATATATATATATATATATATATATATATATATATATATATATATATATATATATATATATATATACATATATATACAAGAATTGCTCGTTTAAAGATATTAGATATGATGTTTGGAAATGACCATGCAAAAAATCGTCCACCAACAGATTTCAAACGTATATCAGTCAATACATCACGGTAGCTTGATGATTTTTTATTATGACGACATCCGCCGTAGGATTGGGGTTTTCATGCAAATCGAGTTAAAATTATTTATTTATTCATTTTCAGTGAAGTGTTTTGGGTACCAGTTTAGTAAATTACAACTATAAAAAGACCATAAAGGAGCATTAACCAACTAGAAAAAAGCTATTGTAAGATGCGTTTCTGAGACGCAGAGAAAAAACCGCGCCGCGCGCTGACCGCGCTCCCTCTGACCACCTCCGGGCGGACCCTTGCGTCGCCTGTGCATGCGCGCGCGTACTTCAGCGTGCGTACTTTTTTCGTATTTAAAAAAAAACCCCAATCATTTTTGGATTGAAAATGGTTATAAGTCTTTTTATGGGACGTTACAATGATATTAAAATAGTGCCACGTCTGTTTCGGGGTGGGGACAGTGCCGATACAATTTTTTGCATTGTCCTTTTAAATATTTATCTATTTACCAATGAACCTTGGCAAGGCAAAAGAACCACCATCATCAATGGATGAATGATCTTATTAATACACTGTATTTTATTTTACACCACAATAATAGGTATAAGAACCCCTTTCTTCATTAGATTAGAAGTCCGTTAAAAACTTTACTACAGCACGATAGACTAAGTTGGAAAAATTTCGCAGCTTCAATGGCACACACAAGCACCTCTAAATAAAAATAATAATGGATGAAATGATTTGCATTATACCTAAGACGTACTTAGACATTTCTAACTCGGCATTTTAATAATAAACGAAATCCGAAACTCCATTATATCAAGCCATTATATATAATATTACGCTCGCTAGTAAAATATAATATATTTTAGTACTAGCTAACTCCATTATATTATTATAATGGAGTTAGTACTTGAACCTCAAGAAAACAATTTCAGGATACCTAATTTAAAAAGATTTCTCACAAATCACAAACGCCATTATTATAGGCTATAATTCGGCTTAGAATATTAGAAAAAAAACACAAAAAAAAAATCAGGCCAAGGGCAAGTCAGCCGCGCCATGCACCGAGGGTTCCATACCTTGGAAGGAATCTCATCCATAGTTGTTACTAGCGTTGGCCCGTAGCTATGCTCACGTGGAAATAGAAATTCCGGCAATTTCGTTATCCTATCCCAGCGGAATTCCGAAAACTCCTGAAAACATTAAATTAATAGATAATTATAACTACCTAGGTACTTACATGCCATTCTCTAACAATTGCAGTTTAAACTTAAAAGGGAATGGCTTTAAAAATTCAAAATTCAAAATAATTTATTTTATGTAGGACAACCTGTACCTGTAGTAAATATTATAATAAGTCTATGCCTATAATATATTATATTTACTCCTTGTCTACATGAGATAAGTATAATGGGAACCCCTGTGCAAAATTCCATGCTTTGTTGAGTCTAAGGTTTTGATTATTCCGTGATAATTACATAAACCTAATATCCTAATTTTTTCAAATAAGTATGTATTAGGAGATAGGTAATTTTTGGACATTTTTCATGATAAGTCAAAAGCTATAGTCAAAAATCTATGTAGCTAAAATATAGTTATTGATGGGTATATCCACTGGGATTACGAGCAAATGCACGATAAAATTATACTCAAAGACTCAGTGTATAGGTATAGCTTAGAAGTACCCAATAACTTAATTTAGAATATGCAAATGAAATGCTTTCGTGTGAAAAAATCGTTGTTCATTACGCAGAACCCTATTGGTTGGTATTCAATGACGCGACATTTCGTATGAAAAAGCTCTGAAAAGTTTGTAATCTTTCTGGAATAAACTAGTAACTGGGAAAAAAATTAATTTAGAAACTCTTACAGTTCCTAAGAAAATTCTGTCGTTCTTGATAGGTAGGTATATCTTAAATTTAAAATCTTAAGACATGTTGCAACAAATAAAGTCCTAAAGCAAGTCTATACAGCCCTTGCTGAATCTATACTGTCCTACTGCATTCCAGTATGGGGAGGAGCGTCAAAAATGAAATTCCTTGAACTAGAACGTAGTCAACGTGCCTTATTAAAAGTTATGTACTGCAAACCTTATCGATTCCCCACAAAAGAGCTATACTCCATAAACAACATAGGTACCTACTGAGTGTGAGAAAGCTATACATATTACAACTAATACTAAAGAGGCATAAAACAGTAACTATAGATATTAACACAAAGACAAAAAGAAGAATAAATATTATAATTGATACAAATATTGTAAAAACTAAATTTGCTAGTAAACAGTATACTAAACAATCAGCTTATATATACAAGAAGGTAAACAGTTTGTTAAAAATATACGCATTAAATACTTACGCGCTTAAAAAGTCTGTAACTATGTGTCTCATAAAACTAAATTATGAAGAGACAGAGGCTTTACTCGAATCAATCACCTGAAAAATGTACTCTCATACACACACACACACACACACACACACACACACACACACACACACACACACACAAACTTTTTGATTATTTAATTTTATTTGTTTGTATTTATTACTTTTTGATTATTTAAGTTATGTTATCTTATATTTTCTATGGAAGAGCGGGACATCCTGGCACAGGTATACTTACCTAAAAGGATGTCCCAACGACCGATTATTATTTTGATGTAACTTTCATAAATAAATCATTTTTCATTTTTCATTTTCATTTTCATATCTTAGGTATAGTAATAGTTTTTGAGTAATCGCCCAAAATGTCGAAAAAAATACCGTTCCCCCCCCCTTATCTCCGAAGTTTACCAATCGAAAAATCAGAAATAATTATGGTCAATAGAGGTTTATGTATATTTTACAGGAAAAATAAAAGCAACGCGAATTTTTTTTTAGTTTAATTAAAAAAGGGGGAAAATCAGGGGTTTGAAATTTCAAAGTAAGATAATTATACCGAGTGGGGTATCATATGAAAGGCCTTTCCTTGTGCATTCTAAAACAGTTTTTTATTTATTTCTATATATAATAGTTTTTGAGTAATTGGCCAAAATGTCGAAAAAAATACCGTCCCCCCCTTATCTCCGAATTTTACCAATCGAAAAATCTGAAATAATTATGGTCAATAGAAGTTTATGTATATTTTACAGGAAATTTAAAACCAACGCTCTAACTAGCATAGTTTTTTTTATATTAACAATAAACCTCTACAAACAAAGTTAACGATAAATAAGCAAATTAATATAATATTATCGTTTTACTTTTACTTTTGGAGTACGGAACCCTCGGTGCGCGAGTCCGACTCGCACTTGGCCGGCTTTTTTTAAAGTTAAAATAGGTATACTAGGTACTAGGTATAGGTAAGCTTTCCAAGATATAGATATATATGGTATCGCGGATTTTTCTGTATAGACCTAACCCACCATATTACCACCATACATTGTTTTGATATATCTCAAAGGGATTAGGCAGCGTTTTCGATGAAAGCTCCCAGGCGGCTTTACGTTTTCCGACATTTTCGACATTTTCGACAATTATCGTACTATTTCAACCAATTTACACAAAACCTTAACAAATTATACACCGATATGTATATGATCGAAGTATACACCTAAACCTTCCTCATGAATCACCCTATCTATTGGTGAAATCCGCATGAAAATCCGTACCGTACCGTACCGTACCGTAATTTTGAGATTATCGCGAACAGACAGACGCGGCGGGAGACTTTGTTTTTTTATTATGTATTAGATAAAAGGATGTGCAGTTTACAATTTCGGTTATCAATAAATAAGTAAGTAATTATGTGTGAATCACTGTGCTGTTTAACAATGGACAGGACAGGGATTAGTCAGAAGATTTAATTTTTTACGTATCTTAGCGTAGTTTTTTTTTTTTATTTTTTTATTAAAATGTTACAAAAAAACTTATAGCTAAACTAATCTAATTACTATACAAATCATGCCCGCGTGGAATGGTGCCATTTTTTTGCTTTTTGACTCCATGGCCCGAGGGTCTCCACAGCAAACGGAACAAATATGTAACTCTCGATTAGAGAGGTATACTTGCGCCGCTTACAGGATTCAGCCATTTCAGCTGCGACTCCCGGTCTTGATGCTGTCTCCCTGATATGACACGGTGCCAATGTGTCGACGCACGTTGCGTCCCACATTAGAGCCCGTCCCCGTTCCCAGGGAACCAGCGTCAATCCATCAGGTCTCAATATGCCATCATCTCGACTAAGCCCTGTTGGCTCGATGAGCGCAGAAATGTCAATGGTGGCAAGAGCCCTTTTTAACGTATCGTTAAGAGAACCATGCCGAAATAGCCTACCAGCGCTCCTCTGGCAAGAGAGTCCGTGAATTCCAAATTTATCAACCTCCTTTCCACACGGACATCTGTGCTCGTGGCACAGCGGTGTTCCCAATCTGAGACCTATTATTAGGTCTTTACCTATGAAATTGCCTTTCTTCAGTACTGGTCATTTCAAAAAAAAAGTTTGTAATGGCTCTGTATTCTAAATTCAAATTAATTTTGTTTTAAAACCATGACATTCTATTTACAAACTCAGTCTTTTGTTTTTTGATTAGCGTTGTATTTTCATTACATTTGAACATTTTTCGCCATAATGGATACTTTAAAAATTCGTGTAATTATGGAATATGAGTTCCGTCGTGGCACCAACGCGACACAAACGGCCCGTAACATCAAAAACGTTTACGGAGAGAACTGTACAAACGATCGCACAACCCGTTATTGGTTTTCCCGGTTCCGTTCTGGAAATTTTGACTTGAAAAATGAAGCTCGTGGTCGTCCGGAGACTTTGGTTAACAATAATGAATTAAAGGCGATTGTGGAAGCTGACGAAACTCAATCTACAGCTGAGCTAGCAGCAGCTTTTGATGTAAGCATCAAAACAATATTGATCCATTTGCGACCAATTGGCAAGGTAAAAAAGCTTGATAGATGGGTGCCCCACAACCTTTACGATCGCCAGCGCAACGTACGCGTCGAGACCTGTCTTGCGCTGCTCAACAGGCAAAGAAATGAAGGAATTTTGAAACGAATTGTTACGTGCGACGAAAAATGGATTCTGTTCGACAATCGAAAGCGCTCAGCAAGTTGGTTAGACCCTGGTTCAGCACCAAAGCAATGCCCTAAACCAAAAATGACCCCTAAAAAGGTGATGGTCACTGTTTGGTGGTCTAGTGCGGGTGTGATTCACCACAGCTTTTTACAAAACGGCATGAGCATTAATGCAGATGTGTACTGTGAAGAACTGGAGAGAATGATGGAGAAGCTTGCACATCTGCAACCAGCTTTGGTCAATCGGTCGTCCCCACTGCTCCTTCACGACAACGCGCGACCCCATACTGCGCAACAGACAGTCTGCAAGCTGCAAGAGCTGGGGTTGGAAGCTCTCCCTCATCCGCCATACTCACCAGACTTTGCACCTACCGACTATTACTTTTTCCAAAATTTAGACAACTTTTAGTGGGTAAAAAATCCAATTCCCGAGAGGCAGTACAAAATGCCTTTGAAGAGTTTGTTGCCTCCCGTCCAGCTGATTTTTACAAGAAGGGCATCAATAAACTGCCAATGCGTTGGCAAAGATGCGTCGATTGCATGGGTGATTACTTCGAATAACAGAAATAAAAAAGTTTGAAAAAATAAGTAATTTCACTTATTGCATACAAAACGGCAATTTCATAGGTAAAGACCTATTATTATAAATATATTAGCGTATTTGTATATTATTATAATCCCGGTAGATGGCGTAGCACCTGAAAGATATTAGCTTTATGTAGATGTTATCTAAAGTATTAAGACGTTACCAATTTATACTTCTATAACTCGCTGGCCATGTTTTAATTTATCGAGAAATCATTTTATATCAGCCGAAATATTATCTTAATGAATCTCAGAATAAAGTGAACTCTCTGCTATGGAAGATGGAACATTGTCGGCAAACGGAAGGGTTTAAGCAAAGATGGTATTATGTTAGAGCGTTAAGGTTTCTTACGTTAGAGGTCGTTTAGTCAAAATTAAGATACCCAGTTCATAGAAATACCAGGGTTTCACAATAGAGTGCGCTATAGGTTACCTATGATAAATGTGGGAATGTAATACTAGTGGTTCGCCCCGAACTGAGACCTCGCGGTAACGGTATCCCATGATTATTCATTCAATCGATACATGACGACCAAACCTGACATTATTATTAGGCCCGTTTTCACCAAACATACCTATATCATCCCCTAAGTAGGAGTCTCTTTACGTAGGTAGCTCCTAAATACAATCCTAAGTCCTAACATCCGTCCCAATGTCCTTTTAGGTGTCCCGTACAGGATCGTGATAAATAAGTTGACAGAAATCATCACCTAACTTATCATAGGTAGCCCGTAAAGGTTAGGGAACTTTAGTGAAAACATTGAATTAATAAGTACTAACGAGTGAAAACGGGTTACGGGCATCTGTACAAATCGTTATCTATCGGCGCGAATAGAAAATATACAAAATGCAGTAATTAATAGTTTATTAAAGTTTGATATTTAACTAAACAATAATTTTAATTGAATAATAAGTTATTATTTTATGTAACTAAATAATAATGTTCGACGCAAAACTGTTTTTGGGATAGTCGTAACTCCCTAGTTCCATGGAATAGTTAATGACTGCGCCATCTATTAGCATTATTGTGAAGCTATGTTGATGCTATATGAATTACTGATGCCCATTAAAAATTAAATAATCTACAAATAACAAATACTAAAATTATATGAATATTATAAAGAAATGCTTTATAATATTCATATAATTTTAGTATTTGTTGTTCAAGTACAGGATACAAGTGAAACAAAAAACTAAAATCAGCTTGAAAATACATAATCAATTCTCCTAGAGAGCGTCTTCAAGAGAGCGTATTAAATCTCCACTTTGAAAGCCCCCCATTTCGTCAATTTTAAGGGAAAAATTAAAAAAAAATATTTTTGTACTCGGTTCGAAATTATCTTTAACATGATATGTTACAATTTTATATAGCGCGATAATTTTTTTTACTTCGCATTCACTTCTATGAGAGCCCCCCTGAAATAAAGGTTTTTATAATTTTTTATCTACTTCAGCATCGAAAAGTTCCAATTATTCGAGTTTGACAGCTGAATCGAAATGAACCCTCTTTCGGTTTTGCTTCTCATTTCGATGCAGCTCGTTGTATGGGAGCTGAATCGAAATGGTTATCTTCTTAAAATAGGATACCTAAAGCTAAGGCTCTGAGTTCTGGCACTTTTGTACCGTTCATATGACAGAGGCGCCACAGGCGGCTGGTGGCGGCTTACGGAGTTACTTTTTGTTGACAGAGGCGCCACAGGCGGCTGGTGGCGGCTTACGGAGTTACTTTTTGTTACTTTATTTAGCTTAAGGCGTATTTTGTTATTAATGATTTTACTTCCTTGTCGTAGATAAAATTTTGTATGCAACTGAACGTAATTAGTCATTTTAATTCTCGTACTATCCTATTTTGATACTCGGCAAGCCTCGTATCAAAAAACAGCACTCGAATTAAAATGACCCTCATTACGATGCAGTTGCATAAATAGCTATTATGCAATATTCGGCTGAAGGCCATCAGTTTACATATTATATCTAAATTTGAAGTAATTACGTTCAGTAATTCAAAAGTTATAAGGCTCTGACAGACGGACGGACGGACGGACGGACGGACAAGAGCAAATTCACCTAGTAGACTCAGAGACCTCGCTTCGCTTGGTCAATTATTTATTACAGTTTTTTGCTGTACCCATGAAACGCAATTGTGTCTTTTATAATATTATTATGGTTTATGATTGTACTCAAAATTTATTTTATAAAAGTTTCGAAATACTTTTCAGAAATTGCTGTTGTAAAGTAGTATTTATAGTACAGTAGTGGAGTACATAGTTCGAAGAGCTGATGGTCGTTGGGGTCCCAAGGTGCTGGAGTGGCGACCTTGCACCGGGAAACGCAATGTTGGCAGACCCCCCACCAGGTGGACCGACGACATTAAACGAGTCGCAGGGAGCCGCTGGATTCAAGCGGCGCAAGACCGAAGCCTGTGGAAGTCCATGCAGGAGACCTTTGTCCAGCTGTGGACGTCTATTAGGTTGATAAAGAAGAAGAAGAAGAAGAAGTGGAGTAGATACTACAATCCCTCCGGCGGCCTACGAAACCAGTGCTACGTAATCAGTTTCGTGCAAAGAATATTTTGTCATACTACGAAACGAAACCAGTTCCGTACGAGTGAATACATTTTATTCTTTGTACGATACCAAGTAACTCGTGCTACACAACCAGTATCGTACAAAGATTTTTTTTTCTTACTACATAACCAGTCAAAACTATTTTCACAACTAATCGTTTAATTAAAAAAAAGTGTGTGTGTCAGCTCCGACGCACGACTGGAGTTTACTCCTTATAGGCTGATTACACCTACCGAGTAGAGATGCGAGACAGTACTCTCGGCCGAGTACTCGGTGCGTATAAACACTTCGCCGAGTGCTCGGCCGACCACTCGGCCGAGCAAAGTGGCGAGACAATAGCTCGGCCCCCATTCGCTCCGACCCGATCGGTACGCGCTCGGCTTCCCGAAGCAAAAGCGCTTTCGCATTCGACAACTCAAGCGAAAACCAACCTTATTTACTCAACCTTAGGGTAGAAATTTGCATCTTTGTGAAAAACAAAACAAGGGCATTCGACAACTCAAGCGAAAACCAACCTTATTTACTCAATGTTAGGGTAGAAATTTGCATCGTTGTGAAAAACGTAATGAGGTCATTCAAAACAGATTTCACTGCTCAAATTTTTCTCATACCGGGCGCCTAAAATCGATTCTAAAGGAGTAAACTCCAAAAATCACTAAAAGATAAACTAAATCATTTATTCACTGTATCATGTTTAATACAAACTTATATAAGTAAACCACTTTTAACATAAAACTAAACATTAACTCACAAACAACTTAATATGTACTTATTTACTTAGGATTAGCCTGGCTGTCCAGCGCGGAAATGCAGCCAGTATTCTTGGCACCATTCCACGCGGGCGTGATTTGTATAATAATTAGATTAGTTTAGCTATAAGTTTTTTTTGTAATACTTATGTACTCTTTAAAAATAAAATGTAGGTATAGGGACAAATAATTTCGAGGCGAAGGCCTGCAGTTTACTGTCCCGTTTTTCAAGTCACGGAACTGGTTTCGTAGTAAGACAAAATATTCTTTGCACGAACTGTGGAACCAACTCCCATCTACGGTGTTCCCGCTTAATTACAACTTGGGGTTATTCAAGGGGCGCGCGGACCAACAATTTCCTGAAAAGCCGACTCCCGACTCGTGGTCACACCAGTTTGTAACACCAGTGTGACTACGAGGAATTTTTTTTCTTGACGTTAGTGTTGTGACTTGTGATAAGTAAATAGTTCGTATGGTCTTATACGGTCTTCATTTCAAACCAATAGAACCTAAGTGAAACCTGAATATGTACAACCCCAACCAAACCTAAGATATTAAAACATTATACCTACTATGAAAATATAGAATATGAAAATATCATCATCATCATCATTAGCAATGGGTTGCTAATGATGATGATGATGATATTTTCATATTGCAACGGCTCACTACTGAGAGCAGGTCTCCTCTCAGAGAAGGGTTATAGGCCATAGTCCACCACGCTGGCCCAATGCGAATTGGTGGACATGATAATATAGTTTATTAAAAATATAAAATTGTTGTCAAAAGTGTTTATAATTAGTGATACAACACTATTACCTGGTGGTATACTTATACTTTAAAATACCCACCGTACCACCAGAATTACGGCCAGGGTTACGATGGGTCTGAATCCGTTCAATCGTTTATGTATATTTTGACAATATACTCGTATTTAAATTTATCACAAGTCACAACACTAACGTAAAGATACATAAAAAAAATTGATTGTCAGTAAAGTCGGTATACGGAAGACAGTTTTACGTGATAACGTCATAAAGAAACATTGATGAATAAATATGTCACAAGCTAACGCTTGGGCCGATCGGGCCTCTCTATCGCTTGTTCTGCGCTCTCGCTTGCACGCTCAGGCTCAGGCGGAACGTGACACTTTTTCGTACGTGCAGCCGGTGTTCATCGATTTATAAGACGTTATCACGTCAAAAAGGTGTAGTAAAACCCGCGCTGTGAAGACAAGGAAAAAAATACCTCGTAGTCACACTGGTGTTACAAACTGCAGGTGTGACCACGAGTCAGTCACTGAAAAGCCAGCAATGCACTGGTGGTGTCTCTGGTGCTACAAATGTTCATGGGTGGCGTGACAATCACTTAACATCAGGTGACCCGCCTGCTCGTTTGTTCGCTATTCATATATTAAAAAAAACTGGTTACGTAGCACTGGTTTCCTAGGCGGCCGGAGGAGCCAAAATAGTGCAACTGGTGGGATTTGGATCACTATCGGTTTTCCAGTTTAAAAAGCTTAAATTAAGCTTTGTTTGAAAATTTAATAGGTACATTTATCACAAGGCAGAATGGGCAGTCATCCATCAACATACTCGAACTACGTAATCCGCGTTTCTGCATAAGTAATTTGGTTTACGGCAAACCAATGTTCTCGGATGACTTGCAAAAGTTTTGTTGGCAACCCCATTGTACATTATGTATTATGTAGATATATATATCATGTGGGGTGTGCTTAGTCCTGATTAGACGAAAGGTAGTTAGCTGACCTCGAGATTTTTCTACGAGATTTCCCATAGTAGGTAGGTAAGTAAACCGTAGGTACTTGTACGAGTACGAGCTCTTTTCCTCATTCACTTTTTGCTCTCTTCGAACTTTTACGACTTAAGTTTCGTAACAGCTTTGATGTGCAGTGATTTGATTTTTCCTTTCATAGTCAAGATACGAGTGACTTATACTGGCAGATTGATTTTTGAGTGCACTTGTAGGTGTGCGTTCCTGTTCCTGATAAACTTATGTCGTGCTATTTTGCTTAGAAGGCGTTTTTATAGGTCGGATAAGTATTATTTGAAAACAAAATATCTCTCTCTCTCTTTTTCTCTCTCTCTCTCTCAAAAGATTTATATTTACGTAGTGTGGAAAGAAAGAATAGAATAGAATAGTTTTTTTTTCAAAATATACTTTTACAAAGTGCTTTCGAATCGTCAAGTGAATTATAATAATATTTAGTGTCTGAAATTTCCGTGAGATTTTAACTCTGCATTGGGCGCTTACAGATGTATAATTATTGTTTAAGTAGATAGATTAGGTATCAGAATGGCCAGTGTGTAAAATTCTCTTTTTAGTGTATGTAATTTTAGGAAGTAGGTATTCGTCTCTTGTAGGTACCACACCTATACTTAGTTCCTACAGTTTAGGTAGGTACGATTATAATTTGGATTATACTTCAAGAGTCTTCCAACACTTCATCAGCCATCATGTCGTTCGTTTTGCAATAAAACGTTAACAACATCGGGATTAGTGTTTGCGTTAATAATAATTTATTACAATAGCATCGGGATTATTCGGACAGTGTGTAGGAGAAACTACGGCGAGGAAAATCTTTGCGCAAGTTTTCAAAAGCTTTCTCGTGTAATTTTGATATATGCAATGTCGTTAGACAAAAGGGCCTCCCGGGACGAAGGCGGTCCATTTCAGTTTGCGTTATTTGATATTGAAGCAGACCGTTCAAACTAAAGCACTTAGGATTATGGAGCGGATTTGATAGCTTTTACAATAGTCATCTAACTAAATAGAAATATTATCTGTTATAACATGATTAAACCTGTAATAAAAAGAAAATGATATAAAGAAATTAAATGCCTGTTCTATCTTATAACAGTTTTATTAACAATATAAATAGGTAAATTACAAATTTACTTCTCTACAATTGAGCTGCGCTACTCTACTGCGAGCAGTCCAATGAGCTTATTATAATATTTAATTATTTATTAAGTATACACACTAAATACATACCATCGTTTTATTGTGGGTCGTTTTCTATGCACCGACACACAACATAGACTCGGTTCTAAAATTATTTTTGTCGATAGTCGCTGATAGTAACTGAATAATTCTAAGGATCGCTCAAAGAATCAAGACTTGAATGCAGGCGTTCTAGAAGCATACCTCCTCTTCAGTGAAATGCGTACTAGCCCGATAAGAACTGAGCTCTTTTTCCGTGCAAGTTCTTAGAGGTAGGTACAATGTGACGTTTGATGTAAGGAAATTATAAAAAATAAAAATTTTCAAATGCGCTTGTAAACTACATTTCAGTCATAATGTTTCATAAACCTTAACTGCATTTCAGTCCATAAGCTTCTGAAACTTAAACTGCATTTATGTCAATTAAAAATTCTGAAAGCTTTGCAGTTTAAAAGCTGGTAAAAATTATTTATTTTGTATTGTGTGATTGAGGAATCGGTCTCTGACTCTTCCGCTGTTCCAGCATAATTCAATGTTATATGAAATTAAAAATATATGAAATTATTGTATATATGAAATTTTCTTAAGGATCCAATAAAAATAATTATGTTCTTAGGATTTTTTACATAAGAATGCACTAAATTTATTGTTGCAATTAAAATTATTCTTAATCAGTGTCAAAAAAAAATGTTATATGATAAACTAAGTATATGTATATAGAATCGAGCCTAGTGTGTAATTAACACCCACTTTTATTTTATTACAAAATATAAACTCAGGACAACTTATATTAATACTTATTAAAAATTTTAATATCAACAACATATTTTTATAAATATATAGGTACTATATGTTCAGAAAAAGCGCTCTATTTAGCTCGATTTATATTCGTTTTTATTTTTGTACACAAACTTTTCTTTAGTTTTGTTTTATGTTTTTTTCAATTCCATTCCGAATTTGCAAGGCTGTTGTAAAACAAAAAATATAGTATCGTATAATATCTAAAACATTTATTTTATTCTATTACTAGATTATTTATCACCTAACATTTCAAATATTTATTATAATATAACAATAATACGAATATGCTTTGACAAACACTTCCCTTGATAATTGTATATCTGTTACATTATAAATTGCAGTGTGTGCAAACCACCCAAATAATAAAATTATTAAAATTGCACTCAAAGTCCGACAAAACATTTGTCATTTGTAACGTTAAACTTTTATTACCTCATAAATATTACTTCAGCCAGTTAGGCTGAAAATACTAGCAAAAAACTGAGCTTTGTGAGGGCTCGAGTAGTAGTTTATATAACGGGTAATAAGTTCTGTTGCAGCTATGTTAGCTTTTTGGTTTTCTAACAGATGGCGTTAGTTGTACAATAACATTCTATACAAATAATACAAAGTTAATGGTCATTTTTTAATGGTTATAAAATTATATATTTTTTTGACAGATAACACATTAAATTACTATGTTAATCACAAATCTATAGGCGTGATAGTTTTTCAGTAAAGTGTACCACAAAATGCTCAGGTTGTGGGATAGTGATAGGTCTCGCTCCGCTCGCCTTATTATGTATAAATTAATACTTCATATCACTTTCAAGAATTCAGCTTTTGAGGGATAACAATTTTAGCAGGACCGGTGGACTGCTTGTATATTAACATGATACCTTCCTATAAGAATATTACCTATTTCCCAAATACTAAATAATATCAATAATAATTAATAACCAACCAACAAAACAATTAGTTTCTGCTTTTTTACAAACAGGCTAGATACTAATTAATATAAATACTTAGCGCGATTTTCACATAAATGTAGTTCAATATTTTTCTAGGTTATTTTGACAATGTGTGGAACAGTGTGTTTAAATATTAACTACAACAGTAGATAAGGAGTATGGGGAAATAAACCAAAAGAGATACAGAAAAACTCTCTCAAGAGTACTTTGCTCTTTTGATATGAAAACAATATTGACACTTCCTTTTTACTGGCGAACGCGAACTTTCCGGAAAATTTCTACAACTGGACCAAATTTTTTTATTAATTAACTCAATTTTAATATTTTCAGTAATACTTTACGTGCAACTGGCAAGAATTCCTTTAACCTACTACGTATAATTTAAAATTTACGCTGCACATATTCCTCTACTGTTTTAAAAATTTAAATAACTAAGTGTTTCCTGGAAAATGATGTTTACAATTTTTGCTTAAAAGAAATGAGCAAAGACAATTTACTGTTCCTCTTTATGTGTAAGGTTTCCAAAAAACTGCCACAAAAGAACACACTGTATACCAGGTTAATGGTAGCAGCGAAAGGGCTGCTCAATAGTGAAAATTATTTAGATGGTAATCTCCTAGATACTGGTTCACAAAATTGAGCAATCATCACTTAAATCTTTATTTCGTAATTACTTATATCATATTCATAAGGGAATATTATACCTATTACTCTTATTAACTTATTGTATACCTCATTCTGTAATTTTAAACAGAATTATCGATGTGGGATTATTACACGGAAAGTGTAAATTAGAACTGATTGTGTTCCTATTTTTAATGCATAAAAAAGACCCTTTGTTTGTCTTGAACGCCTAAAAGTTCCTTATAATAATAAAATCGATATTATATTTAATTTTAATGTACATGTTCTATTCTACGACTTAGTTGGTACTGCTGAAAATTTCTTATTATAGTAGAAGATATCCTTACATATAAATAAAATTGAAATATTTGTCCAATAATTTGAAGTAACTGCCTCTTGTTATCCTCATAATATTATGATCATTAAAAAAAGTGTGTGCGTTTAAAATTTTTTTCCGACTGTCAGTCTGTCTGCCTGCCAGAGCTAACTTTCAGAACGGACATTCGGATTATATTATAAAGTGGTCTAGGCAGTCTAGGCCATGCAGAAAATGTTGCGGACAGTAAATAGTGAATAGAGATTGTAAAAAATAAGTTGGAAAGGTAAAAGTAGTAAAATGCAAAGATAAATACTCGTAGATGATTAATTTCATTGTATCGTTAATTCAATTTCTCCTCTAATCTGTAGTGTGTAGTACAAGTGTACTTACAGAAAAAAGATTAGATAAGATATTCTTTGTGGATTTGTCACCACTTACGAAATTTTTATGTAACAACTATAATACTTCTTAGCAAATAAATAAGTAGGTACATAATATTTCCATATCCACATTATTTGTGATCTCAGAACATTAAACGTATTTGTATAATAAGCCCATTTGTCTAATAACGTGAATATGAAAATATAAAAATGAATTCTGAAAACTATTTAAAATTAAATATTTATAGTATTAAACTTTTTTATACTAGATATCTAAAATTTTCATATTCAGTTATCTAAAAATGAAAAAGTCATATTCCATAAGCACAAGATAATAATAATACTATATTTAACAGATCAAAATAGACCGAAACTCTCTTCTCCGAATAATATATCGGCGCGAAGGCGTGACTACCCTCATCATGGTGGCGGGCGTCAAGAAAAATCTACTTTGATTATATCATGAATGCGGGCGACTGATGCGCCGTAGGACTAAAGTCATTATCTCTCGAGACGTCTGGCTGTACGGGTCTCCGTCTAAATAATAATTCTCTGAACAGTAAAGTCCGAACAATTGGAGTTTGATTGCAATTGATGACGAGCCCTGCAATGTAAGCAACGCTGACATCACCTTTAAATACAATTCCCTTAGAATTTCCTTTGAGTCGTCATAATATAATAATTTGTACATAAACAACAACAGCTGTTGCGACAAAAATACTTATGTTCAGATATTATATTAAACAAGTTTCGGTCTCTGACAACTGGTATAAAAGTCACTACATACAAATTAAAGTCTTAGTCTTAGCACAAAACGAGCAAGAAGTTAGCATAGATGACTTACCTATAAGTATAGTACAAAACGGCTACATTACTATTCAACACGATGAAATACAAGTACAGAAGTTAGATAAGAAGATAGGAAAGTGAACTACATAAATATTAAGTCCTAGAGTAAAATGTGTAACGCGTCGTGGAATAGAACACGTGACGGCAGGACGGGTGTGCGTTAAGGTCTGACGATACTGGGCGACCGTCCATAATAATTTACGACTGTAATTTGTTTGCTACAATATATCCCAACCCCTCTGAAATGTTCCACTATTTTCATCTCTAAGTACGTATCGTAAACACGGTAATATAAGAGACTATGGCGTACTTTTAACTTATGCAACTTTAAATTAAAATTGGTCCTATCAACATTAACTGTACCACCTCACTCAGACTCCCTAATTCTTTTTTTAAGGATATTCTCAGTAGGTATAGGTTTAAAAAGTTCACTCAGTCATGTGAACGCTTCGTTAGGACATACAGATTTAATGATAATTTAAACGGAATCATTAAATACAATTTAATTAGTGTCTCTGAGTGCGGCAGTAAGACGTAATTCGCATATTAGGTAATTTCCAATTTATTCTTGAGAGTTGGTATTTATTTAGAGCGTAACGAGTTTAGATTTATAGTTCGGCCGTTCAGAGAATGCGTTCCTGACACCTATCAGTTAATATTGTTTACCAAGTTATTTGACACTCAGTTTGGCACAAAATTATAACATTAATTGATTATTGATATAATAATGTTGTTTTAATGCTCATCAATTGTTAAAACGGTAAACAACCAGCAATAATATTTTTATCGTAACTGCAACGCCATTACAAAGTTACGTCGTCAGTTCAATCGCGACGTGTCAGGAACGCATTCTCTGAACGGCCGTAGTTTAGTATAAAACATGACTTGGCAATTAATTACCAACTGCCGCACTCAGAGTCATTCATTAATTTATGATTAATTAATCATTGACTTGTGACTAACTGCCGCACTCAGCCGCAGGTATTAAATCATATTATTTAATGATTAATTAATTAATTATCATGAAATCTATTATGCGATGTCATTAATGTACAAACGAACCGTTAACTTCTGAGAATGAAACTTTTTAAAATCCAAGATTAAGTCGTTGAGTAACGATTAGCGACTCTGAGTGCGGCACTAAATCTTTAAAAAACTCAAAGTCAAAATGTAGTACTATAAATAAATCTGTCAATTAATATGTAGGCACATTTTATTTATCATCAGTTATGTAAAGTATTATTAGTTCTTACAAACAAATTACAGTATAAAAGTGCTGTGCCAAATCAAAAGGCGGGTCGCATATAAGTGCAAAAAGTTTCTTTGTAACGATTGCAGTTTGTAATTACATAATAATCATCATCATCATAATATCATCTCAACCCATAGTCGATCTACAAGGCACGGGTCTCCTCATAGAATGATTCATCACGTTGGCCAAGTGCTGATTCGCAGACTTCACCTTTGAGAACATTATGGAGAACTCTCAGCCAAGCACGCTTCCTCACGAACTCCAAGAAGTTCCTCCTTGAAAAGAAAGCCAAAGTCTTCCATAATTACATAAACCACCGTTGAATCTTTCAAAAACTTTCAAGCTGCTGGCTGTCGTTCGTAAAACAGTCGCAGTGGGTATACGAGTAGTTCTAGCAACTCACGAGCGCGCGTGAACTACACGAAAGAAATAAGAATCCAAGATGCGCCCTATTTTGTCAACTGATTATAATTTTAGGGTACGTATCTTAAAATATTGTTACAAAAACAGTTAGGGGCAATCCTTTGATTTGTGTTGCGACCCGCCTTTCGCCGAGCGATGTAAGTTGTAACCCTATTAAGAAGGCGGCGGACACCGAACTAGGGTTGAGGTGGCGATTTGATTGAAGTGCTTATCTATCGGCACTCTGTCATCGTACAGCGTGGGCGCCTGTAGAATGATGCCAGCCGTGCCCACCAGCACGGCCAGCGTGAATATCCATAAGAACAAACGATCCAGCACCATTGCGACGTATTTCCAATCTTCTTTTACCTGGGAATAAACGTAAAGTTAATTCGAATTTCAACGCTTTTGCAAATCCTTTTTTACTCAGAACTCTGAGAGGCATCGCATTCGCTGATTCAAAGCATAAAAAGCTCTATCTAAATAAGAGTGTAGGGTCTAATCGATTTACTACTGTGTTGCGTCTCGCTTCCATTGTGATCGTTATAGAAATAAAATGGCAAAAATGGAAAAGAAAATGGCGCAGGACGAATTGAGTCATCATTATTGAACAAACTCTATAAAAAAAAATTTCATGTAAAAAATGTGTCCTCGAAGTTAAACAAAACTTGCCTTAGATGCTTAGAAAAAATACAGCCTTATTAAAAAAAACACTTGTGTAAAAAATTATTACGATTTATGTGTATGTAATATTATGTGTTTTCTTCTATTGTTGGACCGTCAAAACAAATGTCGTGCAAGTAATAGAAAAGTTATACTAGGACTAGATTTCGGCATGAAGCGCTAATAAAATACCTTAGTAGAGTCTTCGAGCATTCTCGTGTGCTCAGCAATGAAGCGCACACAAAAACATGTCCTGTGCACCTCCGGCGGGCAGGAGGAGTGGCTGAAGCCGGGCGGAGGCTCCGGCACAGGACTCAGAGCCTCTTCCTCCGGCACCGGCAGCGCGCCGCCCTCGCTCGACCCGTGCACCACGCAGCTGCCTCCGAAGCGATTGCTGTCTCCCAACCTAACGAGTGTACACCACATAGTACTTCAATACACTTAGGGCCTGTTTCACCAACCCTAAATAAAAAACCGGCCAAGTGCGTGTCGGGCCATGCGCAGTGTAGGGTTCCGTAGTTGAAAGTCTCAAATATTATTGCTGAAAGCTGACCTAGGATAGTGCTTTTATTTTCTTTATGAATATTGAATACATTTTGAGTTAATCCATGGTTTAAATACTATAATATACTACAAAATATGCAACTTACACTACGTGTAATATCTAACTTAGGAAAAACAGATAAGTATAACTCCTTCACTAATGAACCCTACTTAGCCGTGATAGTTTTCCTTTAAAATTCATTATATATACTACTGCTGTGAATTTTTTCTTGTATCCTTTATACAACCATTTAGCTGGCAGAGGGGGGGATACTTGACTCTAATAAAATTTAGCACTTTGATATATCATATTTCACAAACGGATCCCTGAATTGAAAAATGGTGTTCCCACGCCCACAACGTTTTTGAAAGACCTATTCAACGACACCCCACACTATGGGATAGACGAGGAAAAAAAATTCATCCCCACTTCACATGTAGGGGAGGTAAACCTTAAAAAAATTTTTTTTCACAATTTTATTTCACCACTTTGTCAGCGTGATTGATATTTATATCCTTGTCAAATTACAGATTTCTAGTACCAATAGTCTCTGAGCTAAACCGCGGACGGACGGACGGACAGACGGACGGACATGGCGAAACTATAAGGGTTCCTTGCTTACTACGGAACCCTAAAAAACGACACTAAAAACGTCCTGACACATTGCAAATACAAACGTCTTTTCGCCAGTTAAACTTTACTTGGCGATTCCGTGCCATGGTGAAATACGCCCATATTTGTTTTGTATTACTATATAAGAAGAAATTCAGTCATAATAGATTAATTTGTAAGAAAATTGCAATAATGTAACCCAAAGTAGGAAAATTTTGCGTATAAAATGCATTATTTGTAAGAATTTTTATAGCTCAGTAAATAAGCCACCCACAATCGTCGTACCAATACAAGCTTTCCGCTTATTTGGAGGGGAGAGGAGAATATTAGACAAGTTCAAAACGAAACATTAATTCAAGAAAAAATAGCATATTCTTTGGAAATGTAAAATAAACGAACATACCTACCGTTTAAAAATATCAAGTTGTATTATTTATCTTCGATATTTTTTTACATAATACTTAGCAAAACTTAGTAAGTAAACTACAACAATATATTTTTCTCACCTCCGGGCGGAAAGCGTCAATTTTCCTCCCGCTGCGCTAAACGAAAATGTCGCTTTCCGCCTCCGTCGAGGAGAAAAATAGTATACACACCACGGGCAGTAAATAAGAAAGCCTCAGATCACATGTTTATTGACCTCGGCTTCGCCTCGGACAACAATTACGTGTGATCTGAGACATTCCTTATTATACTGCCCTAGATGTGTAATGTACTATTCCGTACTACATCATCAAATTTTACCTACAACCTATCCTACAACATAAGTCTCTAAGTTTTGTCTTTAATGATTTAATTATTTTTAGATATTTTCTATTGCATATCTAGTTCAGCAATAGAAAATATCTAAAGATCTAATATCTAAAGAAGTTTCAGTGAAACCCCCTTATAAAATCGCGGACAGCAACATGATAAATATTGTGTGTAAACTAGGTAATTAATATTAAGACGAATATAACAATAACGTTATTTGGCACAAGTCTTTTTATAAGCTTGGCTATAATGGCTTTATATAAGATTGGCTAGCTTAACTTTAACTTGAAATTAATCTTTAAGAAAAGATCAAACGTATGGCTTTAATCTAATTTAAAATCTTTTAATCTTTACATTCATCAATAAAATAAAGACGTGGGAGTAACAAAGTGTTATTAATAGGCTTTTCAGATAAGGACAAGGGTGTTAAGAACCTGAAGCTTTGTTGGACCGCTAATGGAACATGGTTTAATAACAGGAGATAATGTAATAACGAAAAAGTTAATTAGTTTTTATTGGACGCGAATGTAAACAACATTTCTACTATACATCAATATTCGTATAAAGGCCAGGATATTACTTAGTTACTTTCACCTTGTTTTTATTATTTTCCCAGATTGATTAAACGTGTAAGAACAAGGAGAAAACATAATGAAGGCGTGTAGTGACCCGATAAAGTAATTAATCAACTCGGTTAGACGTTTCCCGACGGACAAATATCGTCTACAGCCCAATATTATTCGATTATTAAGAGAAATATCATTATGTATTCTCATAAAAATTATAATAATATTTATTAAAATTATAATTGAGATAGTATCGTAATCATCAAATAACCTCATCATCTGCCGCTCTGATAATATTAAAATCTAACCCGTACCGTAACTCTATCTAATAACTTACATTTTAGAGAAATTAAAAGGAAGTTAAAATAAAGTACCTAATATAAAATTGTCAGGTAAAAAAAAAAGTGGGCCACACAAGACAGTATTCGTAATATCCTAGGTTGCCGTTGAAGATGCACATTTTTAAAGACTTGTTCAACTTAAAAATAGCATTTTTTAGTCTAGGTCCACATTAGGTGAATATGAGCTATCAAAACTAAATGTAAAATGAAAATATTTTATACTTTCTATTAACACCAAGAACAAAAAGATTCATTTATTGGTGTCGTTCGTATAAAGTGTAGCGTATGTATGTATGTCACCCGGAACAAATAATAAATCGATTGACCAAATGGGATCAGGGCGCTTCGGTGGAACATCCGACGTAAATAGACAATATATATTATATATACATAGTCGGGTTAAAAATTACTTTGTATATGTACCATATATTGGTAGAGTGCTTCGAGATAGACTCCTAGGTGGGAAATTGGTTGTTGGGTGGGGAGGTATACCAGCCCCCTAGCCAAATTAGATATTATGTGTCATATCACCTCTCTTTCTATTGTCGTTAACGCTTTGGAGCAAGGGCTCCCAAAGTTTTTTTATCACGCCTCCCTTCTGAAATAATAGGAGGCGTGATATAAAATTTGTGAACTCCTCCTATCCTTTCAGGAGGTGTGAAAAAAATGAAATATGCAGTCATAGGGGCTGCCGATAGAAGTGAAAACTAGATTTGCTAATAATTAAAAACAAATATATAAAAAAAATATATAAAAATAATTAAAAAAAAGCGCACTGTCACGTTTCGTGAGTGGGATTCGAACCTCCGACATCATACACGGGATAAACGGTAAGGAAGGCGGCTTCTGGCCGACCGCGCCATAATAAGGTTTCTTGAGAATCTCTAAAATGTTGAACGGTTACTGAAATCTCCAGGTGACGGTGACGATGGTGAAGGTGACGATTTCGCGAAATCAATGTTTTTTGCGCACCCAAAAAAGTGCTCAACGTGCCTATAAAGAAGTTTTCACTTCAAAATAACTTTGGGAACCCCTGCTCTCAAGCGTTAACGATCATAGAAAGAGAATAGATACAACAACAGATATGTAATTTGGCTAGGGGGCTGGGCCGACAGCTTACCCCGACTGCACGTATGTGGTGTGCGTCAAGTCCTCCTTGCTGGGCGTGCGCGTGAGCGGGCGCGCGGGCGCGGCGGGCGGCGGCCACGCGCCCGGCGCGCAGCAGTCGTCGTCGGCGGCCAGCCGGTACGGGTACAGCGGCCGCGCGGCGCCGCCGCAGCGCACCACCACGCCGCACGTTGTGAACCGAGATCTGCCATAGTCAAGGTTACCAGCCTTACTTATATTAAAAACTAGATGATGCCCGCGACTTCGTCCGCGTGGATTATGTTTTTTTTTTAAATAAAAATATGATAAAAAGTACCTCATGTGTTAATTCTAGGTATGAGCTATCTCCATTCCAAATTTCAGCCAAATCGGTTCATTCGTTGTGATGTGGAAGAGTAACAAACATCCAACCAAACATCCATCCACACATCCTTATAAACTTTCACATTTATAATATTAGTAGGAAGTAGGATGCGAAAGGGTGTTTCTTTGTCCTTCAACCATGCACATTTTCTTCTAACTTTACTTTTTAAATATGGCCTACACTTTACCTATTTTCGAGCGAATGTTAATAAACTCTTTCTATTTTTCATTTTCGGTGACGTAATTGATGTCTAAATATTAAAAAAAAACATTCAAAAAGTAACAAACACAAAAACACTTTCAGTTAGATTTTATCCTTAGCTGTCTAGGGTCGATTTCATCAACGTAAAATAAGTCTTATCCAAGCGTGATATTTTGACAGGTTCTCAATACAAAAACTGTCAGAACGCCCTACTTATTCCTCGGTTAAACGTCACTCGAAGTAGGGGAAATCGGTATTTAGAAGGTAAACAAATCTCAGAATAAGTTTTGGAGAAAAGCTGAATACCCTTTCTAACCGATGAACGTAGCCGCGCCTACGACGCTACGACGTTCGACGTAGCCTACGACGTTCTCATGTTTGTTTTTGACTTGTAGCACGGTTTTCAGTGCGGTAAGAACGTCCTATACGTCGTGCTTAGAGCGAATCTTACGCTTTTCTGCGAGAATATACCACTTGATTACCTTAAGACAGCTAATGGCCCTCTCTGAATGGAATAAGAAAATTTTCATACTCGCAGAAAGTAGTGATTCGAAAACTCATTTCACAAGAAATTCCTCATTCATGACATTGTTTTGATAATAGTTTGTTAGTTTGTTTATGTAGGTTTTAGTTGAATGTTTAAAGAGGTCGGCTCGCCGGAAAGCCGTTTACGTAACGATCTGTGGCCGCAGCGGGCACGGCGGGTCTATTGCATCTCCTTGTTAGTTATAGAGCATCCACAAATTGAATCATAGTTCGTTCCCACGGATGACTTTGTCGTAAGCTCGTTGTAATAAAATAAATGAATTCGTATTTAACTATAATCCTAATGTCCTAATGTAAAGGTAAGGTTAGAAGACTGTCTTCGTGGTTATTCGGGTCCCCATTGTGGTGATAAGGTGATAAATTCAAACTTGATTTTTTTAATGGACTACGGGCCGGTCAAAGAAATAAATTTTTCAATTTGAGCGACGCTTTTGGTTATTATTCATAATGATCGGTCCATATTAATAGGTTCTTCCCGTTTTATCAAGTTGCATTCCATGACCGGTTAATCATAAATAAAAAAGTTTATACGTCAAAAAAAGTTTCATACTACCACATAATATTATAAAAACTATAACACTGAGTATAAGAATCACTTCGTTTATTGATAATAGGTTTCTGTATAATACCTATATTCATACAGTTTAGCAACACAATCAGAACCGAGTCAATAATTAATAACAGATTAATTTGTAAAATACAAGCCCAAATCAAATCCCGAAGTTTGATCTCAACTCAGCGCAAATACATTTTGAATTTGGCTCTAAGTAGTGCCAAAGTTATAAAGTTATATTATAAAGTTATAATAGATGTTACTAATAATATTACGAACATGTGGGTTCATACAAAGAGCGATCTTGTTTAACGCCTTTAAGGAGAGGGCAGAATGGCCACTTTAACCAGCAGCAATCGGCGATTTCACGACTGCATCGCGTTTTTACGACTAAAGCGTTTGATACGATGCTAAAAGTTGCAAAGGTCTAAAACACGCAACTCGATCGCTTCGACAGGCGCGGGCGTTTGTTGTGTGCCCATGTTGGCGTTCGGACACGGAGTCGAGCTTCCGAACAGCGACTCATAACCATAAAAGCGCCTATCGATGCAGCTAAAAGTAGCCAGTGTCTACTCTCCCTTAGCTTACCAAGTCTGAAATAATTTAATATAAAAATTCTTTTTTAAAACACCGACTTCAAACTCCCAAACACAACTCCCAACACAAAATATATAATTTATTGTTGATATTTTAAAAACCGCTCGACCGATTTCGATGAAACTTATATGGGACCACCTGGGAAGTATCTTTTCAAACGAAAAAAGAATTTTCTAAATCGGTTCAAGCGTCTTCGGGTAATCGGTGAACATACATAAAAAAAAGATTCCGACGAATTGATAACTTCCTCCTTTTGTTGAAGTCGGTTAATGATTCTAAAATTGGTACCAATATTACGAGTATAATAAAAGTTTAAAATAATCTGATAAAAAATTGGGAATATACAAAGAAAAATAAGTTTAGTCTATTTTTCCTTAGCTACCTAAAGGTTAAAAAATTCGCAGTAAACTTTTAAGCGAAACGCGTTACCGACGCCTTTTGCCGGGCGCTTACGACGTTTTGGAGTTTGTATTTTTACTTGTAGCACGGTTACATTTCCAGTGTGCGGTAAGAGCGTCCTTACACTATGCTTACGCATTTCTGCGAGAAATAACTTGTTTACCGTTTAAGACAAGGAAAAATAGATCAAACGTCCAGAGTTCGATGTCTAAGGCCCATACCTTGTGGTGTCGAATTTATACTGCGGTCGCTTCATGAACAGTAGCCTTGGCAGGATGTGAATGAAGACTCGTTTTACCCATGGCGCCATTCGATGAGTTTGCGGAGACCGGAAATGTACGTTGAGCACTACTACCGTAACGCATATACTGCAACAGAAAACCTTGTTAGTCCATAAACTCAATAGTTCAACGAGGATGGGAACATACTTATATCACGGGACCTGACTCAGCGTCAGGTAAATGTTAAATCAAATTGCAGTATTTTCTGTATTAGTTTATTACCTATAGCCAACAACTAAATGTAACAGCTTACTAGAGATTACGCACGTATTCACAAACATTATTGACTTTGATCGACGTATAGTGTCGCCCGTTGCTCGAAATATAAGATACCTGGATATAATAGAGTTTGCCCCCGCAATTTCGTGTGGAATTTTCAAAAACTGTGAAACACGTATTATTTTTAATCGAAACCATAATACAGAGTTTCATATTTATAACTTGAGATGACGAATTTTCATACAAACTTTCTTCCTCTAATTAATTTAAAAAAAATCCTTTCGTAGTGGGTGCCTGCGTCTTAGAAGAAACCTACTTTCAAAATTTCAGGGTTCTAACTCGTACGGTTTAGGCTGTGCGTCGATAGGTCAGTCAGTCAGTCAACCAGTCAGTCAATCAGGACAAGTCTTTTTATAAGTACAGATTGTATAGAAAAGCTACCCTTGTGCGTTCAATTTATAAACGCAGTATTACCATGGTTCCATCGCACTGCGAGAATTATTAGGTATTTCTTCGCTCTAATCAAGATTTTGAAGGACAAACTTGGCAATCTCCTTACTCGCTTAAATAACGTTTCCAAGTCATAATTTATCTATATCAGCCATTTCTCGGTTCGGTATGAACGCCTATCTAAATGATAGCAGTTAATCAAGATATAATATGGGCTTAATTCTGCGTGCGGTGGGGATAAAATTATGTTCGGGAGCGCCCAACCCTTGAATAAGCAGTTTACTTATTTACCCTTCCTACAAGTGCTACCAATATCTTGTTACGACTGAACGTGACTGCGCTGAAGCTCTAACAAGTTCATCCTTCAACTATAACATTTCGGAAGGGCGTGTCCCGATTAAAAAAGATATGGTTGAGCGAAGCAACGTCATGTTCGTCAACGGGTGCCACCGGCAGGAAAGGGGCTACTTTCTGCCTCCCCATCTTAACATGTATTGAATTTTAAGTATGCATTTTTGGAACTTCCTCATTGTGGAAACGCTGTATACGCTGTATACATAGCATAGTACCTATTGTAAACGGTATTGAAAAAGAGCAACCGCCGAGTTTCTTGATAATGGTTCATCTCGGTAGGAAGGGCATTCATTTGACGACTCGAAAGCACTTGTAAAAGTTTATTTGAATAAAAATATTTCTATTCTATTCTATTCTTAATTGGCTTGGCATCCAGCTGCCCACAAGATAAAGTAATAGCTACATAATATTGTCAAATGAATATTTTGAAAAGAGCAACTGCTGTTTCTTGCCGGCTCTTCTCAGCAGAATCCGCTTTCCGAACCGGTGGTAGAGTCATGACGTGTCATAAGAGTCACAGATCGGCCTATGTGAAATAAATAATTTTGAATTATGATATTATAAACATTAATGTGTGTTTGTTTGTTGGTTGTTGGTTTGTCCTTCCATCACGCAACAACAGAGTAACGGACGGACGTGATTTTTAACCCCCGACAAAAAAGAGGGGTTTTATAAATTTGACGTGTGGTTCTGTGTGTCTGTGTATGATTATATCTTTGTGTCTGTCGAATGGACCGATTTTGATGCGGATTTTCCTTTTTGAAAGCCAACGTAATCGAGGTGGATCTTAGCTATAACTTATGAAGATCCGCTCAGGCGTTCGAAGATCATCAGCATAGTCCGGCCATAATTCAAATGTCCGGGGTGTTTTAAATTTTCAATTTACACTTGTTTAAATGGGTGTACCGTGTAGTTGGGGACTTGGAAGAGGGCATAGCCTAACTTAAAGCCCATAAAAACAGGCAGGATTAAAAAAAAAATTACTCAAAACTCAAACACTCATTGAGCGGTTGTTCTATATCACAGTCACAATCACCACTTGTAACTTGTAATCACAAACAACACTTGAATTTTATTTATATATATAGATTAATATAGTTTCATAGCTTGGCAGAAAATAGAAAATATTCAATTTTACTAATAGCAAAATAATAAAACTACAAGTCCCTTTGTAATAAGATAACTTTAAAGACGGTAAAGTTAGAAAAAGGAAAGTCGGCATTAATTTTCTCTGAACACGAAGTTATGCAATCAAATGTTTCTAATTCTAATTTATATGGAAATTCTGTGGCATGTACCCGGCTCGAACCAGCTGTGGGTACCTATTTAGGTGTCTGACGTGAGGTTTGTAAGAACAACGTGACCTTTGTCCCTTCAAGAGATCACTTGAAGATTATTTATAGAAAGAGGCGTATAACCTAAAGTTCTTATTTATTTTCGTTTTCCACAATCCCATTTACTCGTACTTTGTTATGAGAGAGCATGTCTCAGAGTCAACTTCACGCTCGGGTCAAGAATCACGAGTCATAAGAACCAGCAAAAGACTCAAATAAACACACGATATTCGGTCGCGAAAAATCGCTAAAGAACGTGTTATGATTTTGTAATAATGTCATTGTCTTGCTTCTGATGTAGTGCATGATCTGAAGGCTGAATGAGGCTGATCTGAGGATGGCTAAAGTGGAAATGGGCGGGCCACATAGATCAAAGAGGTGATGTTCGTTGGGGTCCCAAGCTGCTGGAGTGGTGACCCCGCACCGGGAAGCGCAGTGTTGGTAGCCCCCCCCAGGACCGACGACATCAAACAAGTCTTTTAAGGACGGACTGAAAAACGGTTTACACTATTATTGCTTGTAATCACAAACAACACTTGAATTTTATTTATATATATAGATATATAAATAAAATTCAAGTTTATTTATATATCTATATATATAAATAATATATATAGATATATAAATAAACTACTCCTAGCACAAACTCTACGCTCATTACTTATCTCCAGTTAAGAAGGGAATATTAATCATGCTCAACATGGCTAAGTAATATTCTTTAAAAAAAGCAAGTCTGTCTATCACCTTTTCACGGTTTATTCACTATGCCCATCTTGACATTTTGACACAGAAAGCTTGCGCCTCAAACATTGGCTATACGGTTCGTTTCGGTATCATCATTCTTATCACCTCAACCCACTTCCTGGAAACGGATCTCCTCTCAGAACCCTTCACGGTTGGGCCGTAGTCCACCTCGCACCATACATCTTTTGAGAACTTTAGGCGTCAGTTTTTTTGACGTGATAACGTCTTATAAATCGATGAACACCGGTTCCACGCACGAAAAAGTGTTACGTTCCGCCTGAGCCTGAGCGTGCAAGCGAGAGCGCGGAACAAGCGATAGAGAGGCACGATTGGCCCAAGCGCTGGCTTGTGACACATTTATTCATCAATGTTTCTTTAGGACGTTATCACGTAAAACTATCTTCCGTAAACCGACTTTACAGACAACCAATTTTTCTTTTCAAAGAAGAGTTTCTCGATTGCGAGCGGAAAGAAATCGTTTGCATTGTCATTTCATTACATTCAATATTGATAAACATTATGACTTTCGTATCAGTTTTAAGCGATGCTTGAATCCGAGTTGCAAAAATTTCGCTTGCATTCGATCTCTTGTGTAACTGAGCCATGCAACTACATGCCGATAGTTTCCTCACGATGTTTTCCTTCACCGTGAAAACAGGTTGCTCTGGGATACCCATTGAAAAACAGAAACGTTTAAAAGCAATTACAACGCGGTCGCGGGTAATAAATAAATGGTTACGGTAACAGGAATTACCATACCATTTCACGTGAATAAAATTACAATTTTTCAAACCTTTGTTTGTTTGGTTATATTACGCTGCGACCTCGCTGCGGGCGCCGAATAATTGTTTTTTTTTATAATTTGTAGTTTAAAAAATAGTTTTTTGTAATTATTTATTGCTGGTTTGGTGTTTTTTTAAATATTTAGTTGTGTAATTTGTTGCGCGGATTTTGCAAAAAAAATCTCTCTACTGCTCCCAAAGAAAGGGTTTTTTTCAGAGGACTCTTCCTCGTTGTTTGATATTCGAATGAAAGTATTTATTCTATGTAAATAACTAAAACTATGGTTATTTATCTCTAATTTTGTATATTTTGTTATTTAAATGCCGAAAGAACGGAAAATAAATATATGTTTTGTATATTATTATTTAAAACAATTAATTTCTTACCTTATTGAAACTAATATCATTGCAAAAATGAGGTATTTTCCCAGTAGAGGCACAACGAGCGATGTCGGAGGAATGATCTCCACCACCAGCAGGAAGAACACGTGGAGGCTGATCAAGATCGAGATCGACAGAGTCACCTGGGTACAAACAGATCTTTATTTAAAACTCGCTTCGCTACAGATGGACTTAAAATAAAGGCGCAGAAGAACATTTTTTTTATTCGATGACAAGCTAGTACTTGACTGGCGATCTCACCTGATGATAAGTGACGATGAAGTCTAAGATGGTAGCGGGCTAACTTGGAAGGGGTATGGCAGTGAACATTCAACCCATACCCCTAACCCTAATCGGTTTCTACACGCCATCATGCCGGAACGCTAAATCGCTTGGCGGCTCACTTGGCGGCACGTCTTTGACGGTAGGGAGGTAACTAGCCACGGCCAAAGCCTCCCACCAGACCAGACCAGAGACAATTCAGAAATTATAAATTCCCAAATTGACCCCGCCGGGAATCGAACCCGAGACCTCCCAGTTATGAGACAACAGCGCTCACCACTGAGCCAAGGAGGTCGTAAAAAAATTAAACCTAGAGTCACAACGACGGACAATTTCGCACACTTTAATTTAAATCTTTCAATCACACGGCAACAGAGCAACGGGTCGACCTGGTTTTTACATGTTTTGAGTTGAGGACTTGGAGAGTGGCACAGCCTAAAAGCCTGTTTGTCCGGGATAAAAGGTATTTCATCCCGGAAAACAGGATCCCTGCGGGATTTTAAAAGCCTAACTCAAAAAGCTAGTTCAAGATCATTCATTATACGTGTCCGCCAGAAGTTTCAATTACCCAAAGCTATCAGATTGACTCTTTTGATAGCTTTGGGCTTGGGGTCAAACTAATCCATAGTTGCGTAGGATAGGAAAAGCCCCTTTATCTTAACACAATTAAAATCGTCAAACTCAAAATTGGTATAATATGAAGAACGCGACCAATACACCAAAGTGAATACAGTTCAAGTAGATAGGTACTCATACAAATATTATAGGTGCGCGTTTAATTTGAAATTAAGTATTTAAAACGAGAAGTAGAACAGGAAAAATTGTGGCAATTTTTCACGGACTATGCGTAATGATGTCGTTATCGCTTTTTTGCTCCTTAATGCTTCTATACTTTACCTAGGAAAAATATTTTTCGCGTTTGTAGTCAAATACCTGATATACCTATAAACATACGAGTATTATATTTTTTATTAGAAAAGAACATTAGCCAACCTAAACTTATATTTTCCTCTCCCCTCCAAATAAGCTGAAAGTTTGCTTTAGGAGTGGGTACGACATTAGTGCAACGGATGGGGATCGAACCTGCGACCTTTCTGTTTTCAGTCCAGACCTTTATTTGTCATTTAAAGATGTTTCAGTTTCATGTATGTATCCTCTGTTTATCGTTCTTATACTTTTAGGAAGAGGATACACAAATCTAAACTAGCGGCACGCTATGATGGCCGGTTTGACGTTTGTCCGCTCATGAAGTTCCGTATTAATTGATAACGACTTTGAAGGAAATAATTGTATTACTTTATTGACGATAGTGATGTGCAGAGATTCATAAATTTTATCGAATGTAGTTTTAGGTTTAGGACTCAAAATTTATTTATTAAATTGATTTCTAAAATGTATACAAGTGTAGAAAAATCAGTTTGCACCATTTAAGGGGTGAATGTACTTGTGAATATGAACAATTTTCACTATGTGGACAAACCTCTGAAATCGCAAAAAAATATCAGCTGTTTCATACAAAAGGTAAAATTTTTATTTTTATATGATATATACCACAACTCGGCATTTGGTTTTCTAAATTGAAAATGTTTTAAAAATGGAATCTAATACGATCGTCACATAGGATCGCTGGCTAGCACAACTACTACCTCCGGCAAACTCGCGTCAATGCTCAATGCAAAACAAAGCAGTTTCGAATTGACGTTGCTTCGAAAAGTATAAACTGTCAGTGCAATGCGATTGTGATATAGTTTTGACCTGGCTTTGGATTTCAAATATTGATACTGCATTACTGTTGACCCTTGCTCGTTAATTTGGACTCTGTTCAAGCCCTTTGTTGTGGATTTCGTCGATATGACCGAACGTACGCAGAGAACTGTAAACCTATTTAATCAGGTACAAAAACAAAACTTAATTGTTTTTTGTTCGAGAATAAATTGACATTCCACATCACTATTGTAATGTGTCAAACCGGCCATCATAGCGTGCCGCTAGTTGTAGATGTCAGTATTTATTTCTGAATAATTTTATAGAGGTTGCGTTGCGAACACCCACATTTTTATCTCAATTGTTCGGGACCGGGAGGCTTACATAGCAAAATCTTAGCTTACATAGCGAAAGGATAAAATATTATGTGGTATAAAGCATTTTTATGTATGTAATCTCCAGTTACTCACCAAAATACTGAAACTCATTATTGGGGAACCTTTTATTATTAGGTTAAGGCGTTTTGCCCTCTTCCAGATTAAGATGCCGAATACACCGGACATTATGTAAATTATGAATGAAATAACGCTATTTTTAGCATGAGTATGTGAGTGAAAGTTTGTTTTTTGTTGGTTTGTCCGTCAATCATACAGCAATGGAGCAACGGATCAACCTTACATCGAAAATACACATTAAAAATGGCGGCACCAGGAACTAATTCTTAAATATTTTGTGTATATTTTAACAAAATACTCGATTGTGTGAAAATTAACATTATTTAACACCTTTATATATATGAACGTACACTAGTGATGTACCTTTTACCGAGCGCGGTCAATGATATACTTAGCGCGGGGCGAATTGTCAACAAAAAGACGTGCCGGTAGTACGAGGAAACCTGCTTTTGAGTCAGGTATCTACATAGCGCACTGAAAATGTTAATATTGACGTAATTTTATTAGTTTAATTTTTATTAGTTTTTCGACTTCGCCCACGTGGATTTAGGCGCTGCGCAAACGTGGACACTTTTGTGTCCTGTGTCGGACACAAGCCACTTATTTTCTTACAATAAGTGGCTTGTATCCGACACAGGACACAAAAAGTGTCTAGGTACGTTTGCGCTGTTGCTGGTTGATTTCATATTTATTGTAAGAAAATAAAATATTCAATGGTGGCTTGCATCAAAGCTTGTATCTGACACAGGACACACGTTTGCGCAGCGCCTTAGGCCCGCTTGCAGAAACGCCGGGTTATCCTTTTAACCCAGAGTTAGCTGCTGGTTTGACAGATTTCGTATAAAGCTTCTGTCAAAATTACAATTTTATTCCTTGGTTAAACCTATCCCGGCGTCTCTGCGGGCCTTAGTTGCTAAAAATCCCGAGAGAACTGTGATTTGCCGGGGCAAAAGATAAAGATATTGTCAATGTATGCAAAAAATCACATCGAAAGTTTGCTCTATCGCCGTGTGATTGAAGAACAAACCAACAAACAAACACACTTTTGCCTTTATAATATTAATAAGGATAGTAAGGATATTAGTAAGGATTAATACTGTACCTACCTAAGAAACTAACTATCAAGGAGCATTTATCGTTTTCACCCTATACAGTACCTTCATAGTAGCTTTGTTGTAAGCAGTATATAAGCTCCATAACCATCTCTCCAATTAGACGGAGCTTCACCAAGCTTTACGATATAATGATTCAACAAGTTGTTTACTGCTTTGAAAAGTAGGTATTTTATTACGTTCGTTTTTACGAAGACGCAGTATCATCGTTGCTTGACTGGTACTATGCGATATTCTGGAGGGCTTTGTGTAGAGTTATTATATATATTTTGACCGCACTTAGCTGATCCATTAAAGAGATCGTAGATTTAAAACAGGTCTACCGCTGTAGGTATACCTACCGAAAAAAATTCGGGTAGGTACTTAAGAAGACGTTTACATGGCACGGTTTTTAAGGAACTAGATGATGCCCGCGACTTCATCCGCGTGGATTTAGGTTTTTTAATTCCCGCGAGATTCAATCCTGAGTATGAGCTATCACTATCGGTTAAATCGGTTCATTCGTTGTGGCGTGAAAGAGTAACAGGCATCTATCCATCCATCCATCTATCCATCCATCCATACATTCATCCTCACAAACTTTCGCATTTATAATATTAAGTAGGATTGATGGGGTTATTGATCTAATGACACGGCCGGTAAAAACTTGCCCTCAAGAGACTAAGCGTTCTAGTGCGATGCCAAGTAGAAACCGATTGGGGTTATAGGTTTAATTTAACTGCTGTACCCCTCTAAACCTAGTTTGGTACCATCTGCGGGTGGTAAGTGACTACGTCGCCCTTACCAGCTGAGATCGCAGTCAATTGGGAACTATTAACTTATCATCGAATAATAAAAAAAGCATCGCCCAATAAGGTGCGTCCTTTCGTGGGTCGTGACTCGTGCGGTATTGTGGTTAATCCCTTTCAACCAACTTTTAAAACACGTCTACATGTCTGTATTAGGACGTATGTTATACATTGCTGCGATAATAATGACTTGATAGAAATACGAACCCAGTATCGCAATACTGTATTGCGATCGATCGAAAGAACCTGTAATGTAACTACCTATACCTACTGCGTGTTTGCTTACCTTCTCGCCACTATCGGAGGGCAAGTAGAAAGTGAGAACTGTGAGGAAGGAGATGCCCATGCATGGGATGATGATGTTCACGGTGTAGAAGAGAGTTTTCCGCCGCATCGTGATGTTGAATGTGATGTCCAGGTACGGCTCGTCGCAGCACGTGTAAAACTTTTCGTTTCTGGACAAAAAGATATAGACACCACACCACACTTAATTTTAAAAAGGTACATAGTAGGTACATGGCTGTACTCTTAGCTTAAACTCTTAGTGATAACTAATTTGTTGTGTTGGTAAAGGTATCGGTCAATAAAGTTTTATTTATTTTATATGTTAGATATTTACCTAATTTTCTTATTTATGAAACTCACGCCATTACTTAAGACTTAGCCAAATAGATACTTAAGTTTAGCTCAACTGATTTTTCCCACAAGAACTGTTAGCATTGCTTATACAGACCTACTAATAAGTACTAAGTACTAATAATATACGAAAGCGTGTTTGTTAGTTGGATAGTTCTCCAATCAAGTACCAATGGGCAACAGATTGACATGACTTTTTTGGTCATTTTCAAGGAAGTGGAGGCGTACCTATAGTGAAGTGAGTGGACATAGGCATTTTATCATAGAAAATCAAAAGAATAGAGCTCTAGGAATAGCTCCTAGGCAATAGCTAGAATATTTTAAAATATTTCTTATCCTTATGCGTTTTTAAATAGTAGTTCAATGCCTACTAAAAAATATGTCTAGTACCTTTAAGGATATTTCAATATCTTAGTGTACTTTGTCCTGTCAGGAGAGGCGTAAATAAAATTTAGAAGCATGCATGAGCAATTTCGTAGAGTGGCTCGTAAAAACATTATGTAGTATGAAGCCTCATAAATACTTCAATTTATTACACTTCAATGAATATTATGATATCATTCCGCCAATTTTCACTTCTTCAATACCCACGTGTCGGGCTTTATTTGATGTAAGTACCATATTCTTGATAGTCACATTGGTGTGAAAATCTGGTGTGACCACGAGTCCGCAATGCATAATAGGCATCAAATTGCTACCTAAAGGAATCTGTTCAGCCCATAACATCGATATTCACAAAAGGTAAAATATAGTATTTAATTATATTAATAATTACAATATATAATATTCATTATATAATATACTAGCTGATGCCCGCGACTTCGTCCGCATGGACTTAGTTTTTAAAAATCCCGCGGGAACTCTTTCATTATCCGAGATTAAAATAAAAATTAAATAAAATCTAAAACCCCATCGAAGTCACTGCAGTGTGGCATGGTACCCAAGATGCTGGCAGCATTACCCCTTTGGATGGCCAAGCTAATCCTTTGGGCAAGGTAGCTGCCAGCTCTTGGATCCCCGGTAGACTCGATCACCTTTTTAGTTAGCTCTACAAAAAGCGCTCGAGCCTCCGGGCCCCACGGCCCCAGGGTCTCTACACCAAAAGGCACAAATATGAAACCACTGTCAAGTTTTTCATATTTGCGCCTCTTAGCCTGTTCGGCGCTAGTAGCCGCTGCACCCGCCACAGAGGAGGTCGCATGGATGTGGGATGCAGCTAGAGTATCTACACAGGTGGCATCCCACACAAGCGACCTTCCTGTCCTCCAAGGAACAAGCGTCATGACCATCAGGTCTCCTGCCATCACTACGTGCCAAACCAATAGGTTCTAATACAGCTGGCACGTGAGCAGTAGCAAGAGACCTGCGGATGATGTCGTTGAGGGCATTGTGGCGGGAGAAACGACCAGCGCTCTTCGAACAGGAGAGTCCGTGATGACCGTAAGCGTCGACGTGGTCACCGCAGTGGAAACGGTGAGGCTGGGTTATTTTGGCGCCGAGCCTAAGGCCAACTACCACTGCAAGAGTGGCGTGGTTTAAAAGAGTGCCTAGATTAGCAGAAGGGAGAGCATGGAGCCAGTGGCCGGATTCTTTCGCAGAGACAGCGAGAAGACGAGCACGGTCTTTAGAATTTGCTTCCATTAACATTGCGTCAAAAGTTTTTTTACAAATAATGTCATCCCACTGTCTCTGGGAAGGAAGAGAAACCGGCAATTGATTTGGGCTAATCGCTGACCATTCATTTCTTGCCTCTGCCAAGTACGACACCTCAATTGATCCCAAAGACTGGGATATAATTTTTTCAAAGAGAGTGTGTGTACTATAAACAGAGGAAAGAAATGCTGGCAGTGAGACACTAGAAATTTTG
The DNA here is from genome assembly GCA_029955525.1 of Oeneis ivallda. Classification (NCBI taxonomy): domain Eukaryota; kingdom Metazoa; phylum Arthropoda; class Insecta; order Lepidoptera; family Nymphalidae; genus Oeneis; species Oeneis ivallda. The sequence continues at coordinate 17,867,632 of JARPMR010000012.1, read as the reverse complement.
CGGATTCCCAGACCTCCATACCTGATCGGAAGAGAAGCCTGGGCCCATTCTTGATCATCTATCGGACAATTTAAGATGTCAGATAGAATATTTTGTATAAAATTATCCAAATTTTCCAATAAATTATTAAATTTCCAAAGAGGTGAACATCTTAGGAAATAAGTAAATTTTGGAACAAATAAGCAGAATCGAATGATGGTCATTGCCATATGAGGATTAATATCGAAAAGGTGATGGGAAGTGTTTTTGAATTTAGAAATTAAGTCAGTAAAAAATTGAGGAACTGAGGCCTCTAGAACAGGTGCTCCTAGGAGGCGAAGTGACTCATCATTTAAAATTTTAATACCCGGAGCTAAAGTATTGAATTTATTTAATATGTGCAGTTTAGATTCCGCCGAAAAAGAATTAGGAATATAAATTTCACATTTATCAAAGTTAAGTTCCAAGCCAATAGTTTTAAATTTTGATATAATAATTTCTAAATCCTCCAAAACCGAATTCACTTCGCCGCCCAAGGTTCCATCATCCAAATACCAAACATTGAATTTGGAATTTAGAGCCGAAATTATAGGGTGGATGGCCAAACTAAAAATAACTGGTCCAAGCGGATCCCCCTGCTGACAGCCGACAGCGGAGCTCAGAACATTCTTTTTGTGTACGAGCTTTGAAGGTTCCCGGTAGCACTGCGCCAAGTACGGGAAAAACTGTGGAAATTTATTTTTTACTTCTGAGAGGAGGACCCCCCGATCCACTGAATTGAAGGCATTCTTCACATCAATTTTAAGGAGTACCTCCTCCCGGGAGCTAAGGAGGAATGTGCGAGCAGCATGAACAGCTGCTTCACATCCCCCCTTTACCCCAAAGCCTAACTGAATTGGGACAAAATTAGAAGATATCAAAGGAAGAATTTTTTTACAGCAAATTTTGGAAACGACGCGCCGAATCGTTGAACCCACTGCTATGGGGCGAATACCACCATCCTTTTTTTTTAGGGCACATAAATTTGCTCCATATAAGGTTTTAGTTATTTCAAGGGGTACTCGTCCAGATAGCATCAGGTTCACCAGATCAGTGATGGATTTCAGAAGGGTACCACCTACGTCAACGTTTGCACCACAAACTAAGTCTCTAAAGTGTTGTGGTGACAAACCATCGAGCCCTGCAGCGGAACCACTTCTGAAAGACATCAGAGCTCCCAGCACGTCATTTGTAGTGGCCTGAAAAAGAAAATCGTTATTTGTCGGTGGGTCTGGAAAAGAGGAATCAGGAGAAGGAGATGGGTGTTTAGAACGCAGTGCTTCCAGAGTCTCCGCTGTATCAGGGGCAATTGTGTCACTGGAGAATAAAAGTCGAGCCGCTCCCTTAAGGTCGCCGTCGCTTATTTTATTTTATTTATTTTATTTTGTAGTAGGTAGTTTTAATTTTAGAGTAAATATAGTATAAAATTAATTAATTATCCTTATAAAATAATTTCAATATAAAAAATATATAAATTGCGGTCTTATCCGAGATAAAAAGTAGCTCACCCGGTCTGAGGCACCACTACTACATCCATTACTATACCCATGCAAAAAATCGCATCAATCCGCTGTTCTGTTGCGACGTGATTGAAGGACAAACCAACAAACAAACACACTTTCGCATTTATAATATCAGTAATGCTTTATTATAACACTTTTTATAATTGTCAAATTTTTTACCATACTTAACCAAAGACAAAATTACGTTTAGCTGTCATTTACGTTTTGTTATTCCACTGTCATTTGCGTTTTGTTATTCCATGTCAGATGCGTTTTTCTTATACCACGTTTTATAGTGACTTGACGGAAACGCGGTCGAACGGCATAAAAAGTATCCTATGTCCGTCTCCTGGTTCTAAGCTACCTCTCCACCAATTTTCAGCCAAATCGGTTCATCCGTTCTTGAGTTATAAATAGTGTAACTAACACCACTTTCTTTTATATATATAGATTGTAAGTGGTAATTTAGATCTATCAAGATTAAGTGTATATTTGGTGGGTCAGCGAAAGCAATCAAAGACAAAAAATAATAAAGAAAATATTGAATCGCAAACGGGCTTGTTGACGAACTTTTGTATCCTGATACGTCCTCGTTGTAAGCCGTTTTATAGCCCCATTTACACCAAATCGAATCGATTGTGGGCATGTCGAACATTGAATCCGATAATTGTGAATGCACGGTATTTGAGAGGCATGCGGCAAAATTGGACGATGCACGTGTGATTTAACTACAGAAATTGAATATCTGGTACTAGGATTTACGACTTTGACCACATGGATTGAGATTTATAAAATATTAATTATATCTAGGCAGAAATCAAATCAATCTGTCGCTCCTTTATTGCGTAAAGGCAAATATATTTTCACGTCTTAAATAGTTATTCAAATTATTATGTTGGTATAATAAATCATAATCATAATCATAGCCTTTATTGCTGATTACAATGGTAAAATAGGTCTATTGCAAATAATGGGATACTTAAAGGTCTTTGCATAGTTAGTTTGGTAGTGTTAGTCTTAGTAACAATTTTAAATGTAAGCTGACCAGCCTTTTTTGCTGTTCAAATCATAGTTTGAAATTCAAAAAAGCCTGGTCTGCTTACATTTAAAACTATTTAGCGTAATGTGTAATGATTTTAGGGTTTATACCATTCGCCCACAGCATATTAAAATAATCAAAGGAGTAACAGCTAACAGCACTTGACGAGTGACGATAAAGTATAAACGAGGGCTAAGGGTTTTGGGCATTTTTATCTGCTATATTGCAAATGTTATGGTCCAGCTCAATAATAGTGTGTTTATACGCGATTATAACGAGCTTTTATGAATCGTAAATTCTCTAATAAGCTGGTCTTCGTTAAGTTTTGTGTCACACATAGTATCTTTGCCAAAGTACTTAAGTATTATAGAAGTATTATAATTATTATTTTAATATGAAAACATCCTGGACTTCGAAAACCCATAATATAATGAATATAATATTATGCCTCAGCCAGGTTCCTCAACAGGTGGGCCTAAAAATGAATATAAGTAAGACAAAAATAATATCTAATACTCGTGCTCCGCTCCACACAGTCATCGATGAACTCGACACGAGTGTCGAGAATTTCGAGAAATTGTGTACGAACTACGAGTATAATATATTCGTCGCCTCTACGGCGTAGGCCTACGCCGTAGAGGCAGAGAGAGAAATAATTAACTGACTAATCAATTAAGTATATTTACTACCGTGTAAATATACTTATTAGTTTATAATTTAAATATTGTATTAATTATTATTATCAAAATTATTTAATGTAATTCAAATTAATTAATTATATTTTAACGATTAAATTGCATGTAAAAACTATTTTAAGGAACATATTAGAAATAAAGGCTTTTTTATTTTATTTATTTATTTATATATACCTTGGACACACGGTCCAACTAGGCATGTTAATTTCGAGAAAGAGATCAAGCGCCGAATCCAATTCCTCTGGCTCTAGTTCTCAAATTGGGAACAATGTTGAGCACAGATGTACGATGTATAGAAAACAAGTTGATAAATTCGAAATTCGTGGACTCTCTTGCGCATTGCGACATAGTTCACCTAAACACTTATAATAATTACGACATTTTTATTAAAAACTAGCTGATGCCCGCGACTTCGTCCGCGTGAATTTAGTTTGAGTTTTTTTTTTGTATTAAAACCTTCCGTGGAACGGAACATACAAAAAAAAAAATAACTGAATTGGTCCATCCATTCTTGAGTTATGCGCTTACCAACATTCATTTTTATTTATATAGATCTAGATCGTTGTAGGTTGTTCTTTGCACAAAAGCTTCAAATATTTAATTTTGTACAATCCTTACTAATATTATAAATGCGAAAGTGTGTTTGTTTGTTGGTTTTTGGTTTGTTGGTTTATTGGTTTGTTAGTTTGTCCTTCAATCACTCCGCAACATGGCTACGAATCGACGCGATTTTTGCATGGGTATAGTTGAGGACCTGGAGAGTGACAGAGGCTACTTTTTATCAAGGAAAATCAAAGAGTTCCCGAGGGATTTTAAAAACTAAATCCACGCGGCCGAAGTCGCGGGCATCAGCTAGTATATTATAATTTAATAGAAAGTTTAATAAAGTCATGAAAGTATCTGGTTAGCTTCTTGCCTTTTTTGCGTTTAGTAGCGTGCGCGCGATCAATCTAATCTCATTCATGCCAAGATGCCTTCCATTACTTAAAATAGAAATAAATCTTTCCTCAAAATATTAAATTTGTAAAAAGTTATAGGTCATTATCTATTATCTATATTATTATAGGCATCTCATTAGATTCACTCAGAAAATATCGAAACCAAAATAAAGTAACAATGTTATTGTAACTTTGATTTGATTATAATTATGTATAACATTGTTTTATAGTTTACCTTAGATGTACATACACAAGTTAAAGACCTAACAAACTTGTAACATAATCATATTAATGTAACTGTATAATACACCTCAGATTTCCGACGCACCGCGTTGTCGGTCGTGGGCTTTGTCGTGGGTTACCTAATCTTTGCGATGGAATGTTTTTGTAAGAAGGTATTAGAATACGGTATAGCGTACCAAATTAGTTCTCTTTGGTTTTCTAATTCTATTCAGGGCATTTGTAGTACAATTATTATAATTAGAATTAAAATAAAATAACAATTTAAAATTAAATATTTTTTTATATTATACCTTTTTATGACATCGAGTGAAAACAACAAACACAACATGGCGCAGTCGGTAGGATAGATTCTGCTCTAAAGAAAATACTAAGATTTGAATTTCAAAATGCAAATTTACCGAATTTATTTAAACTAGCTTTTACTAACGACTTTGTCTGCGTGGAGTTAGGTTTTTAAAATCCCTTGGGAACCCTTCGTTTTTCCGAGTTAAAAGGTAGCCTATAACACTCCAGGTCCTCAACTTCATCCGCGCCAAAAAAAACACGTCAATCCGTTGCTCCCTTGCTCCGTAGCAGCGTGATTGAAGAACAAACCAAACAAACACACTTTCGCATTTATAGTATTAGTGAGGATAAACACAACAATGACTACCAAAAATCACCCATAAAAAGTTTTACGAACCTAACAGCAGGCACTTCCAAGATGTCCCACTCGACGGACATGTAGAACTCTGACAGGTCCACGCCGACGGACACCACGTTGCTGCCTGCCTGCTCGTCCATGTGCCTGAGGTCCACCTGTGCACACATGCTTATTCCGATATTTAAGCGTTTTTCGTAAAGCTCTAAAATCAAGGCCCTCTAAATGGACTATTAATGATTTATTATTAGAAGTTAATATATAGTTAATTGATTAATAATCTTTAATATTGTTTTGAGACATTAAGAGTTACCTAAATATGCATTTATGTATAATAATAACTATCAACAGAAGTAAGTAGCCCTCGAAAACCTCGAAAATATCCCATACAAACCTAGTTTGATTCTTATTTCGATATTAACTAATTAAAAAGCAAATTATTAAAATATACACAGATACAAAATATATACAGGATGATGTAAAGATTTTAACGGTATCCCGTTCCAAATTGGTTCAGGTATTAAGAAGTAATAATAAAATAAACATACATACATACATGAACCCTGAAAACATCACACTCCTTTTTTTGGGGGTCTTGTAAAAATTAATATCTGTGGTAAAATAAATTAATTTTAAATTTAGACGGGCTATGAAGTGTGTAATTAATTAATTATTAATGAATACGAAACTACATGCTTCTACGGAAATCTAACAAATTATAGACTTATTAGTTTTTAGTAAGTAGTTATAAAATATCAACATGACGGTTAATATTCAACTAAGAAAGAAACTTCGTTTGTATTGGGCGCGCTAGAGATAAAAATTAAAAACCTCTTATCGCATGTAGATTATGCGTGTTGCTTTACAATAAGCTTTTCATAGCTGACAAGCTTTTCAGAAAAACGCGTAAGCGACTAAATGTCCAGTGCTCTTTTTAAATTGGATTTCCACTTCGCGGTATTATTGTAAGTTTGCGAAAAAGATGTCTAATATATGCACCTGTATAGTGCGTCGATTACGTGTTTCTGCTAGGCTTGTTACCCTTTTAAGTCAGCTATGGAATAATATATTGCATATCGTCCTATAAAACGAGTAGTTTTCTGAAAATTACATTATGAGAAAACCGCGGATAGTTTTCAATCATAAAATAGCTAACTTACATGAAATCAATGTATGATTTCATTTCATGAAAAAAAGCAGTTGTTGAATTATACTATATAGGTAAATAGACTGTTATATTAACATTATTCTTTTAATGTAAACAAATTATTTCCGTATTTTCATCAATAGGGATCAAACTTTAGGGCCTTGAAAGTTCTAAAAGTAAATATCAATTCAAACACAATATATAATATATGATGATAGCACAACACAGACATACCTACCTATTACTTGGCGACAATATATAGTACGCTTTTACTTAAACAAATAAAAAATAGCATGTTTACTTTTACGTAGAGCAAAAATTGAAATAAAATATATTAGGTATTATTTTTCATAAGTAATTCTTTCCTGTATAATTGTGTATAATACTCAGTTTTTACTCTGACGTAAATTACTTTTCTTAGTTAATGCTTAAAGTTAGTAAATACCATTTTATTTGTTATGGATTAATTAAGTGATTTTATAGTATTATTTATTAGTTCAGTTTAATCATACATGCCCCCTGTCACACAATGTGAACCTGTACGAAAAAAGAGAAACAATCTGAAATCGGCAAAAGGTTAGACCACAACTTCGAGAATTAGGACGCCTTGCATTTTAATTACAACTGATACATCTTACCACAGAGTGTGTCAAGTATCTGTATTGACTCAGTTTAGTTTTATTTTAAGACCACACGTAACAACAATATGTCGGAGTCATGCGAAACAACAACGCGAAACACAACACCTAGAACAATGTTACGAGCTTTTAGTTTTCGACGAGTAATGACAGAGGCCTCCTTAACTTTGATTTATCGTGTACCATTGGCAACTGTTTGGTATTCCTTTGTCTCATGTCTGTGACTCGTCAAAATACAAGGAGAACGGAAGCACCGGCTCCGCCGCGATGTGTGTGTCGCGCGATGCGACCAAAAGTCGCGTGTGTCTGTCGCGAGAGGCGAAGCCGCGTGTCTGTCCGTCTGCTCAGCGCCCTACTACAACAACGTATAGCTAAATACTAACATAAATCTAACACAATTCAGAGACACTCTTATAACTGATAGTTAAACTAAAAATGGTTGTTGCAATACGGCGTAAGCGTTATTTTTGTGTAGCGAGTGCATGCAAGATCACATTCATCCAATGAAACCTTCTGATTATTCAGTTTCGTTGGGAGAAGTGATCGCTCTAATGTTTGCGGCTAATTTTAACTGTGTATGGTTTTCCTTTGTTATAGTTTTGTAATGACAAGACGCTCATGCAATGGTCAGCGACACCGAATTCTCACAGCCACTAATACAGTCGCTAATAGGGAAAGGTATAAAATAATATGCTATACATGATGACCGTTAATGCTCCAATACGTAACGAGCCAAGATGTGAAGGTATTCAAGACGATGTGTTGTGCTTTAACTGTCCGCGTGTAGACATTGTGTAAAGCTGTGTGGGTAAACGGTTGGCCATTAGCCTTCGTGATCGGGAATGCAATTGGTTTGGCGCTAAGCTGTAGTCATGCAGTGAGTACAGTGTTCGACACAGAGGAGGCATGCGACAAGCATTCGTGTCAACTGTTAGTGTAGTCGATAGTGTGTGAGGCGCGAGCGGAGCCAGCTAAAGGAGAGCACGGGAAGAAACCGTCCCACGAGATAAATTAAACACAATGAGTATGATAATTTTTGGATGATCCGTGGAATGGTTTCGTTTTGTGGGATGTAAGGAAAAGGAAAAATTGAATGACGTTGCATCCCATATCACCTGACATTTGAAATTTTATACCTTTCCGTCTCGAGCGAGGTAGGCCGTTTGAACTAAGTGGAACCGATCGTGGATATTCTGGAGCATTCGTGGACACGCACGTTGCCATACTGCTACTCCACATACTTAAAACATCACCACGTGTTAAACTTGCAACATGTCTCAGCTAAGGAGCGAGCCGGCGGCGGCGAGCGCGCGGCGCGGACGCGCGCTCAGCGCCTAGCGCCGTGAACGGTCAATACGCACAACTGTGTCAACATACCACACGATTAGAAAAACAATATTAATTACACGACGAAAACGTTCGAGCCAACAAGCTACTGCATGGACACGGCCCGGGCGGGGCCCTACGCTACGGCCCGCGCGCGGCGCCAAGCGGCGAACAGCGGGGCGTCACCTTGAAGCCGTCATATGTCCAGCTGCCTAACTTAAGCACACAGGTTTGCACGTCGTAAGGAAAGAACTCGACGTCGATAGAGCAGGACGACTTATAGACGGCGGGCGGCTGCCACACCACCATGCCGTTGTAGTACACCGTGGCCTTGGTCATCAGCGTCACCTCGTAGTTGCCGTCGGCGCTGCGGACAAACAGTGCGGTCAGCCAGTGTGCCGGTAAAGGCCCATGGAATTACCTTAAATCCGTCGTAAGTCCAGCTACCGAACTTAAGAACGCACGTTTGCTCGTCGAAAGGAAAATATTCCACGTCTATTTCGCAGGAAGACTTGTAAATCGCGGGCGGTTTCCATTCGACCAGCCCCTGGTGATAGATGGTCGCCTTGGTCGCCAACGTTACCTCGAAGTTGCCGTCGGCACTGCAATATTAATGTACATTTACAAGCCGAAACACGCCCTGCATGTACCTATGTAGCCCTTTGTTTCACGAAGTGTGTGTCCTTGGTTCTGTGATTATCTTTGGCGGCATCGGTTGTTGGCAGGCTCTACCGTAATCGCAGTTGAATGAAATATGAATGGCGATAGAGATATCCAATTCATAGTCCTAGCAATTTCTAGTAATTATAATTATGTTTAAGTATCTATAATGATTTATGCCTTAGGCCACAATCACACTTGTAAGTGTTATTTAAGTAGCTTACGTAGGTAACTTAACATAACTAAGGCTGCGGGCATGAAAGTGAGCGGTAGCGGAGCGGGGGCTTGGCGGCGTGCGGCGGCGCAGCGACGTAATCAGAAGCATAGTTTTATAAGAGATGCGCACGAAAGGCGAATCGAGCGATGCACGGGTGGTAACGGGGGGCCTAAAAGCCACAGAAACAAACTGCTTCACTGCTTACTCGATTATAGTTTATACAGGGTTGTATTTATATTTATAATTTTAATAATGGAAATTGATAACGATTTATCTCCTATTTCTCACAACTCTACTCTTAAAGCTTTGCCCACATTTGACCATTTTGACGTATCGTATCGCCGATAAGGTAGAAATGGGCGTCCATGATTAAGATACAGTCACTCGATACGATAAGTCTAAACAGGATACCTACGTCAAAATGATCAAAATATGTGGACCCAGCCTAACGCGACTTACCGCGCTGTTTCGTGGGCCCGCGCGAGATACCGCTGCTGGATCGCCCTCACTTTTAGTTTCGTGCCCGCAGCCTAACATTAGCAAACTTTACGCAACTTCAGGGCTGTTTACATTTCGTAAGTTACAAATGTAAGCGACTTACGTTAGTAAATTGAGTAAAACTTACAAGTGCAATTGCGGCCTTAGAGAATATCAACAAAGAGCCCGGGTATTCGATCGGTGTTAGACTGAGTTTCCACTGCGCGGTTCGGGGCCCGCACCCGCAGCGGTTGCGGGCCCGCGGCCTGCGTAGAATGCAGATTTATTTGTATGGAAAATGAAGTTTCAATTTCCACGGCGCGGTTTGCGCCCGCAGCGGGCGCAGTACTAGCGGTACCGCAACCGCTGCGGGCGCGGGTTCGAACCGCGCCGTGGCAACCCAGTCTTAGAGTGTTAATAGTAATTAATTAACTAAAGAGATTGAACAATTTAAGTAATACGTATCTATTTTAGATAAAGATATTTTTAAAAGATATTTAATAGATTTATTTATACCTACACCGATTTAAACCATTGAAAGCCTTTTATCTTCTCAATTTGTTCACAGAAAAGGCTGAATGATATCGTGATGAAAGAAAAAATCCGTGAATAAGTAGGGTTTATGTAGTAGACTTTTTAAGTAAGTATAATATGTACATGTGGGAAGCAGCAAAAGCAGGTTTGGAAGATTAAGGGAAATCGTTAATATTATCTCAGAGGTGTAAGAAGAGGGTTAATAAGAGAGGGGGAAGGAAAAATGCCGAGGTTGTGTAAGGTCATTTATCAATGTCCAATTCGACTGGGTCAAACAGAAATATTATGCAAAAATTAAGAAAAACGTTCAAAATTGCGTTTTATGATACTACTGATGAAAAACAACCCTTACCTTGGTACTTAATGAAATTAAATTCTTTTTCCTCTTAATAATTTTGAAACGAATATTAGATTTTGTTCAAGGAACTACTTCAAAGTTTTTCAAAATTTTTAAAATTAATCACGATTGAAAACTTTTCCATTAAAATATACTTCAATTATTTTCAACTTATTTTGACTGAGGGAACTTATCGAAGCGACAACTCAGTATATTATTTTTATACTAATTCTATAGGTAAAACCTAGTTATTAGAACACACACACACCACACACACACGCACACACACGCACACACACACACACACACACACACACACACACACTCACACACACACACACACACACACACACACACACACACACACACACACACACACACACACACTCACACGGAATATCCAAAAAGAGTCGTTTTCAATAGACGCTTCTAATATTATGAAAGCTCTATTTTTTTTGAGGTACACCCTATTTAAAGCTATTGATTTTATTTAAGTGATGTTTTAGCGATAACTTTTTGGTTTTGATAGTAGGATCTATTCAGAAGTAGGTAGATAACTGTAAAATATTCCATTAGCTAGATACCAAACAGTTTTGTTTTACGGTTATTTACTAAATACGAAAATATAGTACCTACTTTAATTTTCAAATTTAAAATGTAAAAACTGAAAAACTAGTTTAGCTATCTGGTTTTCCTCGCAAAATCATACGTTTTTATTACGTTATTATTGGGATAAAGTGTAGCATGGTATAAAAATAATTGCAATCGATTAGATAGGTAGCAATGATCTCAACAAACTATTTTCAGGTTTCGGAACTAAAAATAATGTAAAGTACCTACCTACTTATTAATGAAGCTTTCTGTAAATGTCACAAAATATAGAAAAAGAACACAATTTATAGCTTCAAATATTATGTAAGCAGCATGACACGTTTATGCAAACAACGTACATACTCGTATTATACGAAAAAAATTGGCAGGGGTGCTGCGGCACAACGTAATAAGTAATAACACTTCCAGCGAAAACTTGGTTTATTGAGCACAACGTTGTAGTGCGGCGTCTGGCCATACTAACAGCTAAGAGCAGGGTTGCTGTGCCATGACATCGAACTCTCAAAATTCTAGAGCTACATCGCACCGATTTTTTAGGCATCTTTGTTGGCTGTACGTTCTAGTACTGTTTGCGACGTCACTATACGTCACTTCATAAGGTTAGTGCAATAATACTATAACTGATTTTACTAGCTATTAGCAAAACGTCACTAAACGCCGCTCCCGTTTGTATGAAAAAAAAGCCGGCCAAGTGCGAGTCGGACTCGCGCACCGAGGGTTCCGTACTCCAAAAGTAAAAGTAAAACGATAATATTATATTAATTTGCTTATTTATCGTTAACTTTGTTTGTAGAGGTTTATTGTTAATATAAAAAAAACTATGCTAGTTAGAGCGTTGGTTTTATTTTTCCTGTAAAATATACATAAACCTCAAGTGCAGAATGCACAAGTAAAGGCCTTTCATATGATACCCCAATCGGTATAATTATCTTACTTTGAAATTTCAAACCACTGATTTTCCCCCTTTTTTAATTAAACTAAAATAATTTTCGCGTTGATTTTATATTTCCTGTAAAATATACATAAACCTGTATTTACCATAATTATTTCAGATTTTTCGATTGGTAAACTTCGGAGATAACGGGGGGGGAACGGTATTTTTTTCGACATTTTGGCCGATTAATCAAAAACTATTATATATAGAAATAAATAAAAAACTGTTTTAGAATGCACAAGTAAAGGCCTTTCATATAAATACCCCATTCGGTATAGTTATTTTACTTTGAAATTTCAAACCCCCGATTTTCCCCCTTTTTTAATAAAACTAAAAATAATTTTCGATTTTTCTTTATTCTAATGATGTTGGGCCACAATTATGCACAACTATGCCAAATTTCATGTCGATAGCTTTAATAGTTACTGAAATAATCGACTGCGACAGACGGACGGACGGACGGAGAAAGTCTCACCATAAGGGTTCCATTTTTACCATTTTGGTACGGAACCCTAAAAGATGTCCGAAATCGCATAGAGCAACATTTTTTAAAATGGTCGCATGAACGTGTTAAAATGTACTACGTGTAAAAAATTTGAAAGAAAAGTTTTGAAAGAAGCGCCAGTATGATGTACATAGTGATGGTATCTACAATTTTATTTGCTTGTAGAGAAGCTATGCGAGGACGCTTTTATGAATACTAAACGTTTTCTTTTTGGGATCCGCGTCAGTTATTTTGATGCTACTTTTATCAAGCAAAAAATTTTGATAGCTTTGAAATGGTAATTTCACGAGATTAAAAAAACCTTGTTCCGTAGAAGACAAAGACAAGATGAGTATATCGTTGTAGGACTAGGAACACTTATTACATTTGTAGAAAGCTGTAATAGCTGGTTATATATCACACATTTTAATACCTATTTATTTTGAAGCTATATTACTTTGTAACAATTCAAAGCTATAATTTTTTTTTTAGTCACAGACCTCGTCATGAGCGTCAGTTCTTTTGTATGTTCAAAATACCGTTTCAAAGGTTTCATCCTTCTGAAGTTGGTAAGTATCAACTGTTAAAACAATTTTAAGTAATTTTCTCTGCATAGTATCACTGCTGAGTGCGTGACTCTTCCTTTATTCATCTAATGGTAGGAGTTTTTAACCCACGACGTAAAAAAGGGGTGTTATAAGTTTATCGTGTGTACCTGTGTATGAGTCTATTTCTGTGTCTGTCTGTTCCCTTGTAGCAGCCTCCCCAATGAACTGATTTTGATGCGGTTTTTCTGTTTGAAAGCTAATGTAACCGAGGTGGAACGTAGCTATAATTTATGAAGATCATCAGCTCATTTCCTAATTGATTAACGGGTCTTACAAGCTTTCACTTGCGCGATTGATTTGTTTTGTGTACTGTTACTTCGGATTATTTCCAAGGCATGGTAACCTTGAGCTGATGCTGAATGAGTAGAATGTTAGATAGATGATGATCTAGGATCGAGGAGGAGGATCTGATGATGGAGCAGAAAACTAGGTAACAGGATGTCAGGTATATCCAAAGAACACCCAAATTTGGGCACCCATCCAGTCACCAGCCGGGGTCAACGTTGCTTAACCAGCTTGATCATTAATATAATCTGTCACAACTAGGCCACATGACCCTCAATTAGTACTTTGAACATGGCTAAAAAAAATCGAAACCATTTTGAAATTTTTAAACATTCCAATAAAGAGACCATCCGTTACGCACCGTTTGTCAGCGTCAAAGTGAACCTATAATACTTTTAGGTACCTAAGTACGTTTAATTATTTCCAGAGGGCTAAATGCAATAGCTATGATAAATTGCCACGTATTAATCGATTCGTGGTCAATTTATTGAATTTTCTTGTTCACGAAGTAGTCGCTAGTCGAAAATACGATACCTTGCTAATATAATAAATGCGAAGATGATTGTTGGTTTGTCCTTCAATCACGCACCAACGGAGCGACGGGTAGACGTGATTTTATACATGGGTATTGGTGATACCACCCTTTTGGTTCTTTGTTTAGATCGACATTAACGTCAAATCTTTTTCCCAAGTACCCTATCTTTTCCTTCCGTGCACTCAATATGGCAGCGTAACGTCAAATTCGCGACGCCATTTTCTACACGATTTTAGTACGAGCTTTCGTGCCCCGCGAGACGCATGTCCATCCTTGTGTCGCCGTCCTCGTGTTTAACCCCAAAAAATAAGTGTGGTGAAGAAGGACTCCATGCTGCTGTACCTACAGCCGAACAACCTAAGTGCTCCGGAGATGAAAATCTGGTGTTGGTGTGCGCTGCCTACGCAACGAAATCCAGCCGGGAAGTTCAAGGTTAGTGCACGGAAATCCTAGTTTCCTTCCTAGGTCCTAGATCTTCGAGCATAATATAAAATTTTAAATTTTCATACAGTCCGCTAGCCTCGGCTGTCGACAGTGGCATCATCCTTACAAACCAGGTATAGTTGAAAATTTGGATAGATACATGGGATACCTACTTTTTATCCCGTACACACAGAGGGTTCCCGCCGGATTTTGAAAACCTAACTCCACACGAATAAAATAAGTCGCGCAAAAGAAATTTGTACTAAAAATACTTTTTTACTTTGATGATAATTATTATCCTTACGATGGTGGAGCTAGTAGCAATAGTGCATATTTTCATTTGCTTTCCGAACCGGTGCAGTAGACTCTTGACTTGTTATACGAGCCATACGTTGGACCGTTTAAATAAATAATTTTGAATTTGAATTTATATGATGGTTAACTGTAGACTCAAGTAATTAACCGGGTGAGCGACTCGAAATGATAATAAATTCTAAAACAAAACACCTAACGCAAGTTAGCTAAAGTTAACGAGAGTTATTTAAGTTGTTTGCGTTAGGTTGTGGAAATAGAAAGATATTATGAGATATTAGATAGAATTGAATTTATGATAGCTGTTGCTTGGTCTAACTAAAGTTTAGACTCTAAACTTATACTTAAACTCGGTTTAAAAACGTAATGAAAATGTTTAAATCTTATTTGAATACGGAACACTAAAAGTGCTAGGACGAAGAAGAAGGAACTATCTTACTTCACATTACAGTATCGTTTGCAAATAGATGATACAATAAGAAAGATATATCTTTCTTATTGTATCATCTATTGTATCATCTATTGCACCCTATAGGGTGGAATTTAGATAGTACTGCAAATCCGATTCCTTGCTTTTTAGGGTTCCGTACCCAAAGGGTACCAACGGGACCCTATTACTAAGCCTCCGCTGTCCGTCCGTCCGTCCGTCCGTCTGTCAGCGGGCTGTATCTCGTAAACGGTAATAGGTAGACAGATGAAATTTTCACATATTATGTATTTCTATTGCCGCTATAACAACAAATAATAAAAACTAAATTAAATTAAAAAAATTAAATTAAAATATTTCCATGGGTACATGGAAATATTTTTATTTAATTTTTTTAACGGAACCCTAAAAGAGCGAGGCCCGACTCGCACTTGGCCGATTTTTAAGATTATTACCCGACTACGGCAAGGCCAAAAGGTAGGTTATGATTTTAGCAATCTATGTATGCTTATATTTATGTATGTTCCACCGTAGCGCCTAAACTACTGAGCCGATTTTGATAAATGACGTGTCAACCAATTCGTTATTATGTTCCAGGTGACATAGGCGTACGAGCAAAAATGATTTGACGGATATTATATCCAATTTTCTCTAGTCATCATCATCATATCATCATCATCATTATCCCATCAACAGCTCACTACTCAGCGGTTCTTTGCTTTTTAGGATTATTACCCGACTACGACAATGGCGAAAGGAAGGGTTATGATTTTAGCAGTCTATAAATTTATGTATTTACGTAGGTTCCACCGTAACGCCTAAACTACTGAGCCAATTTTGATGGGTGAGGTGTCAACCGATGTTGCGGGTCACATAGGCTATCCTATACGAACAAAAATAATTTGACGGATGTTATATCCAATTTTTCGTAGTCAGGTTACAGCTTTTAATCTTTTATCCATAGATTTAGGATTATAGCTTAGTCGCTACTAGATACCGCCCTTCCTTCGATCACAGAAAAAAAGCACCCTTCCTACAAACAGTAGCTCCAAATGCGCCAACGTAATTTCATAGTTTATTTGAAAACGTCAAACATTAGTAGCTACGTGACTATGTAGGTACGCCAGTTTAGGCGTACTATGAATTGCCGCAATTTACTTATACGCCGACGGTATCTAGTAGTGTGCGAAGCGACTACCAATCCTTAATCTATGTTTTTATCTTGTTTTTTTATCTTGTTTTCCTTTTATTTTCTTCGAATTGCTTCTCCGTTGGCAATTGTGAAAGTTGACAATAACAATACTAATAATATAGTTTAGTTATAAAGGCGTGTTTCCATCTCACTTGTTGTACAGAACGATATCGGGCCTCCAGATGTGGTCGGAGGGCACGTGGAGCATGTGCACCCCGCCGTACTCCCGCGGCTCCCAGCGAAGCTTATAGTCGTACCAGGACTGTTCGACCCACAGATTCGTTGTCATTATTTGATTCTTCAAGTTCTGAAACAATAATTCCCTATTAGATATTCCTATTTCTTTTGATGTGAAACATCTATAGCCGCACGTAAAACAGATTTCTGGCGTGGCGACGCGTCGCCACGGCATGCGATGTTTTATGTATACTTAGTGACATATTTAGTTCCTATCACAATCTGTTCTTTTTTGCATATTACTTTTACAAAATAATGTCGATGTTTCACATCTGCCAGGCGTCCCACGACGGCTCACAATTTTTTTTCCTGGAGGATTGGATATAAACATCACAAAGAATATAAGTTTTTTTGTTTATTGAAGTCCTTGATTGCAATCTCACCAGCTTATAGAAGTTTTTATTTAGTTTTTATAAACACCTCAAATCAATTTCTATACGGGATCGCTTGGCTGTTTGTAGGCTTTGCCAAGACAAATGGATATTTAACCTATTATAATATATTTTGTAATTGCCCCTGTCGGAAATTGAACCCCCTCATATGACTACAACACTCACTGCTGCACCAGAGAGGCTATTAATTTTTTGTAGGTGATATTATAAGTAGATAGGTAGAAACAGTACTCGTAGCAGTTTTGAACTGGACCTATCCAACCATAGAAATAGGAATTAGACGTAGTCGTTATTCCTAGTTCCATGTATCCAACGCTAATTTCAATTTTGTTTTGAGAAGTAATTTAATGTAAATAATAAATTTAAGGTTGGCATTGTAAGAATAAATAAAAAAGTGTGTGTCAGCTCCGGCCTCCGACGCACGACTGGAGTTTACGCGCGACGCTATATTATCCTTCTCTATGCGCGCGACTCGGGTCCGAGCGCGCCCCGACCGACTTTCGCTTCGGGGACCCGATCGCTACGCGCTCGGCTACCCGAAGCGAAAGCTCTTTCGCACGAAAACCAACCTTATTTACTCAACGTTAGGGTAGAAATTTCAACGTTGTGAAAAACGTAACAGAAAAACGTAACGAGGTCATTGATAAATTGATTTTACTGCCCGGATTTTTCTCATACCGGGCTGCTAAAATCGATTCTTAAGGAGTAAACTCCAATAAACTCCAATAAAAAATTGTAAGAATTCAGAACGGCATAGCTTTGAGTATTAAACCAACCGGCATAGTGAGCTAAGCGATAAAGCTCCTAAATATAATTTTAACTGAAAATTGTACAATATACAAATTAAAATTTTATACTATACGATTTACAATACATGAGATTTACGTAACTATAAGATTTCGAGATTTTAAAAACTTAACCAATTTATTATTTTACTAGCTGATACCCGCGACTTCGTTCGCGTGGATTAAGGTTTTGTACTCCCGCGGGAACTCTCTTATTTCCCGGGATAAAAAGTAGCCTATGTGCTATTCCAGACTACAATCTATCTGTAACAAATGTCAGCCAAATCGGTTCAATCGTTGCGCCATGATTGAGTAACAAACATACAAACTTTCACCTTTGTAATATTCTAGCTTCTGCCCGCGACTTCGTCTGCGTGGACTTCAGAATTGGATCCAAAAAAAAAATGATAAATGTGAAAGTAATAAAAAATGGAATAAAATTTACACCCATGCTATCGCTTGCGCCGCTATAAATATAAAGCTAGAATGATATAAAAATGAATTACTGGTTCGCTTCGCTCGTTAACAATTTTTAATCTTACCACAGGAACTATTTGAGAGATCGGTATAGAAAGTATATACCGGTATAGAAAGTATAGCCTTTTCAATAGCATAGGTGACATGCATACCAAATTTCAAAACTGTCTGCCCGCGGCTTAGCTCGTAAAAAAATTTCAAACCCTCGGGAACTACTTAAGGAATCGGTATAAAAGGTAGCCTATGTTCTTTTCCATGTCAAAGGCTACATGCATGCCAAATTTCATCCAAAACCGTTCAGCCGTTATTGCGTGATTGAGTAACAAACATCCAAACATCCACACTTTCACATTTATAATATTAGTAGGATTGTAAGACGTATCCACAATATTACTCGTATCTACGCTCGTGCAATTACGGGCATTTTATGTTATTTTAACACAGGCAAGCCGAAACGTGAACATCCCAAAAATTCGCGCTTCTATTTACCTAAGTGTAAGCGTTACGATTATCCGCAATCCTCTTAAAAACGGTCGCCGTAAGAGGGAAAACGGTATTCGAATAAAACACAAGCGAAAGGTTAACATAATCGTACTACCTACCTTAAGAAAACATTCAAAGCTCGAAATAGTGTATTTGCTCATAGCGGAACTGTACACGCAATATTCCAGACTAAGGTTAATTAAATAATGTATGCGAACGCAAAGTTTGACTCTGTAGGTAGGTATTTAAATACATTCACCTAACCACGTCTCGAGTTATCTGGCTAGTCCAAATGGTCTCGATGCGGTAACGTCATGTTGGTTCTTCTTTTAGAGGATTTAAAATGCGTAACATGTCCGGCAAGTGAGACTAGCACTACAAAGTTAAGTTACTTCTGAAAGTTTCACAAGCTAGTAAAGCTGTCTGTAATAGCTGACTTTGCGAAGTTTAGTCTAAGTACTTAGTTTCAGCTGTTTCAGCATTCTTCTAACGGTATCGTTAAAATCGATCATGGTCTTTTAGAAGCTCGATACAGAAATTAACTTTACAAGTACCGTTTTTCGTAAGTTTTTCGTATCGTATTTTTCGTGTAACTATAACTTGGGTACCTTGAAATTGAGTTTTACCTAATAGGCATTTTTTAGAAAAACACACACTCATATCAACGTGTCCAATCAAACAATCGTACCTCCATGCTCCATAGTTAGTCAAAATTTTGGTAAAAAGTTAAAGAATCCTAACTTATTCAACACGTAATAATATTTATTTGTGATAAAATTTTCCTTTAAGTAACCTTAACCTTACTGGATCCGCCTAATATTTAACCCTATATGTAACCCATCTTTCGAGTGTACCTATAGGTTTACTTAAATATTAACAGAGTTCATTTTATATGAATTAAGATAAATAATATAAAATAATAGGTAGGAAGCTTAATTTATGAAAAGCCATATTAATAATTAGAGTATTATCCCATAAGTTATATCTAAAAGTCATCGTAGAGCTACAAATATAATTTTCATTGCATAGTGGCGTTTCAGTCACAGTTAAATAAATAACATAAGAACCAAGTTGAGCATGCGAGGCGATTCTATTGGCAAGACAATTTTCTTGAATCTTTCTCAAACGGTCTTTTATCGATAAAGATCGCGGTCATTCAGTTTCTCTTCCAATTAAAAATACTTTGAACTAAAAGACTTTGAACAGAAGTTTATTTCACTCAGTCTTGTTCAGTTGTGAATAAAACATAATGTTGTCGTTAATACAGTTTCCATATTAAACTACTTACTCGCTAATCGTTACAAAAATTTAGTACCTAACAGATTTAAAAAAAATCTCTCAGAGTCAATTACAACAATAAAATTAATCCATAATATAAAATATGATAATTCATTAAGAGATAATTGCCTAATGAACCATTAAATAATTTAATTCTCTCTATTTACATTTAATGGGTCATTAATTAATTATATAATTTCATCTCTATGAGCTGTCACTTGTATGTTCTAACGAAGCGTCATTCTGGGAGTGAACTTCTTAAATCTATTCTAAGATAATATCCTTAAGTAACGATTAGCGTCACTGTGTGCCGCATCAAGACTTGAAGAAAACAAAAAAAATGTCTTTAGACTTAGCAGATACTTTTATAACTGTTCAGTGTAATTAAAATAGAAGTTTCAAAGTTTGGAGCTCAATTGTCGCCTTAACAACCGAAGTTCTCTAAAGAATATTAATCCCGATTATAATTAACTTTGCTTCTGCATTATATTATTAAAAACTTCCTTCGCTTAATTTTCTAAGCGGTTGATAAACAGACCAAACTATAGAACAATAAAAATAATAATATTCGGCTTTCAAAATGGTGAATATGAATGGGAAAACAAACGGGAGTGTAGTCAATATGAAAAGAGATTACAGTAAAAAGTAAAATATGTTATATATCCTAGAGACGGCATAACTACAAAAACATAATAATTCAAAGTATTTCCGGAATGATAACCACGTAAAATATACGAATAGAAATAATTCTTCACACGAAAAGGTAAGCGAAGGGAATCGCAAAGAATGTGGAATGCGAAACACTGTAGGAGTTGTGCGTGAAAATGTTGATATGGGTACATTTATCTGCGTACACCTAATGTGAGGAGATTTGTAGGAGAATCAGAATTACTGATACAGTTCATTGAATCGCGAAGCTGAAGTGGAAACAGGCGGGGAAGATCCGATAGATGTTGGAATTCTTAGCCTGTGCTCGAGTTAGCGACCTTTTTAGCAGGAAACACAGTCGTCCAGACTTACCTCTCACATCTAGACAAACTTAATATAAACTTAACATATCTTAAGCAAATAGCTAAGACATAAGCTGTACATTGTACAAGCTCTTGTCCTATGGTGATTCTTGTTAGAAGAGTTACAAAAGTTACAACTCTGTTACAGTCGAGCAGTGCAGCTTTCTATTTTGTACAGTCTATAAATTACTAATTATCTTAACCAATAGATATCTCTATAAGTGCTTGACATAGATCTCTAGACAGCATCCTCAAATGGTGCAGCCAAATCTAAGTTTCAGGTATTTCAGTCAGTTAGTCGTGAACTATTGAAGCATTATGAAAACCATCATGTAGGATTTATTAATTCCATTAGAAAAATTGCTCGATTTCTTGAAAATAAATTACAACAACCACAAACCACAACAACAAACGATCGAATTACGTCGGGGATTGAAGAGAGTGCCTCGTTCTCCTTGCATTTGTATAGCTTTCCAATAGACCGTAAGTACCTACTTCGACTTCATTATTTCTAAGAACAAATCGTTAATAACAATTAATTATGTCTAGCACTAAAGACTTATTACTTAACTCTTATATGTAGTTGCGGATATATCACACATGTCGTACCTATTACTATACAACCTAAAATTTCAGCTTCTTTTCTACAAGCTTTTCAATTTATGTGATTGTGATGTGAATTCACTCACATCACAATCACAGTTGTATGGTAAAATGCGACTCAACCTGTATGAGTAAGTAAGGGTTCTAGGGTTCTAGTGGAATTCGATTTGCAAATATTGGAACCAGTAACTCAGCATAATTTTGAAATTAAGTAAGTATATCGGCCATATTTTTAGGGAAAAACTCGGTATCAGTCAATGGGGAAAAATTACAAACTACAGACACGTATATTACCTTCGTGTCAACGAACATTGTTCGATTGAAAGTATGCTGTAAAAAATACCACTAAGTAGAATAGAATAGAAATGTTTTTTATTCAAACAAACTTTTTTACAAGTGCTTTTGAATCGTCGATGAGTCTACCAATCAACATTCCAGAATAAATAGTGCATTCCAAATACTCTACAGACCTATTAACTATTATTTTATGCATATACTTTATTATTATATAACTTTTATTTTATGCATTTAGATTTATTCAAAATGTATTGAAACACCAACCGTGTTTTGTTATTTACATTTTGCAGTTTCGATGAATACAAACGATGCATATTCAGTGACACGGATGCGTAGTATAACTTCTGGCCTTCGCGGCTTTAAAACTTTTTCGGCTTCGTGACTGACGACTTTCTTCTTCGTGACTTTCGTGACGAGCGCACAGACCGGAGAACCATGAGACCATTACGTCATCAACGAAATGAGTATTGTAGCAGCGAATGTTATGGAAATACAATAATTATAGTAGGTATTACAATAGACCCGAGCCCGATCCCGATTTATTTCAGTTTCATTTCACGAAGCCATTTGAATGAATTTAACGAAATTCTAGAGACTCGGTAAAAAGTGTGTTTTAAAAGTGTAATTTATATATTTTATCAGAATGTAAACAGGTGGAGTTTCTAATTTTAATTATTATTCGTGATAATAAGGCCATTGTCTTATTATTACGTTTGAACTCATCTCGTATATTATCTAAATTTTTTCTACTAGCAGCGAGTAAACGAAAAAAAGAAAAAGTTTAACGCTTCATCGTGCATCCAATCCTGAGTTTTCGGTAAGTTTGAACAATGCTTGACCTGGAAAATATTGGATCGGTCGGTTAAATGGACTATGAAATTCGTATTGCTCTCACAAAATCTGCGAACAGTTAGCCTAAGACTGAGTTTCCACGACGCGGTTCGCGGCCCGCGCCCGCGGCCTCCGTAGAATGCAGATTCGTATGGAAAATGAAGTAGCAATTTCCACGGCGCGGTTTGCGCCCGCAACGGGCGCGGTAACAGCGGTACCGCAACCGCTGCGGGCGCGGGTGCGAACCGCGCCGTGGAAACTCAGTCTTACGGTATTAATTGAAAATGCATGTTGAACTTGTAAAAATATAGTCACCTCGAGGAAGACTCCATAATTAAGATTTGCGTCGTCAATGTATAAAGATACAATAAATAAATTCAATATAAAAAATCTACGAAATTGGCCTCGCAATTTACTTACATTAAAAATTGTGTGATGTAGGATCCGCGATTATCAAGAGTATTTAAGTACATAATACAGAGGAATCTAAGAGCATCCTTCAGCTGTACGATACGCATACCACTAAAAATTCAAAAATAAAATAGCTCCACTTAAAGAGTGCTTCCCTATAGCAAGTTTAATAAGTTATTTATGTGGAACAAATAGAACGTAACTTTAGGGACCTTTTCTTTATAGCTTTCTAATACTGCTATTTATGGCCGAAGTAAAATCGCTTCAATACTTCTATAAAGTGCAAAATATGTAATCTTACGCTATCTTCTTGCCTGTAGATATGGTATCGCTTGATATTATGGTTGTACTAAGCTGATATTTGTGCTTAAATTCATACATATACCTGTTAGAAATTCATACAAGATCGTGTTAATAGCTTGCCCTTAGTATAAGGATGTGTTGTAATTAAGGATATAAATCTCGACTCCCTAATTGCTTTTTGATGATGGGGCGGTTGATATCATACACCCCAACCGCCACTTAAGTAGTTACTAATGTCGATATTTCAAAAATAAAACCAACATTAGATCATTTTTGTATTACTTACATATTTTTTTGTATACTTGGATATAAATTATAACGTACTAGCAACCCGTCCCGGCTTCGCACGGGTAGTACAGCAAAGAGCATATTACGCTTAGCAAACTCCTTGAAATGTTCCCTAAGTTTTATTGAACAGCAGCAGAAGTATCGCTCGGCTTATAATATTATAGCAATGTCAACGCGGCGCGGGGGTGGCCACTGGTCGCATCACGTGAGCAAGTCCCGTCTTCGCCATCGGGTTGAAATCCGCGTATTTATTTTGGCGCGCGTTCGTTTTTATTTTGCGATAACTCCTAAGATGTTCATTTAAATTGTATGGTGTAAAGCATTATCATAATGTCCATGAATGGCTCATGGTAAGTAACGTATTTAAGATTAAGGATTAATACTGTATCCGTCGAAATAGATTTCCAATTACCGCATGGTATGTGACCAGTTTTTTAGAAGTTAAAAGGGGTATAGTTAGCTATCCTTAAAAGATAGATAAATGCCATCGCGGACTTTTCTGTAAAGACTTATCTCACCATAAATTGTTTTGTTAATATCTCAAAGGGATTAGGCAGCGTTTTCGATGAAAGCTCCCAAGCGGCTTGAATTTTTCCTACATTGTCAACAATTATCGTCATATTTCAAGTAATTTACACAATACCTTAACAAATTATACACTAAAACCTTCCTTATGAATCACCCTATCTATTGGTGAAAACCGCATGAAAATCCGTTCGGTAGTTTTTGAGTTTATCGCGAACAGACAGACAGACAGACGCGGCGGGGGACTTAGTTTTATAATATGTAGTGATAAGCTTTTACTACAGGCTATATACGAGTATCAACAGGATCAATACTCATCAAAAATCAATTGAAAAGTGATCATCCCTTGTTTGAATCTTACCGAGTATATCATTATTATGCGTATACAAATATAACAAAAGCAAAGAGCAATCAAGGTTTTATTTAAACGTGAAAAGCATGATTCAACGGAGTAAATAATAAGTCACTTACGAAACGTTTCTTCGAGGACAAAAGAAAAAACAACATAGGTATTCAAACTACATCTCACTAGACGAGGGTTGCGCATCAGATTTCACAAGTTCACAATTTTTTTTTAATTAGGATCTTCCTTTTCAGGGATGTGTGCGGTTATGAAGCGAGGGACGAGTGTGAAATGCCATAACATGATTGCTCCATCGCCAGAGTTAGCCTAATCCTTTTCCATCAAAATCAATACTAAATTGTAACGACCCTGTGTGACGGTGATTTCCATACATCCCTCGCTTTGCGGTTGCGAGGATTCCCCCTTTCTTGATTTAAAGGTGTCTGAAGAAATGATTTAGCAAACTGGGATAGACACGAATTGGGGATTATATTGAGGGAATCAGTTGGCTGTCTTGCGGTGAGTACCTAGGGTAAATTAGATCATCATTTTTTACCTGTTTGCCCATAGTATATACTATATCCACTTAATACAATAATGCTGATAATAATATTTAAAGGTTTAGGTATAGTTTATTTCTTGAACGAGACATATTGAAGCTCCTCGCCGAAATTATGAAATACTAGATGATGCCCGCGACGTCCGTCGTCCGCATGGATTAATGTTTTTTAACTCCCGCGGGAACTCTTTAATTTTCCGGGATAAAATGTAGCCTATTATATGTTAATCCTGTTAATGCGAACAAAGTTTTGGACAAATATAGTTTTTTTACCACATTGCTGAATAAAACCTTGTTTTTAAGTCAAAGTGCTAAAGCGTATGCGACTAAAAAGTTAGTACTTAATAACAAGTGTTTTTATTCAAAAAAAACAAGCTTTTAGTAGCTGGCTACATCATCACACCCTGAATATCATCTAAGACCAGAGTATATGCAAGATGAATCGAACGAGCCCAAACTCGATACGGTTACGTCGTTTTATTACAGAGTTTCCATAGCCACCTTCCGGGTTCATCATCAGACCCTGGTTAATATCTAAGACCAGAGTACTTGTCAAAATTAATCAAGCGAGACCAAACTTGATAGCGTTACGTCGTTCTATTTTACAATAGATTTCCCAAAACCACCTTCTGGCTTCATCATTAGACCCTAAATATCATTTAGGATTTATACTTGTCAAGACGAATCATACGAGCCCAATTTAATGGGGTTTCACTATCTACATATAGTTCCGAAAGTCATCTTCCGGCTCCATCATCAGATCAGCTCCGTCGTCTATGTCACAATAATATCTTTGCATTGTCATCCAATTTACGTACATGCAAAATTTCAGCTCAATCGGGTTCTAATTCATCTTGCAAGATTTGACCTAAACATACGTACATACATACTATACATACATACATTGCAAGTAAAATAAAAGCTTAATGTAATTAAGTAAACTTCTTTGTCTTTATATTAGCAAATAAGTAAGTAAAGCCATTTATTAATTAATGATGAAACAATTTTATCCATGTTACCACCTAATGGCTGAGAACCATTAACACCTCAACTTTATTACATCAATAAGATGTTGCTTTAGATAAGGAACGTGAATCAAGAATCTCCCTATCTTCAATGTAACAAAGTAATATTCATTGTTTATTATAAATGTAGGGACAATGTACAATTTATAGAATAGAGGGACGTTTGTTTTATGTAATTACTAAAATCATCTAATTTACTATTTTTGAAAATGTTTCAGAGTAGGCATATAGCTTTGCTATTTTCAATTAAATCAAAATTATTTATAAATAATAATTAGCAAGTTGTAATAAAAATAGAGCGAAAGTAATGTTTTCGGTTTCTCATTCACATTGAAATTAAACCTACGCTTACCGCGCGGTCCCCACTCGAAAGATTTATGGAATCAGATTCAAAATACATAAGGAGAGACAGCGCGGCGAAGCGCAAGAACGGAGGTATTGGGCAGCGCGAAGACGACACTGAGTGAATGCTACCACTTTAAAAGCTTTTACAAGGTTTTGTGATGCTGCGATCAAAAACTGGGTCGCTGTTCGTGATTTGTGTCTATTCAAATTCCAAATGCGGCGCGCAAGTGCAAACAAGCATTCATGCACAATGCATTCCAATGTCGATGTAGGTCAGTCGCATCCACCGATCACAAAGGAGCGCGAAGTGCATCGGCGGTCCTCAGGGCGCACTTACGACATCGATGAGCTGGCTGAGCTTGAGCTTGATGCAGACGCGGAGCACGTCGGTCGTGTTGACGACGGGCCGCACGAGCTTGTTGTAGTTGGACAGGAGGTCGTCGTAGAGGCGCTTGGCGTCGGGGTTGCCGGCGGCGACGGCGCGCACGAGGCAGCAGGCCGCCAGCCACCAGACGAGCGCGGCCATCAGCTCACGGGCTCGAGCATCGTTACGTAAGGCGCAGGCAGCGAGCGGCCCGGGCGCGACGCGGAGCCGACTGCCGTGCCGACACGCCTCACGCCCCCCGCCGCCGCCCGCCCTGCCTCGCCTCACCTCGCCTCACCTCGCCTCACATCGTGCCTCGCTTTACTTTGCGTGCCCTCGGCCTCGCTCCTGATAAAGAATCGTCGCGGCGCGCTGCCTTCGCTTCTTTAAACTCTTTCGTATTTTGATCAGGTTCTGACTTGAGTAATTATCGCTAAGCTTCGTCAACTTCGGTGCCGTCTTGAATTCCTAACTACAAGACAAATAAATAATTAATTCATCACTATCCGAATATTGGCTTTCTCAATATTCAAGAAAAGTAAAAATTCTTTTACCTAAAAAGTGCTGAATACTTTTTAGGTCGAAGTTTTTTAGTAGTATCTTTCATGGAACGCCCGAACAAATAAAAGTACATTCAATTGAAAGAGCCCCAATAAATTTTTCAAAACTGTCAATATGGTACTTACTTAGAGTACTTACTTACGTAGAGTAAGAAGCATGTGCCTCTCCCCAGTGCATCCAGCAATCTATAAATACTTCCGAGTCGATAAAGTCGTGACCGTTGATGCACATTTTATTGACGCCTACATATTGACGCCTACATAGCCAGTTTAGTCACTATCACAGACATACAAAATGAAACCTTTTATCTATAATATTTCAATATGAAGTTTGAAGAAAACCCAGTGTTTTACCCATCCCAATTACATTTTTTTAATAAAACACCGTGCCATTTTTTAAAACAATCTTGCAATATTATCGTAGCTATCGTAGCTCGCGAAGCTTGCGTAGCTTGCGCAGTTTGCGTAGGTCGCGTAGCTTACGTAGGTTGCGTAGCTTGCGTAGTTTGCGTAGCTTGCGTAGCACGCACTCCGGGTGATTTTTCGCGAAGTGGTTAACGGAATTCTCTCTTTAAAGTTTTTTCTCTTTTGAAAGTTAACGGAAGTGGCTCTTTTCCAATAGATTTATCCCTAACCAAGATTGCATCGTCACCATCACAAGGCGAGATCGCAGTCAACTAACTTGAAATCAAATAAAAAAAGAGATAGCAGAAAGAGCCTTCTTAATTATATTGTATTCTATGACTTGAACTTTGTAGCTGTTGTTTTATGGCGGACATATACCTAATGGTCGCGACTTAGTTTGAATAGAATTACGTTTTTAATAATCCCGTGGAAAATCATTTATTAAAATGAGAGCTGTTTTTGTGACTTTCAAAATCCGTTCAGCAGTTGAGCCCTGAAAAGGTAACGAACTCACAGACCGACAAGTTTACTTTTACATTTATAATGTTTGCATGGGTTCTGACAATTTTAATAACTATTATGATTAAATAATATAATGTTATAATATACCTGTGCTATAAGCCAGATAAAACTAGGTATTTTAAGCAATAATCCAATTTAATCGGGTCTATATCAGGGGTAATAAATTCTGTGGTTTCAGGGTAAACACTGGGGTGAAATTTAATTTGAATTTCGTCTCTCAAATATTCTGGTAAGTGCGTCAAACACGTAAT
The DNA here is from genome assembly GCA_029955525.1 of Oeneis ivallda. NCBI lineage: Eukaryota > Metazoa > Arthropoda > Insecta > Lepidoptera > Nymphalidae > Oeneis > Oeneis ivallda. The sequence goes on along the minus strand of JARPMR010000012.1, from coordinate 17,839,115 downwards.
TCCCCCCCGAGTTTCAAAACACGTGGAAACCGTTGGTAGATCATAAACACGTGGAACACTAATACCTATTTGTATCAGTTAATAAATGTATTTGATCATCAAATCGAATCGAACACTTGTTCGCAATATTTTTCTTTATCAACCGATAGACGTCCACAGATCTCGATCTTGCGCTGCCTGTATCCAACCGCCCACTGCGTCTCGATTGATGACGTTGGTCCACCTAGTGGGGAGGGGTTACCACTCCAGCATCTGGAGGCCCTAAAAATCATCAGTTCTTCGAATTATGTATGTGCCCCAGCTATTTCCATTTCAATGCAGTTCGCAATTAATAAATTTTAAAGTATTATTTAAACCATTTAAAAGTGACAAAATACATAGAAGTTGAATTGTGTTTAATTAATGGCATGGGTGAGTGAACGTTCGAGCTCCGAATTCCAATGTCCGACAACGGAGATTGGAATTCCAAATTTTGTTTCTCCAATGCGATTTTTCTCAAATTGGCCTTTTCATTTCCTCCGTGCCTTAAGCTTAAACTGCATGTTGGTCCTAGTAAATCCAACTAATATCCTACTAATATTATAAATGCGAAAGTTTGTGAGAATGTATGGATGGATGGATGTTTGGATGGATGTTTGTTACAATATAGCTCCACAACGAATAAACCGATTTGGCTGAAATTTGGAATCGAAATAGCTCATAACCAGGATTAATTAACACATGGCTACTTTTTATCCCGAAAAATTACAGAGTTCCCGCGGGAAATAAAAAACCTTAGTTCACACGGATGAAGTCTCGGGTATCGTCTACTAATCACTAATCTGAAAGTAATCGTAGTATATATAATCTGAAACTAAACCTAAGAGTTGCAATCCCAAGCAATTTATCGCTTGGTATTATAATGGTGAAGGAAAATGTGAGGAAATCTGTATTGTCAGTTCTTCGTAATGTTTTCAAAGGTGTGTGAAGTCTGCCGATACGCGCTTGGCCAGTGTGGTGGACTATGCCCTAAAACCCTTCACGTTCGAGAGGAAACCTGCGTTCAATAGTGGGCCGGCGATGTGTTGAGATGAATGAATGATGAAAAATGACCTGGGAGTGCGACACCGCATTAGTATCACAAGAAAATCTCTACCACTATGCGATTAATGAAAAGGGATGACCCCTTTTCATTAATTGCATAATCTAACCCTTTATAGGGTTATCCCTCAGCAAACCTACAACGTCAGTAAAACTCGTGACTAATGACCGATTTCACCACAGTTTAGACAGATTTTGTATTGAAAATACTCTCAAAATATCAAATTTACGCTCGGATAAGACTTAATTTACGTTGGTCAAATCGGCCCTTAAGCGCATATAAGCAGATGAGTGTGCCTGTTTTCTACTTGAGTAAATTTAACTTTAAGCTATTAGATAAGTAAAACAAGGCACGTTAGAGCTGGGATAGTTCTTAAGTACTATCTTAGGTAGGCATGTTGCTATTTTGTAGCTATTAATAATATAAATCCAAAAGTATATTATTGTACAGTGTACACACTTCACGTAAGTTATTTATTACTTATTTCTCCACTTCAAGTTTCAACTGATTTCAGACGAAATTATTATCTTTAAATCTTAATGCTTTATAATACTATCTTCCAACTAACAAATGTATTACGCTGAATTATAACGACGATGAGCACTCTTCAAACTCAACCTGACATGGGAAAGGATAAGGTCCCCGCAGGGTTTAAGAAAATCTAAACACACACGGACTTTCAGGAAAATGTAGTGTACTTATACATAATCAAGAATATTTTTAACTGACTTCAAAAAAGGAGGAGGTTATCAATTCGACGCGTATTTTTTTGTCGATGCTTTTTAACTCCGTCAAATCTGAACCGATTTAAATATTTTTATTACTTGAAAGGATATACCGTCAGGTTAGTCCCATTTAAATTTGGTGAAGATCTGATGAATATCTTTGGTGATGGAGGACGGAACTCCTCAATGAATAAGAGCAAATCGCTCGCATTCAGAGAATATGAAGATTTATCCTACGAAGCTACACAAAAAAACTTAAAATAGTAATATATAAAAATTCTATAAAAAAAGTATAAAATAATTTTAGTTAGTACAGACCGTATGTTGAAGGTGGGCTAACGTTCCGCATCGATTTCATCGTTTCAATTAGGCCCACTCGACTTCAACATGTCCAAACCTGTAAAACGTTTCATACTTTGTAGTGGCGTTTGAAGTCGGTTTATTTAGAAATAATTTTTATATATTATTATTTTACTTTTAACATTAAGTATTTCCATATATAATAATTAGGAGGGTGCATATCTATTATTATTATATTATATATATTAGGAGGGTGCGTTTTCCATATTTAATAATTAGGAGGGTTTAAACATGTGTATAATATAGTCGATGTTTTATCAGTACCTAAATAAGTATATTTGATAAAAATGTAGTCTTAATATTTACGATAAAAGGAATGAAATCCTAAAATTGGAAACGAAAATTCACTTTGTTGGAGCCACGCTAGAGCAAGATGTAGGTAGCTATAAAATCCGTTCTATGACTCTAAGTGCTACTTTGAACAATTTACTTCAAATCTCGAGTTTCACAAGCAGAATTGGGCCGCTGACCTTCAAGACCCTTTTATTTAAGTGTATCAGGCATACATGTAATAAATCAATCTTACATGAAAAAGGCAAAAGCTTTTCTAGACACGGAAAAAAGATTTTCCATTTTCACGGAGCATTCGTCTCTGTTGTGTCGTCGCCTAGATTAGGCTAACAATAAGTTATGTCTTAGACGTCAGATCTACTCTACGTCCCTAAACTTACTATAAATAAAGGCAACATAGTCAAAATCATAATGAAATACACGATGAAATAGAATAGGATATAAATATATTTTATTCAAATAAACTTTTTTACAAGTGCTTTTGAATCGTCGATGATTCTACCACTGGTTCGGAATGCCCTCCTGCCGAGAAAAACCAGCAAGAAACTCGGCGGTTGCACTTTTCAAAACAACAAAAAGTAGCCCCATTCCCGCCGGTGACACCCGTTCACGAGCATGACGCATGACCCAGCCGTTGCTTCGCTCAACTATATTTGAGGGAACGTAACAAACCGCATTACACGACACCACCACTGAAGACACACCACTTTTTAAAGAGAGCGTGACATACTTAGGCTTCCCATGTTAAGGCATCGATTACTTATCAATCCCACGAACTAAACAGACTTTGAAATTCAGAAGTTATAAGTACCTATTTATTATGAGTACGTAATATACTCACTTTTGCCAGCGACTTCTTCCGCGTGGAGTTACGCTTATAAAATCCCTCGACAACCTTTTCTATTCTCGGGATAAAAACCGATGTCACTCTCCAGATGCTCAACTATATCTATCCAAAAAAACACGTGGATCGGTTACTCCGTTGTTGCATGATTGAAGGACAAACCAACAAATAAAAAATTCTCTCGAAGCGTTTTGTTTGTGATTCATTACACGACTTTAAATTGTTGTATGAAGGATGCCTTGCCTTTTTATAACCTAGGTACCGACCACATCCAAACAACCCTTAAATTGTCTATTCAAATACCACAAATTTTCTGCGATAGGTATTTTTCAGTTCCCTTTTACTCGCTTAAGAAATATTCCGTCTGTATATTTTATTCTTACCTCCATATTTTTTTTTTTTTTTTTTTTTAAGTAAATAGTAATTTTTTACCTCCATATTATCATTCAAGGAATAATACCAAAGGAATATTATATTTAACCATCCCCTATCTTGTCGTCCTTATTGCTTAGATAACGTGTTATTTTATGGCGGGCCGCTGTAAACGACAAATTACTATCGGATTTTATTATTCGTAATTTTAACGCCGTTAAGATCAAACAAAATTATAGGTTGAAAATGAGATTTGTTTTTAGATAGACGTACCGCATATCTATACAGTAGACGGTAGATACCTGCTTTCTAGATATTATCTTATCACAATTCACAGTGTAGTAAAGACAGGGTAGTATTTTGAGAGTGGCAGGATTTTTAAGAGAATAAAAATGACAATCAAAGATTTATCATAATCACTCTTGTATAGATCGGGAATCGTAAACTAACAAGGCACTACTATTTATTCTGAAGAAACAAACAAATCTAATCTTCAAGTACTAGGCACCTACCTAGATTACTGTATATACATAGAGTACATACCTAATTATGTAAACGATAAATATCCGTTAATGGGAGAAAAACGAAGATGAAAGATTATCTAGATAAAGGCGGATTTAGGCTCACAGCTGCCTCCCGCGCATTTAAACACGAAAGTCAAACAAGCTTTGGCCCCGGGTTAACGTAAACGACTTTAATATCGTTTGTTAAATTTTGTTCTATCTAAATTGGGATGCATCAATGAAAACAAAATATGAGAATAATTATTGCAAACTAGAATATTATAATAAAATATAATATATATAAGGATTTTGCTAGAAATAAAATTTGGTTTTATAGCAAAATAAAGCAAAAAGCAACTGATAAGGAATTAATCTTCTCCTGAACAAATATTTTCAGGAAACTTAGTAGGTACAGGATACCCTATAAGTAGGAGGATATTAGGTAACTACCTACAAGACATGCGTACGAGTATATTATACGAGTATATTTTATCGCTAAGAAACAATAAAAATCGAGATGCCTCACCCCCTTAAATCTCAAATTTAAGCCTTCACTCCGGTTAATTGACGAGATTTTTAATTTTGATAGTGTTGACAGTGCCTGCGATATGTTTTCTATTATTATTTGAATCCCACTCTTCATCAAATTGATTCACTATTAGTCGTCCCTATTTTTTTTACGCTTAATTTGTGTACACGGAGTTATACACGCTGTAATTGTTATCTTCTTCTAGCAGCGAAAGGATTTTGTCATCGTAGTCCAATCGATTTAAAAATATATATCTGCATCAATTATTAATAAATTCAAAATCAAAATCATTTATTTCATGTAGGCCAAATTTTAGCACTTATGACAAGTCATGAATCTACCACAGGTTCGGAAAGCTGATTCTGCTGAGAAGAGCCGGCAGAAACTCAGCAGTTGCTCTTTTCAAAATAAAATACTTGATTCAATATCGTATAAAAAATACAATTAGTAAGTTACACTCTCTTGTCGTCAGCTGGATGCCAAACCGATTGTTTCCATGCAACTTTGTCATTCAGAAATTCACTAACTTTGTAAATGTGTTTGTTTAAATTTGTGTAGATACAATTGTTAAAAAAAATCAAAAGCGACCACGAAACAAGTTGAATTAATCTATGTCGATAGTAGGTAAGTTACTGAGGGAAATCGTGGGAAAACATCAATTGAAATGTATAGGTTTTAACTGGCTTCTGATAAGTTTTTCCCATCAGCCCCTCGTCGGCAGCACTGGACATTGACAAATGACTTGGGCAAAAACCTTGCTCATTCCCGATCGCCTCGTTTTTGACTCGAGTGGTCCTCTAGGATAATTTTAACCTTTTCCCCTAATCTTTCTAAGCCAGTTCAATTTGCTCTTGCCTTCTTATCCACTATTTTTAGTTTTTCTGATTGTTCTATTTTTTCTTTTAAGTTAGGTATAAGGTATAGGTAGTAACTTACAATTTGGTATAATAATATCGGATAATGTTAACATTTTCCACAAATCTTTCAAAACCAGTTCAATTTGCTCCTGCACTCTTAACAACTATTTAAATTTATTCTGATTGTTTTGATTCGTTTTTCTTTTAAGTTATAAATTCAAGTTTACCAATGGTAAGTTGTGGATAGTTTTGTAAACTATATATTTAGCACCCAGAAGTGGAAAATATTAATAATTAAAGCTGGCCAAGTGCGAGTCGGACTCGCGCACCGAGGGTTCCGTACTCCAAAAATAAAAGTAAAACGATAATATTATATTAATTTGCTTATTTATCGTTAACTTTGTTTGTAGAGGTTTATTGTTAATATAAAAGAAATTATGCTAGTTAGAGCGTTGGTTTTATTTTTCCTGTAAAATATACATAAATCTCTATTGACCATACTTATTTCAGATTTTTCGATTGGTAAACTTCGGAGATAAGGGGGGGGGGGGGGGGGGGGGGTGGAACGGTATTTTTTTCGACATTTTGGCCGATTACTCAAAAACTATTATATATAGAAATAAATAAAAAACTGTTTTAGAATGTACAAGTAAAGGCCTTTCATATGATACCCCACTCAGTATAATTATCTTACTATGAAATTTCAAACCCCTGATTTTCCCCCTTTTTTAATTAAACTAAAATAATTTTCGCGTTGATTTTATTTTTCCTGTAAAATATACATAAACCTCTATTGACCATAATTATTTCAGATTTTTCGATTGGTAAACTTCGGAGATAAGGGGGGGGGGGGACGGTATTTTTTCGACATTTTGGCCGATTAATCAAAAACTATTATACATAGAAATAAATAAAAAACTGTTTTAGAATGCACAAGTAAAGGCCTTTCATATGATACCCCACTCGGTATAGTTATCTTACTTTGAAATTTCAACCCCCCGATTTTCCCCCCTTTTTTAATCAAACTAAAATAATTTTCGCGTTTCTTTTATTTTTCCTGTAAAAATATACATAAACCTCTATTGACCATAATTATTTCAGATTTTTCAATTGGTAAACTTCGGAGATAAGGGGGGGGGAACGGTATTTTTTTCGACATTTTGACCGATTACTCAAAAACTATCATATATAGAAATAAATAAAAACTATTTTAGAATGCACAAGTGAAGGCCTTTCATATGATACCCCACTCGGTATAGTTATTTTAATTTGAAATTTCAAACCCCCGATTTTCCCCCCTTTTTTAATAAAACTAAAAATAATTTTCAATTTTTCTTTATTCCAATGATATTGGGCCAGTATTATACACAACTGTGCCAAATTTCATGTCGATAGCTTTAATAGTTACTGAAATAATCGACTGTGACAGACGGACGGACGGACGGACGGACGGAGAAAGTCTCACCATAAGGGTTCCATTTTTACCATTTTGGTACGGAACCCTAAAAACTTGAGAGGTGTCAAGGGACACCCGGATTGAACGTAGTTCCTTTCGATTAATTCTTCTTCTTCTTCGTTTGTTTAGTGGCTCCGCGCGTCGAGCGTTTGAGCCATAGTCAAGTTTTTCTGATCCTTTCCAAAATTCCGTTTCTTCAAATCCCGATTCCACCATTACAAAATAAGTTTCTCCGTTCCAAACAAAAATCTATTTCATTAGTTTAATAGTTTCTACAAAATGTGGTTCCTTTTATCCATTTTAGGCATGTCGATCTTCTAAAATTATTCATATTGAAATCATGTATAAAATCCATAGCAAAAATATTTTGTTTACAAAAAATTAAGCTTCATAATTCCACCATTTTATCGAGTCAAGTTTTAGTGAAGGAATTGTAATAAACTAGTGGTGTCATCTAGTATTAAATTGATTAACTACGATGAATTTATTTTTAGTTTATTTCTATTGCACTGTTACAAAACCAAAGAGTTACTCTGGTGGAGTTACTGTTTTTTCACAGATGGCGTTATCCAATTTATACAATAACATTTAGAAATTATTTAAAATAAAATTGAAAATAGAAAATTCAGTCTGTCGAGCTGGGATTCGAACCATCGACGTTGAACTTATAGGCGACTGACCTAACAAATAGGCCATGCAGACGCCTTGTTCTAAGGCGAATGCACTGAACACAATGCAAAATTCACATTCAACAAAAAAGTGTCGGTTTCAAAAATTGTGTCGAGGGTCGGTTTCCTTAATTTTTTCCGTCTAGCCCCCTTCCGTACCGCGCGATAAGGAACTACGTTCCAAAAACAGGATGACAACAAATACAGCTAATTTACTTTCAAATTAACTTAATTTTAGACAATAATGCAAATAAAAGAAATCATCACGCACAACCGTTAACAATTTTATAGCATTTTACAACAAAAGAAATACAAATAATAATATGGAAAGATACTCAATAGTGTCAGTACCGACAATTCACTCGTTTGGCGGTTCGGCAAGGAATCTCTCTGTACGCGGCTAAGCGCTCGCTTTTATTAGGGTTCCGTAGTAAACAAGGAACCCTTATAGTTTCGCCATATCCATCCGTCTGTCTGTCTGTTTGTCTGTCCGCGGTTTAGCTCAGAGACTATTGATACTAGAAATCTGTAATTTGACAAGGGTATAAATATCAATCACGCCGACAAAGTGGTGAAATAAAATTGTGAAAAATATTTTTTTTTAGGGTACCTCCCCTACATGTAAAGTGGGGATGATTTTTTTTTCTCATCTATCCCATAGTGTGGGGTGTCGTTGAATAGGTCTTTCAAAAACGTTGTGGGCGTGGGAACACCATTTTTCAATTCAGGGATCCGTTTGTGAAATATGATATTTTAAAGTGCTAAATTTTATTAGAGTCAAGTGTCCCCCCCTCTGGCAGCTAAATGGTTGTATATAGGATACAAGAAAAAATTCACAGCAGTTGTATATATAATGAATTTTAAAGGAAAACTATCACGGCTAAGTAGGGTTCATTAGTGAAGGAGTTATATCGGTTTTTCTAAGTCAGATATTACACGTAGTGTAAGTTGCATATTTTGTAGTATAGTATTTAATCCATGGAACTCAAATTGTATGTTGAGACTTTCAACTACGGAACCCTACACTGCGCGTGGCCCGACACGCACTTGGCCGGTTTTATATTTTTTATTAGCGTTCGGTACCGTCACTATTGTGGGTAGTATGATTAAAAATAAAGAAAACAACAGTATTCTGCTAATTATATATTACTAGATGATGCCCGCTACTTCGTCCGCGTGGATTAAGGTTTTTTAATTCCCACAGGAACTCCTTAATTTTCCGGGATAAAATGTAGCCTATGTGCTAATCCTATGAGCTATCACTATTCCAAAATTCACATCAACATCGAAATTAAACATCCATCCATCCATATATCCATTCTCACAAACTTTCTCATTTATAATATAAGTAAGGAAGTAGGAACTGGGATAGCAGGAAGGAAATAGGAAGTAGGAATAATCAATGTTATTTCACTAGACCTATAATGTAAACAATTACTGAAAGTCCTGTCCCATCAAAATCGGTTCAGCCTTTCTGAAGCGCCGACAGACTGACAAAAATTTTAAAAGGCATAACTTAAGTTATCTAGGTGCAGCTAGATTAAAATCAAAAACAGACAATTCATGTACCTACCTAGGTATTGTTATACTATAGATGTATCTAGTACGAGTAGTACCACCTAGGTAGACATCTATACGCGCGACCTTAGTTCATGACGCCACTTTACGAGTTTATTACATAGTCAACATGTACACAGTAGGTATTCACATGGGGTACTGTGGGTACTCTCATCGGGTATTCTCCAAGAATGATTGCATCAGTGCAACGATAGCAATGACCTATGATTGGCTGACACTCCCCCGCTATTGGTTAAAAATGTATTGATGCAGCAAGAACTCCAAAAATTCAGCCAATTTCAAAACGCTATATCGCTTTTTTGCACGGCGGGTACCGGCGCGCGGCGGGCGGGGCGGGTTAGCCACAACTAAAGCCTCCCACCGTGATATCCTTTAGCAATTCACGAGTAAATGAGTAGATAAAATTTTCTTGTGGCGTACATGTTTGCCCTACGGCCTACAGAACAGGAACTTTTCAGAAATTATAAATTTCCAACTTGTCGCCGCCGGGAATCAAACCTTTAGGATCACCACTGCATTAGTAGGTCTTCAAAATCCAAAGTAGTAGGTACAAACAAACAAATAATGTTTGCTCCAAATTCGTATCCCTTTTGGAACGCACTTATATTTTATGTATATTGCAAATATGTAGTTGTGCTATTAGATTGGATTTAGGACATTAAGATTAGCTTATAGTTTTAGCTTTGAGTATATAACCTATATACTCAAAGAGTTTTAGATACCAATATACTTATACCTATCTACTTATTATAAAACAATGACCCTCCGCCAAGTTTGTCTGTTGTGATTTTGATTCAGTTTTCAGTAACGGATAGCCTGATTCTGCAAGGTCATAGGACTAAAGTTGCATTATATTAACACCTTGATACCTTTAATATGCACCTTTATTATGTTTTATAAGCAGTGATAGCCCAGTGGTTAGCACTGCGGTCGCAGGTTCGATACCGGGCACGCACCTCTGACTTTTCGAAGCTCTGAGAGGAGACTTGGGCTAAGTGGTGAGATGTTAATGGGTTGCTCATGATGATGATGACCTTTAATATCAATTCATAATAGGGTATTTGACTACTTTTAGAAAATCATCTTAAATTGTTAATAATGCTATGCTGAAGCTAACAAAACGTATATTTCGGCATAATTTTCAGTATTTTTCATAAAAATCGAGAAATAAATTCAAAAAAATAAATTGGCGCCGAAACGTTCCATTTGCTCTCATTACGTCACAGTTCACATTTCAAACAATGAAAATTCCACAGCCCATAGGTGGTGTGGACTGTGACGTCATTCGAGATCACTTAATTAATTAATCACTTAGTTAATTCGAGATCAATTATAGCAATTCTATTTAATGTTTTCTAATTAAATAAAACTTTATTTTTTAGTTTTGTCGTATGGAATAATGTTTTTAGATAATAATCTTTTAGGATGACACCAAATGAAACGATATTTTTAATATAGTCAAATACCCTATTGGCAGTTCCTAGATCCCCATACATGGGTAGCTCATACGTAAGTATAGATCCCCTGCAGCATAAGGATTAAGGACTTCAAGCAGACATTTTTATGGGGCCATTAACCGAGGGATTACGATAGCAATCGCACTCTAATCGAATAAACATTGCCATTAGGTTAAGGCGAGCGTAATTAACGGATTCAAATGTGTGGTAGGTAAATGGTCGCTATGAGGAAAATAGGTGGAAGCGACTTTACGTAGGCTTCTACGTTTTGAGAGATGCGTTTTCGTAAGACGTGGTTTGAAAGTAATAATTCCCGCTTGCGTCTTTACGTTTCCGTCTTCAGTACGAGGAAGCAATGATAGCCTAGTGGTTAGTACTGTGGTCTCCTATTCGGGGGGTCGCAGGTTCGATCCCGGGTACGCACCTCTGACTTTTCGGAGTCAAGTGCGTTTTAGCAATTAAATATCACTTGCTTCAACGGTGAAGGAAAACATCGTGAGGAAACCTGAGAGTTCTTCATAATGTTCTTGAAGGTGTGTCCTGTGTTCTTAAAGTCCACCAATTCGCATTGGGCCAGCGTGGTGGACTATGGCCTATAACCTTTCTCTGAGAGGAAACCTGCGCTCAGTAGTGAGCCGTTGATGGGTTGCTACTTGCTAATGAGGAGGCAGCACTGCCTCGAAATGCGCACGGGTTTGTTGTGCCAACACTCGTTCCAAACCCGTGTTCAATAGAAGGCACTCGTCCTCCAATTGCGCACGGGTTTGTAAATTATAACTGAAATTTTCTTCCAAACACGTGTTCAATCGACGGCGATAAAGCACTTGTCCTCCAACTGCAAACGGTTTTTTTAGTATCCGAAATATAATGAGACCCTAAGCTTTCTTACTAAAAAAATATATTCGAAGACCAGACGTAGTAAATGATCACCAAATCTTGTTTAGCAAGTACCTACTATATTTACCAAAATCTTAGCTTAGGTTAGGTTAATATAATTAATAAAAAAATTTCATCCCCTATCCTGGAGTAACCTTATGTTTTATCGGGATAAAAACTATCCTATATGTTGACTCGGAGTATCAGCTACCACTGTACTAAAATTCATTCACTAAGTATAAGTATATGACTGAATAACGTTTGTGTTATATTGTACCTACCTACGTAATATCAGTTAATCAAGATATACGGGATTAATCTCACGGGCGGTAAGGTCAAAATTACGTAGGAATTGTGAGCGCGGAGACAAGGCAGAATTATTTATAATCTATTTTCCTTAGCTGTCTTAAAAGGTAAACAAAGGATTTCTCGTAGAAAAGCGTAGCGTAGCGTAGGCGTGGTGCTAAGCACAACGCATATTTGTCTGGTGGGTGGCTAAGGACGTAGCTAGTTACCACCCTCCCATCAAAGACGTGCCGCCAAGCGATGTAGCGTTCCGGCACGATGGTGTGTAGAAACCGATTAGGGTTATGGGTTGAATATACACAGCCTGACCATACCCCTTCCAAGTTAGCCCGCTACCATCTTAGACTGCATCGTCACTTACCATCGGGTGAGACCGCATTAAAGGACTATCTTGCCATCGAATAAAAAAATGACGTTATTACCGCATTACAATAAAACCGTGGTACAAGTGAAAAATCATACTTAAACGTCTTAAGCGCCCGGCTACGTTCGTCGGTTCCGAGTTGCTCTGAAAAGTTTTCTGCAATTTGTTTACCTCTTAAGGCCGCGGCCGCACTGGTAAGGTGACTAGCGACGCGACGCGACGCAATAAACCGTGTGTCCGCATTGCAGCAGCGATAAACTAGCGAACTGGCCGTACTCAGTGCGAACACATTCTTTGGTTGTAGTAGGTACTATTGAAAATTACGCGCGACATAAACAAATAAATTTTGCGCGTCGCTTATATGATACGGCCGCCCCCCATTATTTTGAGTTTGTTTCAACGTAATCGCCGTCGCGTCGCAATCGCAAAAACATGACTAAGAACACTCGGGATAAAATTATCTATGACACAAAAAAAACTAAACGAAAATCGGTTCATCCGTTTGGCGGCTACTCTACCACAGACAGATACACAGATAGGTACACAGATACACAGACAGACACGTTAAACTTATAACACCCCTCTCTTTTTGTGTCGGGGGTTAAAATAAGATAGAGGGTTAGCTACTCATAGTGTTTCGACATAGTTTCAAACGCCACTCGAGCAAGCTTCGTGCGTCGGGTATCTAAAGGTATAGATAATACTTACCTACTTAAAAAAAACCGGCCAATCAAAAACTATTAGGTATAAGTATATAAAAATAAATAAAAATCTGTTTTAGAATGTACAGGTTTGCCTTTCATAATATGATACCCCACTCGGTATAACAATCTTACTTTGAAATTTCAAACCCCCGATTTTCCCCCTTTTTTACTTAAACTAAAAATAATTTTTGACTTTTTTTTATTCCAATGATATTGGGCCACTCTTATATAAAACTATTCCAAAGTTCATGTCGATAGCTTTAATAGTTAGGTACTAAAATAATCGACTGTGACAGACGGATGGACGGACGGACGTAGAAAGACTCTCCATACGGAACCCTAAAAACGGCCAAGTGCGTGTCGGGCCACGCGCAGTGTACCTACGGTTCCGTAGTTGCAAGTCACAAATATTATTGCTGACCTAGGATAGTGCTTTTATTTTATAACTAGCTGATGCCCGCGACTTTGTCCGCGTGGATTTAGTTTTTAAAGTCCCTCGGGAACTCCTTGATTTTCCGGGATAAAAAGTAGCCTAGATGTTGACCCGAGTAATAAGCTGCCACGGTGTAAAATTTTGTAGAAATCTGTGCGGTAGTTTTTACGTGAAAGAAGGACAAACAAACAGACAAACAGACAAAAAAAAAATTTAGCTTCTGTTTTGATATCTGTATCTTGAACACAATTAGAAGCAAAAACCCTTTTTTGAATCTATTTCATGTACAGAAATGGTTTCGTTTCTGTTTTATTATATGTAGGTATACATATTTATATGAATATACTAGCTGATGCCCGCGACTTCGTCCGCGTGGACAAAGTAATAAAAAAGAATTGTTTTATGTTAATCGTGAGGTTTTTACGATTGTACTACGCCACTATATAATATTCTGTACCTACTTGGTACCTGCAAACCTACAATATCAATTCAAAATGGAAATTTTGTAAATACCCACAATTTAGGCAGAACCAGCAGCATCAGGATTGAGGAGTTGGTAACTGGTCTTCAATGATGCATCACTTGACTACAGTCCAGTGATGCAGGCGAGAATTTTCGATTGCACTACGCTTCTTTTTAGTTTATACTTGGCATCTACAGTAGCAACTGAAAACCGAAATTTTCGTGAGCGAAGCGAGTGCGAAATTTTTTTGATCGCACGACGCCTCTGTGTAGCCCATACTAATTGGTATCTACAAAAGCAATCTATAATCGACATTATCGCTAGTAAAGCCAGTGCGACATTTTAAGGATTTCACTACGCCACCATATAGTCCATACTTGGCACCTACATAAGCAACACAAAAGCGACGCTGTCGAAATTTTTTAGGACTGCACTACTTAACTATGTACTCCATACTTGGTTTACACTTACAACAACAATGAAGAAAAGACATATTCGCGAGCATCACTATGTAGTCCATACTTGGCAATCGAAAACGGACATTTTCGCAATTTTTTTAGGGCTGCACTACTTAACTGTGTCCTTCATACTTTGTTCTTACAATACCAATCAAGAAAAGACACAATTTCGCGAGTAAAGCGAGCGCAAAAAATTTCGATTGCACTACGCTTATTTGTAGTTCATACTTGGCACCTACAGTAGCAACTGAAAACTGATATTTTCGCGAGCGAAGCGAGCATACTTGGTTTACACTCACAACAACAATTAAGAAATTTTCGCCAATGAAGCTAGCGCGAAAATTTTTACAATAACATTGCATCACTATGTAGTCCATACTTGGCAATCCAAAACAGACATTTCGCAAAATTCTTCAGGGCTGCACTACACATAACTGTGTCCTTCATACTCGGTTCTTACAATACCAATCAAGAAGTCACATTTTAGCGAGCGAAGCGAGCGCAAAAATTTTCGATTGCACTACGCTTCTTTGTAGTTCATACTTGGCACCCGCAGCAGCAACTGAAAACTGATATTTTCGCGAGCGAAGCGAGCCCGAAATTTTTTAGGAACGCACTACTTAACTATGTACTCCATACTTGGTTTACACACGCGAAGATTTTTTGATCGCACTACGCCTCTGTGTAGTCCATATACTAATGAATACAAAATTTAATATAATTTTTTTACAAAACAAAGTATATATTTTTTTTCTTAATTTTTTAAAACCGCTCATCCGATTTCGGTAAAATTTAAAAACCACCTGGGAAGTATACCCTTTCAAACAAAAAAGTAAGAATTTTCCAAATCAGTTCAGGCGCCTTCGAGTAATCGGTGAACATACATAAAAAAAATTGAAAAAATAGATTCCGACGAATTGAGAATCTGCTCCTTTTTCGAAGTCGGTTAAAAAGAAATCTACAATCGACATTCTCGCGAACGAAGCGAGTGAGACATTTTTTACGATTGCACTATGCCACTTTGTAGTCTTCACTTGGTTGGTACCTACAATATGAATTCATTATCGACATTTTATAAACACCCACTATTTAGGTGGGTATTATCATCAGCCGGTAGTAAATATCATTCGTCTATGTCATCAGCAGCATCGGGATTGAGAAGTTGGTACCATTAGTAGTTGTAGCATGGGGAGGAGAAGGGAGGAGGATGATTCCTAAACCGAACCGAGCGATAATTAAATTAGCTGAATAGATTGATGCCATCTAAGAATACAAAGCTACTGTGGGAAATTTTAGTAAACGGAAAACGGAGACGCGAAATTTTTTACGGCTGCGTTATGCACTACCCTAAGTAGTTCATACTAATTGTTACCTACCATTGGTGAGCAGTACCCAGCAGCATCAGAATTGAGTCCTCTTTAACGGCTCCACTACACTATTATATTTTAAATATTTGGCACCTACAATATCAATTCACAATCGACAGTTCGTAAATATCCATGATTTAGGTGGGCAGTACACTGCAGCATCAGGATTGAGGAGCTAGGGCCTGGAGGTCAGTGATATAGTCTAAAATTAGTATGTAATGAATGGCTCAGGTCAAGATATGGCTATGGTATGAATGTAATAAGATCTATATACGTACCTATATATCGTATGCGAGTGACCTGGAACTATCCGAGAGAAGTTTTGGCCTCTATCTCCGATAATATCTAGCAGATCTTCACCAAAATTGGTCATTGTATTTCTTGTCGTACACACTTTCAAATAAAGAAAGAATTATTAAAATACGTTCAGATTTGACTGAGTTATGGAGTAAAATCAACAAAAAGTTTCATCCCCTATCCTGGAGTAACCTTATGTTTTATCGGGGTAAAAACTATCCTATATGTTGACTCGGAGTATCAGCTACCACTGTACTAAAATTCATTCACTAAGTATAAGTATATGACTGAATAACGTTTGTGTTATATTGTACCTACCTACGTAATATCAGTTAATCAAGATATACGGGATTAATCTCACGGGCGGTAAGGTCAAAATTACGTAGGAATTGTGAGCGCGGAGACAAGGCAGAATTATTTATAATCTATTTTCCTTAGCTGTCTTAAAAGGTAAACAAAGGATTTCTCGTAGAAAAGCGTAGCGTAGCGTAGGCGTGGTGCTAAGCACAACGCATATTTGTCTGGTGGGTGGCTAAGGACGTAGCTAGTTACCACCCTCCCATCAAAGACGTGCCGCCAAGCGATGTAGCGTTCCGGCACGATGGTGTGTAGAAACCGATTAGGGTTATGGGTTGAATATACACAGCCTGACCATACCCCTTCCAAGTTAGCCCGCTACCATCTTAGACTGCATCGTCACTTACCATCGGGTGAGACCGCATTAAAGGACTATCTTGCCATCGAATAAAAAAATGACGTTATTACCGCATTACAATAAAACCGTGGTACAAGTGAAAAATCATACTTAAACGTCTTAAGCGCCCGGCTACGTTCGTCGGTTCCGAGTTGCTCTGAAAAGTTTTCTGCAATTTGTTTACCTCTTAAGGCCGCGGCCGCACTGGTAAGGTGACTAGCGACGCGACGCGACGCAATAAACCGTGTGTCCGCATTGCAGCAGCGATAAACTAGCGAATTGCGCTTACATCGCGTAATGACTGGCCGTACTCAGTGCGAACACATTCTTTGGTTGTAGTAGGTACTATTGAAAATTACGCGCGACATAAACAAATAAATTTTGCGCGTCGCTTATATGATACGGCCGCCCCCCATTATTTTGAGTTTGTTTCAACGTAATCGCCGTCGCGTCGCAATCGCAAAAACATGACTAAGAACACTCGGGATAAAATTATCTATGACACAAAAAAAAACTAAACGAAAATCGGTTCATCCGTTTGGCGGCTACGCTACCACAGACAGATACACAGATAGGTACACAGATACACAGACAGACACGTTAAACTTATAACACCCCTCTCTTTTTGTGTCGGGGGTTAAAATAAGATAGAGGGTTAGCTACTCATAGTGTTTCGACATAGTTTCAAACGCCACTCGAGCAAGCTTCGTGCGTCGGGTATCTAAAGGTATAGATAATATACTTACCTACTTAAAAAAAACCGGCCAATCAAAAACTATTAGGTATAAGTATATAAAAATAAATAAAAATCTGTTTTAGAATGTACAGGTTTGCCTTTCATAATATGATACCCCACTCGGTATAACAATCTTACTTTGAAATTTCAAACCCCCGATTTTCCCCCTTTTTTACTTAAACTAAAAATAATTTTTGACTTTTTTTTATTCCAATGATATTGGGCCACTCTTATATAAAACTATTCCAAAGTTCATGTCGATAGCTTTAATAGTTAGGTACTAAAATAATCGACTGTGACAGACGGATGGACGGACGGACGTAGAAAGACTCTCCATACGGAACCCTAAAAACGGCCAAGTGCGTGTCGGGCCACGCGCAGTGTACCTACGGTTCCGTAGTTGCAAGTCACAAATATTATTGCTGACCTAGGATAGTGCTTTTATTTTATAACTAGCTGATGCCCGCGACTTTGTCCGCGTGGATTTAGTTTTTAAAGTCCCTCGGGAACTCCTTGATTTTCCGGGATAAAAAGTAGCCTAGATGTTGACCCGAGTAATAAGCTGCCACGGTGTAAAATTTTGTAGAAATCTGTGCGGTAGTTTTTACGTGAAAGAAGGACAAACAAACAGACAAACAGACAAAAAAAAAATTTAGCTTCTGTTTTGATATCTGTATCTTGAACACAATTAGAAGCAAAAACCCTTTTTTGAATCTATTTCATGTACAGAAATGGTTTCGTTTCTGTTTTATTATATGTAGGTATACATATTTATATGAATATACTAGCTGATGCCCGCGACTTCGTCCGCGTGGACAAAGTAATAAAAAAGAATTGTTTTATGTTAATCGTGAGGTTTTTACGATTGTACTACGCCACTATATAATATTCTGTACCTACTTGGTACCTGCAAACCTACAATATCAATTCAAAATGGAAATTTTGTAAATACCCACAATTTAGGCAGAACCAGCAGCATCAGGATTGAGGAGTTGGTAACTGGTCTTCAATGATGCATCACTGGACTACAGTCCAGTGATGCAGGCGAGAATTTTCGATTGCACTACGCTTCTTTTTAGTTTATACTTGGCATCTACAGTAGCAACTGAAAACCGAAATTTTCGTGAGCGAAGCGAGTGCGAAATTTTTTTGATCGCACGACGCCTCTGTGTAGCCCATACTAATTGGTATCTACAAAAGCAATCTATAATCGACATTATCGCTAGTAAAGCCAGTGCGACATTTTAAGGATTTCACTACGCCACCATATAGTCCATACTTGGCACCTACATAAGCAACACAAAAGCGACGCTGTCGAAATTTTTTAGGACTGCACTACTTAACTATGTACTCCATACTTGGTTTACACTTACAACAACAATGAAGAAAAGACATATTCGCGAGCATCACTATGTAGTCCATACTTGGCAATCGAAAACGGACATTTTCGCAATTTTTTTAGGGCTGCACTACTTAACTGTGTCCTTCATACTTTGTTCTTACAATACCAATCAAGAAAAGACACAATTTCGCGAGTAAAGCGAGCGCAAAAAATTTCGATTGCACTACGCTTATTTGTAGTTCATACTTGGCACCTACAGTAGCAACTGAAAACTGATATTTTCGCGAGCGAAGCGAGCATACTTGGTTTACACTCACAACAACAATTAAGAAATTTTCGCCAATGAAGCTAGCGCGAAAATTTTTACAATAACATTGCATCACTATGTAGTCCATACTTGGCAATCCAAAACAGACATTTCGCAAAATTCTTCAGGGCTGCACTACACATAACTGTGTCCTTCATACTCGGTTCTTACAATACCAATCAAGAAGTCACATTTTAGCGAGCGAAGCGAGCGCAAAAATTTTCGATTGCACTACGCTTCTTTGTAGTTCATACTTGGCACCCGCAGCAGCAACTGAAAACTGATATTTTCGCGAGCGAAGCGAGCGCGAAATTTTTTAGGAACGCACTACTTAACTATGTACTCCATACTTGGTTTACACACGCGAAGATTTTTTGATCGCACTACGCCTCTGTGTAGTCCATATACTAATGAATACAAAATTTAATATAATTTTTTTACAAAACAAAGTATATATTTTTTTTCTTAATTTTTTAAAACCGCTCATCCGATTTCGGTAAAATTTAAAAACCACCTGGGAAGTATACCCTTTCAAACAAAAAAGTAAGAATTTTCCAAATCAGTTCAGGCGCCTTCGAGTAATCGGTGAACATACATAAAAAAAATTGAAAAAATAGATTCCGACGAATTGAGAATCTGCTCCTTTTTCGAAGTCGGTTAAAAAGAAATCTACAATCGACATTCTCGCGAACGAAGCGAGTGAGACATTTTTTACGATTGCACTATGCCACTTTGTAGTCTTCACTTGGTTGGTACCTACAATATGAATTCATTATCGACATTTTGTAAACACCCACTATTTAGGTGGGTATTATCATCAGCCGGTAGTAAATATCATTCGTCTATGTCATCAGCAGCATCGGGATTGAGAAGTTGGTACCATTAGTAGTTGTAGCATGGGGAGGAGAAGGGAGGAGGATGATTCCTAAACCGAACCGAGCGATAATTAAATTAGCTGAATAGATTGATGCCATCTAAGAATACAAAGCTACTGTGGGAAATTTTAGTAAACGGAAAACGGAGACGCGAAATTTTTTACGGCTGCGTTATGCACTACCCTAGGTAGTTCATACTAATTGTTACCTACCATTGGTGAGCAGTACCCAGCAGCATCAGAATTGAGTCCTCTTTAACGGCTCCACTACACTATTATATTTTAAATATTTGGCACCTACAATATCAATTCACAATCGACAGTTCGTAAATATCCATGATTTAGGTGGGCAGTACACTGCAGCATCAGGATTGAGGAGCTAGGGCCTGGAGGTCAGTGATATAGTCTAAAATTAGTATGTAATGAATGGCTCAGGTCAAGATATGGCTATGGTATGAATGTAATAAGATCTATATACGTACCTATATATCGTATGCGAGTGACCTGGAACTATCCGAGAGAAGTTTTGGCCTCTATCTCCGATAATATCTAGCAGATCTTCACCAAAATTGGTCATTGTATTTCTTGTCGTACACACTTTCAAATAAAGAAAGAATTATTAAAATACGTTCAGATTTGACTGAGTTATGGAGTAAAATCAACAAAAAGTTTCATCCCCTATCCTGGAGTAACCTTATGTTTTATCGGGATAAAAACTATCCTATATGTTGACTCGGAGTATCAGCTACCACTGTACTAAAATTCATTCAAATCCGTTTAGTAGTTTTCGCGTGAAGCGCGGACAGACAGACAGACAGACAGACAGACAAAAATTAAATAAAAATCTGTTTTGGGCTCAGTATAGATAGTCAAGCATCCCCCAATTAAAATTTTCAAAATATATTAAATGTACAGAAATCTTCCAGTTACAGTTTTATTATAAGTATATATTATAAGTATAGATAGATTTTGAGTTCCATGGTTTTAAATACATAATATACTACAAAATATGCAACTTACACTACGTGTAATACCTAACCTAGAAAAAACAGACAATAACTTCTTAACTTATGAAACTTAGCCGTGATAGTTTTCCTATAAAATTCTTTATAAATACTACTGCTCTGATTTTTTTCACGTATCTATAAACAACCATTTAGCTGGCAGAGGTGGGGGGGGGGGTGGGGGAGGGGGGTGTTTGACTCTAATAAAAATCAGCACTTTAAAATATCATATTTCACAAACGGATCCTTGAATCTAATTTTTGTAAGACCTATTCAACGACACCCCACAATATGGGATAGACGAGAAAAAAAATTCATCCCCACTTAACATGTAGAGGTAGGTAGGTACACGTAGTAGAGGTACCCTAAAAAAAATTCTATACCCTTGTCAAATTACAGATTTCTAGTACCAAGTCTCTGAGCTAAACCGCGGACGGACGGACAGATGGAAGAACATGGCGAAACTATAAGGGTTCCTTGTTTACTATGGAACCCTTAAAAGGATGATAAAAAGTTTAAAACTTGTAACCTGACTACGGAAAATTGGATATACCTAACATACGTCATATTGATTTTATTCGTGTAAAATGTAGCCTATGTCACCCGGAACTGGACCGGACCGGATAGGTACGAGTACATACATTCATAGACTGCTAAAATCAGAACCCTGCCTTTTGGCTTTGCCATCATCGGGTAAAAATAAATGAAAGTCCCTTCATAATAATTAATTAAAGTACCTAACTTTTAACACGTAGGCACACAACCGATATGAAAGAGAGCGTGACTATTCTATATACTTATACCTACGAGTTAATAATATTGAAGTCTATTGAAGTACTTATGCTGTTTATTTGCTGAAGTCAGCCAAGGGTCGACAATTTGTTTCGCATTACTAGTACTATACTACTACTATTTCTGATTGTGGTAGTCAAGTAAAATTAGCATATTAATTGTAAATAGGAAAAAAATAAAACGTCCATGTGGTTAATAGTAAAGATTTTATTTATAATATACTTACCCTACACTCTCTTATATCACAAATGTTATACTAATAATTGCTTTTAACAATGTGCCGATAAAAATTACGTCTCATATTACAATAATTTTTCTAATAGAAATCATAAGATTCTGATTTTACACATCGTAAAGCTTATTCACTAAAATAGTATGGTAGAGTAAGAACGAGCAAATAATTTAATGTTAGAAAGTAGTCCAAATTAAATCTTGATTATATAGAAAAACCGGCCCAATAAATTACACTTATATTGAGTTATGGCAATGTTCTCACTCTAATATGCTAAATATGCTAAATATATTAATAAAATGATGTACAAAGTTATTTATAAAAACAACAAATAAAGCAGTTAACCGATAAAAAGCTGAGATGGGCTGGAAACTCCTACAAACATTACAACATTAGATAAGAGTTTTACCTATTGAGAAAATATAATGTATGGAAATAATAAAATAGTATAAAATGCTCCGACATTTTTGGAAATTTCAAGATATTAATAACTTATTAAATTTTATGTTTTGAATTACAATTTCATCTATATACCTTCTGATATTTATTGTCATATTAATTATTTAAATTGCAACAATAAACAAATTTTACATTTTGTGGACTTATATACTTACCCAATTCAATATTTTCACTCAATTACATTTTTGTTCATTCAAAACTAATTATTTTAATTAAATTATTGTTACTTAAGCTACCTAGCTACTTCCTCAAAAATAGAGATTTTATGAAAAGGTTTTTTCCCAATCAAGCCTAAAAACCATCATTGAGCTGCCATTATGAAACTTATAAATTCATTTTTCGATGTTATAATATATTGGCACGTATTGAGCAACGTTATATACTTGTATAATATTAATGAAGTGCTTGCACATAATTTCGAATAAGTTCATAAAAATTTCAGGTGAAAAAAATATTTTAATTTACATAAATTTTATTTTAATTATTGGTGTGGTAGGTATATCGAATTTTTAATCATGCTGAGATTGTTTTTATTTTCAACACACTCACTTGCTACATAATAATTTATTTATATTTGTTATAATTTCTTAACTCATAATTATATTTTACTTTTCCATTCACAATATGACATTTCGATTACATCAAAAATAAGAATGAAAAATTATATTACATAATATACATAACACATACGTATTCTATATTTAACTTATCCGATATGTTTATCTTAGCTACTTAATTGCTCGTATTCGCGAGGAAATTCAAACCACACTAAACCCATAATAGAGTAGATTTTAATATATTTTCAGATGGCATATACTTTTAAGTATGAAATTGATAAAATTTCTGCAATGCTCGCGATTACGGGTAGGTACATCAAAATAATGAAACACTTTACAAGACAGATCTTTTGTACAACAAAGTTCTAAAATAGCAAATAAATTGTTAAAAAAGCTGTCGCCTATGAAATAGTACATTAATCTGCATATTAAAAATAAAATTGTATAAAATTAGTAAATACACAACACATAAAAGGTGTTAAAATTAATAAATTATATGCAATATAAATAGCTGACCAAAAAAATACTAACATATTTTCAAAATTAATAAAAATATATTTGCAGTGGAATGTAACACGTGCAATGTGCATCCACAAATCGATTTCCCTTTAAAATATGTTAAATTAAAAATAAAGCTTTGAAACAATAATAAAGAATTCATCTAGTTAAATTAAATAAAGTTTGATTGATAGGTATATTAAATTATTATTATCTTTCATTATCTTTTTATTTTAATATCAATTTTTACAGTGTAGTTTGCTTTGTCTTATGAGTTACTACAAAGTTGAACTTCAAAGTCAGTGTACTTATGGAGGTAGTAGTAACAAAACTGTCAGATGTATAACGCTAAAGTCAACAGGCCGAAAAAAAAAACAAAGATATTTTATTTGAAAATTCCTTTGGTAAGACTGTCTGAATAATTTAAACCTCAACATACTCTATTTTGAATAAAAATTTTTTTTTAGAAAACAATGAAATCATAAGAAACAACGTCTTGATCAGAGCCATGGCTCTAGCTTCATAATATGTATCTTAAATACGAGTGATATTGAAATATCTTATTGAGCATTTCAGTTATTATTATTACTACATTCTCTATTTAATTGAATAAATAGAGTAAAAAGTAGACTTTTCGTACTGTGTTTTGGTCTAAACCTGATTCTAGGATAAACTAGTTTTGTTTTGTTAGTGATAAGCTGTGCTACATCAGAAGAATCATTGCGTCGTCTTTTCATTCAAATTCACCTACTCTACCTTTGTTTAAAATCTGCCTCGTATGGTCTCTTTATTCATGACCAATTCCCCAGATTTCTACCTTTATGTTATATAAATTGTCGTAGGGCAGATCAGTCAGAACTACATTAGGCAAGGCAACTAGTGAATCCTAATATTAGGTTTAGTCGGTAACATATTACTCTCTATTGTCACTCTACATAATATATCAAGATACATAATTAAAATATAAGGTGTACTATTATTCAGATAAACCGTTCTATACAATGGTTACTTTTAAATTTTCCGTAGTAATTTAAGATTATTATATAATTATAGTTAAAACCTTCACGATATATGAGTTTCATGTGATATGATTTTTTATCAGCTACCCGTTATTCAGGTTTTGTTCAGTGATTATAGACTCAATGTGATAAAGATCTTATGAGTCATATGGGACAATAACGGCCATGATTTCGTGTCGATGACAATTACAAAAAAAAACTTTGAAACTAATTTAAACCATATTCCTCATTATGCATGGACGTCGGCCGGCTTCCAAAGTTTGGGCCAACAAGTAGCTTCATGTGGTTGTATCACAACTTTGTATTTTGAGTATTTGATCAAACTCGACAAACTGCCCCTCTAGCCAAGTTACACTTCGTTGTATCTATTCTCTTTCTACGATCGTTGTCACTTGAAGTTTGGCTAGGGCTAGACTAAATGGCGCTGCAGCTGATCAAATACAGAAGTGTATTGATAATATTTCGCGGCATTTTGTATTATAAATGTTTTAAATGCTAAAAAAACAATACAAAATGCCGCGAAATATTATCAATACACTTCTGTCTTTGATCAGCTGCAGCGCCATCTAGTCTAGCCCTAGCCAAAACTTCAAGTGACAACGATCGTAGAAAGAGAATAGATACAACGAAGTGTAACTTGGCTAGAGGGGCTGGTCACCCAACTTGACGCAAATATTGGGGCCAATGTTATTTTGTTGATCTTTCTGGCCAAAAGTGGAGTCGGGGCAACATTGCTAGTGCATGGTTCTGTGTGAATAGATCTTTAACACTAGTAGTCTGTAGTAACTCAAACGATTATTTGTCAAACATAAGATTTGTTAAAAGGTGAATATTATCTTAACATATAATTTTAAATATCATAAAAAATGCTTCAATAACTTCGATTATAAGTATATCTAATTAACATTTCTTTTTCCCTTCAAAATAAACATAACAAGAGATCTTTAACAAAATATATTCTCCACATAATACACAATGACATCAAAATTTCGTTTCCACACAAAAGGTTTATCAAAATATCATTTTATTAGAATAATTTAGAAAATAATTGATTAAAATTTTCTCTCTAACTAATTAATTATTACTTATTATTATCACCAAATGCCGAATAGCCGCATTAATTAAATAACTACGCAACTTCTAAAATACACTATTAAAAGACAACAATAATATGTTATATATTATAATCGAAACTGTAGGGCCACCGCCGTAATTTGAATGCTACTTTGTGACCAATTGCATTGGAACCAATTCTATTGTACACAATTTTAAAACTAAGCAAAATTGACAAAATAAAATAATATCCTTGTCAATGCTTTTTTTTTCAGAGGACATTGTGAAAAGAATTATATTATTTTTAGACCTATCAACTTAGTGTACAATAGAATAAGTAACATTATCTTTAGTTGTAGTAATAATACCATTGGAACAAGCCATTCAGATGTGATTGCGATCGTCACAAGATTGGCTGATCCTCTCTCACTATTGGCTAAAACATACTGTCGCAGCAAGAACACCATAAATACAGCCAATTAAGGGGGCTCAGTATACGCGAACGAAGTTGCCGGCGCACGTGGGTAACCTGCTTGCTATTTCACCTAACATTGTGTGAGAAAGAGGTAGACTCAGTGTAGCGAGTGCATGCGCGCATACTTCCGTGCTACCGTCCCGCTCCCGCTCCGTGTCGGGTGAGAGGCACGATAATTTACACCGAAATCAAGCGCGCGAAAAGGGTTGAACAGTCGTTTGGGAAAAGTGTTTTTGAGAAAAAACTACTAAATGTATGTTTACAAAGTAAAGTTATTTGAACTGATGAATAAATAAACTATGTCTAATGATAATTTTTTTTGGAATTTTCATACTCCTAATGTTATTTATTTGCGCCAAAAGTTGTCATAAATTTAGTGTGAAAATGGCGATCTTTCGAGGCTCGTAACTTTTTAGCGAATATTTTTTTCACTATTTTATATATCAATAAACCTAGATAATGACGAGGCAAATCGACATAATACTTAGTTTTGAGCGTACAATATCAAATAATGTAGTAATCACTCATCTACGTTTGTATGAAGAAGGTACTGGCTTGCGTCCCCTTAAGGCGCACTAAACGGGTCTGCCCGCGAAATTCTAATTTAATTCGGTTTTGCGCAATTTGTAAACTAATACGACAAAGTAGGCTTATGGCATTCTAATTGCGCCAATAGCAGTATCATCTTCACAGATTGACATAAAAATCTTTACTTGAAAGTATCCAGTTTAACGTGAGTTATTCACAAATTAGTCGATACTCGGACTAATTTCGTAAACTGGACACTTTCAAGTAAAGATTTTTATGTAAACCTTCAGACACTGCCATTGGCGCAATTAGAATGCCTTAAGCCTACTTTGTCGTATTAGTTTACAAATTGCGAAAAACCAAATTAAATTTGAATTTCGCGGGCAGACTCGTATAATCCACCTTAACACAATCTAGACAGTTGCAATGAGTTTTTTGCACAATCGACCAGCTGATTACAGGCAGTATTGATACATTACATACAAACTTTTAAAGAAAACTAACTTGGTATCGTCAAGGGGTCGCGACATCATCGCTGGGGGGGTCGTCTCTCTTTGGTGGCGTCGGCGGGTTGAGGGGTGCGTCCTCGCGCGGTGGGGGGAGGGGTGCGACGTGCAGCTTAGGCAGGGGTGGAATGGGCGGCGTCGGGGTGTCTTCACGGGGCACATTGCCTTGGGAGTTGGACGCGATACCGTTGTTCATCCGCTGGTAGTGTGGCTTCCACGTGTTCGCAGGCGGGGTGTAGTTGAGGTGGTCGTATTCCATTTCTGAAACAGAAATTGCACATTTTAAAGACTACCCAACTAACAAAACTTACCATATAAAGGTCTATAAGCCAAAACAAAAATATCTTATAAGAGCCATATTATCATTAATAAGGGTGGGTTTGGGCGCAACTCATAAAGTAAATCAACTATATAAGTGCCTTAAGAAAGTTATAATAGCCAAAACCTCTTATTATGAGCCTTTATAGGGTTTATTGACATATTCAATACTATAATAAGTGTTCAGACCCTGTAGCCAAGTTACACTTCTTTGTATCGTGTTTCTTTCTACGATCGTTGTCATTATTGTTTTGTATTATATTAAGTCAGTATTGTTTTTTTAGCATTTAAAACATTTATAATACAAAATGCCGCGAAATATTATCAATACATTTCTGTCTTTGATCGGCTGCAGCGCCATCTAGTCTAGCCCTAGCCAAAACTTCAAGTGACAACGATCGTAGAAAGAGAATAGATACAACGAAGTGTAACTTGGCTAGAAGGGCTGGCCATACGAGTAATATAAGGTAACTTTGCTAGTTTTGTAGGCACACATATGATAAGCAGTCTATATGGTCAGGGTCACAGTGCTAAACCGATTGGATTGCGACTGCGATGAAATAACGCGTGCATAGAACTGCCAAAAAACTTTAAATAGCATTTTTTCTTTCAATGCACTATGTAGATACTTTCGTTAGACTGCCACATTCACGAGTCTAACCGTCATCGTCATGAGTAAACCATTAACGTCTCACTACTGAGCGCAGGGGGTCTATAGCGTAATTTTTTCTCAGTCCTTAAAGGACTGCATCAATGTCAAAATATGATTTTCGGCTTCTCCTATTGGACAACACCATGTTTTGACATTGAAATAGTCCTTTATGGACAGCAATAAGTTACGCAATCGCCAGGCTGGTCTCCTCACAGTGAAGGGTTATAGGCCATAGTCCACCATGCTGGCCCAATGCGAATTGGCAGACTTCACACACCTTTGAGAACATTATAGAGAACTCTCAGGTGTGCAGGTTTCCTCAGGATGTTTTCCTTCACCGTTGAAGCTTGTGATATTTAATTGCTTAAGGCCCGCTTGCAGAAACGCCGGATTATCCTTTTAACCCAGAGTTAGCTGCTGCTTTGACAGATTTCGTATAAAGCTTCAGTCAAATTTACAATTTTTTTCCTGGGTTAAACCTAGCCCGGCGTCTCTGCAAGCGGGCCTTAGAGTATAACAGCTGTAATAGGGTATTTGACTATAGTAAAAATATCGTTTCAACTGGTGTCATCCTAAAAGATTATTTTCTAAAAACATTATTCCATACGACAAAACTAAAAAATAAAGCTTTATTTAATTAGAAAACATTAATTAAAATTGCTATAATTCTGGCCATGGTCACGTGATCGAAAACGTTCCGTGATCTCGAATGACGTCACAGTCCACACCACCTATGGAATTCTCATTTTGTCAATACATTTCGACGTGTTTGTGCGGCGTAATAGGCTAATTTCGTCTGTTTTTCATCGTTACTATTTTATTAAATACCAAATAGTATGCGACACGCGGCCTAAACACATATTATAAAATTGTCATTGTTTGAAATGTGAACTGTTACGTCATGAGAGCAAATGGAACGTTTCGGCGGCAATTTATTTTTTTGAATTTATTTCTCGATTTTTATGAAAAATAATGAAAATTATGCCGAAATATATGTTTTGTTAGCTTCAGCATAGCATTATTAACAATTTAAGATGATTTTCTAAAAGTAGTCAAATAGCCTATTCTTATTAATATACGGTAAGTGCGGCAGTAAGTAAAATTAGTATTAAAGAACTGATCAACACATTTCTTTCTACTTATATAAATTATGACCGTAATTTTTGATAAAAACAATAAAAAAGTCGACATCCCTATTAAAATAAAAAATCGATCTGGAATAGCTTAGTTTAGCTGAGCCTAACTCACCATATCCCTCTTTGTGTTTGATCTCGTCATAAACGTGATCCAACTTATTGTCGTCGTCAACGCAGTGATACAATTTCGGGTTCGTCATATCCGCATCCTTGTTTTTCATGGAAGAGTAGGGATCGTATGCTAAAACAAATTCAATAATTAATCCATTATTAACCAACCTAAAAACAATTCATACAAAAATCGCTTCTTAGTTCAGTTATCAACGTTAAGGCTTATGGTATCACATCTGTGCGCATCGATTCGCATTTTGTCCATACAAAACTGTCATTTTTCATAGCGTGTACGCATCGAAAAGCCGAATTGATGCGTACACGAATCTATGAAAAATGACAGTTTTGTATGGATAAAACGCGAATCGATGCGCACAGATGTGATACCAGCCTAATCGTGCGGAAATCTGTGAAATCTCTCTGAATGAAATCGGAACCTCGTGGAAAAATAAGTTTCAGTTGCACATGAGGCGGCAAACGTTGAGTTATTAACGAGTTTACGAGTTGGTTAACGAGTGTTTGAAAGATTTATTCTGGTTTAGCGGATTATTATAAAGGAGTATTAATTTTGCTTTGAAAATCACTTTTGCGTCGGTATATTATCAAATAATTAAATATCGGATATCTTCTATACAAATAAAAATCAATGTTTTTATGTTTTTCCTCTATGCGTTCCGAAACAATTGATCAGATTTTGATTTTGGTATGGTGTCCTGGAGACGCCCGCGAGGATTTCTGGCCCAAAAAATATTTAGTATACTTTTGTATATTTCACGTGGCATTGCAATGTATGCCGGGTACAAATTCAAATTCAAAATTACTCATTTCACGTAGGCCAAACTGTGGCTCTTATGACACGTCATGACTCTACCACCGGTTCGGAAAGCGGATTCTGCTGAGAAGAGCCGGCAAGAAACTCAGCAGTTGCTCTTTTCAAAATAATCATTTTACAATATTATTATGTAGCAATATTATTTACAATATTATTATAATAAGTTATTTATACTATCTTGTGGGCAGCTGGATGCCAAGTCGATTTAAACCATGCAACTTTGTTTCAATAGAGAATATTTCCACAATGAGAGGAAGTTCCAAAAAACCGGCCAAGTGCGTGTCGGGCCACGCGCAGTGTAGGGTTCCGTAGTTGCAAGTCACAAATATTATTGCTGACCTAGGATAGTGCTTTTATTTTATTTATGAATATTGAATATATTTTGAGTTCCATGGTTTCAATACTATAATATACTACAAAATATGCAACGTACACTACGTGTAATACCTAACCTAGGAAGAACAGATATAACTCCTTAATTTATGAACCTTACTTAGCTGTGATAGTTTTCCTATAAAATTCATTATATATAATACTACTGTGAATTTGTTCACGTATCCTTTATACAACCATTTAGCTGGCAGAGTGGGGGACACTAATAAAATTTAGCACTTTAAAATATCATATTTCACAAACGGATCCCTGAATTGAAAAATGGTGTTCCACACTCACAATTTTTTTGAAAGACCTATTCAACGACACCCCACACTATGGGATAGACGAGAAAAAAAATTCATCCCCACTTTACATGTAGGGGAGGTACCCTAAAAAAAATATTTTTAACAATTTTATTTCACCACTTTGTTGAGGTGATTAATATTTATACCCTCGTGAAATTACAAATTTCTAGTACCAATAGTCTCTGAGCTAAACCGCGGACGGACAGACGGACGGACATGGCGAAATTATAAGGGTTCCTTGTTTACTACGAAACCCTAAAAAGCGTACTACAATTCAATTCATGTTAAGACGGGCAGATAGAAAGCAGCCCCATTCCCTCCGGCGGAACCCACGCTCGCTCGCCCATATTTGAGGGAACGTAACAACAGCTAGTATTGAATGAAACTCACTGTTGTGCGAGCTTGAGGCGCCCATCCTCAGCCTCTCCAGGGTGGTGTTGGTGAGCTTGCTGCCGGAGCCGAGGTTGTTGTTGAATATGTGCGTCGCGTTGTTCAGCAGCGTGGTCGAGTCGTCTCCGCGCGTCGGGCTCGGGAACGAGTACACAGGGTTGTCGAAATGTTGTTGTTCTGTGGAGTTGAATTTAAATATAAGAATAAAATAGAATATAATTATTTTTTATTCAAATTAACTTTAACAAGTGCTTTTGAATCGTCGGTGAGTCTACCACTGGTTCGAAATGCCCTTCCTGCCGAGAAGAACCAGCAACAAACTCGGCGGTTGCTCTTTTCAAAACAAGTTTACAATATTTACTTATTACTATGCTATGTATGCAGTGTTTCCACAATGAGGGGAAGTTCCAAAAAATGAAAATTTACAATTTAAAAAGTGTTAAGACGGGCAGGCAGAAAGTAGCCCCATTCCCGCCGGTTGCACCCGTTCACGAGTATGACGTATGATCCAGCCATTGCTTCGCTCAACCATATTTGAGGGAACGTAACAACCCGCACCACACGACACCACCGCATACTGAATGAAACTATGAGGCGTCTGTTACAAAACAAGTGTTTCTCGAATGCGAGCGAAAAGATATTGTTTGTGAGTATCCTATGCGACAACTATTCATACAATTCTCGTCCGCGATTATACATTTCATCTTCTAATATATAAAATTCTCGTGTCACAATGTTCGTTCCCGTACTCCTCCGAAACGGCTTGACCGATTCTCATGAAATTTTGTGTGCAGATCGGGTAGATATGAGAATCGGCCAACATCTATTTTTCATACCCCTAAATGATAAGGGTGACGAACCACTAAATATTTTTGCTGGCGGTACGAAGTTCGCGGGGTCAGCTAGTTACATTATATTATTAATCATTATACATTATGACAATATCTCGTATCGTTGAGTCGTTGTCTGGCTGCAATCCATTTCACGGGCAGATCCGTATAATCCCCCTTAATGAAATAGGATTTTCATGGATTATAAAAAACGTATTTATTTTTCTATTTTGAGCGAGATTTGTCAATCTCGCTTATTATTTTTTTTTTTAAATAAAATTATAAAATAAGATTGAACATCAATCAGAGCGATACGTCACATCTATCTTCAAACTTCGCAGCGAGGCACTCGATGCAGGCGCAAGACCGAAGCTTGTGGAAATCCATACGAGAGACCTTTGATGTGTGATGCGGGTTGTTACGTTCCCTCAAATATGGTTGAGCGAAGCAATGGCTGGGTCATGCGTCATGCTCGTGAACGGGTGCCACCGGCGGGAATGAGGATACTTTATGTCTGCCCATCTTAAGATAGAAGTTAGTCTGTATGCATTTTTGGAATTTTCCTCATTGTGGAAACACTGCTTATATAGCATAGTATTTACTGTATTGTAAATCTGTTTTGAAAAGAGCAACCGCCGAGTTTCTTGCTGGTTCTTCTCGGCAGGAAAGGCATTCCGAACCAGTGGTAGTTTCATTGACCATTCAAAAGCACTTGTAAAAGTTTATTTGAATAAAAAATATTTCTATTCTATTCTATTCTATTTGTTAAGGTTAGACAAGGGTCTGCCCGCGAAATTCAAATTTAATTTGGTTTTTCGCAATTTGCAAACTAATACAACAAAGTAGGCTTATGGCCTTCTAATTGCGCCAGTGGAATTATCATCTTCACAGGTTTACATAAAAATCTTTACTTGAAAGTGACCAGTTTAAGAAATTAATCAAAATACTGAGTTGGACGTGAGTTACTCACAAATTAGTCGATATTTTGATTAATTTCTTAAACTGGACACTTTCAAGTAATTTTTTTTATATAAACCTGTGAAGATGATACTGCCATTGTCGCAATTAGAATGCCATAATCCTACTTTGTCGTATTAGTTTACAAATTGCGAAAAACCAAATTAGATTTGAATTTCGCGGGCAGACCCTTGTCTTCAACCTTAAGCAGTGGACATCCGATTGATTAAGATTTCATGTATGGTACCTGGCTGCAGGCTGGGGTCGGCGGTGTAGTGCACGTGCGCGATCTCGCGCTTGAGGTTGCGCACGCGCTTGCGGTAGTACACCAGCACGAGCAGGCCGCCCGCCG
The DNA here is from genome assembly GCA_029955525.1 of Oeneis ivallda. NCBI lineage: Eukaryota > Metazoa > Arthropoda > Insecta > Lepidoptera > Nymphalidae > Oeneis > Oeneis ivallda. The sequence goes on along the minus strand of JARPMR010000012.1, from coordinate 17,805,792 downwards.
CGCACACCGCCACCAGCAGCACCATCACCACCATCAGCCCCGCGCTCGGCCCGCCTGCTGGACCACACAATAATACCAGCGTCAGTTAAGGCTGGAATCACATCTGTGCGTATCGGTTCGCATTTTTTCCATACAAAACATAGTCATTTTTCATAGTCATCGGCGAATCATAGCGAATTTTGAATTTTTTTTCGAAGCGCCATATCTCGGAAACGAATTGACATACAAAAATTTTTGTGTTATCAAACTTGTAGGAAATTTGACGTTCCATAAAAGAGTATAGAAATGTTCAAAAAAGAGAAAAAAGTTATTGAGAAAAACTGGAGGAAGGTCGAAAATTTTGCAGTTTTCCCCCCACCTCTTTTAGTACAGGCTGTACAGGGTCCTCCAGGTCCAAAACTTGAGAAAATGTAAATTAACATCCCAAAGTTTCATTGACTTTCGACCTTTTTCCACCTATCCCCACTTGTTCCTACCTGTCGACTGGATTATTTTTTCAAAGAGCCATAATCTCGGTAACGAATTAACATACAAACATGTTTGTATAGTCAAAATTGTAGGAAATTTAACGCTCCGTTCGCCTCGCCCGATCACACTTTTCGTAACGCATTCACCAGCTTACTCAAGTCAAGCGTGCGTAAAGAAGTTTTACTTCAAAAAAATAATAAATTGTCTATGGCACTAACCGTTGGCGCGGTCGACGACGATGGCGTCGCTGGCCTGCATGTCGCAGTGTTCGCCGATGTAGCCGCGGTGGCACACGCAGCCCTTCACCGGGTCGCACGCCCAGTTGCCCTCCGACGAGCAGTTGCACGCCTCCATGCAGTGATCGCCGAAGTAACCCACCGGACAAACTAGTTAAGAAACGAGAAAAGATTATAAACTACTAGCCGATGCCCGCGACTTCGTCCGCGTGGATTTAATTTTTAAAATTTCTCGGGAACTCTTTGATTTTCCGGGATAAAAGTAGCCTAGGTTTCCAGGTTCTTAACTATACCCATACAAAAAATCAGGTCGATCCGTAGCTTTGCTGCGGCGTGATTGAAGGACAAACCAACAAACACACTTTCGCACTTATAATATTAGGTCTTTACCTATGAAACTGCCTTTCTTCAGTACTGGCAGGCCTGTGTCACTCCGCGTGTAGGTATTAAAAACATACCTACAGGCGGCGGCCCTTGCGCAAGGGCCAATCTAGTAGGCTGCCGCAAACGAAAAAAGACACACGCGCGCGCGCTATTTGTTCGACCACGTTCAACTTTCTCAATGATTGCAAGATGGACACAAAACGAAAATATGCAAAAAGATACTGTGCAGTATTTAATTGTTTAAATACGGATGGTGATCGAAATTTAACTTTTTTTTGGTTGCCTAAAGACGCTGACAGGTAAAATCTACTTTGATTGGATTACATTATGTTCTTATTTGAAATGAAATTAATTCAAACTACAAACCCTTTCTCCCCTTGTTGAACAAAGTACTATTCCAATACCCTAAAAGTATTTACTCGGCGCTGCCTGCTGCGCGTTGCCCGCCACAAGTAGGAGTAAACGCTCGTGCTGTGCGCTAGATGGCGTAAGTAGTTTCTCGAATTAGGCAACCCTAGTCCGCGGCTCTTTCAATACGTATAACCACGTATAACTTATTAAGAACCGTAGTCCAGTGAGTTAAGGCCCATATTCCCTCAAAAAAAATTTGGTAGGTATGTAAATGAACACGTGCTCGACTAGAACGCGAGCTAAATTAAATCATATTGTTTATCAGATTGAGTACATATTTCTTTGAAAACCATTGCGAAGTAAAGCTTCTGTACGCTAGTTACTAGTTATTATTCTGTGGTACTGGTCATTTCAAATTAAAAAAAGTTTGTAATGGCTCTGTATTCTAAATTCAAATTAATTTTGTTTTAAAACCATGACATTCTATTTACAAACTCAGTCTTTTGTTTTTTGATTAGCGTTGTATTTTCATTACATTTGAACATTTTTCGTCATAATGGATACTTTAAAATTTCGTGTAATTATGGAATATGAGTTCCGTCGTGGCACCAACGCGACACAAACGGCCCGTAACATCAAAAACGTTTACGGAGAGAACTGTACAAACGATCGCACAACCCGTTATTGGTTTTCCCGGTTCCGTTCTGGAAATTTTAAATTGAAAAATGAAGCTCGTGGTCGTCCGGAGACTTTGGTTAACAATAATGAATTAAAGGCGATTGTGGAAGCTGCCGAAACTCAATCTACAGCTGAGCTAGCAGCAGCTTTTGATGTAAGCATCAAAACAATATTGATCCATTTGCGACAAATTGGCAAGGTAAAAAAGCTTGATAGATGGGTGCCCCACGACCTTAACGATCGCCAGCGCAACGTACGCGTCGAGACCTGCCTTGCGCTGCTCAACAGGCAAAGAAATGAAGGAATTTTGAAACGAATTGTTACGTGCGACGAAAAATGGATTCTGTTCGACAATCGAAAGCGCTCAGCAAGTTGTTAGACCCTGGTTCAGCACCAAAGCAATGCCCTAAACCAAAAATGACCCCTAAAAAGGTGATGGTCACTGTTTGGTGGTCTAGTGCGGGTGTGATTCACCACAGCTTTTTACAAAACGGCATGAGCATTAATGCAGATGTGTACTGTGTAGAACTGGAGAGAATGATGGAGAAGCTTGCACATCTGCAACCAGCTTTGGTCAATCGGTCGTCCCCACTGCTCCTTCACGACAACGCGCGACCCCATACTGCGCAACAGACAGTCTCCAAGCTGCAAGAGCTGGGGTTGGAAGCTCTCCCTCATCCGCCATACTCAGCAGACCTTGCACCTACCGACTATTACTTTTTCCAAAATTTAGACAACTTTTTAGTGGGTAAAAAATTCAATTCCCGAGAGGCAGTACAAAATGCCTTTGAAGAGTTTGTTGCCTCCCGTCCAGCTGATTTTTACAAGAAGGGCATCAATAAACTGCCAATGCGTTGGCAAAGATGCGTCGATTGCATGGGTGATTACTTCGAATAACAGAAATAAAAAAGTTTGAAAAAATAAGTACTTTCACTTATTGCATTCAAAACGGCAATTTCATAGGTAAAGACCTATTAGTATGATAACACGATTACGGAAAATCTAAATATATAAAAGGAAACGGTCAGCTGAATCAACTGAATGATCATATCAACACAGCTCAAACCCAGAGACACTCGTTTAACGCCAAATAGGTCCAAAAAATATGACGGCAGCCTCTCCTATTAATCATAGAATAATTTAAGAGTTGAGTGGATAAACTAGACGCCGCGGCAAGCGTCTTGCGCTCACACTGCGTGCAGTAGCTGCCGGTGTAGCCGGGCGGGCAGCGGCAGTAGCCGTCGTTGGGGCGGCACGCGGCGCCGCTCGCGCAGCGGCACGGCTGCGTGCACGCCGCGCCCCACCAGCCCGCCGGGCACGCCTCGCCGCACGCCGCGCCGCGCCAGCCGGGCAGGCACTGGCACTCGCCTGCAACACAACACACGACAACACTACAACACCACTCGACGATACCAACAATAAGAAGACAAGCGATAATTGGGTATTTGACTGATATTTTTTTAACGTTTTTAAATATTCAATGCCATTTCTCTTTTTTTTATATCTTTACTAGTCTCGGAATTATAAGCTGTTTTACTGTGACTGTATCTGTCTCTTTCTAAAACTAATTTTTTTATGGAGCGTGTATGGAGCTGCTGAATTGTGACATCACACTTCAGTAGCGCTCTCTCTGTCTAACAGGAAACTTTAAAGCTATAAACTTATTTGTTTTTGGACCGATTTATTTTGTTTTTACAAATGTTGTTCTTACATGTTACATTTTCGATTTGACATTTTGACTAGTTAGACCCAATTAGTTCAAATAAACTCAAGATTCTACGCAAACATAATTTTGCTTTAATATAGTAACTACACGTGTCGGATTTATATCCTTCTTCGTAATCAAAAATAGGCGAATCGAAGAACTGATGGTCGACGGCGTCCCACTCCCAAGGTGCTGGAGTGGCAAGTGGCGACCTTGTACCGGTAAGCGCAGTGTTGGCAGACTCCCCACTAGGTGGAACGACGATATCAGACGAGTCGTAGGGAGCTGGATGCATCGGCGCAGAACCGAGGCCTGTGGAAGACCTTCCAACAGGCTTATGTCCAGCCGTGGACGTCTATCGGTTGGTCAAAAGTGGAATATCTCAATTTGGAATAACTTGAGTACAATAATTTGAATTTGGACACAGATAAAAATGTTACAAAATAATGACGACCTATTGGGCGTTACTTCACTGCACGGCGCGGCTCCGGCACTGCACCGACACCGATATTAGTGGACGCATAATTCTATTTGGAATAAAATTCCACTGTCACCGCTGTCTCACTGTTCGACAACCGACAACGACAAATCGGCGCCGGCGTGTCGTCGCGTCGGTAGCAGGGCTCCCACTGGTGTCGTTACGGCATCGTTATGCATGTGTTGTGTGCACATGCAAATCTTCCATGTGTGCTTGCGAGAGGCATGATCAGTGACCCCGCCCCGCACCCCCGTAGCTCTAACACACAGCCGCCGTGTCGGAACGGCGAGAGTCGGTGTCGGAATGAATGGACGCCGTCGGTGTCGTGTCGTTGAGCACTGTCGGTGTCGGTGCCGTGCAGTGAAAAAAAGTGTGGTTGTGTCGTGTGATGCGGGTTGTTACATTCCCTCAAATATGATTGAGCGAAGCAATGGCTGGGTCATGCGTCATGCTCGTGGTTCCACTGGCGGGAATGGGGCTACTTTCTGTCTGCCCGTCTTAACATTTGTTGAATTATAATTAGGTATGCTTTTGTGGAACTTCCCCTCATTGTGGAAACACTGCATACATAGCATATTATATTGTAAACTTGTTTTGAAAAGAGCAACTGTCGAGTTTCTTGCTGGTTCTTCTCGGCAGGAAGGGCATTCCGAACCAGTGGTAGACTCATCGACGATTCAAAAGCACCTGTAAAAAGTTTATTTGCTAAAAAACATTTCTGTTCTATTCTATTCAAAAACGCCCATTTGTGTAAAATCAATCCCCTCACCGGTGACGTGGTGGCAGTCGGCGCCGTTCTTGCAGTTGCACCGCTGCTCGCAGCCGTCACCGAACGTGCCCAGCGGGCAGGGGTACTCGCACGTCACGCCCGTGTAGCCGCTCGGACAGGCGTTCTTGCCGGATATCGGGTCGCACGTTGAGTTGCCTGCCATAAGGGACAAATTAGCCTCTATAGCCCAACGGTTAACGGTGCGGACTGTAAACTGCCTACCTAGCACAAGCTTTCCGCATAATAATTAACTAATTCAGCTTGACTAATATTCCTTTAATAGGTGCTGGAGTAGCGACCCCGCAACGGGAAGCTCAGTGTTGGCAGACCCCCCCACTAAGTGGGCCAAAGACATCAAATGAGTCGCAGGGAGCCGCTGGATTCAGGCGGCGCAAGACCAAGGCCTGTGGAAGTCCATGCAAGAAACCTTTGTCCAGCAGTGGACGTCTATCAGTTGACAAAGAAAAGAATATTCCTTAAAAAAAATTGTGACTTCATCTGCTTGAAGATAGGTTTTAAAACCCCAGTAAAAAAGCCTTTGCATTCTCCAAATACTCCACTGTACCCTTGAAAAATTCAAGTCGATCCATTGCTGCATGATTGAAGAGCAAACCAACAAACAAACACACTTTCGCATTTTGTACATTAGTAGGGCTCCGAGACTTTAAAACCTAAAATTCCATGCATCTAATTTAATTTTGGTAAAAACAAAAATGCATGTAAAATAGTGTAAAAAAAGTAGAAACATTGCTTATCAAGCATTGTTCTCAAAATGTTTACAAAAAAATTCTGGTCATAGCCTAAAGTCTCAGGATAAAATTCAGTCCAATTATGATTTCCTAACTAGGAAGCCGTGTGAGTACTCATATCGTTTAATTACAAACAAATGTATACAAGTGAAAAAGAAATACGATATCTGTAGCTTCAATGCGACGTGACTGAAGAAAAACCAAAAAACACAACTTTCCCATTTATGATATTACTAGCTTTTGCTTGCGACTTCGTCCGCGTAGTTGGATTTTTAAAATCCTATGGCAGCCCGCACACAGTCAATATTATTGTCAGTAAAAATATTGACAATATTTTTTTTATATGAAATAATATTTATCAATCCTTCAATACGCCCCGCACACACGCAATATTATTGACAATGTTCGAAAATATTGACAATAATATTATTGACTGTGTGCGGGCTGCCTATAGGAACCCTCCGGAATAAAATAGCCTATAATGATCAGTTGAACCGTTGCTGTGTGATTGAATGACAAATCCAAGAAAAAAAAAACTCGCAGTAAAATGCGAAAGGTTTTTATTCTTGTTAGTTGTTGTAGCATCCCTAATCCTTACCGCAGAATACATAATAGTACAGGTACAGAAGATTTACTCAGCAAATCGTTTAAATAATAATAGCAACTCTTGCTACCACAATAAAGTGCAATTCACACAGCATTCGCACAGCTCTATATTACCTATATTCACTTAGAAGTTGTCTCTCTTTCTATCGCGTAACTCAAATAAATAACGTTTGCTACCATATAGTAGAGTGGAATTCATGTCGCACATCGCCAAATTAACTACAGTTTCACCTAGGAGTTGCCTCTCTTTCTATCACGTAACTCTTATTCCTTCCTACTACGTTAGCCCATTGAGTTAGCAGCAGGCAACGCCATAGGTGCGACGAGTTGTTGGCGCACGGACACCGCTCCGAGCACGGCCAAGCTGTACTCGCTGTCTCTCACCGAGCATGTGGTGCGGGCAGGTCTGCTTGCAGGCGACGCCGTAGGTGCCGGGCGCGCAGGGCACGTCGCACCGCTCGCCGCGCCAGCCCGCCGCGCACACGCAGCGCCCCGAGCCCGCGTCGCACGACGAGTTGTTGGCGCACGGACACCGCTCCGAGCACGGCCAAGCTGTACTCGCTGTCTCTCACCGAGCATGTGGTGCGGGCAGGTCTGCTTGCAGGCGACGCCGTAGGTGCCGGGCGCGCAGGGCTCGTCGCACCGCTCGCCGCGCCAGCCCGCCGCGCACACGCAGCGCCCCGAGCCCGCGTCGCACGACGAGTTGTTGGCGCACGGACACCGCTCCGAGCACGGCCAAGCTGTACTCGCTGTCTCTCACCGAGCATGTGGTGCGGGCAGGTCTGCTTGCAGGCGACGCCGTAGGTGCCGGGCGCGCAGGGCTCGTCGCACCGCTCGCCGCGCCAGCCCGCCGCGCACACGCAGCGCCCCGAGCCCGCGTCGCACGACGAGTTGTTGGCGCACGGACACCGCTCCGAGCACGGCCAAGCTGTACTCGCTGTCTCTCACCGAGCATGTGGTGCGGGCAGGTCTGCTTGCAGGCGACGCCGTAGGTGCCGGGCGCGCAGGGCTCGTCGCACCGCTCGCCGCGCCAGCCCGCCGCGCACACGCAGCGCCCCGAGCCCGCGTCGCACGACGAGTTGTTGGCGCACGGACACCGCTCCGAGCACGGCCAAGCTGTACTCGCTGTCTCTCACCGAGCATGTGGTGCGGGCAGGTCTGCTTGCAGGCGACGCCGTAGGTGCCGGGCGCGCAGGGCACGTCGCACCGCTCGCCGCGCCAGCCCGCCGCGCACACGCAGCGCCCCGAGCCCGCGTCGCACGACGAGTTGTTGGCGCACGGACAAAGCTCCGAGCACTGCTCGCCGAACCTGCCCGCTTCGCATTGCGTTTCACAACGGACTCCTGCCAAAACAAAATTACCATAATATTATAATTTTTTATTCTTAAGTGAAATAAATAATGTTCTCCCGTCCGAATTTGACTACAATGGCCAATCTCCACAGAGATGCGCAGGAAATATTATAGTGCACAAGAGTGTACACGAACACAAGAGCCCTATCTACACACATCAAAAGTGTCTAGGGATCAACATATATTTTTGCAATAACTTTTCTCCTGATTGATATTAATTAAAATTTTCTTTAAGGATTCATCAAATAAAGTGTTTTCGTTTGTCACAGTAACGATAAACCTTTGCATTAATAAAGAAATTTGCCATTTTCCTAATAAAGGGATTTTTGACATTTGAACCACTAACATTAAAGTTCGAAAAAAAGACTGAAATAACAGTTTTCTTTAAAATTTTATTGGGTAACTTAAACAATTAATAATCCGTGTTTCTACCGCGAACACTAACAACACAAGAACATCGGTTTGGCATACTCAAAATGAGTTCATCCAAATCACGCTGTGGAATGGCCGCCCATGTTCGTTGCAACAACAAAAAAAGGTCTTCTTGCCACTGGATACCCTCCATATTCGGCAGAGCTCTTCTCTGTAGCATATCCCATGCATGCTCAATCGGGTTCAAGTCTGGCGACTGAGCAGGCCAGGGCAGGACATTGATGTTAGCTGCGGCGAGAGTCTGTCTTACAACTCTTGCGGTGTGCGGTCGTGCATTATCATGCATTAACTGAAATAAGGGACCGATTTGCACTTGTAGAGGAACGATGACGTCTGATACAATCGTCTCAGCATAAATTTGAGCGTTGAGGTTGCCTCTGATCCAAATCAACTCAGTTCTTCCGCCGATCCAAATACCCGCCCATACCATGATGGTTCCACCACTATAAGGATGGACTTCCTGGCAGGATTTTAATCGCTGTTGGCGTCCAGGGGTTCTCCAGTGTCGTATACGTCTTGTATCCGGTCTCATACCAAAACGAGACTCATCAGAAAAGCACACGAAACGCCATTGTTCTTCTGCCCAATTTCTGTGTTCAAGAGCCCATTGATATCGAATCCTACGATTGTGCATTGCTATAGGTGGTACCCGTAGCGGTCTTCGGGAATGAAGGTTCACTTCATGCAAGCGGTTTCTGACTGTTTGGTCGCTAATTAAGTTCCCTGAAGAGTGATGAAGCCTCACGGCTAACATCATGGCGGTTATTGTTGGAGCTCTTCGAGTTAAGATTTGAATGTATCGGTCTTGTCTCCGTGTGGTGCAGCGATACCGTCCTCCATGGCGCTCAGCCACGGTACCAGTGCTTCGGTAACGTGTCCAAAGTCGACTGATAACACTCTGACTTGTATTCAGAGCTAAAGCCACAGTACGTTGCCGGGAACCAGCTTCTATCATTCCCACGGCTCTGAGCATTTCTTCCCTGCTTAAATGACGTCGCCGCTCCATAATAACGTTGGTTTTAATCAGTAGTAGGGAAACAGTAGCACTAATAATGTCTTCAATGCGTTGTATGTTTTTATAGGGAAAATATTGACAGCTGATTTTCATCTTTTACTCGAATTTGATTGACAGTTCCTGATTCAAATTATGAAATGCACCAAAAAGGATCCATATAAATTTATAAAATCATAAATTTATTACAAAGCCACATCTCAATCTCAAGAAATCCGCATAAAAATGCTTGATCCCTAGACACTTTTGATGTGTGTACATTCTACATATTCCCTCACTCTCACAGTCTGATGGGATGGAAATCAGACTCGACTGGATTAGATTCAGGCGCACGACCGACGGCTTTATGTGTTCTTTGAGGCATCCACTTCTCACTCATCTCTGACCATCTACTTCTTAACTCTGGGATAGCACTAAAAATTTATTTACATGCCCATTTTTTTTTGGACCAATTGAACCTGGGATCTCTCGAATATAGAGCGAATCTGTCTGCAGAAATCCAAAAGCTTACGGCTTTGGTGTATAAAATCAATAATTTTAGACTACTTGGTTTAAATGAGACACATTAATTTTTCCTGCATTATTAGATATTAATTGACCCACAGATTGTCAACCAAATTGCCATTTACAATCCGACCATGGAATTTTGATGAATTCGATGATAATATGTAATATAATGATTATTTTCTTTGGGTCAGTAAAAAGCAGAGATTAAATTAATATTATTATTGCTATTTTATTTAACCTAGCCCTTAGACTAATAACGCCTAGACCAATAGTTCCATACGAGACCAGCTTAAAGTGTAACCATAAAACGAACTATGTATGCAGGCTTCGTTTATTTACGCTCGCCGACACGTACACTAGTGTGCGTGCCGATAGTCGTAACTAGCCTTTAAAGGCTACCATGAAAGGGTTTATTTTCGCTGCCGACACGTGCCTGCCGATAGGCGTAACTAGCCTTTACAGGCTCCCATAAATGGTGACACTGCGCGTGCGGCTACTGCGTTTCTATGCGTTATAATTCTATGACCTTGCCTAACTAAACTTCTCCAGCGTGAAGTTTATTATTTGACGTATTTTTTTGGTTGTAATAAAAACCATTAATTAAATAATAAATATGATTAAACTGACAATTATTATTTATTTTCTAAAACCCCGAAACGTAGGTAAATTAGATAACTGCACTTTTCCATTTCAAAAATTAATACTTGAAACTCTTAGACCCGCTTTCAGAAACGCCGGATTATCCTTTTAACCCAGAGTTAGCTGCTGCTTTGTCAGATTTCGTATAAAGCTTCTGTCAAAATTATAAATTTATTCCTGAGTTAAACCTAACCCGGCGTCTCTGCAAGCGGGCTCTATAGAAGTAACCGATCTATCTTTATCTGTTATGAATACTACAGTATTACTTCAAGAACTGGTTTCACTAAAGATCAACGTAAAGTCAGTCACGAAGTCAAAGTTTCTATTACCCATTTAACATTGGCATCATCTTTATCTGTATTCAACGAAAAAACGTGAAAAACATTGATCAAATATTACAGTTGTCGAAAAATCTGGAAGTAATTTTTTTTTTATCATGTAACAATCCAATTGTGTATTGGTTATTAAAAAAATTAAATACTATATTGACGGTTACTATTTATTTTCTAAAACCCTGAGTTACACATTATGAAACTTCACTTTTCCATTATTAAAAGTAATACCTAAAACTTTTACAGGTCTAACCGATCCCTCTATATCAGTTATTGCCACTACAGCTTTGCTTCCAGCGCCGATTTCAGCAAAGGTTTTCTTCAAGGCTTCTATTACCGCTTTAACATTGGTATCATCTTTATTTGTATTCCATGAAAAACATTGATCAAATGTGACAGTTGTCGAAAATTCTGGAGTTAATATTTTATTTTCACTTAACAATCCATTTGGGTTTTGATTATTTGGTTCTTTAACTTTGTTTTTATCTATTTTATGTTCCCTTACAATCAATTCTTTAGCTTCACGTTCATTGGGCTTATCGGTAGTGATTTCGTTAGTATCATTTAATTCTGTGGATGTTGTAAGATCACAAATAGTATCATGTAATATAGATTTCTGGATCATATCTGTTAAAAAATTAAAAAAATTTAGTTGATAATATAATTTCATACTTACGCTTCTTCCTAGCGAGACCTGTATAGAAATCATGAATTTTGTCTAATGAATGTTTTATGAATTCTAGTCTAATTTCGTTTACGTTTTAAAAACAGTCATCAAAAGCCAAAACAAGAGCTCGTATGAAATACTGAACTGCGATATCATTAAAATTTAAAGTATTTTATGTATCAACTATTAATCGATAATAATTAAAAATAGTTATGAAACTTAAAACTAACAGGCTGTGGATAGAACGCACTTTAGAAGAACCTTTGTTTATTTTATTAAAATCACTGAGAAATATTTTATTTTGAACATAGGCAGCACCCCTATTAAATATACTTCTTTGTCTATTCTTTGTCTACTCTTTACTCTTTGGGTCGTCCCAAAACGCTAAATCGCTAGGTGGCTTTGTCAGTAGCTAGATACGACTAAAGCCTCCCACCAGACCAAATCAGTCTCAAATCAGAAATTATAAATTTCCAAATCGTCCATCGAAGTTGTAAAACATTCCATCTTTCTACTCTTTACTCTTTGGGTTGTCCCAAAACGCTAAATCGCTAGGTGGCTTTGCAGTAGCTAGATACACTAAAGCCTCCCACCAGACCAAATCAGTCTCAAATCAGAAATTATAAATTTCCAAATCGTCCATCGAAGTTGTAAAACATTCCACCTTTCTACTCTTTACTCTTTGGGTTGTCCCAAAACGCTAAATCGCTAGGTGGCTTTGTCAGTAGCTAGATACGACTAAAGCCTCCCACCAGACCAAATCAGTCTCAAATCAGAAATTATAAATTTCCAAATCGTCCATCGAAGTTGTAAAACATTCCACCTTTTTTTTAACACGTTCTGTTTTTGGAACGTTACATGGCACGTTCAATGTTTTATTTCTCACTCACCTCTCCAGCTATTTTTACAGGTGCAAGCGCCGGTGATGTGGTGGCAGCCGACAGCGTTCTTGGTGCAATCGCAGGGCAACGAACAGTTCTGGCCGTAGAAGCCGGGGCGGCAACGACGCTCGCATTGGCTCCCTTCGAACCCGGGTCCGCACACGCATTCGCCTAGACAATATATGAACAAGTTAAAAAGTTTCAAATCTGTAACCCGACTAGGAAATATGGTTTTCTTCTCCGTTGGAACGACATTCCGAACCATTGGTAGATTCACTTGACGATTCGATAGCACAAGTGAAAGTTAATTTCAACAAAAAGTTACTCGTGTTCTATTCTATCCTATTGGATATGACATCTGTTATGTTCATTTTGTTCGTATAAAATGTATCCAATGTCACTCAGACCATAATCATGAATCGATTGACACTTCATTCATGAAAATCGACCTAGCAGTTTAAGATATTAAATATACAAAGACTGCTAAAATGCTATTAACCACTGATCCTTTTTTTTTTGCATATTTTATTTATTTATCTTTCTTTTTGTTCTTGTAATTTATTACCTATAAGTTGTGCATTTACCTATTTATTTATAATTTACTTTTTACGCCTTTAATTGACTAACATACTGTTATTAGGTTAAAGATTTTAGATGGTAAAAAATTTCTATGGAAGTTGTTGGTGTAGTAAAATAAAATAAAAATAAAATAAAATAACCCTTCCTATAAGCTTTAAGTAGGTTTTCTTCTACTGACACCACATCCCACAGACGGTGATGTATGTGAGAAGCCAAGTCCCTCAGCTGACCAAATCCAGTCCATTCTCCACTCACTGGCACTTACACCCATCCACCCAAATCGAGGCCCAAAGTGGAAGCCACGACACCTTCAGCAATAAAGTATGCAACCAAGAAGAGGAACGTTAAGATTATGAAAATTCAAAATGAATGCATAAACAACTAACCATTAACAGGATTGCATGGAGCGCCATTTTCACAGCTGCACGGCTGAAGGCACTTCAAACCGAACGTTTTTCCATCGCACGGCCGATCACATTTGAGCCCGTCAAATCTGAAACATCATCACATACATCATCGACTGATCTGGATCCTATTGATTGAAACCTATCTAAGAATCAACAGGATAGCAAATTAAAGGAGCGAAAGGAGGAAGGGAGGGAGGAAGGGAGGAAAAGGAGTTAATATGTTAAAAGAAACGAATATTTACTATGTTAAACATAACTAATATTACCTTTTTGCACTTAAAGTAAAGCGTAAAGCTTGTGTTAGTGGATACGAAAATTGTGCAACAGTCCGCACTATTGAGGCTTATTTCTAGACCTGTTATTGCAAGAACAGCATCCTTATTAATATTACAAATGCGAAAATGTGTTTGTTTGTTGGTTTGTCCTTCAATCATGCCGCAACAGGGCTACGGGTCGACGTGCTTTTTTGCATGGGTATAGTTGAGGACCTGGAGAGTGACATAGGCTACTTTTTATCCCGGAAAAACAAAGAGTTCCCGAGGGATTTTAAAAACTAAATCGACGCGGACGAAGTCGCGGGCATCAGCTAGTAATAATATATAGCACAAAAAATTGAGATTATAGCATTGTTAAATTTCAATCATTTTTGTTATTGGCTTAATGTAGTAGTAGAAGAGTAGTAATGTAACAGTGTATTTATTAGCCTATATTGCTAGTCCGTCAGAGGTGCCCATCAGAGGTGCGATTGTCTAAAAATCGCCGATCAAAATCTTATTCATTTCATGGCAAAATATTCCTTGGCGTCAAAGTAAAATATTCCTTGACTGTATTGATTTAAAGTCACAAATTCAGTACAACCGATTCTAACATGGAGCGTAATGGAGCGTATTAATGTACATACAGTACACGGCAAACTTCTTGAGCATGAATTGGTATAGTGGGGGAAAGTTAGCGCATTGTACACATCCGTGCAAAAAAAAGTGTACACTCTTATTTAATTGAAGAACACTCATATTTTCTGTGATTACCTGTATTTATTTAGGTATTAAAAAACTTATTAATTAATTAATTATTTATTAGAACATTAATAAAATATTATATTAAAATAAATTACAAAATTAATGATTATTAGTTTTGACATAATGGAAGAAATATCTTTCTTACCTCAATAATTTTGAGGTAAAAAAGATATTCCTTCCATTAAGTCAAAACTAGAGCTGGTACCAGGTCGTGGTTCAGCTGAAGCGGCACTGGTGCTACTCATCGCTTCTTCGTTTTCAGACTCTTGACTTTCATCATCATCATCCGAATCGCTATCATCATTAGCAAGAATGATAAATTGATCAGTGACTAAATCTACTACAAGATCACTTTTAATATAGTCTGCCTCAATCTCTTTGACCTTTTGGCATAATTTTCCCCATTCACTAGCACCCATCATCGCAGCCTTCTCCTTCACAAGCTCTATTACTTTGTCAGTGTTCCAGCTGACATTTTTGCCACCCACATACCCTTTAATGGCTGCCCAAGCCATTTCAATAGGGTTGAGGTCAGGATGGTACGGAGGTAAGCGGAGCACTGAGTGGTTGTGTTCTGATAAAATTTTATCAAATGCGTATTTTTTATGATGTTCCTTATGTGTGTTTATCAATTTAAATAGCTGGGGTTTCAACATTTTTTCATCGTATTGAATGCCTTTTTCTTGTAGCCATTTCTGCATATCTGCTTTTTTGGAATTTGAAGTTGGTGCAGGATCAGACTGCTTATTGTGATATGACGCGTTATCAATTACTACAACCGAATTTGGTGGCAGATTTGGTAGTAATTGACAACGCAGCCATTTTTCGTAATTAACAAAGTTCATGTTATCATGATAGTCGCCAGATTTTGTGCCAGCTTTAAACAAAAGAAGGGCATTGGGAACAAATCCAGCTTCGGAGCCAGCGTGAACGATTACGACACGTTGCCCTTTTGAAATTGGCTTTTTTAAGCCCTGGGTTGACCCATCGGTCCAAGACTTGCCACTTGCATGTGATGAGTCAACATATGATTCATTGGTGTATATTATCGGTCTTCCTTCTTGCCTATACTTGGTTATTTTTTGGAGATATTCAATACGTAGTAACCGAATGTTACTTTTTTCAATTAATAGCTTCCTATTATTTTCTGTTTTTTTCCACCTGAAGCCTAACTCTTTCAAAATTCGTTGTAAGCTCCGTTCCGAGCCATTAAATCCTATATCTTCTTTTAATTTTTTACGGAGTCTTTCCACGGTAGGGAGTTCCTTGTTTGTTGTGTGGTAATTATGTACACATCTTTTAATCACCGATTGGTCGAAACTATCAATTTCGGTCACTTTCCTCTTCCCAGATCTTTTCTTACCTGGAGTCCGGAACACGGTAAGCAAGTCGGAGTCTTTAACTTCTTTAATAATACGTCTAACAGTATTGACAGACGTTTTTGTTGCCTCCGAAGTCTGTTTAACTGTTTCAGTATCACTTTTTCCGTATTTCTTCATAAAGCAGTATACATCGTACACCATTTTTCTAGCTTGCCTTTTTATTACTTTTGTTTACGGGGGGCAGAGGTGTTTGCGATTTTCACATTGTAATCACTGTAAATCTACAGCATGTTGCTCTTACACAATGTAAGGTTAGGTCCGCTAATGGCGACCTCGCATCCTAAAACGTATTGTAAACCTGTTGACATCAGACAAGTTGCAGTACCACCGCGTGTGGAACCTATGCCCACTACTTTATAAGCAAGTAATGCCCGTCTGGGCTTATTATGGGTGTCATTCACGTATAATATAAAAATATATTATACGTGAGTATAATACGTACGTGAGTACGTGAGTATAATATATTTTTCACCTCACTAGCTCAAAAAGGGCGCCGTTGCTGCCCAAAACCAGTGAGCAAAAGTCGTTTTTGCTCACTCAGTGAGAAAAAGTGTTTTGAATTTAGAACGCTTTGGATTGCCATTTAGGATGTGTTCCGAAATACACTGGACCACTGTAATACTGCGGCAGTGTACTGGCAGTCTATAACGGAACGAATTTTTTACCACTGAGAGAACTGAGCAGTGCTTGCAGTGTATTTCGGAACACACCCTTATTAAATTCATCGCCTCAAAAATAAGTTCGGATATATTGCATACATTTTATTTCATCAAAATTTTCTAATTTATTATTTTAACTATTACTTTTTTGTTAAAATGTGTTTTAAAATTTATAAATCTGTTAAATTGCTGTTAAACAACAAGAAACGTAAAAGATTTAAGAAGAATTAAAATTAATAAATTACTTATTTTTCCGGAGCCACTAAACAAACGAAGAAGAAGAATTACTTTTTTTTTTTATGAATGACACAATTCCAAACCCGGACAAATAAGGAATAAAACATGGCGGGAAAACAAAAGAAAAATTGTCTATTATCTTAATAACTACGTACCTACTTTAATATAATTATTATAAAAGTTTTTATAACAGCGAAATGAGTACCTAATTGTAGGGATAATTTAACACCATCAGAATGAAAGAAAACAGTGTTTAACGCTGAATTAAACTTTCTTCCGGAAAAGTCTCGTAAAAAATACTTGAAAGCCTGTGAATTATTTAATGATTGGAGCCTTGCTAAAGGTGTGAGGACCTGCTCAGAAACTGGTTTTATCCTATTTAAATACGTAATATACATGAATGTAGAAATTCCTTAGTGTTTCAATAAATATTTTTCTTTCCTCTTCTATTTTTTCGCTATTGAGGTGAAAAGTTGTATATATCACACGATAGCAAAGATTTTTGTTTCTTATGCCTTTGAATCCCTCACTACACTCAGGACTCGCTACGCTCGTGATTCTAATTAGGCACTCGCAACAAAAAAAACTTTGCTACCTTGTTGAATAAATAACTATATCCCCATCATAATGGAAAAAAAACTCACCCGGGCTTGCACTCGCACTGGCCGGTCTCGTGCGAGCAGGTGGCATTGTTCTGGCAGTCGCACGTGTCGGCGCAGTTGTCGCCGTACAGCGGGAACGGGCACGGCTCCTCGCAGCGCAGCCCGCGGTAGCCGGGAGCGCATAGGCACGATCCTGTATATTTTTGTGAGTGTTACTAATACTTTGTAAGTTTCAATTTTATCGTATTCCATAACGAATGGGTTTTTAACCGACTTCAAAAAGGGAGAAGGTTCTCAATTCGTCGGAATCTTTTTTTTATGTATGTTCACCGATTACTCAAAGATGCCTGAACCGATTTGGAAAATTCTCTTTTTGTTTGAAAGGGTATACTTCCCAGGTGGTCCCATTTAAATATTATCGAGCGGTTTTAAAATATCTACAATAAACTATATACTTTGTAGTGGCGCGGGCGTTTGAAGTCGGTTTTTTAAAAATATTTTTTTATATTAAACTAGCTGATGCCCGCGACTTCGTCCACATGGATTTAGTTTTTAAAAATCCCGCGGGAACTCTTTCATTATCCGAGATAAAAAGTAGCTCTCCCGGTCTGAAGAACCACTACTACATCCATTACTATAACCATGCAAAAAAACGCATCAATCCGCTGTTCTGTTGCGACGTTATTGAAGGACAAACCAACAAACAAACACACTTTCGCATTTATAATATCAGTAATGCTTTATTATAACACTTTTTATAATTGTCAAATTTTTTACCATACTTAACCAAAGACAAAATTACGTTTAGCTGTCATTTACGTTTTGTTATTCCACTGTCATTTGCGTTTTGTTATTCCATGTCAGATGCGTTTTTGTTATACCACGTTTTATAGTGACTTGACGGAAACGCGGTCGAACGGGATAAAAAGTATCCTATGTCCGTCTCCTGGTTCTAAGCTACCTCTCCACCAATTTTCAGCCAAATCGGTTCATCCGTTCTTGAGTTATAAATAGTGTAACTAACAACACTTTCTTTTATATATATAGATATAGATTATTGATGTAACAATAAAGTTTATATTTGAAAAACACGTTAATCTACACTAATTCCAAAAAAACAATGGGTGCCACGGGATTTTTAGAAAACTTACTCCACATGGACGAAGTCGCGGGAAACAGCTACTTTATTATATGCGATGTTTGTGTGCTTGTGTGTTTGTCCGTCAATCAAAACGCAACAGCACTATGCTTTTTTAGTTTTACAACGATGCTTGGGTATTGGTTGGTATGGGAAGCGAAAAAAATCTACATTTAGATAGCATTGCAAGCGAAGCGAGTGCTATATTTTATGAGTTTTGTATATAAACTGGACTGCAAAGAAAAAGGGTCGGTTAGAAAATCTTCAATATCTTCAAAAGTACCTGACCTAGCTTAATGAAATTAAAACTAAATTAAAGAATATATTAATGTGCTTAAAATTAAAATATAAAAAAACATGAATTCAAGCTTTTTTTTAATAAATGAAAATGCGTACCTAGTTTTTCATTTTGAAGATTTTCTAACCGACCCTTTTTCTTTGCGATCCAGTTTCATCATCATTCATTCATCATCATTCATCATCATTACCGTTGATGGGTGAGCAGTGTCCGCTGTTCTCGCAGCGGCAGGTGGCGCGGCAGCCCTTGCCGAACGTGAGCAGCGGGCACTGGCGCTCGCAGAACTCGTCGCTCCAGCCGGCCGCGCAGTCGCACTCGCCCGTCCACGGGTCGCACCTGCACACTCGTTACATCTTTGACTGTACTAAACAAACACTAGCCAAAACAACTCATTCTTCTTCTTCATCAACCTATAGACGTCCACTGATGGACAAAGGTCTCTTGCATGGACCTCCACAGGCTTCGGTCTTGTGCCGCCTGAATTCAGCGGCTCCCTGCGACTCGTTTTATGTCGTCAGTCCACCTAGTGGGGGTCTGCCAACACTGCGCTTCCCGGTGCGGAGTCAAGACTCCAGCACCTTGAGACCCCAACGACCATCAGCTCTTCGAACTATGTGCCCCGCCCATTTTCACTTCAGTTTCGCGACTCGCTGAGCTATGTTGGTGACTTTGGTTCTCTTACGGATCTCCTCATTTCTAATTTGATCTCTCAGGGATATACCGAGCATAGCTCTCACCATCGCTCGCTGAGTGACCCTGAGCCTTCTTATGAGGCTCATAGCTAGCGACCAACCAAACAACTTAGACATTTTAAAATGGTTTCGTTCTCAAGGTTTCTTGGGGTGTGCTGTTTACAAAACTGACATTCACTTCCAAATCAAAGAAAGAAAGAAATCTATGTAGAGCCATGTAGTGATACACAGCCAGCGCTGGAGCCATGCTGAGCGACGCATAGCCATGCAGATATACACAGTCATACACAACCATTCATAGTCATACACAGACATTCACAGTCATACTGTTGGAGACTTCGCCTCCGCGCCTCCAACCAGTTCACCAGCGCGGGGGCGCGGGCTTCGGGCGCGGGTCATCGCGCGCTTGGGCTACATATTTTTCTCTTCACCGGGCGACTGTGCGATACATACGTCGCGTCTCGACTCTCAAGTCAATCTTATACAGTCCACATCCATTGTGAAACCCTCAACGAAGGAGTCGTCTTGCATTAAGACCTTTTATTTAATCATATAAGCACACCTTCACAACCACATACACAATAATTCAGAGTCATACATAGCAATGTGGAGGCATACACAGCCATGCGGAGGCATACGTTTACACCGTCGTGTCACTGCGTGTTTTAACGCTGCGCTACCATGCCAGTACTCACATGTCAGTGGTGGCAGGGTTGCACCTGCACTCGTTTTCGCAGCGCTTGCCCCAAAACCCGTCGGGGCAGGCGCGCTGCTCGCACCACGTGCCGCGCCAGCCCGGCTTGCACGTGCACTCGCCAGTCTGCGGCGAGCACTCGCCGCCGTGCTGGCACGAGCACGTGCCGTAACATCCCACGCCGTACGTGCCCAGCGGACACGGGTCCAAACACTGCATAAGATAACATTTTTATAAGTATACTGATGCCAGTTGTCATACAGGCTACACAGGCTAAGTTAGGTGACGCCTTCTGTCAATTTCGTTTTCACACCCTTTAGGGAACAAAGGGTTTTCACAACCCTTTAGTGGCTACCTACGTAAAGAGACTGCCACTTAAGGGATGATTTAGGTATAGTTGGTTATATTGGGCATGAGAAACGCATTGCAGATGCCTGAAAGGAGTTTTAGGAGGAGTAGGAGGAGAGAGGAGAGAATTATGGTCTCCTATTCGGAAGGTCGCGGATTCGTTACTAGGCTTTTCAGAGTTATGTTTGTTTAGGCAATTCAATATTACATGCATCAATGGTGAAAGGAAACATCGTTAGGAGACCTGCACATCTGAAATATCTCCATAATGTTCTCAATGGTGTGTGAAGTCTGCCTGTGAATTTGCTTTGGATACAGGACAAGATGATGGACTATGGCCTATAAGGCTATAAGCCCTTCTCTGGTCGAGAGAAGCAACGGCTGATTATGCGTCAAGCTCGTGAACGGGTGCCACCAACGAATGTGGCTACTTTCTATCTGCCCATCTTAACATAAATTGAATTGTAGTACCTACGCTTTTTTGGAACTTGTTTCTTGCCGGCTCTTCTCAGCAGAATCCGCTTTCTGAACCGGTGGTAGAGTCATGTGAGCCACATGTGGTGTCATAAGAGGTTTTAGGCCACAGGTTGGCCTACGTGAAATAAATCATTTTGAATTTTGATTTTTTTAATTTTTCTGATGGAAGACCTGCGCTCACAAGTGAACATGGATGGGTTGCTGATGATGATTGTGATGGTGGTGATTGTACAGACCTTGTCCCCGGTGAAGCCCGCCTCGCACTGGCACTGCCCCGTGACGTGGTGGCAGCCGGCGTTGTTGGCGCACTCGCACACGCGCGCGCACGCGTCGCCCCAGCGGCCGGCCGGGCACTTGTTGGCGCACACCGCGCCCGTCCAGCCCGCCGCGCACTCGCACTGCCCGGTCACTGGGTTGCATCTACCGTTGTTCTGACAGTTGCATAGAACCGGGCACGGTTCGTTACGCGGACACTCTTTCTCGCATCTGTAAAGTTAAACACAGTTAACATTGTATAAATTCTCATGCATCATTTTCTTGCATTTTTTCTTTTTATTGGTACATTTATTTTTTTGGGTGAAGGGGGTGCGAGAAAGCCAAATATTTTCATTAAACCCAGGCTTCCGCATCTTACTAATGTATTATAAATTAGAAAGTGTGTTTGTTTATTTTCAATTTTATCCTTAAATCACGCCGCAACATAGCTACGGATCACTGACTGGTGACTTGATTTTTTTTCATGGATATAGGTAGTTGAGGATCTGGATTGTAACATAAGCTACTTTTTATCCCTGGAACTCGAAGAGTTCCCGCGGAATTTTTAAAACTTAATCCACGCGTACGAAATCGCGGGCATCAGCTAGTATAAAATATATTTTATTTTAAAATATTACATGTTTATTCGTTTTGCGTAAAGTGAGTACTGATCAGACAGGATGATAGGCAAGCTTCCTGGAAAGTCATACGTAGCGTAATGCATAGTATGACAAGGGGACTTACAAAGGTCCAGTGAACCCAGGCCGGCAGCCGCAAGCCCCGCTGGCCGGGTCGCAGGTGGCGTTGTTCTTGCACTGGCAGACCTGGTCACAGTTGTCGCCGAAGGTGGGCGGCGCGCACGCCCGCTCGCACGCGTCGCCTCGCCAGCCCGCGCCGCACGCACACTCGCCCGTCAGCGGTTCGCACGTACCACCGTTCATGCAGCGACAGTCGTTTTGGCAGTTGCGGCCCCATTTACCATCAGCGCAAGCTAAAAGTAACACAATCGTCTTAGAAACACGAAATGCAGGCCGATTCTGTAAAAGCTGCATTAATCATGCATGGCTGAATTTATCGCGTTCTTTCTGCAACAATGCATTTTAACCAAGTGAGTGTCGGCCAATCAGAGACAATTGCAATTGTCACACTGTAGCAGATATTTTTAGAGAATCGCATAAGTGCAGACATTTTAGAGAATCACACAACTGCAGTCATTTAGTCGTAACTTGAGTAAAATGATACTCGTAGTTTAGGGTTCGTTCTAAGTAGGACATGAATCATTTGAATACATAATATATTATTGCTAATTCTTTTGTAAACTAACTCTAAACTAAACTAAATTGATAGGTTTAAATGTCGTGCTATCTCTTTCAAAATGCTCCAAGAGGAAAAAGATCGCACTAAATTAAGACCAGTCAATTTAGAGATTGTGTTAATAGAATTAGCTGCAATGTATTCAAAATGTTTGCATGCCGTTTTTGAATAATATATGTAAGACAAATTGTCTTAGACAACATACGTCGAAATGTATACATATTCCATTCCCAACACGTTTTAAGAAGCATGCTTGCCATAAAATTCAACAATATCATATTAACTTTCATTCAGAAAACAAACAGAGCCACTATACTTTTATTATCACGATAACAGTTCAACGACGATTAATGTCAAGACTCGTTCGATTCAGAGGAGATCATTTTCCCAGTCTCGTCTTGGGAGTTGGGTTAAAGCAATTTCATTTAATGTGCCAATTGGGGTTGGACGTGTGAATTGAGGGGAAATTCACTCACTCAATATTCTTCCGACTGAATTTCGGTCACGGTCAATCATATCAGAGACGCCCATAAAGACTTTATAGTGCACAAATATGTGCGCAAACGCACTATCTATTCTTTCATTCTAAAGTCCGATAAGATTCCAATGAGAATAGGCTTTATGTATAGTCGATGAAGATGGAAAGTAATCGATACAGTCAAACCAACTTCACTGCTTTCCCGCGATTGTTTTCGCAACGGTATTTTTGTCGTTTAGCTACGGCTTAAGGATAAATGTCTAGCACTCTGGACTACTAAGTTCTACTGCAGTATTTCTAGTAGTCACCAAAAACCAAAAAGCTGCTTTAATTGTTTTTGGTGGGCAAGTTTAACCATAACTTTCACCTTTTTACTAAGAAATCTTAAGGTTGATTAGACGGGTCTGCCTGCGAAATTCAAATTTAATTTGGTTCTTCGCAATTTGTAAACTAATACGACAAAGTAGGCTTATGGCATTCTAATTGCGACAATGGCAGAATCATCTTCACAGGTTTATGTAAAAATTTTTACTTGAGTGTCAAGTTTAAGAAATTAGTCAGAATATTGAGTTGGACGTGAGTTACTCACAAATTAGTTGATATTCTGACTAATTTCTTAAACTGGACACTTTCAAGTAAAGATTTTTATATAAACTATGAATATGATACTGCTATCGTCGCAATTAGAATGCCATAAGCCTACTTTGTCGTATTAGTTTACAAATTGTGAAAAATCAAATAAAAGTTGAATTTTGCGGGCAGAACCGTGTAATCCACGTTAACCACTAGTTCATCGCCGCTTCTACTACTA
Source organism: Oeneis ivallda (assembly GCA_029955525.1). NCBI lineage: Eukaryota > Metazoa > Arthropoda > Insecta > Lepidoptera > Nymphalidae > Oeneis > Oeneis ivallda. The sequence goes on along the minus strand of JARPMR010000012.1, from coordinate 17,782,156 downwards.
GACGAACAACAGTTAAAATTCACTCACATATATCGCAGGCGGGACCCCCGTATCCGTGCGCACACGCACACGTGTTCGGCGCCACGCACTTCCCGTTCACACACGGCTCCACGCACACAGGCAGACACTGCCTCCTCTCGGAGTCGGGCGCATATCCCTCGCAGCACTCTTCGACCGGCCTCTGCTTCACAAGGGTCTGAGTTTTCAGAACCTGCTTGAACTTGATCTTGTATCTCGAACATTTGGGCGGCACGTTGAAACACCACGCGTACTCTTTCACTTGGTACGGCTGTTGTTCGGATATCTTTATTGTTGTAGTGTACCTGAAACAATTAAATGGGTGCATACATTACCAAAGATTTCTTTAGAGTCCTTTCTAATATTTGTACTTTCTAATATTATAAATTTGTGTTTATTTGTCCTAGTTTTAAACCCCTAACTCGATCCGAACGAAGGTGCAGCCAAAAGCTAGTAATACTTACACTATACCCTTGTCCAACCGTTTATTTTTCTTTTTGACAGCTCAGTCTCAGTCACTCTCACACAGGGTATAATAGTTACAAGAAAGAGACCTTCAGACTGACTAAGGTTCAAGAATCATTTTATATGATGCTGGCACCAGATCTAGCCAGTAGCCAGTTTTTCAGTAGAATCAACTTTCACGAACAGTGATAGAATACCACTTTTAGCCACAAGGTCGCATTGCAATTTGCAACGCAACTATTTCTTCAGTACTTATTTTTAATTCGGTAAGTGACGTCACCAGAATGTTATCTCCAGTTGAAATATGCGTCACTTTCGGCATTTGCGATGTGCTTGGGTTAAGACAGTAGAGTCTATTTGAATACATACAAATTAAATATCCATACTGTGATATACACATACACCTGGAGCTGTTGACAATATGCAGCATACGCAAATAATAATATAACGGACCGACACGTCCTGATTATCGCGATTAAAATAATAATAATATGATACGCTGATATCTCATGCGGGTATACGATTTCCAGTAGCCTAAATATTATCAACGCGTGTACGATGGCACCGTTACTAATCATACTAATATTATAAATGCGAAAGTGTGTTTATTAGTTTGTTGCTTTGTCCTTCAATCACGCTGCAACGTGATAAAAATCACGTCGATCCGTGGCTACGGATCGACGTGATTTTTTGCATGGGTATAGTTGAGGACCTGGAGAGTGACATAGGCTACTTTTATCCCGGAAAATGAAAGTGTTCCCCAGGGATTTTAAGAATTGAATTCACGTGGACGAAGTCGCGGGCATCAGCTAGTATTATTATAAATTCGAAAGTCTGTTTGTTTGTTGGTTGGTTAGTTTGGATTGTCCTTCAATTACGCAGCAACGGATGGACGTGATATAAGTAAGTAGTTGAGTACAGAGTTCTCGCGGGATTTTTAACTCCAAAAGAACATAAGTAATTATTCACGGACAAAAGCTTGTCGGATGATATAGGTACGCGTCATAGATAGATGATGACACACACAGTTACCGTTTTCTCTTTACGTTGCGTTTTAACCTTGTTTTTATCGTTCGTTTCATATTGTATATAATTATGGTGCTCCAAGTATGAGATGATAACAGATGCGTTCTGAGAACTTAATCACATTCACACACATTATGCGTGGGCAGTGGGCACATACAAAGAAAGCGAGCTATGCATATCCGCCGCGAAACCGTGGCAGTAAAATATCGTTTCTCAACCTTGATTACCAACCAACCTTTTTGTATTAGGATTAGGATGAATAGAATAGAATAGAATAGAATATTATTTATTCATTGACATGAAAACAAAATATAACAAACAAAATAGAATAGAATAGAAATGTTTTTTATTCAAATAAACTTTTTACAAGTGCTTTTGAATCGTCGATGAGTCTACCACTGGTTCAGAATGCCGTTCCTGCAGAGAAGAACCAGCAAGAGACTCGGCACATATGATCTTATTGGTACATCCTACTGCTGCAATAGCATCGGGCCTGCTTGGAGGAGCCTTCAAACTTTAAACAAATAAATAAAATATTAACTAGAATATTATTATAATTCTATAGTGAAAGGGTAGCAAGCTGGTCGCAAGGCTTTTAACTTTTTGCCGTTTTGTGGTGGGTACATCTATGTCTAACATACTCGTAGTTCGTGCCTATATCTGCGTAAAAGCAAGAAGTTTTATTGCTGTCAAATGTCATCATCATTTCAACGACTTGGTATTCCAATTTGAGATTTAAATAAAAGTCGAAAGACTATAGGCATAATAGAAAGTGTATTATAAAACTCCTTCCTCTCTGGGTACAAGAATAAATTAATGATACCTGTTGTTAGTTAGCCTCATAACTATAAGTATAACCACAAACTACGAGTCACAATGTGTGTGATTAATGATAAGGATACCTACTACAAATGCGGTTTATTTTCGTAGCTAGAAATAAAGCACGGCTTCTTGTTATTATGATAAGACTGGTGTCAACAATTCAGCGAACGAAAAAAACAATTCTATTCAATTGCAAATTGATTAGACCTGGACAATTGAATAACCGCGTACTATCACAGCATACCTACTATTGCATATACTACACATACTTATAGGCTATAGCACAATCACATGTTAGCAGTCATTCGGGGGCATCCCGCGTTTTGTCGAATCGTTAGTGTTTTATACAACGTCGATTCTCTTAGATGAGATTAGGTATGGTATAAGTAAATATTTTTGATTCTCGCGAATTCATCCAAAAAATCGCGAGATCCGTTCAGCGATAAATCCATGTTTTAAAAGTAAAAGAAAAAAAGTTACCGTCGCATTTATAATATTAGCATGGACTTATTATTCCTAAAAATCTATACTACATATGCTACTTAAATTTGTTTTATTATTGTTTTGTTGTACTTGTATTATTGTTTGTTTGTATGCTTGAACGCGCTAATCGCAGGAACTACTGGTCCTATTTGAAAAATTCTTTCAGTGTTAGATAGCTCATTTATCGAGGAAAGCTATAGGCTATATATCATCACGCTAAGACCAATAGGAGCGGAGCACCAGTGAACAATGTTTCAAAATCGGGGTTTTTTTTTCCTTTTGAGAGCTTCCGCTGCGTGCGCTGCGTAAACGGTTAAAGTTTCGCAAAAATCATGTAGGTATGACAGATTAAGCGGTTAAACTAATAACACTCCTCTTTTTCTGTCGGTGATAAAAAGATAAATTGACAAACGGACTTTGCGTCGGCATAGCGTCTTTTTTATGTGAGTTTTGACCCAAGAGTAAAATAAACATGTATTTGACGAGGCGTAGAAAAAATTTAAAACGCAATGGCTAATTAAAATGACTAATAAAACATATGATAATTGATAAGATATAATAAAAAATATTATGACTAATTCTAAATTATTATTTAATGTTACGACCGAACGAAGAAAGTGAAAACGAGATGGGTTACAGATAACATAATTAAAGGTCAAGTCTAAAGGTTTAACTATTGAGTAGGTAAGTATATATAACGATGATAAAGTAGTAATCACTTAGAATTAGAACATTATTAACTGAAGGTTACTACTTACTTGGTACAAAATATAATTTTATCTACAAATCAAGCTAATAATTGAACTGAATCTGTTCTTGGAATTTGTTCTTATTTTTTTACGATATTTAAACAAAATAGAGATTAGTAGGAATTTGAACATTTCGGTAATTAAATAAAAATAAAATATATTCAAAAATAGGTATGTAGTTTTGAGAACAGCAATTTTCACAATAAGTAAATGATGATATTGTTGTTTTTAAAAATGCCTGTAAGCGCTTTTAAGGTTTGAGTATAAACATGACAAATGGATAAACAGTTATGCAACTTCTTTTAATTAAAAATGCTACGTTAGGTTTCAGCTTTTGAAATAATTTAGAACCAGATACAATTTTACAGTTATATCTTTTACACACGTTTTTAATGGTAAAGAATAGGATTAGTTATTATATTAGACTAACATGATAAATGCGAAAGTTTGTGAGGATGGATGTATGGATGGATGGATGTTTGTTACTTTTTCACGCCACAACGAATGAACCGATTTGGCTGAAATTTGGAATAGAAATAGCCATCGATTAGATCGAAATAGCTTATACCCAGGATTAGCACATAGGCTATCTTTGAAAATTAAGGAGTGCCCGCGGGAAATAAAAGACCCTTAATCACCGCGGAACAAGTCGCGGGCATCATCTAGTCTTAACTCTTAAATAGGTAAATGTAGTTCAACCAGTTCAACGGTCATGTAGACTGAAATGTCAAATCCCGTTGAACGGGATTTCACACACAGCGGGAGTCGGGATCGGGACCCGTCACCCGTTGTACTCTTAACTTATACGCTTAATTTGGACGGAATATAAATCCTTGTTTGACATGCCTAATATGTCTATACAAGTGTAAATTGATTTAAAACACCCCCGACATGAGAATATAGATGGCTGTCGAAGTTATCAATTAATTGTCATTTAACGATTATATTATTATACTGGCACGCGTGAAGCACTCTAGCGGCACGCTATGATGGCCGGTTTGACGTTTGTCCGCTCATGAAGTTCCGTATTAATTGATAACGACTTTGAAGGAAATAATTGTATTACTTTATTGACGATAGTGATGTGCAGAGATTCATAAATTTTATCGAATGTAGTTTTAGGTTTAGGACTCAAAATTTATTTATTAAATTGATTTCTAAAATGTATACAAGTGTAGAAAAATCAGTTTGCACCATTTAAGGGGTGAATGTACTTGTGAATATGAACAATTTTCACTATGTGGACAAACCTCTGAAATCGCAAAAAAATATCAGCTGTTTCATACAAAAGGTAAAATTTTTATTTTTATATGATATATACCACAACTCGGCATTTGGTTTTCTAAATTGAAAATTTTTAAAAATGGAATCTAATACGATCGTCACATAGGATCGCTGGCTAGCACAACTACTACCTCCGGCAAACTCGCGTCAATGCTCAATGCAAAACAAAGCAGTTTCGAATTGACGTTGCTTCGAAAAGTATAAACTGTCAGTGCAATGCGATTGTGATATAGTTTTGACCTGGCTTTGGATTTCAAATATTGATACTGCATTACTGTTGACCCTTGCTCGTTAATTTGGACTCTGTTCAAGCCCTTTGTTGTGGATTTCGTCGATATGACCGAACGTACGCAGAGAACTGTTCTAAATAGTCAGACACGTGAGTTCGTAATACGCCTTCGTAACTATTTCGATCGTGAAGCTCAAAATGGAGGGCCAATTTTACCTATAACGTCAGTGGTTGAACGCGTAGCTGATGCGCTTAATATTGGACAACGAACTGTTAGACGGATAACTAAAAAAAAATATGGCGAGACTGGCACAGAAGAAAATAAACTTCACACACCAAAAAAGAGAAAACGAGCAAAACCAGTCGTAGGCATCGATAGCTTTGATGCCGATGCTATCCGAAGACATGTTTACGGCTACTATTTACAGAAGGAGTATCCAACAAGAAAAAAGTTGGTGCATTCACTGAAGGAAGCTGGATTATTCTTCGGTGGGGAAAGTTCTTTAACGAAGATTTTGAAGACCATTGGATTTCGATACAAAAAATGTAACAAACGCAAAATATTGATGGAAAGATTTGATATAGCGATGGCAAGGTATACTTTTTTACGGCAAGTGAAAGAAATCAAAAATTGGCAAAATGTTGTGTTCTTGGATGAAACATGGCTTAATGCTAACCATACTGTAGGCCGTTCTTGGAACGATGACACAGCAGCATCTACTTCCAAAGTTCCTGTAGGAAAAGGATCGCGACTTATAATTTGTCACGCCGGAACCATCAACGGGTTTGTCGAAGGTTCTCTCATGGCTTTTGCGTCAAAAACCACTGGAGACTATCATGAAGACATGAATGGAGAAAAGTTTACTGAATGCTTTACCTCAATGTTGTGTAGCCTCCCTGAACCATCTATTATAATTATGGACAACGCCCCATACCACTCGATGCAAATTGACAAGCCACCTGCCCAATCCCAAAAGAAAGCTGATATCGTCGCATGGCTTCGTAAAAATGGCGTAGATGCAAACATGAATATGTTAAAAGCGGAATTAGTACGTCTTTTAAAAGAAAACAAACCAACCAAGATCCGATACGTCATTGACGAAATAGCATTAGAACATGGGCACAGAGTTATACGGTTACCGCCTTACCATTGTGAGTATAATGCGATTGAGTTGGTGTGGGCTCAAATTAAGGGATATGCTGCAAGACACAATACAGAACCCCCATTTACCACAAAAAAAATGCTAAAATTATTAGAAGAAGCTTGTGAACATGTGACTAAAGGAGACTGGGAAAAGGTTGTGAATAGAACTGTTAAATTAATAAGGGAAGATTATGAAAGAGATGTGAAAATAGATAATATTATAGAAAACGAACATATAATTATTAATGTAGGTGATGATAGCAGTGACGACAGTGAAAATAGTAGTATGGACGAATCTGATTAATTATGGCCTTTTGTGGCACCTTTTTTGGTATCTTTTGTATTCATATGTTTCTTGTGTGCATATAAAGTATGTATATTCATTTTCATTCAAATATTCAGTTCGTTCAAATAAATTAAATAAACATATACATTTTTGTTTTATTAAACCTATTTAATCAGGTACAAAAACAAAACTTAATTGTTTTTTGTTCGAGAATAAATTGACATTCCACATCACTATTGTAATGTGTCAAACCGGCCATCATAGCGTGCCGCTAGTTTAATCGAGTAATCATACGCCAAAAATACCTTACATCATTTTGGAAAAGAGCTGATACTCTTACACTGCTGGACCAATATTAACCAAACATCGCTAAGAACCACCGCAAGGAAACTGGCTTTCAAATGAAAAAAACCGCATCGAAATCGGTCCATCCGTTTGAGAGCTACGATGCCACAGACAGACACACACACAGACAGACAGACAGACATCGACGTCGAACTTATAACACCCCTCTTTTTGCGTCGGGAGTTAAAAACTGGAACCCAACTACGGAAACTGCATACATATATAACATCCGTCATATTGATGTTTTTCGTATAAAATGTAGTTAGTCCGGGAGGAATCGGCGCATGCGTACCGAAAACTATTCCACCTCAATTTTTTTATGCGATCCTCTTCAAATGGCCCTCCTAATTATATAAATGCATGTTGCCAGGGCGCCACCTGGTGCCATATTGTTTAAACCGAAATTGTTTAAACAATTGCAAGGAATTGTTATTTTTCAACCGGACGATTTTTTTTTATATTCTTTATTGAAATACCAATAAAAAAGGTCCTATGACTTTTCACGATATAGTTAATATTTTTAAAGATATGAATTTTTAAAGGTTCGAAAAATCTCAAATTTGGGTACTTTCGACCCATGAAAAATATATTTAAAAAAAACATAATGTTCAAGTAATTTTTTTTTTTTTAATTCTCTATACAATAGTTAATAATATTGTTAATAGAGATTTAAAAAAATTTCATTGTTTATATCTTTTTTTTAATTGTTAATTTCGCGCGCTCACAAGTTTTACGCTTACCTTTAAGAAAATTTTTAAGAAAATTTTATTGACCTAATAACTGGGTCTTTTACTTTAATTTCCGTTTTAATAACAAAAAAGTAATATAAACTAATAAAAAAGTAATTTTAATGCATGTTCCGATTTATGCTTAAATAACTTTTGAAAAATTGATTTCAGAAAAAAAATTATTAAAAACAAATTGTAGACAATTTAATTATTAATAATATTGTTCTCTTTAACAATCTTGATAAAGTTGATAGTTTTTAAGATAAATGATAAATAATGATTCAAGACACAGAGAGGCCGATGCAACGCATGAGTCAGAGAGAGACAGCGATACTTAAAGGTTACCTTTAAGTATCGCTGTCTCTCAATAAATAAATTGTCTACAATTTGTTTTTAATAAATTTTTTTCTGAAATCAATTTTTCAAAAGTTATTTAAGCATAAATCGGAACATGTCATTAAAATTACTTTTTTATTAGTTTATATTACTTTTTTGTTATTAAAACGGAAATTAAAGTAAAAGACCCAGTTATTGACACTGGCCTAGTTATTAGGTCAATAAAATTTTCTTAAAAATTTTCTTAAAGGTAAGCGTAAAACTTGTGAGCGCGCGAAATTAACAATTAAAAAAAAGATATAAACAATGAAATTTTTTTAAATCTCTATTAACAATATTATTAACTATTGTATAGAGAATTTAAAAAAAAATATTACTTGAACATTATGTTTTTTTTTAATATATTTTTCATGGGTCGAAAGTACCCAAATTTGAGATTTTTCGAACCTTTAAAAATTCATATCTTTAAAAATATTAACTTTATCGTGAAAAGTCATAGGACCTTTTTTATTGGTATTTCAATAAAGAATATAAAAAAAAATTGTCCGGTTGAAAAATAACAATTCCTTGCAATTGTTTAAACAATTTCGGTTTAAACAATATGGCACCAGGTGGCGCCCTGGCAACATGCATTTATATAATTAGGAGGGCCATTTGAAGAGGATCGCATAAAAAAATTGAGGTGGAATAGTTTTCGGTACGCATGCGCCGATTCCTCCCGGACTAAGTCTATGTCACCCGGATCATAATATCGATTCGATTGATACCTCATTGAAATTTGGATAAATAGACACATCATTGACATAAGACTGCTAAAAACTTAATCCTTCCCTTCGAGTTTGCCGTAGCCGGGTAAAAAATAAAATTGACAGAGTTAAAAGGTTTACTTACGATTCTTGTCTGGTGCAAACATTGGGCCCTTCGAGTAATGCACCAACCGACACGACCAGCGCCAAAAATACGCCTGCCTTCCACATGTCTCGCTCGTTACAGGCGGCCGGCCAGTCACCGCGACTCCATAACAAACGTATTGTTTGCGTTCGCTCACGCTACAATATGCATTGAGCCTTTCCTTGTGTTGTGTGTATCAAGAAGCGTTGTTTTACCTAAAACAAAAGGAAAACCTTAAATCATAATATTCTACAGCTACACCCTACGTCATTGATGTTACTGCTAGAGTTAGAATTTAGTTAATGGTAATATTAACTGGATAACCGAGCTCAATACGCTGAAATATCATAGCATTATTGTATCAGAACTTTACGTAGGAATATAGGTTGTCTCTTTAATTATTTATTAGTCTATCTACTAGAACTTCGCTCAGGACTTCCATCGTGAACTACTGGCTACGCGGTTTACAGAATCACTGTTGGGGTAAGTTAGGCTGCTTGGAGTCGGGGTGATACAATTTCATATAAAATATAAGAATCAAAGTTCGATCGTCAGTGTGGGGCGCACTCAATTGACGCTATCCATAAGCCGATTAATTTTAATCAGACTAATAGATTGATAGTTAACTACACACATCAAAAGTGTCTAGGGATCAAGCATTTTTATGCGGATTTCTTGAGATTGAGATGTGGCTTTGTAATAAATTTATGATTTTATAAATTTATATGGATCCTTTTTGGTGCATTTCATAATTTGAATCAGGAACTGTCAATCAAATTCGAGTAAAAGATGAAAATCAGCTGTCAATATTTTCCCTATAAAAACATACAACGCATTGAAGACATTATTAAACTAGCGGCACGCTATGATGGCCGGTTTGACGTTTGTCCGCTCATGAAGTTCCGTATTAATTGATAACGACTTTGAAGGAAATAATTGTATTACTTTATTGACGATAGTGATGTGCAGAGATTCATAAATTTTATCGAATGTAGTTTTAGGTTTAGGACTCAAAATTTATTTATTAAATTGATTTCTAAAATGTATACAAGTGTAGAAAAATCAGTTTGCACCATTTAAGGGGTGAATGTACTTGTGAATATGAACAATTTTCACTATGTGGACAAACCTCTGAAATCGCAAAAAAATATCAGCTGTTTCATACAAAAGGTAAAATTTTTATTTTTATATGATATATACCACAACTCGGCATTTGGTTTTCTAAATTGAAAATTTTTAAAAATGGAATCTAATACCGACGGTCCCTACGTACAATCCCCTAAGTGGTAGATCCGTGATTTGCATGTTTTGTTTCCATGACCTTCAGGCCTACCTATACTATCGTCTAGTTTAATAAAAATAAATCTAAGGTGTCAAATTGACCTTTAAATCCACACACGAAATTTCCCTTAACTACAATTTCCAACGAACAACAACAGTAGTGGTAATTCAGTCATTTTACGTTTGATAATATCAAACGCGTCACCCCCGCAACTGGCACTTGCGGGACATTGGCCTAGGCGATGGTCGTGCTATATTTGCCGCGTGAATGTCAAGTAATTATACGAAATTTTAGAATTTTTTAAAGTACTTTTATTTAAATATATCTTCACTTAAGTTTATAGTTATTTTTATGTGTATTTCAAATAGATAAAAACTTAGATTTTCAGTTTTTATACGAATTAAACTAATTTTGCAGCATTCCAACGTGATTGTCTGTATTTGGTAGTTACGTTATTTTAAATCGGAAAATTAAAAAGTAAGTTATAGTAAGTGGTAAATAAGTGACTTTACATTGGAAAATAAGAACAGATTTTATTCTTAACTACTACTTACGAAATTTTACTTCGGGAATATTATTTCGATCTCGTAAGTAATTACCATTTCTGTTATTTTAAGTGTATAAATTTTTTTTCAACACCGCCGTGTCGAGGCAAATCTACTGACGATGAACAAACAACAAGATCCAAAACAAAGAAAATATTATTGAAGCTGTCGCTCAGTTGCATACATAAGAAGTTTCTACTCTGGATTTAGCTCATGAAGAGACCATTTTTCGCTCCTGCAATGTAGCCGCTCGGATTAGTAGTATCGGATTCAATAATTATAGAAGTATTAGAATCATCGCAGCTAAGATTAGAATCTACCCACTTACAGCCAACAAATATTTCTTCCGCGTTATGCTCGACTCCAGCTTTATGACTTAACACAGATGATAAGGTTGGGAAAGGTATAATTTCTTCTTCAAAGTCACTTTCTCATCTGCCTGATCTGATCGAAATTGGACCTACCTAGCTGAACTGTATGTCCCAGATATATAAAGATACTCGTCCACAATTTTGAGTGCAGAGTTCTTGACGATTACTGGGTGGAGCGGAGCATGAGCATTGGACATGATTTTCGTTATGCTCATGTTCATTTTCTGGCCCACCTGTTGAAAAACCCTGCTGAGATCGTTGAGTATTGTATTGAGTCTCTCAGTTTCTGCCATGACTACTATGTTATCAGCAAATTGCAGGTGAGTGATGTACTAGCCATTTATGTTGATGCTAAGTCCGTTACAATCCAGAAGCTTAAAGACGTCCTCCCTGTCACACTCCACGCTACTTGGCCTCGTAGTCAGGTCCTGTATACGTACTGACATAGTAGCATTTTCGAACAAGCACTTCAACACTTGGATATACCGGTAGTTGATCCGGCATCTCTGCAACGACCTCAATACAGTCCAAGTTTCCACCGAATCAAAGGCTTTCATAGTTTATAGTCCACAAACGCTAATTAATCACTACGTTCCTGTGCCATGCTTCGACGGCATTACCACCCTCGCGAATAACGGAATCAAACAATCGCTTAAAGATCTTAAGTACCGGTTTTCCACCTGCTTTTAGGAGTTCCGAAGTGACTCCGCCATCACCAGACGCCTTGTTGTTCTTGAGCTGTTTGAGAGCCATACTAATCTCGTATAGGTTGACATACGGGATATCTTCGGTATAATGTCAGGTCAGTTTGACTCTGGGATCTTTGGCCAAATCTTCAACAGGTTTTTGTGTCGTGGTATATAACTGACCATAAAACTTCTCGACCTCTTTTAAGATCTCAGTTCGAGAAGAGACGAGACGACCGTTATAAGTTTTCAGCAACGTCATCGGGCTCTGTCCGATAGACAGATCTCTCGCGAACACTTTTGAGCCTTTGTTCCGTTCGATGGTATCTTTAATACACTTGGTAGTAAAGATCCGTAGGTCGCAAGTTTGTGCCTTAGAGATCTGCCTATTAATCCGCCGGTAGACAGCCGCGTCTGCAGATGATCGCTCTCGTTTTCACCCTGTTGATCACAGAGACATCATTGAATATATGCCGCTTGGTTGACATAATGAAGTTTCACTTCTTGTAGAACCATCGAGGCTCATCCATGTCCATTTTCTGTGTAGCCGCTTCCTGAAGAAAGGGTTCATTATAGAAAGTGCCTCCTTGTCCATGAAGTCGGCCAGCATTTGACCCCTCTGGTTACTTCGCCCATACCCAAATTGAACCACCCTCGTCTCTGCACCGCGTAGTTCACCCAGCCTCGCGCTGAAATCCCCTATCACAATTCACAACATTGTATTGAGTGGTAGAGGCGTGTATGACTTTTTGCTCACATAGGCAGCACCTCTAACTTCCCGTCATGATGTGCCGATGTCGATGCGCAAAACTGTATTAACTTCAGCGAATACCGTTTGGTAATTCTGAGTATAAGGTACGCTATCCTACACTGAAACATACACTAAGCATACAACATTTTTATACCCACGTACCATTTCATAAATGGCAGTTACGACTCAGCTAAATTTTAATACTACCACGTAAAAGTCAACAAGTACCACTTAAGCTATTTGCAATAGGGATAATTGCCATGTAGAAGGAAATAAGTGATGAATAATACACTAAAAATGATTTTTATTCGCTATTGTTATATTTTTCATAAAATATATCACCTTAGAAAACTTTATACCAAATTTCAAGACTAAAAGTTAAGTAGAACATGAAATACACATGTTTGAAACTTCAAAGCGCTCTCCTGTAAAATTTGTCATTTGTAGTTAGGGGAATGTACGTAGGGACCGTCGATACGATCGTCACATAGGATCGCTGGCTAGCACAACTACTACCTCCGGCAAACTCGCGTCAATGCTCAATGCAAAACAAAGCAGTTTCGAATTGACGTTGCTTCGAAAAGTATAAACTGTCAGTGCAATGCGATTGTGATATAGTTTTGACCTGGCTTTGGATTTCAAATATTGATACTGCATTACTGTTGACCCTTGCTCGTTAATTTGGACTCTGTTCAAGCCCTTTGTTGTGGATTTCGTCGATATGACCGAACGTACGCAGAGAACTGTTCTAAATAGTCAGACACGTGAGTTCGTAATACGCCTTCGTAACTATTTCGATCGTGAAGCTCAAAATGGAGGGCCAATTTTACCTATAACGTCAGTGGTTGAACGCGTAGCTGATGCGCTTAATATTGGACAACGAACTGTTAGACGGATAACTAAAAAAAAATATGGCGAGACTGGCACAGAAGAAAATAAACTTCACACACCAAAAAATTCTATCTAATTAATCTATTCTATCTATTCAAATGGTATCTTTTGTATTCATATGTTTCTTGTGTGCATATAAAGTATGTATATTCATTTTCATTCAAATATTCAGTTCGTTCAAATAAATTAAATAAACATATACATTTTTGTTTTATTAAACCTATTTAATCAGGTACAAAAACAAAACTTAATTGTTTTTTGTTCGAGAATAAATTGACATTCCACATCACTATTGTAATGTGTCAAACCGGCCATCATAGCGTGCCGCTAGTATAGTGCTACTGTTTCCCTACTACTGATTAAAACCAACGTTATTATGGAGCGGCGACGTCATTTAAGCAGGGAAGAAATGCTCAGAGCCGTGGGAATGATAGAAGCTGGTTCCCGGCAACGTACTGTGGCTTTAGCTCTGAATACAAGTCAGAGTGTTATCAGTCGACTTTGGACACGTTACCGAAGCACTGGTACCGTGGCTGAGCGCCATGGAGGACGGTATTGCTGCACCACACGGAGACAAGACCGATACATTCAAATCTTAACTCGAAGAGCTCCAACAATAACTGCCATGATGTTAGCCGTGAGGCTTCATCACTCTTCAGGGAACTTAATTAGCGACCAAACAGTCAGAAACCGCTTGCATGAAGTGAACCTTCATTCCCGAAGACCGCTACGGGTGCCACCTATAGCAATGCACAATCGTAGGATTCGATATCAATGGGCTCTTGAACACAGAAATTGGGCAGAAGAACAATGGCGTTTCGTGTGCTTTTCTGATGAGTCTCGTTTTGGTATGAGACCGGATACAAGACGTATACGACACTGGAGAACCCCTGGACGCCAACAGCGATTAAAATCCTGCCAGGAAGTCCATCCTTATAGTGGTGGAACCATCATGGTATGGGCGGGTATTTGGATCGGCGGAAGAACTGAGTTGATTTGGATCAGAGGCAACCTCAACGCTCAAATTTATGCTGAGACGATTGTATCAGACGTCATCGTTCCTCTACAAGTGCAAATCGGTCCCTTATTTCAGTTAATGCATGATAATGCACGACCGCACACCGCAAGAGTTGTAAGACAGACTCTCGCCGCAGCTAACATCAATGTCCTGCCCTGGCCTGCTCAGTCGCCAGACTTGAACCCGATTGAGCATGCATGGGATATGCTACAGAGATGAGCTCTGCCGAATATGGAGGGTATCCAGTGGCAAGAAGACCTTTTTTTGTTGTTGCAACGAACATGGGCGGCCATTCCACAGCGTGATTTGGATGAACTCATTTTGAGTATGCCAAACCGATGTTCTTGTGTTGTTAGTGTTCGCGGTAGAAACACGGATTATTAATTGTTTAAGTTACCCAATAAAATTTTAAAGAAAACTGTTATTACAGTCTTTTTTCGAACTTTAATGTTAGTGGTTCAAATGTCAAAAATCCCTTTATTAGGAAAATGGCAAATTTCTTTATTAATGCAAAGGTGACTTGGTTTATCGTTACTGTGATAAACGAAAACACTTTATTTGATGAATCCTTAAAGAAAATTTTAATTAATATCAATCAGGAGAAAAGTTATTGCAAAAATATATGTTGATCCCTAGACACTTTTGATGTGTGTAGATACCTATTTAATTAGGTAGGATAAGTAAACTAAAACCATTAGTTCCCAAATGTTTTAGTATAAACAAAACCCATACAAAATATATGCATTAAGACGATTAAAGTACCTATTAGGTGTCAGGTACTTAGAACGTAATTCAATTAAATAAGCACCTAGTTAATCATTATTAAACATTCAATTCACGAATCGATCTAAAATCTTTTGATTGGTAGGTACACCTAAAGAAGGTGACTAGGGCACATAATGAATACTAATTCTATGAAATACTGTCTAGAGTCTAGACTATGTTAAGAAGTACCTAACTTATCATAGAATGTTAGGAACCGTTCAGTCCCATCAATAAATAAATAATTTCACTAGAGTGAATTAACAATTTTATTCAAATCACTTCCGAGTTCCGACCTACATGTGGAATCTATGATCAGTCTATGTATACTTAAGATCTTGCTACGCACTACTGTATTGCTCTCATATTAGTTATACCTATTAAACCAATTTGTCAACCAATCACTAGTCAAGAACAACCCAAAGAGAACAAACTCGGTGAGCCTACGTTTAGTAGGTAGAGCGTACCTACCTAGTTCCTGTGACCAACATACCCGTTCCATCGTAAGAAACTTCTGGTCAATGTCTATAAGCCAACTTCATCAGAACCAAATCAATGAGCCCAAACACGATACCTCAGCTGTCAGTTGTTGAAGAGTTGAGTAGCCCACTGATTGCAGCATCAGGTAAAGGTCAATTGCAGTGTCATCGATATACCTACTTATTTTACCATATTTCAAGTCGATTCGATATAAATATATCAATTGTACTATGATTCAAATCTCTACATCGGCTCATGGCTGTAAAACGAGCTGATGGTCCTTAAGCGGCTGGACATATTTTGATCAAACATAGCTAAGGGATTGAGATGATCTTTTGAATTAAACCCGCTTTTGAATAAAGAAAACCGCATTAAAATCAGTCCGTCTGTTTGAGCGTCATGACTCATGATAACACGTCAAAGGTAAAAAGGGTATAGAGACCTATGTAAGAAAATATAGTACTTAATAATATCTACAAGTAAAGTGAAAACTGTGAAAACCTTACTACATTTATATCAGTGGAAAACCTTAAATACATATATTTAAAAACTTGTACTGATAGCGTTATTTTTCTGCTTGAACAGGACTGAAACTTTGAGATTGAAGGTCGAATCGACTGCCTATTACAAATTAGATTCGACTTTTTTAAGATAAAACTGTTTTAAGGTTTACCAACCTACCATAACAGCTACCTACTTACTTGCATCAAAAAAAAGTGTAGTAAGTAGAAATAGTAAATAATAAAAAATAAATTATAGTTAACTCTATATTCAAACAAAGTTATACTTTTGTCTTTTTACTCTAAACAAGACATAAGAAGCAGAAACTTACGTAGAAACTCGTACTTACTGAAATTAAATGACTCATTATTACAAAGCTATCAATAAACTTTAGGTAGTATAGGTAGTTTGTTTTGTACATAATACCTGCCATACATCGTTCAACTAATCACGTCTTGGAACCTCACAAACCACAAGAAATGCGCGACAGAACGTCACAGTTAACGCGCGCGTTATTTCGTTAGGGATTTGAAATCCCTACTTTAAACTCTACCCCTACTTTAAATGCGAACGTGTGTTTTGGGCCCTGATTCTGTAACTCAGTTGCTATCAAAAAATGATAGCCACTGACATATAAGTAGTTGTGGTTGGCTCGCGATTTCATTTAAGGCTATTTGGCTCAGCATTTTAATGTTGCAGCATTATGCTGAGGCAGTAGTCTTTTCAGCTTTAACATTTAGGAACAATTTATTATTAAAATATTTAGTGATTGAGTTTTTGTCTAGACCTTCTTATTAAAAGCTGAATAAATGTTTATTTATTTATTTTTTATATATTTTTTATCCATTGAAGGTTTGCTATGAAAATAAAAGTATCATTTTCGTAGCAAACCTTCAATGGATAAAAAATATATGTCAGTGGCTATCATTTTTTGATAGCCACTGAGTTAAGAATTAAATGTTAGCCCTGGAGAGTTAAATAGGCTTCTAAATCCACGCAGACTCAGTCGCAGGCATCAGCCAGTAGAACTATAAAGCACGTTTGGACAGCGAACACACGCGACTGCAACAGAGCGGCTCAGACGCGCTCGGCAGTGTGTCATAGGGTTCCTCGTTTAATCACGTTTCCAGGAGCCTGTGGTCGAGTTGAAACATTGTAGTCGCGGTTTTTATGTGTACAAGCCTTAATTATAACATTTTCCTTATGATAACAATGTGAGTTTTACTCATAGAAGCACTGAATGTTGCATTTGCGCCATTCATGCAGTACGTACGAGTACTTAAGCATTTTTGGAAACTGATTTACCGTTACCGAATGACAGGAAAATTCAATACAGCATTTTTTTTTACCCAACTGTGCAAAGGCAAAAGGAACGGTTATGATTTTAGCAGTCTGTGTATTGTGACTATTTACGAATGTTCCACCGTGACGTCTAAACTACTGAGCCGATTTTGATGAATGAGGTGTGAACGGCTCCAACGATTTTCATGAAATTTAGTACGCACGGGGTTTCGGGGACGATAAATCGATCTAGCTAGGTGTCATTTTTAGAAAACGTCGTTTTATCCATGTTTTCAAGCAATGAAACCCCCTACAATATCATTAGATTACGAAGGTAAATTTCGACATCGTCTATAAAGTTCCAATAGCTCAGTTAGGAAATCGGGCGGTCCCGAAACCAGAAGACCCCGGTTCGAGTCCAGACGATTATTTTTCCCCTATGAATTTTATTTTTAATATTTTACTTTTTATTATTTTATTATTTTTTTTTCTAAATATATAATTTCCAAAAAACACGATTTACCAAAAAAAAACGAGCAAAGCTCGGTCACCCAGGTACTAGTTATTTTATACGAGCAAAGTCATTACAGCTGATGATACACCCAAAAATGTGGGGTCTCTGATTTAACTTTTTAAGTACGGAACATTAAAAAGAAGCTTAAGCTACTCTACCATTTTCTAACAGCTATGGTCACCCTAGCTATCTACGAGCGTTTCTGCAGACTAAGCTTTTGCTAAAAATTAGACGCTTCAGCTCTTAAAAAGAAGCGATCGCTCAGGCGACGTTGAATATATTTGTGAAGCAAATCGAGGTAACCTAAATGCTTGGGCTTACTAATCAGTCTTACTACTTTCACTGTCCGTTCCGTTTGGTAGTGAGGATTTTTTAATGGATTTAAACCTTTGCTTCTAGGTTATTAGAGTTTAAATTTCTTTTTTTTACTAAAGGTTAGGTTTCTTTTATACCCTATAGAGGTATAAAGAAACCTAGCTTTTTAGTGTTATTATGGAAAAATTGAGTTAAATGAAGAAATATTTGATTATAATATATTATATAAAGTTGATTTATAAATGTTGCTGTCTGAGTAAAAGTTATTCTATTGAACAGTTTAATTTTCTTCATTATGCTGTTTTTTCTTAAGTATCCCATTTTGCCCCAGCAGGGGGCCAAGACTCAAATAGGGGAGCTATTTGAGTCGTGGCCCCCTGCAGGATGCCTGCAAATAATTATACATGATATTATATATAATTATATATAATTATATATGTAGTGTAGTCATAATATATGATCTTGTGAAAACACTAAGCGACGTAAAAGAACAACATATTATTTATCGCCGTTTTAACCAAGTTAAATAGGTCACTACGTGTTGGTATGGTCGCTGACCAAATATTTACGCATCATCATGTTAATGTCATAATTGAACTGCGGTACCTACCAATTTAAGACCCAAGCTGTTTTCATATCTATGTACCTATATCAGCTATTCATGCATCATAATTCATAACATACTAATTATTTATTAACATACACGGTAGGTATAGCTAGTAGCTACATATTTTAATAATGTTTATTTTAGCTTACACTCTATATATATATATATATATAAAAATCTCGTGTGTGTGTGTTTGTTTTTGGTTTGTCCTCCAATCACGCCGCAACAGAGCAACGACGGATTGACATGATTTTTTGCATGGACAGTTGAGGATCTGGAGAGATACATAGGCTATTTTTTATCCCGGAAAATCAAAGAGTTTTCAAGGGAATTTAAAAACTAAATCCACGCGGACGAAGTCGTGGGCATCAGCTAGTCTACATATAAAAACTTATATTACCTAATCGACCGAGCGAAGCGAAGGTCTCTGAGTTTACTAGGCGATTTGCACTTGTCCGTCCGTCCGTCTGTCACAGCCTTATAACTTCTGAATTACTGAACGTAATTACTTCAATTTTAGATATGATATGTAAACCGATGGCCTCCAGCCGAAAATGGCTTAAAAAGTTATAAAAATCTTTATTTCAGGGGGGCTCCCATACGAAATGGGGGGCTTTCAAAGTGGAGATTGTATTCGAGGCTAGATTTCTAAAACCACTTTGTTTTAAAACTTGAAACTTACACATAATTTGAGTCATATTCTGTACTTGAACAACAAATACTAAGATTAGATAAATATTATAAAGAAACGAAATTATTTGAGTTTTAATGGGCATCAATGTTTTTAACAAAACTTCACTATACTGTTACTAGATGGCGCTGTCTTTAATATTGTAAATATGCATCCCATCCACGAAAGCAGATGACGATTGACGTCATCAGATTCGGCGCGTTTTAATTACAATATAATATAGTTAAAACTACTATGGGAATTATGGGATACCGCGAGGTCTCAGTTCGGGGCGAACCACTAGTTTAATTTAGTACCGCTATTTAATAGTAACAGGGGTAACGAAAGGTATGTATATGCACGTACCTTACTGTTAGCCGATTTTGTATGAAACGTGACAATAGCTTATTAACTTATCATAAAAGTAAGTATAAATACGGACGCTGACTCGCTGGCTGCCTGCGCCCGGATGCAGCAAATGATAAAACATTCAATATTTTTAACAGGAAAAAGAAATGTACTAGGTATTGTGGGATGACAGCCTACTTTGAAAAGGTGGAACGCGAAGCAAGTGAAACAATAGATGATAATTGATGATAGATAGACATGATAAGGTCGTTAAACCTAGTTCAGATTACTTTAGTATTTAGTCGAGTGAAGAGTATTTTAGTAGCTAAAATAATCGCAACTGGCCAAAAATCGTTCTCACTTTGTTCGAGTATACAGATACCCATTTCAACTGAATTTGACTAAAACGAAAGGTTGACTTATTTAGCGTGAACCAATGAGCAGTGACGCGTAGTGGGAGGCGCTACTCGCCCGAAAAAAATAGAACAAAATGGATCAAATAAATAATTTCCTAATCTACTCGACTAAATGGTGTTCTAACACGTAAATAATTACTCGCTACTAGAGTAAAATTCAAAACAATTTCTACTAAGAAGCCAACAGTAGAATACGGCTGGGTTGGGCGGCGTTTGGAAAATTAAGTCAGGTCTCATCGTCAATACCTCAATGCCTGAAGACGAAAGTCTTCAACCAATGTGTCCTCCCGTCCTCACTTATGGCGCTGAACCGTGAACACTAACAAAAGGTACAGATTTAAAGTCGCTCAGAGAGCTATGGTGAGGGCTATGCTAAGAGTTTCTCTCAAGGACAGGATTCGGAATGAAGAGATCCGTAAGAGAAGCAAGGTCGCCGACATAGCCCAAACCATTAGCAAGCTGAAATGGCAGCGGGCAGGCCATGCTTGTCGCGAAGCGATGGCCGTTGGAGCCGAAAAGTTTTAGAGTGGAGACCGCGAACAAGTAAGCGTAGTGTGGGGCGCCCTCCATCACGTTGGACCGACGATATAAAGCGGGTGGCGGGAAGTGGCTGGATGAGGAAGGCTGAGGACCGGGTGTAGTGGCGCTCTCTGGGAAAGGCCTATGTTCAGCAGCGGACGTCCGCAGGCTGAGATGATGATGATAATGATGAGAGTAAAATACTAATGTATTCCAAACTAGCCTTTCCTAAGTTTATAACGGTCAACGTGATACAGGGATTGCAAGTAGCCCTGCATAGCCACTCACTGCTCAGAAGAGAACTGATCAATCATCATCAGCCAAAATGCATCCACTACATCTTAAGCCTCTTATCCACGTCTCTTTTAGGTAGCGTCAAAGATGTCTTTCCCCGGCCTTATTATAAAGTAGCCTATGTCACTCTCCAGGTCCTCAACTATACCCATGCAAAAAATCACGTCGGTCCGTAGTCCTGTTGCGGCGTGATTGAAGGACAAACCAACACACTTTCGCATTTATAATATTAGTAAGGATAATAGTAAGGATTATGTTGGGTATGTAGATTATGAACCCTTAGTTTATAGAGATAAATAATATCTTAATTTAAATAAACTTTCGATAGAAATGGAAATCCTGGATCGCGAGTTCAGCTTATCTTATCAGGTATACCTACTCCTTAGTAAATAAATACCTGAAAAATTGATAGACTGAACAAACTCTGCTCTGCTTGGTATACAAGAATGTCTAAAAAGAGAAATAGGCTAGGTGATCTACACAAAGGTAAAGGTACTAAAACGCAGGTTTTGACTTTAGCCCCCGGCGGAAAAAGAGAGGTGTTATAAGTGGTTATCTGTGTATCAGTCTGTTCCCTCGTAGCCCCCTAACCAATAGACCGATTTTAAAGCGGTTTTTTCTATTTTTCATTCAACATTTCCAAGCCGCCAAATGGCTATAGTGTAGTAGACTGCGTAACAAATTTAAAAAAAATGTTTTATCGATTGTATACCTAAACTATAGTTATGCTGAACTCAAGCAAACGAAGTATCAATATATCAATAATAATTTAAGGGCCTATTTCACCACTATCTAACTAAGTCTCTGATATATATCTAACAGATAAAATAGCTGTCAGTTAAATCTGTTTGTTACTTTTCAGTGTTTATCTGCTAGATTTTCTTAACGGACACGTCTTGTGAAACAGAAATTTGAATTGAACCCTTAATCATTTAATAGGTATACAAATCCATCAGAAAACAGATTTAAGAAATATGGTTCTAGTTAATCTATTTTTACATCAGTCTCAGTAGGTATGTAATTACCACACACCAATGATGATCAAAACTATTTAAAGTTAAAAAACTTGTCTGAATCTGCTAACCATATGTACATGAATAATTGTATTAGTCATTATTTTCCATCAACTTCAAGTAGTCTCTATCTATGTCTTATATTGAATGTGTTAATTTATTTATTTGATAATGCATATTATAACATAAAATAGCTTTGATATATGAAGTAAAGGCTGTTAAGGGATTTTTGCAAAACTGCATGATACAGACAAAATCGTAGACAATAGCTAGATTGGAATACTTCTGCATGTTCTATCTATGAAGCTAATTACCACATGTTGTAATAATTAATTCATATTTATTTACCTGCAACTGTATGACTAATGTGTCCTTTGAACCACAGTTCTATAACAATGAAATAGTTGGTACTTTTATAAATTGCCTATTGATATTTGTGTATTGTTATTAATTTATTATGATACAAATTGACTTCATCCCAGGGGATC
This sequence comes from Oeneis ivallda, assembly GCA_029955525.1. Taxonomy (NCBI): domain Eukaryota; kingdom Metazoa; phylum Arthropoda; class Insecta; order Lepidoptera; family Nymphalidae; genus Oeneis; species Oeneis ivallda. The sequence continues at coordinate 17,759,598 of JARPMR010000012.1, read as the reverse complement.
TTTTTTCC